>JASTUD010000007.1:0-600000 GCA_031124835.1 Saccharomycopsis synnaedendra
TCTGTACCAACAGTAGAACCAGTACCAACAGTAGAACCAGTACCGACAGTAGAACCAGTACCAACAGTAGATCCAGTACCAACAGTAGATCCAGTGCCGACGGTAGAACCAGTACCAACGGTAGAACCTGTACCAACAGTAGAACCAGTGCCAACAGTAGAACCAGTACCGACAGTAGAACCAGTACCGACAGTAGAACCAGTACCAACAGTAGAGCCAGTACCAACAGTAGAACCAGTGCCAACAGTGGAGTCGGTATCAGTAGTAGAGTCGGTACCAACGGTAGAGCCTGTACCGGTGCCGCCAGTGACATCTGTGTTAACAGTATTCCCATTGCTAGCTCCACTAGTTGTAGTATCTGTGGTAGAGCCAGTGCCTCCAACAGTACCAGTCTCAACAGCACCAGTCTCAACAGCACCAGTACCAGCAGCATCTGTGGAGGTCGAGTCGCTATCGTCCATCAAGTACAAAGTACCGTTTTGAACCAAGTATGTATCACCTGAACTTGGATCGACCTCATAAATATCAGAGCCCTCCAACTCGATGGTGAAGCCCGTCGATGGGTCGATATCACCGGACTGGATATCGGTACTGTTCCCATCGGTCCCGTCCAGCGTCTCTGTTTCAGTGTCATCAGTCGTAGTGTCGTCACCCTCGAACAACAGAGTACCACCCATTAACTCGAAGTCCAAAACCAACCCGCCAACAGTTAAACCGGTCTGAACCCACTTGCTATCCTTCATCTTGGTCAATGCCTTCAGAAAAGCCAGTTTAGACTCTGCCTGAACCAGTTCAGAAGCAGCGACTGGCTTGGTGTCATCCGCCTTTCCAGTAGTAGTCTTGGAGGTCTCAGTGCTAGCAGAACTGGCCCCGGTCTTGGAAGACGTGATTTCGGGTTTGGAAGAGGTATTCTCGGTGGCAGAGGTACCCTCGGCTTTGGAAGAGGTAATCTCGGTGGCAGAGGTACCCTCGGCTTTGGAAGATTCAGGGGCAGAAGTGGTCTTCGCAGGAGCAGGGGTGCTTGATGCCTCGACCTTCGCAGTCGATGCAGCCGATGGAATTTCGCTGCTTGGAGATACTTCTTTAAGGCCAGTTGTAGCGGCGCTTACAGCATCGGACTTGGCCTGTTGCTCGGCAGCAGACTTGGCTGCTTCAGCAGCCTCGCTTTCTACAGCTGAGTCGGCCTTGGTAGCAATCAGTAAGCCAGAGGCTAACAGTTCGCCTTTAGTAGCCACTTGCTCAACTTGAGTTAAATCTTTCTCAGCACTTGCAACTTTAGTCACGTCACTCTCGATTTTGGAAGCGCCGCCGCCGCCGAATATCTTCTTGACCCCCAGTGCCACAACCGAAAACCACAGACGCTTCTCCATTTCGATAATTTCTCTGAGCCCATCATGGGCAGGGGCTGGTGCAGCCAGTACAGCCACAAGAAAGTAGATGCAAATAGAGATATCGAGAGGCCTCATTGTGCTAGTGCCAGAAATGTGGCTTCTCAAGTACTTATATTACATCGACAATTCTCTACTGCAGGGTGGATCCTGTCTCTGCAGTGGGGGATGCTTGCCCAGTATGTTTCAGTCCCCAAAAAATAAAGTACCTATAACATCTTTACGACAGAGAAATGTAGTATTAAATCTGGTTCTGGAATATGACACTATAAGGTGGGTTAGTAATGTCACAGTAGTCGATCGGGTTTTAACATAGTCTTTAAGGGGCCTGTTTATCTCATGGCTGAATTTTTAAAGTTCTCCCAAACTATGGGAACGTTTAGGGTGCAGATGCGTCCCTAACTTAATCAAAAATGGCTGATTATAAAAAAGAGTTGTGTTCTCCTACTATCTATATTCTAAACCATCAAAACATTTTTCAACGAAGCTCAATGCGTTCTATAGGCGTTTTGAAAAGACCCTGACTGCGAAAGTGCTACACCCTTATAACGCACTGTCTCACAAATCTCGGTGGTATCAATACGCGAGCACGCAAGTATCCACCTAGAACTTTTGATTCCTCAGATAAAGTCTTTCGGCATTTCTTTTTCTTAATAGGTAATGAAAGCCACCGAAAATTAAGACACCGACTTCATTACTTACAGCTTCCCTTCTAACTACATAATCAAATCAAAACACTATATATATATCAGAAAAAGAGTTACTAAGTTACAATGACTTCACAATATCCACCACTGGCTGAACATATTGAGTTGCTCCCACCAGCTTATGTGCGCGACCCCGAAATAGGCGACGTCAGCTCGATAAACAAAGACTTTATAGAGCTCCCAAAACAGAGAAATGAGTCACTGAAATCACTGAAATCACTGAAATCGAAGCGCTGCAATCTCATATGGGGCATTTTGGCTATCTCCTTGCTTCTTGGTATTGCTATCGGGGGATTGAGCTTTAAGCAGGACACAAGTAACTCCGTCCAGCAGGGCAGTCCAATTGACTCTACCCTTATTTTGGGGGGCAAGCCAGAACCAGAGGACGCTCCTGTTTTGCATAGTTCCTCTGATGCTGTTGTTGACTTCTAGTTATTTAACCTACAGAATGTAACATTAGGAAAGTAAAGACTCATGCCCTGGAAGATTCTTTGATTATACGAGTTCCTAATTTACTTAGGATTTCTCCTGAGTTATCTACATAAAATTTACGTAGTTTTCTTCAATTTAAGCAATTATTTTCCCTTTCAGAATTGTAATCCTTTCTCCCCTCAGTATCCGAATATATTACACAGAACTAATAAACACACATATATAAAAGCTTTATCCTGTTGTTGATCTAATATCTTACTCTAAAATCTATATTGCTCATTTGTAAGAGGTGGCGCTGTAAGACTCTGTGGTAGCACCGGTTGTGTCTGTGCCTGTGCCCAGCTCAGTCTCGCCATTTGTAGAGCCTCCAAGGGTGGTCTGACCAGAGCTTGTGTACTGACCGGTGGATCCACTTGAAGCAGAATTTGTCTGGCCAACTCCCTCCTCAGCCGCAGCCTGAGCAGAGGACTGTGAGTTTACAGTCAGACCTGTGCCGCTACCAGTCAGCACATACCCAGATTGCGAAGCAACGTTAGTGCCGCTTGAAGTGCCGCTTGAAGTGCCGCTTGAAGTGCCTTGAGTATTACCGGTGCTACCGTACCCGGTCGCATCAGTAGTGCCACTAACAGCTGTCCCGTAACCGGAACCTGTTGAGTCTGTGACAACGCCTGTAGTACCATCTGTTACCTCGGTACCGTCATTGGTTGTAGCAGCAGTAGTGCCTTCGGTACCAGCAGTATCATAATCAGCGCCCGTCGCGACCGAGCCATAAGAAGCCTCAGTGCTTGAGGCTGCCACCAAAGCATCCAGCTCACTAGCGCCAGTTGCGTCCGTAGTGTCGCTCGCAGTTTCGTCACCAGTCAGGTCAGTCAGATCCCCACTCATCATTCCAACTGCTCCCACACCAACTGCAGCAACACCAGCACCCTTGGCAATAGTTCCCCCGTTATTCAGAACAAAACTCTTGACCTTTCCGGCTGTAGAAGTCGCTGAAGGAGAAGCTGCGGTTTGTTCCTTCGTTCCTGTTCCTGTACCAGAGCTACCAGTAGTGGTCCCAGTGCCCTCTGTCGCGGCATTCGCTGTATTTGTCTCAGCGCTAGCGGCAGCTGAGGCGGAGGCCTTTTTACTAGCGGCTTCCGCCGCGTCTTCTTCTGCAGTAGTAGCAGAAGAAGAAGTGGCTTTTTTGGCATCAGAAGCAACAGTCGATCCCGTCTTCTCTGTTTTGGAGGAGCCTGTCACTTTTCCAGCCACTTTACTAAAAAGCTGGCCTAAACCACGAGCAACAAGATTAGACCTTTGGTCCTCAACGATTGGCTCATGGGAAAGAGGAGCTGCGGTAGTAATAGCCAAGAATGCTGCAATATAGAGACTCTGGATTTTCATTTTTGTTTTTTCGAAAGCGAGTCATGCCCTTTATATGTAATGGTGTTAGTCGTTGTATTACCGTGGGTTTTACCTGCATCCGTCCATCAACCTGCAGATGACAGTATGCATGGGAACTTGGTGTGTTAAAATGGAGTACGCTAGACACCACAAAATACATTTTGTTTTCCGAGACTTTTTTCTCGTTCCTCTTATTTTTTATCTTTACTTACTTTTCCAGTTTTTGTGTGGAGTTTTGCCTTTGGAAGAGGATTTCGTACAGTGTGCTCCTAGCTGAGGTTTTCAGCGAGATAAAGATTTCGCTGAACAATAACCTGGAGTAAGGCACTTGAACAAGTTTGAGACAAACCTTGATTCTGTAGACCGTGGGGCCGTAATATAAAGTTCAGATACTTCACTTAATTCTTGTAGTATTCTGAGCTTTGACTCAACAGAACTCAAGCAAAGTAAGAATAACCATTATACTTTGCTTGGCGTTTACTTGCTATGAATTAACTCTTTGCTTGGATAAGACATAGCCTATACTTCTTAATAGATTCATTAGGTACAATAGATTACTTTCAAAAACCGTTGAATCAATACGCAAAATAAACCTCAGCTTGAAGTTGATACTGTTTGTATGCACCGATTAATGAATATGTTTCTCAAAAGAATTTGAACGTTTCTGGGATTCAGAGTGTTTGTCTTGAGTCTCATATCATGACAGCAATTGGAAAGAAGCAGCCCAGAGCATACGGAAAACGGACGCGATCTAAAAAATGGCATGAAGCGTGTAATACAATAACATTACACAAGTAGTTTCCCTGAAAGTATACCTATGTGTCCATCACTTTACATGTCCAAGCGCATATTTCACTTTACTCTCCATTACTTCGGTCTCGAATTAGATGTCTCAATAGCGTGTTAGTAGTGGTGTGGCCTTTCAAATCGGGGGCAGATGTAGCTTGCTTAGACTCCTTGATTCTAGCATATCGAAGGCTATCTACAAATTTCCCTACAATCTCCTTCTAGACATCTATATATAAAAACATATTTATGCATTCTATTCGTTGACCTAGACAGTTGCAGCTTCAGCGGCCCCAGTAACAGTAGCTGCGGTAGCAGTGCTTGCTGCAGAGTCAGAGTCGGTCGCATCGGTGGCGTCAGAGTCGGTCGCATCGGTGGCGGAGTCAGCGGCATCAGAGGCGGTAACGTCAGCTCCAGTGGTGGCGGCAGCAGCAGTCTCCACCGCAGCGGTAGCGTCTGCGACAGAAGCACCGGTGGCATCAGTTTCGACAGCTCCGGTAGCCCCAGAAACAGTAGAAGCCAACGGGGCACCACTGACTTGAATGTCGGTATCCTCAGTCTCCGTGGCACTAGCGGCGTCCCCCCCGGCAACATCGGTGGCTCCCGTAGATGAGGCACTAGGAACATCAGTAGAAGCGTCAGCAGCAGAACCTGTGGAGCTACCGCTAGTCGAACCCGTAGAACTTGCAGCAATAGGACTAGTTGACGCTCCAGAGTTGGCCGCGCCATTAGATGTGCCGGCAGCTGAGCCTCCAGCAGTGGCCTCTGTACCAGATCCAGGCTGGCCTGCCTGAGGAGCAGCACCCGGTTCACCTGGCTGAGGAGCAGCACCCGGTTGGCCTGGCTGAGGAGCAGATCCGGGCTGCCCAGGCTGTGGGATACCATTATTAGATGTTCCAGATGCAGCAGGAGAAACACTCACAGCAGCCTTAGCAGACTCACCAGCGCCTGTGAAGCTGTTAGAAGCAGCAGGAACAGTAGAAGCACTAACTGTAGGGGAAGCAGAAGCACCAGTCTCAGTCAGAGCCTCATCATCGCCAGTTGTCGCATCAGCATCAGTGGCGTCTGCACCAGAGGTGACCAAACTAGTGGCATCTGTATCAGTTGCAGCAGAACCATCAGAGGCGGTAGCGGCAGTATCAGCACCAGCAACAGCAGCGCCAGAAGCAGCAGTACTAGAGTCAGCAGTAGTATCCGTGCTTGATGCTTCATCATCTTCCGTAGGAGAAGCAGAGACAGCAACTGCATCAGCGTCTGTAGAGTCTGTGCCACCACTAGTGGTAGCAAGAGTGCCAGTGGCAGACACTGCTCTCTTGGCAAAGAGAGAAGCAGAGTGTGTACTGGTAAGGAGAGCAGAGAGCACAGCCAAAGTAAAAGAAAGCTTCATTTTTTATGTGTATATGATTCTAGTTTAGTCTATTGAGATGTTTATTCTACGACAAAGTTGATCTTTATATATATACTTGATTTCCGTCTGTTGATGGTACTGGCTGACAGTAGTTTGGAGTTTCCACAGGAGGCAAAAACCTTATGCTGCTCAGAAAGCGGTACAAAGTCAATTACCACTTGATTTTCAAAGATGGATGAATTTGAATGAAAAATTAAGGCCGAATTTTTCAAAAAAATCTGGCCAATTGATTTTTATCCTGTTACAGGTATTGCACTAGTATTTAAGTCCCTTCTCTGTGTGATTTGACAGTGTGTAGCCTGAATGCACAGGCTTGAACCTTATATGGCCAAAATATTTTTTTGCATGGCCTTGGCAGGATCTTGCATCGCATCCTTCTATTTTGAGCTTATATGAATTCCTGTAAACTCTTGGTTAAGGCTAATATATATGTGTTCTTAAAACTTGCTCGTAATCTATCAGTTTATGCTTAATCTAGCTTTTACCCCTGTTTCTAGCGAAAATTCCAATGCTTCACATAATCCGTCACAACAACCATAAAGTTCAATCCACATTTATTGTCGTCTCTGGGTATGAGGTCTAGGCCCCAGACGCAAACATCTGGTACTGGTAGCAACATACAAGATGTAAGATCCAAACTAATTCGTCTCACCTGGTCTGGGGCTTGCTTTGGTTTTGGTGGATGGCCTTTTGAGACGCTGCTATTTCATGAAATGATTTACTACATTTGGAAGTACTCTGACAGTGTTATTATCATATCGACTTTTGATCAAAGCAAACATGTCTTTATCATTATTCGTCACTTCTTCCCCAATCTTTTCTCTATAGCTCTAACTCTTCTCTCCCGTTCAATTCTGCGTCTGTCCTCCACACTGAGTCCCTCCAATATTTCTCTGTCAAATCTATCAGATACCTGTAGCTTTTCTTGCTTTAGAGGTTCCACCTTTTCTTCCTGTTTTTTAGCCTCTCGCTCTTCACCCTTTAACATCTCCCACTCCTCTTCACTCATTGCCCCCACATCCATCTTAGCACCCCCCTCCCAATCACAATAATCTTCTCCCAATTTACCCCTCGCCTTCTGAAAAGAACGTTTCACATCTATACTCTTTGCGAGCTCAAATGCAGTCCGCCCAGACTCAGATAAAATCGCAGGGTCAGCTTTCAAGTTGAACAAAAGAGTGTATACCATGAAAGAAAGCCCCTCTTCCGCAGCATAGTGTAAAAGGGTAGGCGTTTTTCTGTACTTCTCCTGTGGCTCCAAACGAAAATTGACATCAATGTTGTTCTTCTTGACCTCCTTGATCAATATTATCGCCTTAGACCGTTTTAGAGCCTGTATGAGCGCTTGTGTTTCTGTTTCCACTATCGAAGGTTTGCTAGGAATATTTTTACTTTTCCTTGCTCTAGAAGCCTCTAGTTGCCGTCTGCGCGCTGCCTCAGCTTCGGCAGAGTTGTTATCTTTTGGAAGAGACCGTGGATGAAGATACACAAGTTCAACCCACGCTTTCTTGAGTGCCATGATAGTCGGTCTAGAAGTGGAAAATGGAAAATTACGTATTCTTGGGTCTGTTCTGTGTAACTGAAATTTGCCTTTCTTATCTTTACCATCACCACTAACTATAACCTGAAAATTTTTAGAATTGCTAGCCTTTATGTAAATCAGTCTACAGGCTCTGAGATAGCCTTCCCATTCCTGGATGATCTCCTTCACCTCATTCTCAAGAGCCTGTTCGTTGTATCTACGTAAGGAACTTCCGGCAGAGTTGGCCTTGCCCTTGGAATTGTCCATCGCAGATTGTGACCCACCCTGTTTTCTACGTGTTGTGTATCTGTGGGATGTTTTATGATCTATGAGCAGCACCGTCTGGGGAAGTATCTGCTCCCATTCAGAGGGTTTCACAACGTTCTTTATATGCCTTGGATCGTGCGACACAATTGCAGCTACAAAATGACCTCCTCCGATCATGAAAAGCGCAGATATTTGACCCTTTTGTTGTGCATAGTCTCTCAAAGCTCGCACTGGGTTTTTAAGCTCATCAGCGGTGAAAAGAGATTTATACACTGTGAGTTTGTAGTTCTTGTCTTTGAATGGTATTTTTGAGTCAAGATATATGAAGGGGGACCGTGTGTTGAGATAGCTTATTTCCTTAGATTGTTCATAGGTGTCAAACTCATTTTCCAGGTCCAGAGAGTCACCCTCTATGGTGGAACTCTCCAAAATCTCAGAAAGCTCCTCTTTTTCTTCCTTCTCTTGTTTTAGTTCTACCCGTTTTTTGGGATATACAATCTCAGGAAGCTTGACCTGCTTGGGCACGTGCTCCCACTGAAAATTCGAGGGTGGGGGGGCGGGCCTTGTAGATGAGTCGAAGAATATTGGCTCTAGCTGGTCCAATAGTGGTGGAGGAAGCTTATAGACATAGAAATCGTTGTAATTCTCCATGAGAGGAAAAATAAAAAAGCTGAAATTATTATACATGAACATTATAACGTCATCAGTAATCGAATGGTAACATACCACAAACGTACAAGACCTTAATAAGCCAAGCTATTCTTAGAAATAGCTTCAACCGTCAAATGTCTCGTTTTGCTTCGAAAAGCATTTCAGGAAGCCTCACTGTCTGAGAGTTGTACAATAGCTCCGTGATCATAAAACTAACACCGTAAAATGATTCCATCAGTCCTATGGACAAACCTGCAAATTAGCCTCGTAAAAATTCGCTATCATCAATCCCCACAATAGAATTCTCCACATTACGCCGTTATGCTAATGCTGCATCCTCTCATTCCAGTAACAAAAGGCGCTTAAAGTAACTCAAAAAAGGTGATCTAATGGATTCCAATTGTAAACACACTCTGTTGTTTACAGCCCTTGAGTTTAATGTTCTAGAGGCTGTTCTGGTTATTTGAGTTTAGTTGAAGCTGGTAAGTGTAACATACAAACAGAAACCGTCGGTTACAAGGCACATCTAGACAGCAAATTTCAATGCAAACAGATAGGGTAGCGAAATGGATAAGAGCGCATTCACTCATACGTCAGAAGGCCGGTCAACGAGTCTCAAGACTATATTTCTCGTTTTTAGGAGTTCTCTCACAACATCTGCTACAGTAATAAAGTGATACTTCAGGGCCCTGACTAGGCCAATCAGAGAGGCATCATTATAAATAGAATGAAACAAAGAATAAAAAGCATGTTCTGCTATATGTGATGTCGTGGTTTTGTGTAATTGAATGATTTTATGAGGATACAGTATTTATGACAGGACAAACGATTATTCAATGAATTAATCTGTATCTTTGGGCACATTGTATTATTCGCTATTCTCTATTTAGCACTCAAGAAACGAACTGAGGTCACATGTTTGAATGATGGAATCTACGGCGTTCGTTATCGGTTCTTGGCCGTATTTTTCTTGGTATGTCACTGCATTCCTGACAGGTCCACGCATAATCAGTGCATCCATAATCATTACATCCATACCCTTCAAGGAGCCCGCGATAGACAAGATAATATCTAACAATTTTTTGATTATTTGACCGGTTTTCATGTAGCCTTCCCTCTTGGCTCCCCTATTTCCCCTGCCCAGGCGCTAGCTACCTGGTAACTCTCAATATTGATATTATCAGTATATACGATACAACGCCTTACATACGATTGCACGGCTTCACCTTCTTCAAGCAAGAAAGGTCCTCTGATGTGACAGACCCTGAGCCTGCCAAGAGAGATAAGCTGAAGAGCCCCCTATCGTCAATTAAATGAGAGACTGTACATTACCGTACACTACAGTAATTATTAATCAGAGCAGTTCATCAATCTTCTTTAAGTTGAATTTGGTTACAAAATGTCTAGGATATCCCAGTCTCCACTTTTTCCATTTCGGCCCCATTCCTTGCCGCGCATGCACGATTACCATGTAAAGCATGTAAAGCATGTAAAGCCTTATGCTAATCAGCACGGCTCGCGACACTATATAATGAGGCAGGATCCCCTCCCTCTAATGCTTTACACAATGAGTGACGAAAAGATCATCGACTCTAAGCTGAGCGGAAGCTCTTACATTGAAGAAAGGGAAATTAAAAGTCCTTATGCACAGTCCTACTCCGAGCCTCTCACTGGCTGGGCCAAGTTCCGCGATGGCTTCAAACGTCGTGAGGACACCGGAGAGAAGGAGGAACTCCAGAAAACACTCTCCACAAGACACATTGTGATGATTGCCCTTTCCACTGGTGTTGGTACCGGTCTTTGGGTTGGTTCGGGAAAGTCGCTTGCCGCGGCTGGTCCTGCCGGTGTTCTTGTTGGTTACGCTCTTATCTCTTTCATGGTTTTCTTCGTCATCGATGCCGCAGGTGAGTTGGCTGTGGCTTATGGTAACCTCTCCGGTGGTTTCAACGCTTACCCTAGAAAATTCGTCGACGAGTCTCTTGGCTTTGCCATTGGCTGGAACTATGCCATCCAATGGCTTACTGTGTTCTCCCTTGAACTTGTGACCGCTACCATGACTCTCAAGTACTGGACTGACGTTAACAGTGACATCTTTGTTGCGCCTTTCTACTTCCTCATTCTTGCCATCAACATTTTTGGTGCTAAGGGTTACGGTGAGGCCGAGTTTTTCTTCAACACCACCAAGCTTGTGACCATCTCTGGATTCATTATCCTTGCCATTATCGTCGACCTTGGTGGAGCTGGCGACAAGCAGTTTGTTGGTAGCCAGAACTGGAGAGACCCGGGCGCCTTCAACCATGGGTTCAAGGGTGTTTGCTCTGTGTTTGTCTCTGCAGCCTTTGCCTTTGGTGGTACCGAATTTGTCTCCTTGACAGCTGCTGAGCAGTCCAACCCTAAGAGAGCCATTCCTCAGGCTATTAAGATCGTCGGATACCGTATCATCTTCATCTTCATGATTGCTTTGACCATGATTGGTTTGCTTGTACCTTACAACAGTGACGAGCTTATGGGCTCCGGTGGTTCTGCTACCCATGCCTCTCCCTTCGTGATCGCCATCAGCTCCCATGGTATCAAAATTGTTCCTCACATTATCAATGCTGTGATTTTGCTCTCTGTGCTTTCCGTGGCAAACTCTGCTGTCTACTCCAGCTCCAGAACCGTCCAGAGTATGGCTGACCAGGGCTTTGCTCCAAAATGGATGGACTACATTGACAAGGAAGGTAGACCTCTTGTTGGGTTGATCATCGCTGCGATTTGTGGTCTTTTGTCTTTTGTGGCTGCCTACAAAGATGAGGAAACTGTGTTCAACTGGTTGATGTCTGTCTCTGGTTTGTCCACTATCTTCACTTGGACTGGTATTTGTATCTGTCACATCCGTTTCAGAACCGCGATGAAGGTTCAAGGACGTTCCCTTGGTGAGTTGGGCTACAAGGCTAAGACTGGTGTCATCGGTTCGTACATCTCGATTGCGATCAACGTCGGTATTTTGGTTGCCCAGTTCTGGATCTCTTTGTTCCCTATTGGAGCCAAGGAGCCAAACGCAGTCAACTTCTTTCAGAACTACTTGGGTGCTATTGTGTTGATCCTCTTTTACGTTGGCCACAAGGTGACAAAGAAAAACTGGACATTTTTCTTCAAGGCCGATGAGATCGATTTGGTTTCTGACAGAAAGATCTTTGACGTCGATTTGTTGGAGCAGGAAAACGCCGAACACGCTGCAATGATGAAAAACGCACCATTCGTTACGAAGCTCCAGAACTTTTTCTGTTAATCAGGCAGTTGACTTAGGGGTGGTTGAAGGAGTTACTTTATTTCTGCTGGTTTAGCCATGTATTTTACTATAGTTCTATCTGGGATAGATTGCATTGCATCTGTTTTGTAAGTAAGTAGCTTATCTTATACAAATCATCAATAGTTAGTTCAATAGTCACAATTCCTTTCATCATAAGACTAACTTGCTTAAGAACTTTGGTTTTCGCAAAATGATGTCGCAATAATCTATCAGTTTTGTTCTAGATTTCAATGTAAAACTGAATTTAGGTTGTTAAAATTTGTTAATGAAAGAGCGCCATATGATTTTTGTGGTGTAAACATTCAAAGTTGACGCCTACAGGCTGGTGTGGGTCTGTCAAAAGCTGAAAATGTATAAAAACAAAGGAACCATGAGAAGTTAATGGTCGGTTAGAGATACCAGAGTATTTCGACCGATTAATAAATAACGCAAACTTCCAGCTTCATTTCGTGGGTTTTTAAATTATAAAAGATAAAAACTGCAATTTCTCGAGAAAAGACGTTTTTGAGAGTTAACTTTCTGCGACAAGTTTCTATAATAACAAGATATATATGAACAAATAACAGAGCAGCTTAGAATGCAATCCAAAGTTTTACATACATAATTGGCTGCTATTGAGAGTATTGTAAATAAAGGTTTTTCATGACGCGTAATTTTCGCGTCAGTCTGGATTGAAACAATGAAAACCCCCCAAGGGATTAAAGCTTAGAGATTTCAAGTGGTACCGTTTTTATCATTATATACAACAAATTGTTGATAAATTAATAAACAGCTTCATTGAGATAATTCTACACCTTTTCGGGATCATAAACTGATAAAACGAGTACCTTCCCATCCTAAGTATAGTACATAATAAACGAAGCCTATTTCTTCAATTGAGGAATTCGGCTTTGTCTTCTATTCTTCGTAACTTTTCCTCCTTTAACTTTCTCAACGCTTCCTTTGCTTTCTGGTAGCTTTTCAGTTTGGAGATTTTCTATTTTCTCCTCTAAATGTCTTGTTTTGGCCACGATTTCTTCTATTTGCTGTTTATTAGCAAAAACTTGATCATTTGGCGCTTCTGGGAATTCTGTGCACCATGCATTTATATTGAGGCCGTATATGAGTGAGCCTACACTCTCATTGAACTGGTTGAAACTATCATGTAGAGACTGTAGCTTTATGAGATTCGTATTGAGCTCCTTGAGCTGGCTATTGAGCTTCGTAAACGATTTTGTATCGGAGGTTAGTGAGTAGGCCATATTGTTTATTTATTTTTGGGAGAATTTTAGCCTGATGATTCGAATAAATTCTATGGATAAGACTTGATCTATTTGCTAATAGGAACGGAAAACTTGTAAGAACTTTCCGTAATGTTGTAAAATTAATGCTTCCGTGTTGAGTTGGATTCGCATTATGTGCAGCTTTAAAGAGGTGGTACCTAGCTTGTCAAATCTCTAAAATTCTATAGAGTACTTATAGCATATGAAACGAACTCAGGGACTTTTTGAACTGCTTTCGTGGAAAAAAAATGGTGGGTTATAGCTCCTTGAATCAACAATCATATCGCACCAGAGTCAAATACAAGTAAATACACTCATATTTTCAGTAAGGTAAATACATACACACTTAGAAGTGGAAAATGAACTAGATGTCATTTCATTAGGAGTGATGATGGCCAACCAGATGCAAGATCTAAGAGTGTATCACAGTTGCTCTCGCATACTACCTGTTGTGGTGAGCCCTATATAGAGACGAAATATTATAATCCATATCGAAAGGCCTCACAAGGTCCTACTGAAATATTGTACCAAACATTTCATCACACAGAGGAGCCCCTGAACCCCCGAGACTCTGGCATAGTCGGGTCTTGAACAAGCTTAGCCCTGCAGGTACGAGTCCAATAAACCAAGACATCACATGCTACCCGCTCACCCTCTAGAGCCGCACATTCGCAGAGTCAAAGCTTAGTCATACAGGCTAACTTACAGAATATAAAGCGCCACCGAAAACCAGCAATTCGCTTTTTATTTACATTTGGTCTGCCAGACCAAATAATACTCAACTAACTGTATCAAGGTGCCACAAGAACATATCCTCCACGCACGGTCCCCACACGCTGCTCCAGCCCAGCCTCAAGCATACATAGTACACCCATCACCAATATACAACGTCTCACCCCCTGGGTTTCCTCTATTAACTACTCTAAGCTTACGAAATGGCTGGTCGTGATTTCAACCGCCACCAGCCGGACGGGTACCAGAGTGACGCGGTTGAGGAGCACAAGGCGCGCCGCCAGCGACGGTCGCAGTCTGTGAGCGCACATACAGCGCACGAGGACGCACTCAGCTCACGCCTTCGACGCTCTCTTCTCGGAAGTCCACCGCAACCTACGCTTGAGATATTAGAAAATGGACACCGCCACACGCTTCGGCGTGCCAAGGTTGATAAAGGGAGCGCGATATTTGGCTTCAAGAAGGCGGAAGAGGCGCACACTGTGCTTTCAGATGCTGCGGATGCTGCTCTAATTCAAGAAATGCGTGCGAGGCGCGCAAAGCCCGAAACATACATACCTAGGGATATTGTAGAGGACACAGAGTCCATAATTTCGGAGCCTGCAATCACAAATCCTGCAATCGACCGGCCTCAATTGGAGCTTATAACGCGCCTTTCACAGCTCATGGCTTCACATAAAACAGAGCGTGGTGCTGTGGCTCTCAGCGCAGCATATGGTACTGCCCAGGGCGTGTGTGGCCGTGGGGCGTATGGCGTAGTGCGCATTGTGTGCAAACAAGGTGGAGAACAGTACGCAGTGAAAGAGATTCGCAAACGATCAAAGGAAGACGGCGAGGCATTTTCCAGAAGACTCATTTCAGAGTTTGTGATTCTGCTTTCGTTGAATCACGCAAATATAGTAAAAATATATGATCTCATGCGGTCGTCAAAGGGGGCTTACGCAGAGGTGCTTGAGTATTGTGCAGCAGGAGACCTTTTTACGCTCATTCTGGAAACAAGAGGAAAAGGCCTAGGCGAGGTGGAAGCCGATTGCTTTTTCAAACAGGTGTTAGAGGGGGTTATTTTCATGCACTCAAAGGGAATTGCTCACTGTGATTTGAAGCCAGAGAATGTGCTTTTGACACAAGACGGATGGTGCAAGATTACAGACTTTGGGACATCGCAGGTGTTTTGCACAGCATGGGAAGACGATATCCATTTTTCAAGTGGGATTGTAGGTAGTAGACCTTACGCAGCACCAGAGGTCTATTTGAATGAAGAATACGATCCTCGCTTGGCAGATGTGTGGTCTTTGGGCGTGACTTATGTAACAATGCGAACGGCATCCAGACTTTGGGATTCTGCTGAGGAGGGGGATGAACAGTATAGTGAATTTTTGAAGAAGAGACCTCTGAACGACAATGAGTCGGGCTCATTTACGCCTGTAGAAAGGCTCAAGGGTGATAGGGTAGAGACAATATACGAGATGTTGGAGCCGTTACTGGAGGACCGTGCCACTACGTTGGACGTGTCTGACAGCCGGTGGATGCAGAACGTAGCAGTGTGTTTGAGAGAATGATCTTTCTATCGTGGTATCACTGATTATAGCAACCAAGTTTGGCAATGCTATAATTTGGTGGTAACAAGGATGGAGCTAGATGAACATTCTCAAGCATTGCTTCTGTTTTGGGCCTTGAGTAGCCACCTGTGATATTGTACTGTTTGTGCTATTACATGGTAGCTGGGCCTCAACATAAACGTAGTATGTAGTGAGTGGCCAATTTTTTAGGTCACAATCCGATAAATCTAGGTTGTGAAAGTACATTTTTTTATCAACGCTGGGCTACAACAACAATTTCCGGTGCGTTAAAGTGTTCCTAGATGCGTATGAATGCACGTTCTCAATTAAGTAAATACACCGCACTCAACAGAACATAAAAATATATTGATTGGATCTGTATTAATGGCTCCTACTTGAAAAGACGGAGTGGAGTGCAAATCTATGGCATCCGAAAAATTTGGTTGAGTTAGCGTTAGACTGCCTGGAAGTTGGCAAGGAAAGCTAAGTTTAGATTAGATAGGCCTTTATGGCATAGCTGATAGATGTTCAATTGAAACTGTATTTTTCAGGCTTCAACGTGTGAGGTGAGATTATACATATATTTGCTGTACAATTTGAATCAAAGGAAATTAGATACACTGAAAAATCGAGTTATGATTAACACGAACAAAAAGAGGGCACTATACAAATCGATATATCAAATATGCAATCATTCACTGGATCTAGATTGATTGATCAGTGTAAGGTGAGGCTGCATTGCACGCAGAGATAAATCCCAACAAAAATACTACAGACGAACAAGACCCTCTCTAGTCAAAACACAATAGTTCAACAGAGAAAGAGGTGGTAACCCAAACCAAGCACATCACACATCTCTTTCATATCGACTGAGTGCACGCCTGTGATTCTCTAAATTAAATATTTCAAATTCACACGTATACACACCATGACCCTTACAAACCCGCACGACCTGCTGATCCAGGATGCGGCACTCGACTACTATGGCAAGCGTCTTGCGACGTGTCTGTCGGACACCAACATCAAGGTTTTTGATGTGGATGGCGACCAGCACAAGCTTGTTGACACCCTTAAAGCTCACCAAGGGGCGGTGTGGACTGTGAGCTGGGGCCACCCTAAATTCGGGGTAATTCTTGCCTCTGGTTCTTATGATGGCAAAGTCATCATCTGGAGAGAGGAGAATGGCCACTGGCGTGCTCTTTTGCAGCATCTCAAGCATACTGCGTCGGTTAACAGAGTTGAATGGGCTCCTCACGAATATGGCGCCGTGTTGCTTTGCGGGCTGTCTGACGGCCAGATCTCTATTTTTGAGATCGAGGAGAATGGAGACCACCAGGTGTACATGTTTCCAGCTCATGATGCTGGGGTGAACCTGGTTCTGTGGGCTCCTGTGGGAGCTGGAAAGCGCTTTGTGACTGGCGGGTGCGACAACTTGGTTAAGGTTTGGTCATACGACAGCGTCAAACACGAGGTGAAGTTGGAGGCCACTTTGGAGGGACACACAGACTGGACCAGAGATGTGGCTTGGTCTTCTTCGGTGTTATTCAAGTCTTACATTGCGTCTGCTTCTTTGGACAAGACCGTGCTCATCTGGACTCAGGAGGGTAACAAGGGCCCATGGAAAAAACAGGTGTTGAACCTGTTCCCAGATGTGGCTTGGCGCGTGAGTTGGTCGTTGAGCGGGAACGTCTTGGCGGTATCGTGTGCTGATAATAAGATTTCCTTGTGGAAGGAGACATTGGGAGGAGATTGGGAGAGTGGTGGAGGTGTACAATAAAAATATGAGTGATGAGTACTGGTAATATTATGTGACCTTTAAGCTGGTGTATTGGTTAAGAGTGTGTCTAACTGAGATTGCGGAGCATAGAACAATCTGTTATACGGTATGTGATTGAAATGCATTTTGTAGGTTTAGTATACGCTAGATCTGCAATATATACTGTCATACAAATATGAAAAAATAAAGAGGTTTATTATCAAAAAGGTAACACCTCAGAGTGCTGTTCAGTTGGCACCTACGGACAATAGTCGAAACCAATGTGGATCTGACTCGAGATCGTAGTGACAGAATAGATGGTAGTCAAAGATGATACTGGTCTATATCATTCTGTTAACTAAATGATATGTCTTTCCTCTGCATTTCATAAAAGAAGTTGTAATTCATATATGTTTAGTGGAAAGAACGATAATTTAGCGTGAGTACAGTCCGAAGTTTTATTCGAGATAAAAGTTAAGAAGACTTAGCTGGTAGATCAATATGAATAAAGTATAAAAGAGGTGTGATATCATATAATAGAATAGAGCAAATTCTGCATATCCGTTAACCCATCTAAAAAGGTTGATCCCAAATTCCCCCCCACATATTTTCTAACAGCATTGGAATAAGCCAAAGATTTTAAATAGATTTCAAAGAGAAAAACGCTCTCTCCCAATTTTACATCCATGTCAATGACTTGTAGCTGTTCTGTCTCATCAATTTCTCTGAATCTTGATCCTTTGGTTGTTTCAAGGTTTAAGTATACTATTGGATAGTAAAGTGAGATAGCACCAGAAGTATCTCTTCTATTGAGTGGATCCAACCCGTAATACTTCTTTAAGTTTGCGCTCAAATTTGGGTACTGAACAACTCCTGAAGGGAAGACCACAGAGAGCGAAATGAAAGGGTTGAAGACGATTTTTGGTTGTCGATCTAAGCTAGCGTGCTTTGAACCCTCTCTAGCAAAATTATCTGAGCTTACCTTAGAAACACTGTGGAACGTGTTCCTCAAACTGTCTGTGTCTGTGTCATCATTAGGAGCATATCCATCTTTTGTAATGTAGACGTGGAAATACACGCTCTCCTTTTTCGCCAACTTTGCGAGTTTTGTTTGGGATACTTTCAACCTCTGCGTCTTTGAGCCCTTTAGAGGAACATTTTCAATTAAGCCAGCTCTTTTCAAGTGCTTTCTCGAGATATTTAGCTTGGGATACTCACTGATATACACAGAGACACTATATAGAGTATCCTTGTCAGCCTTCCAAACGGGGAGAACTTTCTGAGGTGGTATTTTAGAGTTAATATACCGAATATCCTCTCTAGTAGGCCCTTCTTTATATTGCATGCCATTTGATTTAGGTATCAATACCTCTGTGAAATCTTCAAACTCAAGTGAATCTAGGTACCCCTTAGATTCCAATCTTTCCAAAGTTGGCGCACCTTCAGGGGATTTGAAGTCCACCTTTATAGTAGGATTGGAAGACTCATAATGGTGCTTGTTTGAGTCAATGTGATCAAGAACAGGGCCTGTGAACTCATCAGTTTTGAGCTTTCGAAAAGAATCGGTTTTGGGCTCATCATCTAGTTTCTGTAGAACTCCTGAAAGTAGATTTGCAGCTATTATGAGAATCACAATGTAGGATACTATCTCGAAGAGAAGCGCCTTTAAACTTTTAGTGGGCTTCTTCTGGACAGACTCAATGGGCCTGCTTATGAACTTCTTTTCTTTTTTAGTCATTGTAGATTATAGCTAGAATTACCTCAGCTTGATTCGAGAGATCACTGGCGTAATAAGTAAATGACACCGGGCACATAACCGAGGTAAGTATCAACAATAGAAGGCGCCAACATATAACAAACAGAATCATCATCATTATTGATGATACAAATGATATAGAAAAGCTCTAGCGTATTGATGCATTTATATCCACCGAATTTTCGAGACAAGTGCTGAAGCCCAGAAGGTGTTACATAACGAACGAGTTAGATGAAAGCAGCCTACAAACTTCTCGAATGCCTTTATTAAAGTATAAAAACTTGGCAATGCTTCAATTTCTAGAAAATCAGCCCGCCAGAAATAAACTAACTAAACCTATTTCATTTCTATATCCACCATCACCTCCTTTACTCCCTCGCCATTTAATCTATGAATTCCCCACAAGAAACGTCTAGTTACCTCCAAAAACTGCATCCAGAACAACACCAAATTTTCCTCTGAGTCGTGGAAATAGTAAAAACCGGTCTTAGAAAAAATGAACTTCCACAACCAGATAAAACGTAAACTGAAGTCAACAAAGATGGAAAACTTCAAGAACATATTTTTCTGCCCACTGCTCAAAACAGACACCACCGAGTAGCTCCAATCTACGAAAACATCCCAGTAAAAGGTGTAAAATGAGTTGAGTAAAATGAGCATCTTCTCTGTTAAAAGTATCATATTGGTTGGTTCTTTCAGAGCCTTTGTATATGATCGCGTAACAAATATCATCACCAAAGGAAGAACGTTGGTCAAGTATTTGAAGAAGTTATACAAAGGCTGCTTGTTTTTTTTGCCAGAATGAGAATACTCTCTCCAACATTGACTTATTCTGACGCACTGGGGAGCAGCTAAAATAGCCAAGTCAAGCCCATAATACAGATCCAATCTGTTGACTTTGCTGCTAGGAGTATAGCATATCACGTAGTTGACGTAGTTGGCCAAATCAAGGATGATCTTCAGATAGCTGGTCATGCTATCAGAGAGAAGAATATCATTCATTCGGAGTCTCTGGTGGTCTATTCTGCCTTTCAAAACACGCTTTAAGGTGTGGGAAAGACGCCCTTCTCCATTATTCAAAAGGAAGTAAAACTCAAAGATAAGAGTGATACATGGCACGATCTCTAAAAGAATTGAATAGTTAAAAAATTCCAACAAAACCACGTATAACAGCCAGCTGACAAACGAGGTGATGACAATTTTGCGTGCAAAAGTCGATGTTTTAGAGATTAAACTGCCGGTCGTGTACTCCTTCAAACCCATGATCCGCACCACATTTAAATCGTAGTAGGTCCCGCATATATACACGAGAAACGACCAATATACCACTCCCACATTGAGAAGGAGAATCACTCGATATGGTAGAGGAAACTCGGAGCGCATAGTGTGATGTGTAGTGTTGAAAATTTGTATGCGCGATTACATAAGCGTGGGCTAAGCAGGGGGTTTACGCAAAGCCACAGTCATAATTGTAGGCTTACAAAACTGCTAAATTAGTCTATTGGTAAATGATAGGTGAATCGATTTTAAATTGGTTATGAGCGATCGCTGAGGATTAGTGTATTCGCTTTACTTCTGAAGCTAGTCCTGCAGATTATCGCGATTGATCGAGCTACAACACATAAAAGCGTACATTAATCATGCTCTAACAATAAACGACGTACAACGTCTAGTATATTAACAAACCCGGAGATCAACTCCAAGGTAAATGAACCACAAGGGTAGGAGGTATGGGTTAGAAGGAATAGGGTCAATGATTCGTAGCAAAACGTGGTATTCAGATTTGGATGACCCAGATGGACAAAATGTTGTCGCCACTGTTGTCGATGATCTCGTCCACAACCTCCTGCGCCAAGGACCAGTCTTCTGTAGAGTCGATAGCAATATAATCACCCTCTTCATCCTGATACCTTATTTTCATCGTGTCCAACGTGATGAGCGCGCCGCACTGCTTCAACTTCTTTTCAATGCGCTTCTTTAATTCTGCCAAGTCCGATTTGCGGGGCACCAAAAGAGTGAAGATGTCCTGCTTATACAGGAGCTTGATCTTAATGCAATCGTCTGGCGAAAGCGGCGTTCCTGGCTCTGCCAATGTCAAGCCGCTCATGTTGCTAGCCAAAGTCGATTGTGCCAGGTTCTTGAACCCGTTCAAAGCTGGCGTAGAGGACAGCCTGGTCCCACGTGCCTCAGCCAACTCTGTGCACAGAGAGCCCCCGTAACTACCCAAGTACGATGCCGAGTTTTGCCGGAGCTTGTTTGCTGCAACCTGTGCATACTGGCTCTGGGTATACCGGCCATTGTCGATGCTCTGCAGCCTGAGGAGGTCAGTTTGCAGATAGGACCTGTACTCACTGGCAGACTCGTCGCGGATCAGCGTCGCCAAGTCCCGAAGACATGTTTCCCATTGCCCCCTGATTTCTTCAGATCGAAAGCGCATCACAAATGAGCCCAGATCCCTAGAACCCGACCACGATACCGTGAGCAAGTGGCCCACAGCATTGGTCGAAGAGTTCGACTGAATGTCGTATATGTTTGGAATGTATATTCTTCCCTTGAGCTCGAGTTTGGGCTTACCGGGGGTCTCCGCAGTAGAAGACTTCTTCTTCTTTTTCAGATCTTTAGAAGCCTCCTTAAAAAAAAGGATAATCTGTTCAAAAAGATACACATTGAATTCTCGCTCTGTATCGGAGTCCCGGACTCCGAGAAGCGAGTAGTACAACAAATCACCGAACGAATTGATGTCGTACCCCTTCCAGTCTGCTACCCGGTCCTGAAGCTCACGAAGCTGCACAAGGTTCTCCACCTTTCTCTGTGCCTCGTTCACATGAGCTGCGGTCTCACGCAGAGCCTGGAGTGCGTTCACAAGCTCATTGTAATGCCCCCAACTCTTGTCAGTGTACTTTACGAGCTCCTTGAGAAGGAGAGGGTACTTGCACAATCTTTGCACCGGTTTCAAGAGAAACGAATTGATTTCCAACTCTCCTCTGATGATCTGCAGAGACCTTTCCAAGTTTGCCATTTCTTGCTGAACGATTTCAGCCGCAGCCTTTTGCCCGACGCTCCAAGGTTCATAAGCCTTGAATGGTTCGAACAGATGGAGGAATATCAGACCGATTCTCTGGAGTTTGGGGGGGGCTAGAGCGTTGGCTTCAAGGCCTACAAGAAAACGACGTTGAATGTCTACAATTTCCTGGAGGTTTGGAAAGAGCGTACGGAGCGCTTCGGAGGGCACAAGCTCTGCGCGCCTGAGCTCGTTTTTGTAATCAAGCATCGTCTCAAGGTCCTGTACATACTTACGTTCTGTCTCTACAAGTTCACGCACCACGTTGTTGCGGGCGTCGCGCGGACCAGCCGACACCGTCCCGAGAATCTCCATTTTTTCTTGTTCCCTGAGGGCGTATTTAGGGCTGAGGTCCAACACCGCATTCACCACGTGTATCACACGAAGAAGGTCATCTGTCAGGCCCAGAAACACCGCCAGGATCGGAAAAAGCTCGTCGTCACGAAGCCCAAGATCTTCCCTACACCGAGTAACAAAAGAGTACACACTTCTTTTTGTAACGTTCGGGTCTTCGGTGCTTATTCGGGCAATCTCGCTTGCGGGATTCACGGCGTTGTACACTGCACAAAGCGGGGCACCCTGTTGAAAAAGCTTGAAAAGATGAGTTACAGGGTCGCAGTTTGCGTTGGCGGGAAGCATACCTGAAGCAAAGGTACTATAATTGTACATGGCAGCACTGAATGAGTCGTCATTGGCTCTTTTGGCGGGGAGCCCCGAAATGCGTCTCTGGGCAGACTGTGCAAGAGCACAGGCTTGTTCATCATGAGCGGTGCCGGCCAGGATGTACGCTATTCTAAGGTACTGGGGGAGTTCGGGCACTTTCTCGAGTCTGCGGATAAGTAGTCTGCAGATATAAAAGAGGGAACGGTCTGCCAGCCCCTTGGAATTCATGACCAAGGTGCTCAGCGCCACCGGGGCCAGGGGTGTGTCGAGACGAGCGATTTTGGACGCGGACTTGGACATTGGAAAAGCACGAGCAGAGGCTGTTTTCTTTGGCGATGTGTTCAAAGTCTGTTTCTCAAAAGGTCTGGCTAACTTCCTGGGTAATTTTTGCCGTTTTAATTGTGTTTAATGGGGTTATTTGAAGAGGTATTAAGTGGGTGGCAGAAAATATATTTAATTCGTGTAATTTTTTGTAAGAGACTAGAGCACATCATATACCTACTAGTAAACTTGAGTAGATGGGATATGTTCGTTGAATACATCTATATAGATTTGAAATTCGTTGTTGTACTGTAATGGTGGTTGATGTGCGATTTTTAGTGGGGTGGCTGGCCCGAATCTGGACATTATTATACAGGAATTCTAACAAGGATTTTTAGTCTACAGACACTTTAGGTAGTAGTAGTGGCATGGAAATCCAGCTAACTAAGAAAAAGGCCGAAAGTTAATCCATTTTATCTCTACACGTCACCCATTACTTGATCGTAGTTGGCACCAGATGGGCACATGACTGGATCAGGGTGAGACATAAAAATTTTCTATAGGGGCTTAGAATGCAACTCTTGGTTAGAAGACAAAGACGTCTGGTCATACATGAAGAATGCACTTAGTCATAGAATCTGCGAACAACTCGAACCACCCCTCCGCAGAAAGCCGTCGTACAGGTGAAACCGGTGTTGCATGTGATATCGCTTATGTAACGGGTTAGTCAGGGAGGGGGACGACAAAACAACAAGAAATACTGAACAATGATTGAAAACGTTAAAAATAAGGCTCCGATGATATTTCCGTAGTGGGTATTTACTTCATCTGTCAAAAAAATTTGCACATAATAATAACATTGATGGCCCCTTCGAATCGTGAGCTTCTCACCAAGGGCCAAAAGTACCACGAGCGGACGCACCGTAAGAACCAGGTTCAGGAGGTGTCGTTCAACAAGGATGACCGCTCGGAGTTTTTGACGGGGTTTCACAAGAGAAAAGTCCAGAGACAAAAAGTTGCAAAAGACTTCAAAGAGAAGCAGCTTCAGCAGCAAAGAATCGAGGAACGTCAAAGAATCAGAGAGGAGCGTAAGATGGCTATTCAGGAAAAGTTGGAGCTCTTGAAGCAGGCTAGAGGTGAGCTTGATGAGGATGAAGAAGATGATGATGAAGAGGAAGAGGAAGAAGAAGAAGAAGAAGAAGAAAAAGAAAAAGAAGCAGAGGAAGAAGAAGGAAAAGAGGGAGAGGGAGAGACTGAAAAATTTGATAACGGAGAGAATAGTGATCTGGAATGGAAAGGGTTTAGTGATGATGAGTCTACCAAAGGTATATTAAAGAGAAAAGTTGTGTATACTTCTCTTCAGGATGAGGAATCTAATACAACAGTAACGATAGAGTCGTTAGACACTGATGGAAGTGGGCCTGTGGATATTTACAAGCTTGCAAAATTGAATAATGTTGAGCTAGAAAAGTCTGAGAGCGTTTTGAAGGAGTCTGTGAATAGAGCTAAAAAATACGCAGAGTTGGTGAAGACACCAGCGAAGCCAAGAAAGAGAAAGTTCAGATACTTATCGAAGGTTGAGCGGGCTCAGAATAATAGAAAGTCGAGAAGAAAGTGAGGTAATTGATTTTGCATTGTGGGGTAGACATCACGTTCAAATATAGTGGAATGCTAAAATGATGTTTGTGCTTTCCACACCGAGAAATGTAATGAGAAGAGGAAGATTTGAGGTGTATATGAAATTCGCAGGAGTCCATGGAAAGATAATCAAGATCCTTAAGATTCTATGATACTGGCCTTACAATGTTTGATGTACAACATGAAAGTGTAGAAATTATTCGGTATTTGTGAAACACAGAGTGAACTAATGAAGCTCAGTGTCGCGGTTGTATCCTAATACGCAGCTGCAAGTCTGTTTCTAATCTTTTGTCAGGAAGCGAAGAGCGATCCAATGAACTCTTAGATACATTTATTTGAGGCTTAATCTATGAGGTTTAGTTTGTGTGAATTGAGAATCAAATTTGATTTTGGACTGGTTCAGAAAAACAAACGGATTCGGAAGCATTTTCCCATTTGTTACCTAGTATAACTCTAACGATAGAAAATATGCTGAATGGTAAGAAAATTTGAATCAGTCTTAAGAGCTATACGGACGCTAAGCTAAGGGATACATTGTGGACACCCGCTTGCTGAGTATAGATTTATGTCTACAACTGCACCAACTTGATGCGTTCTTCCAGAGAACTTAGGTCGACCTCAGCCCGAATAGTCAGAGCTTACTGGCATGTAAATAGAAGAATATGTAAAACAGACCACCTACAAAAGTACAGGAATCAATATATTATATCTTGCGATAGACTACTCTATTAGACTCTAACTCAAATTTAAAAGAACTCTCGAATAAAGATGATTGACTGATCAATCAAACGTGAGATATGATTCGATTGATCAAAGACTATCACTTCATTCAAATCTTTGCGTTCCTTCATGTTTTCACATCTGGCCCCTCTTTGCCCAAATACTCCTTCACTTTCAAAAACCCAGTCACGCCCTCGACATCCTCCTTCAAAAATTCCTGAGCGTCCAAAGAGTACAGCTTCTCGTCTGAGGTGTGTTTCTCAAGATACAATCTCACCGTGGCCCCCGAAGAGCCTGTCCCCGAAAGACGAACCACAAAACGAGATCCGTTCTCCAACTTCACATACAACCCCTGGTGCAGAGACACAGAGCCGTCCAAGTCTGTGTAGCTGAAGTCGCCAGCTTCACTTACCTTTGATCCTGATACCAGAGAGCCCACAAAGTCGTCCTTTTCCATGTGAGTCCGCAAGTTGTCGACCAAAGCTTTTGCGCCCTCGGAAGACACGTTTTCATAGTCGTATCTAGTGAAGAAGGTTCTGCCGTACTTGGTCCAGAAGTCCTGTTGCACAGCCTTGATAGAGGCCTTTCCCGGGTGAACAGAGTCGTAAGCTGCCAACACGTTCAACCAGGCCACAATAGCCCACAAACCATCCTTCTCACGCACGTGGTCGGAGCCAGTGCCGAAGGATTCCTCTCCACAGATGCTTAACTTCTTAGCGTCGAAAAGAGCACAGAAAAATTTCCATCCGGTTGGAACCTCATACGCGCTTAAGCCCTTGGCCTTGGCGACCAAGTCGATGGCTCTCGAGGTTGGCATCGAGCGTGCAAGACCATAAACTCCGTTCTTCTTAAAATAAGGAATGTAGTCTGCGTACTCTGCAATGATAGCCACAGAGTCGCCCGGAGAAACAAAGGCGTTTGCTCCGTATATCATGTTTCTGTCCCCGTCGCCATCAGACGCAGCACCAAAGGCTATATTCTCGGCATCGACCCGCGAGACCAACGTCTTGGCATACGTGAGGTTCGGGTCTGGGTGGAGCCCGCCAAAGTCTGGCTTTGGAACACAATTCTGGACCGCAGACTCTGGAAGCCCGAGCTCCTCGAGGAAGATGGCCTTTCCGTAAGGCCCGGTTACCCCGTTCAAAGCATCGAAGAGAACAGCCTTCGGGTTCTTTGATACATACGCTTTAATTAGAGGGAAGTCGAAGATGTCTTTGAGCATGGTGACGTAGTCCTTAGTGGAGTCAATCACCTCAACCTCAAAGCCCAGGGCAACAGTCTGGGTACCAATCTTAGACAAATCGGCCAAAGGAAGGTCTTTGGCGATCTTGTACTCCTTAAGGGTCTTGGCCACCTCAAACATCTTGTTAGTCACAGACTCTGGGGCAGGTCCTCCGTTGGCAAGATTGTACTTGATACCAAGATCGTTTTCTGGACCGCCAGGGTTGTGCAGGGCAGTAAGGATGATGCTGCCAGTGGCCTTGAGCTTGCGGATAATATGCAGCGTGGCCGGTGTCGAGAGAATGCCGTTCTCGCCAAGAATAAGCTTCTTGACACCATTGGCATAGGCAATGCGGGTGATGAGCCCAATGACGTGGTCATTGTAGTAACGACCATCGCCGCCGATAACAAGAGTGGCGTCCTTGGCGCCTTCTGGAATCAGGTTCATGATGGCCTGGATAAAGTTCTCAGTGTAGTGTTCTTTTTGGAACACAACCACCTTTTTTCTGAGACCAGAAGTACCAGGCTTCTGGTCAGCAAACGGGGTGGTGACGACGGTTGTGATGGCAGACATTGAAGGAAGGAGCACAAACACTAAGAGTGAAAGAAGGGGGTACAAGAGGAAAGAATTGGGGAGATGCATGAGTTTATATAATTTTTCAGAAATGAGGTTTAAGGGGTAGCAACTGGAGGGAGGCGTATCTTCCAAGAGTCTTATTAAGTATCGGGTGAGAACTCGTGGCTCTGGTTTTTCACTGGTTCGCGTGTGGTGTGTGATTTCATTGATTTTACTGTGTATTATACTACTAGGTGATGCATGATAGATCTGTTTATATAAATATTAGTAAACTGTGGAGTAGCATTGATTTTGGCTGATTGATTGAGTTGATAAATTGATCAAGATTTCACAGGGTATTTGCAGTTGCGATGTGGATTAAGGATGACTCTGTTTCGCACGTTTACCGACACGTTTCGGCTATTATTTTTCAGGAAGCGATGGATAGATTTGGAATTTTCAAAATGGGATTTGTTTTAGGATACACCTACTAATCTTTTAAGACGTTATCAGCCAAGTCAATTGAGATCTTCTGAGGTTATTGTTGGTAGGTGACTGGGGAATAATGACATGCAGGTGACATGTCAACTCTACTAATCAGAAGTATGCTGTTCTATTATTTATAGAATGCTGATATATATGATCATAAGTTTATGTGTAGATCAGACTGAAACTCATCAGTTCTGTTTGGGCAGAGGTCTCTCGGTTTGAAGGGGCCCAATTAGCCGATTTCGACGGTATTCCAGATGATCTGAGTTCCATCGAACTGAGATCTACATACACTACACTGCTGAATTGAATAATTGGATTGTTTAAGTTTTCTTATCAGTAACATGTCTATTATACACATATATGCTAGTGTTCAGATGGAATCATAAAAACCAGTCAACTGATCATATCGAACAAACCAATTTGCTCGTACCAGGTGGTACACAAATAATACATTAGAGCGCACACTTATGCCCCCCCTAATTATATAAAATTAAACCAACACTGGCTCCTTTCTGGCGCAAGAACTAGTTGCCTTTTCTAAACAGATTTTGGAGTATGAACAGATTATAGAGTAAAACTATTATTCAGTGCATATATATATATATATATATATATATATATATAATGTCTTCAAATGAAAGAATGGACCGTCGAGGTTATGGGGAAACCCCCACGGTGAGTAGGCTGAAGTCAATCTTGTTTGCACCAAAATAGGAACCGAGTACTAAACAACTCGGCACCAGAGTGTTGGCAAACGTTTATAAACTTTTATAAAACTTTTACAAATCAAAATACTTCCGAATTGAACTTTCTCCCGATATTACACCACCCGTCAACAATCATGTATTACTACACATAGTGCATTCAACCCAACCACGCTTATTTCTCAGGAACCTCCAACTCACCAGCATTAATGGCATCAATGGCAACGTGGGCTGGCTTACCATCCACACGAGCACCAACAGACTGGGCAGTACCCAAAATCTCCTTGGTTACACTGGCCAAAGATTTACCGAAAGACTTGTGCTGCATTTTTCTCGCAATCTCAACAATCTCAGAAAATGGAATGTTACCGTTGTGCTTCACATTCTTCACCTTCTTTCTGTCTCTTGGAGCCTCTTTCAAAGCAGTGATCACAAGAGAAGAAGCAGCAGGAACAACAGATGCCTGGGCTTGACGGTTCTGAATCTTCAACTGCACAGTGACTTTGATACCCTTGAAGTCTTTGGTGGCCTTGGCAATGTCTTCACCAACTTTCTTTGGGGACAAACCCAAAGGTCCAATCTTAGGGGCAAGCGCCGCAGAAGAACCGACCTCACCACCAACGGCTCTGAGGTAGAGGTACTTCACTTCATTAGGGTCGAATTTTGGAGGCATCTTGGTTGGTTGTTAGTGTAAAAAAAATAATTTTTCACAATACTCTAGGGCGAACTTTACCCCATTAAAATACACGTGAGAAAATTCTCGGCACGTGGATCCTCAAACTGGGCGTACTTCCTACTTCTATATCCTAGGTTACCTGAGTTGGTCTTTTAGTGCGAATTTATATGGATTTTATTTCTAACTCTTTTTTTGCTTCATTTGGGAGAGAGATAGCGCAGTGTCTGCACTAATTGCTAAGAGCACGCGCGATTCTCACACAAGGCATAATACTATAATGACATTATAAGTTGATTTGGTGGATTTAGTTATACAGACTCCTTGGTCAAAAATGTAGAAAAGCTCACATTTAAGCCCAGCGTTGTAACAATCTTCATCAAATGATTGACATTCATGGTTTACGGTCCTAGATTTAAATGGAAGCTTACTTATAATCTCAACAGATAGAAAACTGTGATTATAGCTATATAGCAGAGAAAGTGGCGCGGTCAACATTTTAAGAGAGATTTTCACTAGCTGCTGGAGATCCCTAGGTATATGTATAATTCATTGCCCCTTGAACGGAGCGACCGGTAGACAGACAATATTATACTCGTATAATCCCACCTATCTATATAATCCTATCTAATTGTACGTTCCTATCTTTATGCTTGATGGGCGCTTTAGCGAGGCCGGTCTCGCGCTATTTATGAGAAAAAGAGTAAGATTTTTGCTCCAATGATATGATCTCGCGTCAACTAGTGAAGCGAGCTAATGCTTAGTAAAGTGTGAGAGCATCGACTCGCTTCGCTTGTTAGTAAGTCGTTCGCTGTATCCTATTCTCAAATTGAGGTGCCGTTGTATCAGCAGTAGAAAATGTTTGCCTTCAAATAACAATTGCTTTGTATTAACATACAATTGTGTTGCACTTCTAAGTTTGATACTCGATCTATCACTGGTCTCACGATGCTCACAAGACCGACTATATACAGTTGTTTACAATACGTAGCTATCTACAAGAAAAACACTCTCTCTACAAAACAACTATGCATATTATACCATCTATCACAAGCACCCCACTACCACATCAAACAACTCTTCAATGCGCATGTTCTCCAAGTCGGCAGTCATGATCTTCCCAAAAGTAAACGAGTCCAAACGCTTGCCGTTGACCATATCCTCCATTTCAACGTCGTTATCGGCATCTCTGCGACCAGCGTTCTTGATCAAAGACACCATTTCCGTGACCACGTCCACCCCCTCTTCAGTTTGCGACTGCACAGAAACCCCCTGCTCGTGCAAAAGCCCCACAGAGTAGTCTGCGTCTATGAATACACAGTGCTCCTTATCTGGAAGCCACTCGAGGTAGCTCAAGAGCTGGGTATGTTTAACAACTGTCATAGGCTTGCCATCTGCAGAGAAGATCACCACTATGGATGCTGGTATTCCCTCTACAAGACAGTTTATCCCCACACAAAAGTTTTGGGTTTTTTTGGAGAACGCAAACAACAGAAAACTGAGTCTGAAACCGTTGGTATGGCACTGGTAGACGATTTGGTCATTGAGCACATCATACACTGCAAGAGACCCCTCAGAAGCAACCACCAACTTTTTGTCAGAATCAACAAGTTCAATCGCTATGATAGAAGAGCTATCAACAAGTTGCCTTTCGCCAGCCAAGTATGTTCTTTCTTCAAAATCGCCAACAGGCAACTTATACACTACGCAGCCCACAGCCACCAAAATCACACTATGATCGCGGCTCCACGTAGCAGATACACTTGAGTCATCATGCACTACACTAGAAGCCACTTTTCTGAGAGTCCACGAAGGGTTCAGGGCAGATTTAGGTCTCCACATACGCACACCTCCTTTAGAGTCCACAGTCAAGAAACACACGCCGTTATGATAGGAAATAGGGGCGGGAATGATCAAAGGAACTCTCAGATTGTTTCCATGTGGATCAACAACTTTTGTGACCAATTCCCAAGGGTTGGTGGCTGCTGGGTCGCTCGATTTTTTCCAGAATTTGAGAAAATACGAGGTCTCTCCCTTTGTGAGTACGTTGTCGATCACAGGAGTCTCGTACTCATCAACAGTGGCCATCCAAACACCATCAGCTGAAAATTTTAATGCTGTGACCTTTGCGTCCTTGATGTTTTGCTCTGCTTTCACTTTACCGAGCAGAATCTTTGGAATGATACTGATGCTCGCGGACTGTTCGTTTTTCGTGAGGTTGTAACACTGAAGCTCTGAGTTGGAAGAAATATATATATTGCCGTCAGAAGGATTTATTTGGGCGGCAGAACTCAAGGTGTAGTCATTTTTCAAAGGACTCACTTTTGGTCCATTTCCGTTCTTGGCATCCCCATTTTGAGCTTTCGTGAGTTTTTTGATTTCTTTTTCAACATTTCTCAAAGGAGTCTTTGTTTCTAGCTTTACACCAGTGATCAGAAGTCTAGATGTCAAGTCCACCAGGCTTACCACCAACACCTCAAACTCGGAATTTGCACCATGTCCGTCCAAGAGAATGGTATAGTACTCATTTCCGTCATTTTCCTTGACCTCTGCACTGTCTATATCGCTAGAAATGTAGTTGGTGTCAATGTGGGTCACAATCCCGTTCAAACGAGGCAAGAATTGTGTTTTATCAGAGTTCAATTGCCAGAACACAAGAACCCGTTCTTTACCTCCAGAAATTAAATAGTTATCGTCTTTGGTAAAGGAAAGCGCAAGAACACCGTCTACATGCCATTTGAGGCTCTTAAACTGCCCTTCAGTGAGCAAGTCAATGACACCGATGGAGTACCCAACAGCGATGGTTCCTGACTGGGAAACAGAAAGCGAAAGAATGTCGTTTCTCTTTTTGAAAGTGAACTCTGATTGGTTGGAAAGTTTGAAAGATTTGAGCTCAACTGCTATGAGAGAAGCGTCTTCGGAATCAGATGACTCTACCAAAAACACCACAATCTTCAGATTTACAGATTTAGCAAGGTGCGAGACCTTCTTGACTTCGAGAAGCGTTTCAATCTCGACTTGGTCGTTTTCCAATTGAATGGTCGATTCTTTTATGGAACCAAGAAGAGCTCTGATCAATGTTTTTTTGTGGGAGCTGCCGTGACGGGACACTTTTCCTTTAACAGCCAAAAGCTCGTATTTTTTGAGAGTGAAGTTGTAACGGAAGTCCACTATTTCAGAGATCCCGTCGAGTTCGGAGAAGACAAAATCTTCATAAACATCGCTCTGAGCACGGTCTTTCCAGTTAACAACACAAATAGATCCGTCATAACGAAAGAACCATGCGAAATTAGGAGAGTTGGGGTCGATTCTTGCAGATACAACATTTTTCAAAGGAACAGGAAGCGTGCGAATGCATTGGCGAGTAGCAATATAGTACACTTTCACAGCGTTGGAAAACGGCTGGATGAAGTATTTATTATCAAACAGATAGAGGGAGCCATTTCGAAGAGGTTTGGAACCACCAGAAGCCGTTAAAGCCCACTCTGCAGATGCCATGAGGAACTCTGGTTTTGTTTAAAGGTTTTGAAATATCTCAAAATATTTTTTTCACCTGCATGTACTTGCATGTGGCTCTACATCACTTCTCAATCCATCTATTTGGCACAATATTTATAGATTATACTGATAGCTAGTGATAACAACAATATATCGTCAGTATACAAACACCGCAAGCTACACAACTCATGCTATAAAATCGTACTATAGCTAAGCATCACATTACACATAAAGACTTGCAGGAATGGCAAGTTGAAAATCATGGTCTGGAGAAGGACATTAGATGTTGAACTGTATGAGAGACAGAAGAGCACAGAAGAGGATAAACTATTCTATTCTATTGCGTCACATGAAAATGACACCATGTAAGCAAAGCCGCCAAATTCATCAATAGCCACAATCACTGTTTAAAAAAAGGATGATCCATGGCTTCCTTGGCCGTCAATCTTTCTTGATGGTCATATCTTACTAATTTATCCACCAAATCGATGACCTCTTCTCCAGCAAATGCCCGGTTACCCGCCTTGATGAAGCTCTCCCAAGGCTTTCTAGGAAAGTCCACAATAAGACCGTCGTACTCTCTTGGCAAAGGTAACCCGTATTTTACAAGATATTTCTTGAGGCCGTCAGTACCAAGGACTTTAGCAATGACCACAAGTTGGTCTGTATTAGATGTGCCGATGAAAAAGTGCTCTTTCCCAAAAATGATGGCCGCAAGCATGGCTCCTACAGACCACAAATCAAGAGAGTAGTCATACTGTTGAAGGTTGACCAAAAGCTCTGGTCCTTTGTGGTATCTTGAGGCGACCCGCACGTTGTAGTTCATTCCCGGATGATAGAACTCCGCTAAGCCCCAGTCGATGAGCCGCAATTTCTTTTGAACTGGGTCGATCATGACGTTTTGAGGTTTGACATCTCTGTGTATGATACCCATGGAGTGGCAATAGTCCAAGGCCTGTAGAAGTTGGGTGAAGTAAAAGCGTATGTCCGCGAGAGAGAACCGAGAATACAATTTACGGAACTCAACGTTATTCACCCACTCGAAAATAAGAGCAGGAACTTTGGATTTTGGATCATTTACCACATCATATAAATTGATTATATTGGTGCCCCCCGTAAGATTTTGCAATACTTTAATCTCACGCAAAATCTTCTTGACTTTGACGGGTTTCAACACTTTTATAACGCACTTGTGACCGTTGGAAACACAGTTACCCATGAAAACCTCAGAGTATTTACCACGTCCAATCTTCTTGATAACCTCATAGTTCAGCACACTGTTCCACTGGACCGTATGGTTTCCATAATCCCAGTATGCCCGAGGCCGTGTTGTACACGCGTCCTTATATACCCGGGCCACCGAGTATATTTGGTCCGGAGGAGAGATGGTGTTCATGGTGTTCAGTTAACTCTTAACAATTGTTAAATCTTTTTAATTTTATTTTTGCCCGAGTCCCCCAACTAGCGAGCGGCTCACAGGCGACAAACGCCAAAGTGAATGCTGTAAAACCGGTAGAATAGTTGGTTTTGTCGAGTTATTGTGTAGGGTACAAATTTGTTTTTCAGATCTACAGATATGGTTCTTTATTCGTGTCTTTTTGAAATTGTGCATATGAGAATGAAAGATTGAAAAATGGAGTACTAACTTGGGTGTCTTCAGATGTAGTTTTCATAATATGCTTTTTATACTTTTGAACTCTTTATTGTTGTTACTGGCTCGCTTATAAAGCCATTACTTAATCAAAACAAAATTAAATCTCAACATCTAATTATAGTGCTACACCTTTGAGCGTTTCCTTAATAGTGAGTGAGTTCCTTGGGATGTCGCTTCGGATTCTTCAATCGTACGATATATGTATCGACGATAATCTACGCGTTCCTTACAAGTCCCTACCTGGTGAGTATTGAAATATATATATATTCCAGATTAGAAGGTTTTGTTAACAAGAAATACAACTTTGGGAGTCTACTAAACAAAATTATCCTTCATCGCCTCTTCTTTCTAATGAACTGACTTCCCTTAAGCTCATTTCGTTAAACAACACGTTTTGTACTCCTCCTGAGATTTTTCAGTCCCAGAGCGTTTATCATGTCTTCACTACAAATAGCATCTCTCAGGAATTCATTTCCTTTTTGGCGGAGAAAAGTACGTTTCACAACAGCATCAGTTCGCTAAGTTTTTGTGTAGAAGTATCTAGTGAGGAACAGACTTGTACTATTCTCTTTTTCTATTTCTCGAAAACACCCGATCTCAGCTTAAAAGCTGTGCCAACCAAGCTCTCGCAAAGCGTTTACTCTGCACTTGTCAATGGTGTTGATAGAGAGACTTTGAAAAGTTTAGTTGTGAACAAAAGACCTGATTTCATCGGACAGGTTTTGAAATCGAGGAAGGAATCAAGAGAGTTGGCTCAGAATAGCAAGGCCATCAAATCAAAACTTAAGATCACCATACAACAGACTGTTTCCTCTGGGTTGAGATTGAGAGGAATCACTAAATCCCATCCTGATTATCAAGACTTGTACTACCACACGTATCGATCAATGGAGTTCGTGTTGAGAAATGCGGTTAGGGATTTGGCTTTGCCAGAAATAAACGTACTTCAAGATTTTGTGGATGGGTTTTTGGGAGTGTATCTACGAGAGATTGACTCTAGTGAGCTCACCACTTGGGATAACGCTTCTCAATGATTAATGATTACGATTGATAAAAATTACGGATTTTATGATTATGATTCCACTGTAGTTGATTGAGCTTTAGTTTGAGTGGTGCACTGTATGAACATCTGTTAAGTAAAAACAATCTACATACAAAAATTATAACTTTACCTATTTTATACACCAATTAATGTACAATTAAATAACATACCAACCTACTCACTACCTCCAGTAACCTCTACTCTACCCTTTCCAGCCCAGTAGCTTCTCTTAGCTTTCGTTTTCTCCTCCAATTTCTCTTCAGCCAAATCGTCTTCCAAATTTTTAGCCTTCTTCAACTCCTTAATTTCTAGCATTTCGACATCTGCCCCCTCAAGCCCCATCAAGTTGTCTATAGAAGGCTTGTCTTTCACTAAGATTGGTCTCTTGGGTTTCTCTGGTATTGTGATAGAGACTCTTGAGTCATCTTCGCTATCAGTCTCCACAAACATCGGCTGTTGCTTGACTTTAGCTTTGGGCTTTTTTTGTGCCTTGTCAGATCTCCCAACTATCTGTGTACTCAAAGGATCGCTTTTCTTCCCCTTGTAGTGAAATATCTGGTTATCTATTCTAGCAATGTTCTTCACCAATCCTCGTTCGTCCACAAAGTGTCTCTTCTCACCCTTGTACTTGATTATATTGCCCAAGATCGATTGGTTGAGTCTTTCTTTGTACAGCTTCAGTTCCAAGTCAAAAACCTTGTTCACAAGCAAATCGAAGGCTCCCGCAAAAGATTTCTTTATGTCCCGCAAATTATAAGAACTAAACGAGATGTTATTGTGCGCATCACTAGGATCTTGTATCGACAACTGGAACAGATTTCTTCCCTTCAAATCGTGGTAGTATGCTTTATTCAAAAACCCTGGATTTCCGTTATTTTCCAGGCAAACTGGAGAGATAATCACATCGTCGTAGGCAAAATTCTTCCCGTAGAGCTCAAAAAACTCAACCAAAAGAACCCCTATATTCTCTAAAGCATCCATCAGATTTGTGCTCAATCTAGGGTGCATCTTCAAGAACGAATACACTAGACATATTGTAGAGTAACCTCCCAAACCCCCCAAATGAACATCGTTTAATTTTCTGGTCGCCAAAAACTGCTTAACAATGAGAACCAACTCACGCAAGCCTTTTGTTTGCTTCTCCCAGTCCATAATGATATTCGCGGCATCCAAGCCGTTTATCCTCTCGAAGGATATATCAACATGTATGAGAGAAGCAGACTCTACGAGCTTTATTATGGGTACTTTTGCGTTTGCAATGACTTGTACGTCATGCACCACTTTCTTTGATTTCAAATGACTTGCCAACTTATATAATTGCTGTCGGTTGTCCTTCAAATTAAGACTGTGTTCATCGTCTGTTTTCACCACCATATCAATGTCCAGATGCGGAAGATATAAGTCTGTAGCATATGAGCCGAACACATAAACGTGACTGTCTTTCCAGTAGTTTTCTATGGCTTTTTTAAGTCTTTCTATACACCCATTTCTTATAGAGATTTCCTCTTTTGATGGACTTATATACGCAACAAAATCACGTATTTCCAAACTGAGCCAGTCTGCAATCTCTCGCTGTTTAGAGTGGTCTCTATTAAGAATCCAAGGAAACTGCTTGTGGGGCTGGTTTCCTCCTACTTCTTCAGGATCCTCTTCTTCAGATTCTTCTTTTTCCTCGTCTTCCAGGGAATCAAAATTGAATCCTATGAAGTCTTCATTGTCCGCAATGTCAGATTTTATCTTTTTATTAGGTTCTGGTTCTTCACTCAATTTTCTCTTGAGTTTGTTTGTAGGTTCTTCTTCAGATTCGCTGTCTATTAGGTGTATTTGGCCCTCTGCAGCTTCGTCTGACAGCGAGTGGGACTCGTTCGACAGGGCCGACATTGTGGTCTTCCCGCACACAAACGAAAATGCTAAACACTGCGATTTGAATCTCTGAGATTCGATATTTTACTCTTTCCGTGCACTAATATGTGCCGTTCTCTGGGTTTAAGATTTCACCTCTTCTCTATTTTTTTTCTCACTTTTTCTCAGTGCACTACGCACCTGTAAAGGAAGCTATATAGCTACTATTTTGATTTTGGAGTTTATACTGATCCGTTCTGTAGATACCCCACTACATAAGGCTCACAACAGTTTGACTAATTTGTTTCATGATTCATAGGTTTATCCCTTATTTCAACACCACATCTGCAGCATCAGATGTCTGCAATGCTTGTGCACCCGTGACAAAAGAGACCCACAAATCTAACTAGGATTAAGCCAAGATCTCCGGAAAACGGATCAAGAAACCTTCACGCTTCACCGATTTTTCACGTGATCAGATCACACATATTTATAAACCACATACAGTAGCACCAACGGCATGGACTCGCCTTGCATAACGTCTGAGCTCAACAAGTCGCTACACAATACGATGGGGTCGGACTCGCTGTTTGATCTGGAGCCCAGTGAGCCCTCGCTAAATCCGGCCGAGATCGAGGCCTTTGAAAAAGCCAACATTGAAGATATGGGCATCCCTCTGGGCCTGCCCAAGCACAAGTTCTCGCTGCAAGATATGGATGGCATCATTCTTGATCCTATAGCTTTCCACAGCTCTGACAATTTGGCCGAAACTCTCCCCGCCAACGATCAGTATGAGGACAACTTGTTGTATAATGAGAAGCGGATGATGGAGCTTGATGATGGTTTTGAGCTGAGCCTGATGTCGTCATCTGCGTCTCTTTTTAACTTGAGTCTGGCTGCAAATACATTTTTGGAAGGTTCTTTCGAGGATCAACCTCCTTTAGCCAATAGCTTCTTCTCAAGTAACAAAGGAATCAACAGCTTAGACCGGTCTTTCCAGACCCCAAAACTGTTGGAAGAGCTTATAATCGAACACAGTCATGCACAAGATAAAGCGGTGATTGTGGTAGATGAATCTGTAGACATTGGTGAAGAAATTGAGAACTGGTTTGTGTTGAATGAGTTAAGTCATCTCAACACATACAAAGACGCATTTCTAGGTCTGGTCAAAGGTAAGAACGTAGACAGTTTCTCCGATAGAGACCAGAACTCTATAGCCTCGACATTGGTGGGCAAACTCAAGGAGTATTATCTGATGCAAGAAAAATTCGATCTTTCGTCTACGCTTCTGTTACAAAACTTAGTTCTTCTCTCAAACTCAAACGAGCATATCTTCAGTAAGCTCTCACACACGCTGAAAGAGTTGAATGTGCTTCAGAAGATTGTCTACCTTTTCTTTGGTAACTACGGGTACAACTCAAGAGAAGATCAAGTTAAATGTATGGAAAAGTACATAAGTATTTTTGTACGCAACGGTTTATTGAATATTTTGCTAAAAAACATCAAAAAGCTTGCCCAAGTGGTGTCTCTCATAGATACGAGGGCAGTAGATGCAGCCACATCTGATGCTAAACGTTTTTTGGAAAAACTCAAAATCGTCAACGAGTTTTGGTATTTGAATTTGACTTGTTTATACTTTGTTTTGACATTCTACCCAAAGCTAGCCACCGACAAGGCCCTCAAAAAATCGATTCTCAAAGATCTCAGGGAATCTAAAATCATGGTTTTTTTCGTCCAGTACATTGAGAAATGGCGCTACACTAATAAAGTGTTGATGCGTATCAGAAACGTCATTTTTTTGATGGAAAAGTTAATTGTGACTGAGTTTGGAGATGCAAATGACTTGGCTAGAACCAAAGAATATTTGGTGAAAAAGTTCCACGTCAAACGTAAGAAATCAGAGGATGATGACGTAGAACCGGGGGATTTGAACAGTGATATTTTCGAAGTGAAGAAAGAAGAGTCACAGAAGAATGAAGAGCGGCCTAAGGAAACGGTTAAGCCAAAGTCAAGCTCAATATCACCTCTTCATGCTTTTCCTCTCGATTACTACGTTTATACGAAAGACCTCACTGCGAGATACCCTTCATTCACACCCCCCGCTCCCTCCTACCCTAAGTATCTCGACAACAACTCGTCTCTTTCGCAGTTTATTGAGGTCCCTAGAACTTTGGACTCTCAGTTTGCTAACAATACATTGCCTGTGCCCACTGTGCATATAGCTACTCCCGCTCCCTCTCCTGTTTCAAGCCCTGCCCTTGGTCCCAACGGAAAAGGTAAGCGTTCTTTTCAGACAAACCAAGCGTTCCCTTTCATATATCCAATAGAGGGCGAGAACGTTCCCTATGCCATCAAAGAGGCAAGTGAGATATTCGCTAGCAGTGTAGTGGAGAGCTTTGCTAAGAAGCAGCTCTGGAATGAAAGAGTGTTGTTTATGCAGCAAGAACGGGGGTGGAAAAGCAGCATAAACCCTACAAGTTATTCGTTGGAAAATGATGCGCAGGGTGGCGCAGATGTGTACGACATCAAGGATATCGAAGCGGAGCTTGAAAAGTTTCCAGAATACTCTGAGAGCGTGATGGCGTTGGTGAAGGTGGAGGAGTATTACAGAGATATTCTTCCTGCTTTGGGACTGGTGGTGGACCTATTCGTGAACACTATCAAGAGCAATACTAATGTGTTCGAAGAAGGTCTTTTCAGTGACAAAAAACAGGATTTCGATGCTATGGCGCAGGGCGCCTCAGTGGAGATGGACCAGGCCGAGACCAGGGCTTTCAAGCAAAAGTTGGAGATTATAAAGGTGAAGGAAGTCACTCTAAAGAGTATTCTGACAGTTGTAAGAGGATTAATGGGGTGGTTTAAGGCATCTCACATCTTGAAACTGGAGAATTTGGGAACTATTGTGTATGATTCCGACTTTATAGATGCCTTTTTGGCATATTTAAAAAGAGAAAATTTCTCTGATAAATCATTCAACCAGGAAGTAGATGTTCTGGAATTTGGCTTCTTCGAGCGGTCCCAAAAGATAGGGAAAAACAAGCGGTATGCCAGTAAAGATAAGGGTTACTATTTTTATGATAATCTTCTTTTGAGCGATCCCAAAGAAACTCAAGAGTATTTAAAACAGAGAGAGATGAGAAAACTCGAGCAGAAGATTGACAGGCTCAATGTGACTAGTGTTTTTGATGATGAAGAGGTGAATCCAAAAGTGTATAACACTGGAGGGAAGGTGTATAACAGACGGTATTTTTTGATTTTGGACAATCTTTTCAAGATTTTGCAGAAAATCATCATCAACAAAACAAGAAGAGCAGTTAATTTGAGTGAGAAGCAGCCAGTTGATACGTTTCGACTTGTGTTGAGACCGTTCTACAACCAGCACATTTACAAGTCTATTCTCAAGATCCTCAAAGATATAATACCCTATAATGGGAAAAAGTGGAAGAGTGTCAACATGGACCTCATTCTGCTTATATACATCAATTTGAACCTCAAATTGAAGGACCACTGGTTGAGCGGGAGAGATATCGAGAGTGAGGTGGGGGACAGCGAGGGACAGGAGTTGGCTTTGCGTGCTCTCATTCAGTTCTACACTGCAAGACGGTACGAAGAAGGGATTGAGAAGTTCGGGTATGAGCGCCGAGGGAGCGACTTTTTTGGCAGGGAGACCGACTTGATTGCAAGTAACGAGTTGAGCGAGCGCCATGAGCAGTGAATTATTTTTGCTATGTAATGTGTAATGTTTAATATCTTGAATCTATTGTAATTTTGCGTACTTCTTGAATCCCATAGTAATAACTAGCACTTTAATTTGCTTTTGGAGTGCTGGCTGATGGCTGGTGAAGGGGTGGAGTAAGGTATCTATATATCAATACAAGTGTTTCTTTGAACAAACGTTGGCTTGACCTTACAAACTAACGTGTTTATACTTGAAAGTTATCACAAAGTGATGAATGTGTATACTTGCAATCATTTCTAGGAAATCAAAGTAATAAGTGTACATTGAGATCATCAACACAGCGTAGAAGATAATTTATTGCTCATTACATTACTTAGCTTACATACGTTACAGTGATTATCATCAAAACAGTAGCCCTACCTGTAGTTAAGCAAACTCTACAAAACAAACAAGTTATACATTTCGTCCAAACAATACTTTACAAGATAAACTCATGCTCGCTCTACACCCCCTAATACTCTCATTAAAACACGTTGCAAAAACAATCATATATCATATATCTAATTACCCCCCCTCTTGAACCTCTTTCCCTCTCCCTCCCCGTCCTCTTCATCAAGTCCCCTCTTCTCCGCCAAAAACTGTGTCAACTCCATCACCGGCGTCCCAGCTCGTAAAATCTGCTCTTGCTCTTCTGGGACATACCTGCTGATCATGTCTGTCAAGCTGTTGATCGAAGCAGCCTGTTTGTTGATGCTGGCCTCCAAAACGGACAATGGCAGATGGATCGCAAGCACTCCCGGCGCAATCCCCATATCTTTCTGTGAAGCACTCGATACCGAGGAAACACTGCGCGAAACGTCGAGAGCAGAAGGTGTTAGCGAAGCAGGGGTGACCGAAGTTGAAGGATCCGATGGCACCGCAGATAGCGGCATCGAAAGTTGTGCCAACTGCGATGCCGCACCTGCCAACTCTGTCCCTACGCCCTCGAGAGCACCAAGCGCAGCATTCAAAGGCGAGCCGACTAATGGCAAGGGCGAACACACTGCTTCTAGTGGCGTGGACACGCTGCCCAGTAGAGTAGATCCGCGCTCCGAAGAAACTGTGCCCGATAGTGTGCCCAAGACATCAAGTCCCTCTGAAGCCATCCCCATACCCACGCCCCAGCCAAGTCCCTCGGGAATCTCCTCTATAGGGAACTCGTTTTTAAGAGGGGAAGGTGTAGGTTCGCACTCCTCCTTTATTTGAGCCTGAATTGGCTCTTCTGTCAGCAGCTTCTCTGCTTCTAAATCGCCTCGAATTGCCTGTTGCTGCTGCATCAAGCTTTGGAGAATTGCCACCGGAGGTTTATCATAAGGAAGCCCGCGAGCATTTGGACCAAAAACTAGCGATATGAAACGGAGTATACCATCGAGTGCCTCGCCGTGGCGATTGTGGCGCGCTCTCAGTGCGAGCAGCTCATGCCAGAGCGCATCGTTGCTCGCCTGCACTCTGCGTAGATTTTCAGCAATCTCTGTTTGGGCTGCACGGATACGGTTTAACTCCGCTACAACTAAGTCCACGTCCAAGGAGTCATCTGGACGTGTTTTTGTACGCGCAATCTTATCGAGTAGCTCTTCTTTACCTCTTTGGAAATAAGGGTTTTGAAACTGCCAAACATCTTTGCGCGAGGGCAGATCTGTATCCTGGACTTTGTGCCACCCATACATGTTGAGCTGACGAACAAAACTCAGAAAGTTCAGGTGCTTGAAATACTTTGGGAGCACGTCTGCCATGAAAGACTCTCTGTTTACCACACGAAATCCTTTACCCAGCGACGACCAGTGTATGTGTTCTGCGTTAGACTCATCATTCACCATAAGCCAGAGCTTCACCACAAAAGCAGGCCGCGATTTAGCAGCCAGCTCTTTCTTCTGTGTGAGGTCCGACGAGGAAATTAAATTGCGAGCCATGGTCGGTATCTATTATGAAATTTGGGACACAATGAAGGGCTGGTTAGTAAAACTCATTGATAGAGATGTGGTTGTGTTTTTATGTGGTTGTCTATTTTTTATATATGTACGATGAGGTGGAAGGAGTTAAAGTGAAGGATAAAACAGAAAGTGCAAAAAAGGCCGAAAAGAAATTAGCTGGGGCACAGCTGATGGTTTTTGAAAATTTAGATACCTTGTAGTGTCGAATAGGTTCGAGATAACTGTCAAGGTAATATCGATTTTATAGAACGCATCACGGATATCCATGAAGACCTCACCTGCTGATTCATTCGCGAGAGAATAGGGAATCCAAAGATAAGAAACCTGCCCAAATGTCAAACTGCCCAAAAAAGTGACGCTGGAAAACGCCGTGCTGACATTGCTCAACATGCAGCGTTTTTCCGATGCCGAGTTTTGATTGGGTCAATCTGTACGCTTTTTGGCTTTACTGGCTGCAACGGCTTGCCCGGCCTCACTCAGTTTCGCTACATCAGAGCGTCATTAGTCTTAGGTTAAAGAAACCCAAGTTTGAGACATCCTTCGGTGTAGGAAAACCCAGTGAAGACGGAAACAGCAAGTCACATGCCAGAGCAACCGATTGCTTTTTGATATTGAAATCTCGGAATATAATATATAAAGTTATTTAAACGACTGAAGGAATCTTGACACAATAAATATACTGATGGGCATTAAACAGATCTTAGATGCGGGCACGCATCCACACGAATTGTGCAGTTACAGTGTATTGCACCAACACAACACACTACGCAATCTGACAAGATCATCCCCAAGAAGGGTAAATCTTGTGATCTGGTAATTGAAACGCAATCAGAAATTATTGGTTTTGACAGATTCGCCGACTAGGAATTGGATTTGTAAAACTCAAAAACATGATAGACACACCATCATAACTAAATACACACGATAGAGGCGCATTCAAACCCCATCGAAAACATATCCAATGGTTGAAGCAACCATTGAACATTGAGTTCTCAGGTAATAGAACCTATCGCAAGCTTGCCCCCTGGCAGAACCTCGATAACTCACCGATTATAATTTAATGCCTCGCTCGTGTGTTCTCGTTAAATGAAGATGTCAAAAAACGGAGTATACGATACTTGGAAGATGATTCTTGATATTAATGATTCTCTATTTGTTGATTCTCTATTGATTCCATGCGCTCTTTGGGTTGGGTGGCAAATAAAAAAAAAAGAGAGCACCATTTACATCCGGACATAAACATAATACACCCACACACCGGCTTCTTGAAGGTCTAGACGGTCGAAAAAATGTAGTGCGTTAAGAAAAACTTGGATCCAGTATCTCATCAGTTACTGGTTTGTTAACCAAGCCATGCAAGTGCAAAATCTCCAAATGAAACGAGTTCGACAAACGTATTTCACCTGATATCATAAAATGCCATAGTGCGCGTTAAAACACGATATTGATACCTTTTTACCTCTGGTTTCAAAAAATGCACTAAAAGTGTCATAGTTGCACCTCAACGGGCCATTAGCATACTATCAATAATTTGAGGTTAAATGAGGTTTTAATCCGGCAAGAATTTCAAGCATTCTCGAGGTCAATCTTATGAAGAATTTCTCCTAATTCAAAGTCTGAGGCTCAGTAATTAGACATGCACGCTTGAAGCACAATGTGAATATGGTTCAAGATTACCACCTAGAGATGCAGGGGACGCACCCGCGATGCACACCTCCTGCGTGACGCATGACTGCTTCAGGAACAGTTCGTAAATGTTTACTATTATTCAAAGGGTTTATAAACCCTTGGACCCCTCTTTATGGCACATACCTGTCTCTATTCGAACATAATGCTCCTCCTTCTCCTTGCCTCTTGTGCTGCTGCTGAGTATAGTTACACAGAGCCAATTGATATGAGTGTGATCTCTGAACATTTGGCGACAGCGACAAACACCATCTTGGTCCTGCTTGTGTCCGAGTTCGAGATGGCCAAAGGCACTTCTGCTTTGATTTCCTTGGCTCTGGTCTACGGTCTGGACTTCTTGGATGGGACTTTGACCGATATATCTTCTTTGGCCCTCAATGTCGCTACAGTAAGCGGATCTAACGATTACAAAAACTCGGTTGTTACAGCTTCTGGTTCCCCTACAATGGCTATTCAGACAGCAGCAGTTAACTACACCACAGCCACCACAAGCAATCCTACATTTTCCAGCTCTGTTATCACAGAAAGTGGTTCTCTCAGCTTGTCTTCTTCTATATCGACTTCTAGTGCCGCTGCTTCAGGTAATAATCTGAACAGTACTGCTTCTGCAGGTGTGCAAGGTTTTAACGCTATGATGAGTTTGCCAATTTTGGCTTTAGGAGGTGCTTTGGCTTTGATCTGATTTTGAAGTGAAGAAGAATTAGATAGAAGTGAGGCTTCTCACGGTGGTTTGTCCACATGTTATGTTTATGGTTTGTATAATACGCGAAAAGTAACGCTCGATTGTAGATTCGCTTGTACCTGATCTCCAGATCTTAACTTGTCCAAAAGGAGCATATCCGGGTCCATCCGTTTTCGGCCCGTTTTACCTTTTTTGGGCCATCCCCACCTAAAAATATGCACCGAGAACATGTATGTGGAACAAAGCGTTCCTGGAATTTACGACCGTGTCTTTGTTTCGAACCCTCGGAAATTCAAATCTGTTGGCTATTGTTGAGGTTCGGTATTTGTTGGGTTTTCCGGCTTTGAATTTTATTTGACACATATCTGCAGCTGGATCTAGATAAAGAATATCCATTGATTGTTTACAATCGGCTACAAATAATGAACTATACCGCGAACTGTATTAATGGCTCCTCATATTGGATGCTGAGCTCCATGTTTGACCTTCACGTACACTCTGAGACAGATTTTTTCCTGCGACAAACATGTCTCGTTTCGGAAATTTAGTTGTTGCCAAACTTTGAGGTCAAATTTGTTGCGTCGCTTAAAACAATGCAAGCAAGATGGGGTAAAAACCATTTTATAGCGTCGATTTCATGACGTTTCTCTGGCTTACAATACGTACCATATCGTTTAGTTATTATCTTCAGTAGCTAACATTTTCGAAACAGGCTGTTTACCTTCAATACAACTCGTGAGCCACTTATAGGTTCTCATGAATTCAATTGGATCACAACATCTGTCATATTTGACTTCACGAATTATTTTGAAGCACATTTAGTATAACGCTGCTGAAACAATAGCGCATGCTAGTATCAAATCTATCGGTGCCTCATGTTCCAGAATTGCCAATCCTTCAGACCTCTTTTCCAATAAGGAGCCGAGACAAAGAATACGCAAATGTTAGATATCTAAATTTTTTGGTTACTAAAGTGAAAGAAAGAGTATGCACTCAAAAAATTCATTTAATTCCAGTTATCAGATTACTATTTTCTAATGAAAATAAAGTTTGCCATAGCTAAGACATGAATTTGGCCTCAGGACTTGACTAATTTTGACGTCTCTGGAAGTGTCTGTCAAAAAAACGATAGACCCCTGGAGCTTCTCTAAGAACAGTTACATCTAAACACTCAAAACATTGTGCGGTACGAAAAATGTCGAGGTTTCGTCGATACCCCCTGACGTATTGGCTTCAGATATCTTACCCTTTTTGGTATACGACGGTTCATTGTGATAAATCAACCCCAAAACTTGGTCCTACTGGGCCGGTAGGTGGTTCAAGTACCGACAGGCGTTGACATCGCTCTTACTTTGGACCATTAGCCAAGACCAATTTTATACGAATCACAACTAGCTGAAGGTCTTGAGCATAACTCGCAAGATCTTAACAAAATACGCCATAGTGTCTGTACAACCCCCTTCATGTCTGCTTTTCTCGGAAATGAGTTTTCTAATCTCCTTTAATTCCTCTTAACGATGGTCAATCAAAGAGAACAACTCAGGTCGCTGTCAAAATCACACGCATACATCTGAGTGTACGTGATCATCAGAGAGTTAGATTCTCGGTCTTTGTGGAGTTGGGTACTAGTTTGATAAGTTGTCAGTGAGCGCTACGAAATTTTATTATACTTTTCGTCTGATCAATTCGTATTTTAGGAATACCTTAGGTCATCATCAGTGCCTGAGAGAGATAGGACTGAAACTAGGACTATAATTTCAACCCTGTTTCGTATCGTTTTCAGTATTCAGGGGGTCACAGTCATGGTCAAAGTGTATATAGACTGTTGTAGGACGTATAATTGCTCCGACAAAAACGCGCATTTAATGGGTTCATGAAAATGGAGGTCATACTCGAATACTCGAACAATTTGACAGGCTTATGTTCGTTTCCTTCACTTATATGATAAAGGGCCATTTACTGTGTTTTTTCTAATAATTGTCACGAAAGCGCCGTATTTTGAATCAGATAGCGCTTTCAATAGAGCCTACGCCACGGAATTGAATCAAAAACTTGTGGATGGTCCTCATAGGGCTATAACTTTGATCAGGAGATGTCTCTGGATTTCCCAATATTTGTAGTATATAAAATCCGCTGATTTTCATATTCTAACTACAAAATATTCTCAAGAGCAGAATATTGCGCTACAATTCTCTGTTGTACCCTATCCTCTCGAATAATCCTCTATATGACTGACATTAACTTCAAAAAATTGAGTGAAAAGGTGTATATAGAAAGTACGTGAAATAGTTAGAATGATGATCATTCGCTGAGGTCTCTCTGTAGTTGACCATGATTCGATGGAGATAATAATCTAATTTAGGGAGATGAGCTTGTCTCATGAGCGTCCAAACGCTCAATTTTGTTCGAAGTTTTCGATCCGCAGCGTGACAGCTTGCTACAGCCATCACCGTCAGGGCTAAGAATTGCTGGATATTATCATCAATATTTCCGCAGAACATAATACAGACTGTATCCATTCTCCTTGTCCCCCCGGGAGAGGAACTGGTTTTTACGACGTCATGATATCAGATAGACTATGTACTCCGAGAAATTCACACATGCATGAACCTGCATAACGAGATGGAGAAAAGCATCACAAGAACCGCAAAAACATTGCTAGGATACCCGAAATAGAAAGAAACTAGCCGACCAAACTCAACTACCTGTACATATTTACCCAAATATTTGATTGAACTCCCGTTTACACAACAACTGAGTCAGCCTTCATGCACCTTCGGCAACCCCACAAAATCTTCCCTAACCTCGCCCAAATTAGCACAGGAGAGAGGTATAAATACAGCATCATCCGCGGAAAAAAACCAATGACCGAATTCTCCAGCATCTCCACCAAGATCGAGTCGCTTATTGACAACCTCGTTAACATCAAGGACGACTCAGGTAAATTCCTTCTTCGTCTTGATGACGGGCGGGTGATTGACACCAAGGGCTGGAACGGCTGGGAGTGGACCCACGGCATCGGTTTATACGGTATGTGGCAATACTACGAGCTTACCGGCAAGGAAGAGGTCCTCGATATCATTGTGAAATGGTTTGAAGTGCAATTTTCCAAGGGCACTACCAAGAACGTCAACACCGTGCTGGTGTTCCTTACCTTGGAGTATGTGTACGAGTCGAACCCAAGCAAGTACAGACGTTTCAAGCCTTGGATCGACTCGTGGATCGACTACGTCGCTACTCAGATTCCTCGTACTAAGTACGGCGGGATCCAGCACGTGACATACGTGACCGATAACGAGCGTCAGCTCTGGGACGACACCCTTATGATGTCGGTCATGCCGCTTCTCAAGGCCGGTCTTTCCTTCGGCAACGAGCTGTATGTGAATGAAGCCAAGAAGCAGGTTCTTACTCACATCAAGTACCTTTTCGATCCAGTGACCGGTCTCTTCAACCACGGTTGGTGCTTCAGTGAGGACGATGAAGCCAATGAGAATGGGAACTGGTACGCCGAAGCCAAGTGGGCTCGGGGCAACCTGTGGATCACTATTGTGTTTCCAGACGTTTTGGATTTGCTCAATCTTCCAAAGGGCGATTTCTTCAGAGAGTTTGTGGAGGGCACTTTGGACGCACAGGTAGCTGCGTTGGCCAGATTACAACACGAGAGTGGGCTCTGGTACACTATTCTCGACAAACCAAAGGACAAGGACAACTACTTGGAGGCAAGTGCTGCCGCCGGATTTGCTTACGGTATTTTGAAGGGTGTGCGTTTGGGCTACCTCAACAAAAAGTATCTTCCTGTGGCTCAAAAGGCTGTAAAGGGAGTCTTAGATAACATCCTTGAATCGGGAGAGTTGGACAAGACCTCTTTCGGTACTCCAGTGGGATTCACTTTGCAGGAGTACTACGATATTCCAATCACATCTATGCCTTACGGACAGGCTATGGCCATGATCTGTTTGGTAGAGTACTTGAAAGCTTTGATTTAAGTTAGTGAGAGAACCAGAAGAACTTAATTAACTTAAAATCATTTCCCTGTGTTTTACAAACACAGGAGCTGTTGGTTCATTCTATTCATGACTCAAAGATTCACAACAGTTTACATTACATAGCACAATCTATTACTTATAGCTATTCTATCGGTTTCAATATGACCAATACGTACTATTGTAGTCCTCGAATTGGTAAAAGTTCTAAATGCTTGTTAAGCCTTTCAGTGGTGAGTATGAAAGAACTGGCTGGTCAAGATCTGATCAAAAACATACTATCGGATTTCTTTCCAATAATAGTACATTTACTCATTTTGTATATTGTAAATACAAAAAACCACTACTATATGGTTGTAGCACCTACAAAACCCTCTATATTATAAATTCGTAACGGCCGTTTGACTTCGCTCAAGCAGCCCCCCCTTCTTCTATCTGCTCATCGGCCACCTTTACCAATGCCCCCCTCACTTCCTTGGCCATGCCCTCACAAGCTTTTAATACCCCCTCCAATCCATCCACATCACTTCCTTCCACCGCCATGCCCACCAATACACCTGTGGTGCACATGTACGAGGCCACCGCACACACTTGGCCCTCGCTTCCTTTTTCCCCGAAAAAAGGATCCATTTCAGGACCATTTTGGTTCAATTTCGCGTCTCCAGTAGAAACCATGTCCGCCAATTCAATGCCAGCATCCACAAGCGCAAGCGTCGCACAGTTCGAGCACCATGTGACCAAAGCGAGCTCGTGGTTGTTTGTATGCACATCGTTGGTGAGCACATTCACAAACACTTCTATACTAGATTTAGGATATTTTTCAAGTAGCACCGCAGGAAGAAAAGCAGTGTATATATAAGAAGAAATTCTCTGCTCCACTGAGGAGAGTTGTGAGCGTCCTATCTGTTCTGTAGCTACCAATTTATCTTCATCTGTGTCCTCTTGTGCATCTGCCATATTACCCCCCATCTTACAACTCACAGTGAATCTGGCGGATGTAAGCAGAGAGCCTCGTATTGGCCTAGCTCCAAATACAGAAACCACAATCGCTGTCTGCCCAATCTCTAAGTAGCAAGAGCCATTGGCATTTTGTATCACGCCTGGTTTGGCGTAGAATGACCGGATTTGCTCCTTTTTTTGAGAAACGTTCTTGGGAGCAAGGTGCTTTTCATTTGTGGCAAATACAAGCGGCGCAGCGGTCTCTGGGCCTGTTATTCTGCGGCGGTCTGCCATTTGATTAATGTGATTAATTTTTCAAATATTTTTGAAAAAGTCGATGAGCTTAGTCTCGAGATAGGGAGTGGAAATTGGATACTATGAAGTACTCTGGGAGATCTTGAACTTTTCGGATAGTTTTCGTTGTAGCTATAGGTTGTGTGTGTGTGTGTGTCACGTGTTATAGAATGTCAATGACAAAGATCAGATACACTAATTGATGAGAAGTATGGGGAAGTTGTGTTTGCATACTCCGTCGAGTTTTCGGTATTAACAAGAAGCATGTCTTTTAGCTGTTCTCCCTACAAAGTGCCTATGCAAGCACTCTCAAGTGCTGTAAAAAAGACTTGAATCTCTTTTGCATATATATGTGAGCCTGATACACACAAAAAGCTCTTCAATATAAGTATCCAACCATTCCAAGTACTTCCAACGCATTCTGAAGGAAACGTTCATTATTTAAATGAGAAAGTCATCAATTCTTTAAAAAACAATTTTTTGCTGATTTTCAAAGTAAAAAACCGATAAGTAAGAAAATGTTCATTTATCGTAAAACTCAAGAGTTCTAACTACAAATCGAATCCATCTCCAAATCATTTGATACTTTTCTCTTCTTTCTATGTATTCTTAATGCAATTCTAACAGATCTGTGCCTGTAAAGCCAGAAAGCTTACTCAAATGGCACCTATAACTCACGAATATTAGACAAATCTAACGCAAAACATTAAAACTCTATTTTAACTCCTCTAGCCTTTCTTTAGAAAATGCTGGACCTTCCAGCTTCAATTTGCAACTTAAACAGCATAAGCGCTTTGTGAACTCACATGTAGCCCAAGATACAGAAGTGATTCGCAAGATCTATCTACAGAGATTATTTGTGGATGAAGTATCTCATTCATTACTTATTAACTCGCGATTACACGATTGTGCGCGTATCAAGTACGCGAAATTTATTACGCGTGAAATATTTCGGACTCAAGCCTATCGCCAATTCCACGAACAAAATGGCTCCACCAGTGTTCAAAGCAGGGCTGATTGTGCTCTCCAAGGTGAAGGGATTTTCTCCATGGCCTTCCATGATTCTCCCAGAGTCTCTAGCTCCCGAAAATATCATGAAAATCAAGCCCAAAGTACGTTCCAGAAAGCTGCGTCGCAGTGAGGATGATTCAGAAGAAGGAGTGTATCTTGTGAAGTTCTTCTCCGATGATACGTACCAATGGCTTCAAGCCCTGGAGCTCCTGATTCTTGATTTGGACCAGATTGACACCTTGAAGCCCAGAAGGCCGTCCAGAAAACTTGAAATGGCTTACAAAGTGGCTGCAAAGAACTTGGATATGTATGATTTTGCGACCTATGGAAGCACAGGCGCACCAGCGAGCATGCCTGCTGCGGAGACACAGAACAGCGTCAAAACAGTAAAACAGGAGGCCGCAGCTCCACCAAAAAAGAAGAGAAAGACGGTCTTGAAAAACATTACAAACGAGGTGATTGATGTAGACGAAATTCTCTCAGAGCCTGATGAAGGGGGACCAGATAGTGAAGAAGTGATCAAATTGCAGAAGCAGTACTTGGAGTATGTAGACGAAACCTTCTGGGGGGGGCTGAAAAATGATGGTAGTGTGGTGAAGAAGGAAGAGGCTAAAAAATGGGAGGCCGTGGCTGACAGCCAATCGGAGTTTATGCTTCAAAATAAGCGTGTTTTGATTAAAGAGGCTCTAAATACAACGAAAACGTTTAGCCCAAAAGTTGTGGAGAAGATCTGTGACAACATACTTCTGTTCAAGGGCAAAATTTATTTGTCTACTGCTAACAAGGTGCACATTTTGCCGGTGTTGAACAGCCTTTTGAAGAGAGGCGATTTGGAAAATGTTGAGGGTTGGGAGGACACGAGAAAAAAAGTGGCTAGCGTTTTGAGTTTACTTTATGCTGAGTGTTCGGACCCTGGGATTCAGGAGGGATATAAAGTACAGAAGGTGAGTTTGACTAACCCTACAAAGAAGTGATTTCCATTCGATGGACATTGGGAGTGTGGTAGACATTCTCAAACTTTGTATTTTTGTATATTTAGATATTCTTATTAACTTAAGTTAACTTCTGTAAGGCGTTGAGTACGGCGTATGTGTAGTATATCGTCAAAAGACTTTGGGTCTCACACTTGGAGTATTTGCCTTGCCATTTTACTTGTTACGGAGATTAGTCTAACACTTATTTGAAAATTGCTTTAGCTACAAGGATTCTATTCTTGCAGAGAGCCGTTTTTTGCGACGGTTTGGCTAAGAACTTCACTAATGCTAAGGACAGCGACCAGCCCACCATCTCCCTGGTTGCTGTCATTTTTCTTATTAGTATTAGTTATGACTTAGAGAATGGACAAAAGTTTGGTATGTGTTTATGCCATCCCAGTCAATAACCTTAATAACTTTTCCAAACCAAGCCGTGGACCCTCTTTATGCCAATCTATATTTGGGATCGCCGTGAAAGCTTAACTTGTAATGATTTGTATCGTCCACGAAATATACACGAAATTAAGTGAAATTTCTACAGAATGACCAAGGCAAAAACAAACAGGATATTTTATATGAAATCTTTGCTTTGGTGATGCATGTGGTAGTAAACTTGCGACTCCATAAATGCAGCATCTCATCCATGCACATTCCAGGGCCTTGAAATCGGTAAACTTTAATGCTTGTATATAAAAATGTTACAAAAGTCGAGAGTAACATAACATATTGCTAAATGCTAACGAGTCATATCGTGGTATTACTTCTCTCGCTCTCGAGCGCTATGGTGATTCCTTTGGACAAAAGGGATACCTCAACAAATTTCCAAAGCACGGACCAAACAGGCATCACTGAAGTAATAACACATCCTAGTGGGATACCGCACAAGTACATCATCAAGCTTCGTGATGGGATTTCGCCAGATACATTGACTGCCCACAAAAAAGATGTTTCTGATAATCAGCTAAAACTGGTGCTGTCTCTTCCAGACGAAGACCCATATTTCTCCGAAATTCCAGCGAGTGCTACAGGAAATATAATACACATTAGCGACAACTTGTATCTGGGATACTTCACGGACGACACGGTTAAAAAACTTCAAAAAAACGATCTTGTGGTGTTCATTGAGCAGGACACGCCGGTAAAGCAGTCCGGAATAAGCACAAACAAGATTTCCGAACGGATTACGGACTCGTGGATGCTCAATAGAATTAATATCAACGAGCGCGTAAACACTGAGCAGAAAACAAACACATATTTCTACCCAGCAAACAGTGGGGAGGGAGTCGACGTTTACATAATCGATGGTGGGATTGATGAGACTACTCCAGAGTTGAAGGGTCGGATTATTAAGAGTGTCACAGTCTTTGAAGATGGAAGTTTAACTGACATGAACGGACATGGAACTCACTGTGCTGGAATTGTTTCTGGGCACAAGTACGGTGTGTCTCAGGCAAATATATTTTCAGTAAAAGTGTTTCCAGATAAAGGTTATACTTCCAAACTGGATATCATAAAGGGCTTTGAATGGGCCATAAAGAGCCATCAAGAAAGAAAAAAGCTCCCTGGGTTCAAAGGCTCTGTAATAAACGTGAGCATCTCTGGAGATTATCTGGAGCTTGAAAATGACAGTCTCAATGGGGCCACAGATGCAGGCATCTATGTAACTGTTGCTGCTGGAAATTTTGTTCGTTCTGCCTGTGTAATGTCTCCTTCGTCAGCTGAAAACCCTGTAACTGTTGGAGCCCTAGACGAAAATGATAGATTGGCAGAGTATCTGAATTTCGGAAAATGTGTGGACATACTTGCACCGGGCTCTAACATACGTGCTGCGGCTCTAACATCAACAGGTGAAGAAACGATGCTTAGAACGGGTACTTCCATGTCATCTCCTGTTGTTGCTGGAGTTATGGCCCAGATGCTCACATATTTACCAGAGACTAAGTCTCAATTCAGCAGCACATCTCCATTTGGCATGGCACGCATGAAAAAGGCTCTTCAGTTGATGGCATCCAAGGCAGACCCTACAGGTCCAAATAAGAATAAAGGGACTTGGAGCACACAGATGATTGTGGTGCAAAACGGGAAGGGCAATGCCCAGTGGATGGACGCTTTCTTTCAGAAAGCTGCTACCGCTACAATTGAAGAGCCAACAAAAAAAGAGACAACAAATGATTCTAAACAGAGCGGCAGTGCTACGAAAGTGTCAAGTGGTGAAGGTAAGCAAGAGGAAGGTGTTAATTTCTGGTGTAACGCTCTTCGCTGGTGTCGTGGTGAGAAGTAGGAGCAGGTATTTTAACAAGTTCATAACGGTAAAAGTTATCATAGTTAATGATATTTTTAGTTACATATATTGTAAACAAAAATTATGAATCTTGATTCGATTCATATGTGCGCGATGATTTATACATGGATCAACTATAATATGCGTTTATGGTTGCGAACTTGCGACTTCACTAAAAATGAATAGGACAAAACAAAAACCATTAACTACTTATCATATAATATTCACACACATCAATAGACGTAGTGCCCCCTTCACCTGCCTGCAGACCCTCACTTCTCAACCGTAGCTAGTCATCAGAAATTTAGAAATAGACTCGGGCCGCAAGCGGAAAGCCAATCATAGAGACGGCTCATTTTAAATCATACACGGTAAAAAATGTCCCAAAAAATTATCCCAAACCATTCTATTAGACCCTAAAACATCACATCTGACACATCACCAATTGGGTTACTCGCTTTGACAACTTCCCAAATAGACCTGACAATGCATAAAGTGACTCGATGTGTGAGATTGAAACTGAGTCAAGCGAGCCGTGTGAAGCTAGTACGTAATTTTGAGAGTCACGTTTGTACTTGAGAAGAATAGCAGTTACAGTGCATACTGATAATTATCTATCAAGTCAAATGACGAAAAGTACGACTCGACCTCGCTTATGAATTTTACCATAATGCTGCTGATCATGCATGATGAAATTCTGCGAAATAGAAGGTTAACAGAGCACCTAGTGGGTATAGCGGGAAAAAGTAAACAGCTAAAACAATAATTTATATAAACACAGTATTTATCCACTTTTTAGCCCATTCAACTTCCTTTAAACACATTCTCTTATCTCACGCACGTGCCACCCCGGTTACCCGCCCCACCCTCCTAGCTTAAAGAAGCAATTCGCACTGAAAATAGCAATATCGGCACACCTCCACCACCAGCTTGGGACCAGTTTTACCGCCCAAAAATCTGAAAAAGAAGAGAAACGCTGATTCTTAGGGTGAGTTTCTGATGTTTTTGCAATTTTGCACGGCCAGCAAGCGTGTTTTTAGGTTTTTTTTTTAGAGTGTTGAATGTGCTGTTTTTACGCGTTATTGGAAGAGGAAGGTCGAGATGATGTGCACAAAAAAAGTGATTTTTCGACAAAAGTTGATGTTCACTCGATATGTTTGAAATTGTTGTCTTGGCGCATTTTCATTTTGTTCTGTTTGATGTTAGTGACGTTGGCGGCGGTGAGTTGGTTGATGAAATCATTTCAAAAGAGTGTGTCCACTCCTCTGTCGCGCATTCAAAGTAATTGTCCAATAATTATCTCCACTTGTTTGTTCAAGATTGGCCGTGGGTCGTATTTCTTGTTTTTTTTGCAATCTAAGGGGCGTTGGTGATGCTTTATATTTGTATTGAGTTGTTTCTCATTCTAAACTCTTAAAATTTTTATATTCGCGTTGTTTTAGGTTGATGCTATATTCTAACACCTTAAAACCTTTATTGAACATTGTTTGATAGTTGTCTTTTTCATTTGGGTTTTTGTGCTCTCTACGTGTAGCTCACAAATCTGCAGTTCATGCACACATTCAACTTTTTCAAGACGATACCTTAGACCGACATGTTGACACCCAAGATTAGTATTAGACTAACCAGATGTCCGAATTGGAGGCTCACAACGACGAACCAGATATCAAAAACGAACCAAGCAACGCTGGAGAAATGGAAGACGACGATGATGCCCCAGCTGGAAAGAGAGAGAGAAGAAAGATTGAGATTCGTTTTATCCAAGATAAGTCGCGCCGTCATATCACGTTTTCTAAGAGAAAAGCAGGTATCATGAAAAAGGCTTACGAGTTGTCTGTTCTTACAGGTACTCAGGTGTTGTTGTTGGTTGTGTCTGAAACTGGACTTGTGTACACTTTTACTACTCCAAAGTTACAGCCCCTCGTTACAAAACCTGAAGGTAAGAATTTGATCCAAGCATGTCTTAACGCGCCAGAAGAGGGAGGCGAAGAGGGTGACGAAGAGGCTCCAGCCGAGGCTCCTCAGCAGGCTCCTCCTGTGCAGCAGGCTCCTCCAGCCCAGCACCCTGCGGGTTACCCTATGGGGCAGAATATGAGCGGCTACCAAATGCCGAACCAACAGCCTTCGCCTTACGGGTCGTATCCTTATGATCAGATGAACCAGCCTCCTTTCTGAGGCTTGAGTTGACGCACTTTACGATAGCTTCTTGTAAGCACTTGATTTGTGGACGGTTTAAGTTGTACTATGCATATGCTAGTAACCGCTGTAGCATGCTAAACGTGTTATGCACCGGAGGAGTTTTTATGTTCTGGTATGGCGAGGCATGATTATGTGGTGGCAATATATTGGACTTATGTGTTGAAATTGTAGTGGTTGTGTATTTATATATGAGAGAAGACAATAGCGTATAATTACTTGTTATTTTGAAATTTCTTGTAAAAATAACGTATTGCGGAGGAGCAGAGGAATAGTTGGCAGATCCATCACTATAATTGATTAGAATCATGACTTCAGTTCAATGTATATGTACCTGTTGGTAAATTTTTTGGACTGTTGTAACACTTCACGCTAGCAATTCAAGAAAAGGTTTTCAGCCACACTGAAGAAGTTAGTTATTGAGTGGATATGAGTTCTTGATCAATTCCAACTTTCAAGGTAAACCTGGTTGCTAAGTTTCGATTTCAACAGATCTGACTTTTTCTAGATACACAGGTATGTCTCCTTCGGTTTCTTATTCTTGTCTTCGATAAGAATGTCAAAACACGAGCAGCAAAGTAAAAAGCAACACGTAAACAGTAACGTAAACAAATTATACACATAAACACACATCACCCACCATATTCTACAAACCAGTAAACTACATTATGAATATAATACTCTACAGTAATGACAACCCAGTGCGCCAACAGATAATTACAGCTCACAACCATCACCCACTTCTCAATTAAGCCACCCACCCCATGTAAACCTCCGGTGCCTCCAAGCTGACCGGCTTTTCTCCTCCCAAAGCCTCATCCTCTTCTTCCTCATCTTCCAACACGTCCACTCCCTCAGCTGCCTTCACGTCGCTTAACAAGACTGTTCTGCTCGGCTTTTTGGCCTCGGCAAGCGCCTCCTTTAAGAGAACACCGCAGCGTTCCTTGGCTTCCGAGGTGGAGTCTGCAGACACCAACTGTACAGCGCTTGTGATCTTGTCCTTGGCAAGCAGACACTGCTGGCGCAAAGCCAATCGATCCATCAACACCTTCTTCTTCTCATTCTCAAGTTCGAGCTTCTGAGAATGCAACATCTTCTCGTACTGTTCCAACAGCTCCAATTTAAGCGCCACCTTCTTCACTTCCAATGCGGCAATCTGAGTGAGAGCCTTTTGTTGTGTTTTGAGCTCCTCAAACTGCTCCACCACTGCGTTGGCCCCCACAACTCCCAAAGCAGTCTTGGCAGCAAAAAGAACGCTGTCCGACGAAACTTCCTCGTCCTTCAACCCCACTTTGATGCCTTCAAGTGCCTTTTTGGCCGTAGGCTTATCCACGTGCTCCATCAAAAACAGAACCGCCGCCAACACAGCCTCCACTTCCTTGCTTTTGTAGCCAGCCGGCAGACCACTCAGTTTAAACAGCTTCGAGTCTGCTCTACTGATGTTCTTGTTCAAATACCGGTCTTCGATCGGCAATTGGAGAAACTTGGCCACACACTGTCTCTTGTCTCTAGTGACCACGTGGTTGGCCACACGGTCCCAGTCCTCTTCAAACATCTCAATACCCTCCAACAACAACAACGTCTCCTGCTCTGTCCAAGCACCCCCTGATCTGCCTGGCTTGCCTGCCATTTTCACAAAATCAGCAGAGTGGAAGTTCGAAGGAAAGTGACCGGCTTCAAAGCACGTCACACACACCAGTCCCTTCAGACGAAGGTTGTGATAGCGTACGGCCGTGGTGTCGTTGCCGCACGTGTTGCAGATGAACACTTTACCTCCCATCACTTGCAGTCTTTCTTTGTCCTTCAAGACGAGCGCGTCCTCCGAGCTGTCGAACACATCTCTGCGCACCTCCAAATTGAGGGGGATTGCGGCAGCAGAAGCGGTCTTGGCCTCTTCGCCCATGCTTTGATCGCCATCGAGATCCTTCACTTTTACCTCTGCTCCAAGAGGAACAAAGGGGGCAATACCGGACGGCGTATCCAACAGCACCTGGAAGTGGCCGGTATACTGCGGGCCGGTAAGCAGCGGTCTAGTGCGGGGGTCCACTTGGTAGTTGATGATTCCCCACTGCTCTAAGAACGCGTGCACACGCATCACCAGGGCCACGTCTCCAGCAAGATTCCGCCGGGAGGCTGTGACGGTGAGATACTCCACAGGATTGAGCCGGTAGGTGTTCACCATGAAGTCTCTGTAGGCTCTGTATATGGCCTCAGTCTTGTATCTCAGGGTCAGATTAAAGAATTCTGGAAGCAGACGGCGCTCAATCTCGTGCACCAGGTCCAAGTCAAACCATGCCGCGAATGACGGCACCACCACAGGGCGGGTCTGTTTCGCTAAGTATTGGCGTGCTTTTTCCTGCACCAGACGCGCTATTTCATCCATATCCACAGGCCCTTCTGGTTTTGACTCCTCTGCAGGCGCGGGGTTTTCTGGCTTGGCCTCCGGGGTTTCGGTGCTCTCCAGCGCCTTCTCTGAGATCTCAGGCTTTTGGTCCGCAGGCGGCATCTCGGTGTCGCTCATTGTGAGTGCAGTAAATATGCTAAGACTGTGTTTTTTTATTTTGGCGTTGGAATTTTTGGGCAGGGTAAGCGGCAGAGGCCGTGCTTGATTTTTGCCCACGCTTATATACTAGAGACTTTAAGGTTGAGCTATTTATATTTATCGAAGTGAAGGACATAATCTTCTTCTATTCTTTTTTTTGAAAATTGTACAGGTTTAGGGTTAATTGTTTTTGTCTACATGGTTGTGTGTAATGGAGGTTTTAGGCTTGTTTACTGATTCTTTTTTTGATACTCATCCGATACGTTAACACTCATTATATTGGCCAAGTTACTTTTCTTCTTTTCTTCTTTTATGAGCTGACGTTGGTTACAAAAAGGTGTTAATGTTATTTAGGAAAAGCTAACTTTAAACCTACTCTTTTAGGAAATTTGATTTGATTCTATAGAATTTTAGCTGATGAGGACTTCAGGTTATATTAAGTTAGGCATCTTTGTCTTTCAATAAACTCAATGTTGATGGGTTTGTGTCGGAATTTGGCCAATGATCTGTATACCTTTAACCAGTCATTAATAACTACCGTTATAGTATTAACTAACGTTTATGTAAAAACAGCTCATAAAGCTGATGATATGAATCATTACTGGTGATATATTAAGCACGAGATTCATACCAAAAAAACGTGGGGAAGTTAAGAAGACTCAAAGCAACTCACACATCATGGAACCACAAAAAAATCATACTGGTGAGTTACATACCCATAATAACGGCATTTCTCCTATTAGTTAGTGCCTTGGAAGAAGCAATTCTCTAAGTTGATAAAACAGGAAGGCTCTATGGTGATCATCATAGTGCTGAGAAGCAAAATTTGGAATAACTCCATAAAAAGATGTATTTTAGAGACTTTAGTTCCAGCTCAGTGAAAAAGTACAGCGTTGGCAACAGCATCTGTGGATGTGCTTTGGAGTGCTATCGTTCAGGTGTTAAATTTCAATTTATAAGAGCGCTCTAGTTCACTAGATATATTAAATTTAGAGCAGCTATGTCCCATTTTTTATGCGCCCCTGCAGACCACTAAAACTTTAAATACCCACCTCTTCAACTAAAGGCATCTGTGCATAACAACTTACTCCAATCATCTTCAATTGGATTTAGCTATAGTAATATGCACCTGACGCCCCAAAACAGGGGTATGCAAGTAATCACTTCTGGTTATAGCAGATCTGCCGATTAGTCTTATCGGGAAATTTCACGTAATCCGTCTCAATCTCGCATATAAGACCCTGATCACCCATAAATGGACAAGAAACACAATAAAATGAGAATCCAATTCATTCTTGCTCTTGTTTCTTGTGTTTTTGCTGCGTTCCCTCAACAGCCGCTCAAGGCCCCTTCAGCTTATGATTTCCACGTGACTGACAACGCTCTCCCCGATCACACGCTCCGGGTCAAAAAGCATGATCCCTCAATCTTAGGAATTGATACTGTGTCCCAGTACACTGGCTATCTAGACATAGAGTCCGAGGACAAGCACTTTTTCTACTGGTTCTTCGAGTCGCGTAACGACCCAAAGACCGACCCGATAGTGCTTTGGCTCAATGGTGGTCCTGGGTGCTCTTCCATGACTGGCCTTTTCTTTGAACTTGGTCCTTCGTTTATAAACGCGAACCTCAAGCCTGAATACAACCCGTACTCTTGGAACAATAATGCTTCTATCTTCTTTATCGACCAGCCTGTGAACGTGGGTTTCTCATACTCTTCTGGGCGTATAAACAGTACCGCTGCTGCCGGTATTGACGTGTACGCATTCCTTCAACTTTTCTTCAAGCAGTTCCCTGAGTACTCACATCTTCCTTTCCACTTGGCTGGCGAGAGCTACTGTGGACACTACATTCCAGGTTTTGCGGCCGAAATACTTTCTCATGGAGACCAGGCGAACTTTAAATTGACCTCTGTTCTCATTGGAAACGGCATCACTGATCCCTTGGTGCAGTACAAATACTTTCAGCCTATGGCGTGTGGCAAGGGCGGAACTCCTTCGGTTTTGAGCAAGACAGAGTGTGAAACTATGGATGCCGCGCTTCCATACTGTATGGAGCTTATTAGTCAATGCTACGACGAGCAGACTCCGGAAAAATGCGTTCCAGCTGCAGAGTACTGTGGAGGACAGATGGTGGAGCCAGTAATCGCTCACGGACTCAATTTGTATGATCTCAGAAAAGCGTGTATAGGCGAAGGATGCTACGGAAATGTTGACTTCCACAATGATTACGTAAATTTGCCGTACGTCAAAGAGGCCATTGGGGCAGAGGTGAGTGAGTTCGTGGGTTGTAACTTCCTGGTTGGATTGGGTTTTCACAACGCCGGGGACTATATGCTCCCATACCAGATCAAGGTGTTGGAGCTTTTGGACAAGTACGACTTGCCTGTATTGATCTATGCCGGTGACAAGGACTACATTTGCAATTGGTTAGGGAACTACCACTATGTCAATCTTTTGGACTACAAGGATCACAAGTCTTTTGCAAAAAAGCTGTTGAAGAACTACTACACGCTCGATGGAAAATATGCAGGTAAAGTGAAATCTGCTGGAAAGCTTACCTTTTTGAGAGTTTTTGATGCCGGCCACATGGTTCCGTTCGACAAACCGGCTGAATCTTTGGACTTTTTTAACCAGTGGATCAGCGGGTTGCTGATAAAGCATTGAAGAACAGTAGAGTGTTCATACGATTATGGCACCATGAGCCACTTACAGTTGTCATTACTTTACATGCTATATCACCGCGTAACTATGTCTCAAGTTTTAGCAACCCAAGAACTCAAACTTAGACACAATTTAGACTTCTTCTTCTTGGCTGATTCTTTCATAGCACTATTTTAGGACGGTATACAGACTGAGATTTACGCCTTTATAGATTTAGTACTGTAAACCATATTTGTCTCGAGTTTATTCCCGGTTGACACATCTGTCACTCATGCACGTATACAGATAACAGAGCCTCGTCTAAGTTGATGATGAGGTACGATTTTGCTGACGATGGTGAAATCACGGACTTTGTGATCCGACAACAAATTGGCTGTTAATTGATATGCCAAGAGGGTTAATCACATAATACATTTGAACTTTGTTTTCGGTCATTTACCAAAAGAAGCGACCCACAGATTCACATCCAAACTAAACAAGCTATCTAGATACTGAAGGCTAGGCCATGTGAAAGTAATCAAACCACAAACGTTCTAAAAGCCAGAATTCTAGAAGAACACATTCACAAAAATGCTTCTTTTAATAGCGTTGATTGAGTGATAAATTAATTTCTGGCTGGCTGAGTTCATGCATGTGATGCGTCTAGACGCCCAAAACTGGGGAGTTACCGAAATTTAAGCCCCAATAGTACATTGTTTTTATAAAAATATCCAATCGGCAATTTCTTTACTTCTTTGTTCAACTTCAACACATCTGATCAGCACCCACTATAGACACACCCTCCGGAAACTATAGGATCTTGACAGAGAAGAGATGACCAATCCCTGGCCTAGCCCTGCGAACCGGCTCAGCGGCGTGTCCAACACGCTGGCCAGCGTCCGCCAGAAGCTGGTTGCCATCGCACTTCCGCAGAGTCAGGGTCTGTCGACCCTGTCTTCTCTCTACACCGCTCATGATCTGATTCAGAGAATGCCCTCTATAAGAACTAACCCCAAGAACATTGTGCGTGAGAACTCCCTCATGCGCAAAGCCTCCAGAGGTCACAAATACAACGCTGGTCGCTTGGCAGACGCACGCGGTCTTCGGTCTAACGTGCTTTTCAAGAAACAGAAAAAGTATCGGTTCATGATTTTCCGTGTCACACGCAAACCGTCTCTGGCCGGCATATACTCTCTGCGTCTGGACCTCTACAAACGTATGGACCCACTTGTGCGATCCGCCCTGATAAGAAGAGACACATTGCCGAGACATATGCTTCATTTTGGGTATAACGTCTCACAAGAGACCCTCCACCTGTACTATGGATTCTCTGCTCCTCCGTTGTCCAAGAGAAAGGCCAAGACCTACCTGCTACCGGTCCTGTCTAAGAAGAAGGCTCGTTTTGTATTTCCTCGCTTCCACAAATACTCCACTAGAGAAGAGCGAAAAGCGGCTATCAAGGCACATATCAGAAAGAGCAGCGCAGAAAACGTGAGGATTCCATCTCAGTACAAAAATTTCATTCCTATTCAAAGAGCACTGAGCTTGGAGTCAAACGTCCCTCAGGAGGCGGAGAGATCGCCAGCAGATGTGTCCAAGATCATCGACGATCGTCTGAGTCAGTACAGCGTGCAGTTGGTAACAAATCTGAGAGTCTTGCGTAGCCCGGACCTATCTCGGCCTAAAAAGCAGGTCAAATCGTCAAACGTGTTTTTGCAGTTGATCAAGCTCAACCCCGAGCTTCGCTCGCAGGTCAGATGTGCCGAGATCGATGCCGCAGATGTTCTACGGCTCAAGCTGCCTGTTGTCGGGTATGAGACCGTATCGAACAACGGGCTCAGCTACGGTATCAACAAAAGAGCCGAGGCCGCTGTGACCGCCACAAAGACCTCTAAGCTCCCTAGCCAGCTTCCAAGACCCAGAGTTGACGCTCCTACACCTGCGCCAATGGTTCCTACTGGGAGAATTATTAGCCAAAAGATTCTCTCACCGACAAAGAAGAAAGCTTTTGAGCTGCCGATCACCTATGACTTTGCTAAGAGGACCAGGGGCCGTGTGTTTGGCACCCAACGTGCGATGCTGACTCGCGAGGAGCTAGACTCCGCAGTCTCTGCGCAGTTCCCACATAGATTCCTCCGTCATTCGGTCGTTACGGAGTCCACGGACGAGTTCTACACACCAGAAACTGCGCCGCCTGCCCTGCCTTCTGTGAGCGAGTACAATAAGACTGTTCGCCAGCAGCGCCAGATTCAAGGCTCTGGTGCTCGTACTCAGGCGTATGGCTCGCTCCAGGGAACTCCAGCTAACCCATCTGACAGCAACTCGGGGACAAACACAGGAACCAACACGAATCTGGAGCGCTTCTCTGAACCAGATATCGAGTTCCTTCCAGTAGGGGTTGCGCACGAGTTTGACCGCAAGAAGAAGAAGCGGCGTCTGAAGAAGGCCATCAACACATTGAACACGCTCACGGCGGCAGAGATGGTTGCGATGGAGGAAGGCGCGAAACGGCGTCTGGGAAACCGCTTCTGGCGTCGTAGCGTCATTAGCAAGAAGAGCAGCAAAAGAGCAAGCTACCAGAGTGGGACCAGCAGGGGTGGCAGTGGAGTTGGCTTGGGGCTCCATTCTGGAAGCTCCAATGAGAGCTCTGAGGGAAAACTTTCTAAGAACACTAAAGGGCCTGGCTATGAGCCTGTGCCAACTGTTGAGCCCCAAGAAGAGACCGCCAGATCTATGAGCAGGCTCGAAGAGAAGGCACCACTTTCGCCGCTCATGGACACAGGCCGGGTGATTCTGGACATTGAATCGCGCGCCAAGTCTGAGGCCAAGTCTGAGACCGAGACCAAGTCTGAGAGTGAAGCCAAGAGCAAGTCACTCTCGACGCTCAAGGCCGACCCACCTTCATCGGCCCACTCTTCAGAGCTCAGAGTGCAGGTGACCAATATTCTGGCTGAGGAGTACAAGCGGTACCTGGACCTCTACGAGCAGAACAAAGCCAAGGTTGTGAACCCAGACTACCACTTTCTGGACAAAGAGGAGGCAGATCTCCAGGCCGAGTTGGATCTGTTCAACACAGCCTCGATCCAGGCAATGATACAGGCCAAGTTGGCTGGCGAGAACGGCATGTTGGGCTCCAACAGAAGCTCTGTTCTGTCGCGTGAGAAGTTCCTCGAAAGACGGTCTATGGTCGAAGGAGCTTGTTTGCCTGGTTCCTCTGGTGGGGTTAGTGCATCAGGCGTTGGTGCAGGAGTGGCAGTAGCGGCAGGAGTAGCGGCAGGAGTAGCGGCAGGAGTAGCGGCAGGAGTAGGGGGAGGAGTTGCAATTGGTAATAAGAGCTCAGAACATATGTTTTCTCCAGAAAAACCATTGATGGGCACTCCTTCTGACCCATCTCTGAGTGTTTCTCCGGACTCTAACCAGCCACGCAAGACCTCTGCTTCGATCAAGAGACCTTCTATTCCGTACACTCCTCTTCCTTCTCCACTGCCTGCGATGTATCTGAGCCCTGTTACGGCTCTCCAGCCTGTGCAGGCTTCTTTAGAAAGCACTACCAAGGTGACAACTGCACATGCTGTACTGACCGTGACTCTGCCGGAGTCCGTGAGCACAGATCTGGAGCAGAAGCAGCTGTACGAGATGTGGGGCCAATATATGAAGCGGATTGTGAACCAGCGCATCAGCTACCGGTTGCAGAATTCCCTTCTTGACGAGAAGGAGGACCTGGACATCCGGCCGCCGAGTAGAACCTTGTCCAACAGCAGTAACCATAGCTATGTTACTGCTCAGAGTGAGGTTGATAGCTTGGTAAACGAGACGCTTTCTAGAGGCCAGAATGTTCTTCTGGGTGGAGCGAGAACTAACTTGCTGAAGTTGCCAATCAACTACAGAACGGCATCTAGCGCTGGTAGTGAGTCTCCAAGCAACATTGGCTCTACTATTGTATCGCCAGATGCGAAGAAACCAAGTGGTTTCTTGAGAAACAACTACGGGTCATCTTCTGAGAGTGACCGGAGCAAGCTGCGTGCCCTGAGTCTGCTGGGATCTCGCAAGCCGGGCTACCAAACGGGGATGGATGCCATCAGTGAGAGGAAAATCGCAAAACACAGCGGGAGTGAGAGATCTTACGGCAGCCGCAGACTGGACTCTGTGTCTGTGAGATCGTATATTGGTGGAAATGAGATCCGAGTGAGCTTGAACTCGCCTTCAAGAGTCAATTTGGGGAGTGGATACACGATTGGAGACTTGTCACACAGCTCTGTGAATTTGAGCGTGAGACAGGGGGGACAGTTGAGCAGCAAGAGCTCTGGTAGCTCCCTCTTGTTGAGATCAATGTGAAAAGGAGGTTGAGCATATTATAGCTAGAACCAGGCATAGATCGGTTAGACCGTCATAAGAGCCATTTAAGTGGTGTTTTTGTATATCAGTGTACTATGTTACCGTTGTCATTTTCATTCGTTGCTTGTTTAATACCATATTATTGTTGTATGAAATGTATGGAAAGTTTTCAAATATAGTACTTAGCTGTGATGTAATCCATGTATTTTGGGTCTTTACAGTGACTCCTGCGATGTGACTTACATCATGTTAGGCGTAGAGGTATTGCTTCTATATGCGTGTTTTAAAGTGAAACAAAAATACATTGATTGAAAAAGACAAAAATTAATGATTTTAGTGAATTTTCAAGTGTTGAATACCAAATCTATCAATTCACCAGCCTTGTCTTGCTCATCTTGATGTAGGTGCAGCTGCATAATTTTCAGCAAGCAAACCTAAAAACGGTTTGAAATATCCGTCTAAAATCCCATTTCTTAGCCAATTCTTTGCTATCGCATAAAGAATCCATAAAATGCCCACTAGAGTCATAGGTTCTCCGGAGGCTGAAGGCACTCCCACTCCTGAAGAAGTTTCTACTTCTACTCCAGACGAAACCACTCCTCTTCTTTCACCAGATGATCCACGTGTAACGCCCTTGAATCTTCACAGTGTGAAAATACTCAGATTTAGTCTCCACTGTCTTCTCGTGGTGAACATTATATGGCTCGTGCTCTCCTTAATCTCATATTTTGTGTCTGTTCCAGGATTTGATAGTCATGGCAAGTCTTTCATGGAATTCAGTTTTGTGTTTGCTAGTCTCTACATCAATTTCCTCTCCTATGTATTCTTTCTAACACCTCTGGATCTTCCTATTGACCGGTGGCTCAATTACGGGGGCCTTGGGATGCTTCTCTTTGATATCTTCTTCATTCTCGTGTTCCCTCTTCAGAGAGCGCAAAACGGGTTTTCTGAATACCTCACAATTCTATTTGCAGTGTTCTCTATAAGTCTCAATTTAGTGTCCAATACGTTTGTATTGGCTGCTAAGAAGAACGAAGAAGTTCGTCTTACCGGCAGAGAAGAAACGAGAAAAACTTTGACTGAGCACGTATCCATTGGCGTTGAGTTTGCGTTAAAGTCAGTTCTCATTTTGTATCTTTTCGCCATCTCTTTGAATGTGTTCTTGAAGTGCGTAGACTCTGCGGTAGCCAAACCTTGGGGAAAAATGGTTGCACCAGAAGACGAGCCTTATAGAATACACTTGTTCTGTGAGGGTGACGTTTATGACAACTCTACCTCAAAACAACCAATAGTACTTGTAGAGTCTGGCCACTGCTCAAGCGAGGATTTTGCTACTTGGATTCAAGAATTGCACATTTTGAACCGCGTCGATAGGTACTGTTTGTACGACAGACCAGGTTACGGTTTCTCAGACTCTTCTCCTTCTCCTTATTCTTTGGGTGTAAACTCAGACATGCTCTCTGCTGTTCTTCGTAAAGAAGGCATTGAAGGACCATTTTTGGTTGCTGCTCACGGGGTAGGGGGCTTGTACTCGAGAGTGTTTGCAACAAGACACATAAACAGCATTCATTCTCTTTTGTTGGTGGACGCATGGCTGGAAGAGTTACTCCTTCCTAACCCGTTTGCGCACGCTAAAAACAGCGACAAGATGCTTCCTAGAGAGATACCAAAGCTCAATAGAAGATACGGGTTCAGAGTTTGGCTTGATGGCGTTTTCTCTGCTGCAAACTTGAGAGGTTTCTATGACTTGATAGTGCACAGATATCGTTCTGGAGACCGTATATTTGGCCGCGACATGCACATCCAGGGCAAGTATTTGAGAGCTATATTACAAGAACAAGTTCTGGCAAAGATTTTGTCTTATAATGACATTTCTTTGGCTAAGGAGGCTTTGAAGGACGCCGATAAGCAAGTGTCTGTAGTTAGCTCCAAGTTCTTGATTAAACAGTCCCTCAATTGGGGGAACTGGCAAAGGGACATGACTAAGCTATCGGGCAATGGTCACAACGAGTGGGTGTTGACTGAGACCGGCCATGAGGCATGGAAGTACACAGACGGGAAGAAGAAGTTACAGAAGTTGCTTTTGAGGATGTTGGGTGAGTCTGATGATCTTTAGGTGCTTCTTAGTACGGCGTATTTTAATGTAATGTGTTTGACTCTTGTAATTAGTGCATCAGAAAAATGATATCTGCTACTTTATATATTTGGCTTTGAAAACCATCCTAACGGATAAAGCCTTCCAGCTCTTTGAATAGCACATTTCTGGCGCACTGCCAGCCTGATAGGTTCGTGTATATTTTTATTTCATTTTTCACTTTCGCCTACTCTCGCTGGATAACCCATATTAACCATTTAATACCTTCAGAACTCTTGCTACGGAATCAAAGAATGCCTGTTTTTCTCCATGCTGCCGATAAAACAGCTGAGGCACTCAAAACGTTCTCCCCCATCAAAAACTGTATCTATCTGCTCAAATCACTAGGACTGAGTGGTCAGGAGGAGGCCATAACCTGTGACTGCGTACAGCAATTTGACGAGGGAAAGAATGTGGCGTGTAACGAGGATTCGGACTGTATCAATAGGCTCACGTCGGTCGAGTGCACTGATGGCAACTGTATTGGGTGTGGTCCTGACTGTGCTAATCAGCGGTTCCAGAAACGGCAGTACGCCAACATATCTGTGTTCCAGACCGAAAAGAAAGGATATGGTGTGCGTGCAGATGCGCCCTTGTCTCAAGGAACGTTTATATACGAATACATTGGTGAGGTCATAAATGAAACTGCTTTTCGCAAGAGAATGGGAGCGTACGACTCCGAAGGTATCAAGCACTTTTACTTCATGATGCTTCAAAAAGATGAATTCATTGATGCCACAAAAAAGGGTCTGCTTGCTCGCTTCTGCAACCACTCGTGCAGCCCTAATGCATACGTTGACAAATGGGTGGTGGGCAAGAAACTTCGAATGGGAATCTTCGCCAAGCGCAACATAAAAAAAGGCGAAGAGATTTGTTTTGATTATAACGTAGACCGTTATGGTGCGAACGCTCAGCCTTGCTTTTGTGGAGAGAAAAACTGCATTGGCTTTTTGGGTGGAAAAACGCAAACAGATCTGGCAAGACTTCTTCCTCAGGCCTTGGCCGACGCGTTGGGAATATCTCCTTCTGATGAGAAAAGTTGGGTCAAGACCATGCGCTCCCAAAACAAGAAATTTAAGAAGAAGAAGAATGACGAAGGTGGGATCAATGTGGAGTTTGTGAAAAGTGTAGAAGTAAGGCCCCTTTCTGTTTCTGACGTTCCTCGTGTGATGAGTGTGTTGATGGTTCCTAACCAAGAGCAGTTGGTTGTACAGCGACTTGTGGAGAGAGTGTACATCTCCGATACTGTAGAAGACGCGGACAACATAAATAAACTGCTCATTAGAATGCACGGTTACAAAGCGTTTTCGACTATTCTCAAGGAGGCTCATAAGAAACAGAACCAGGAGCAGATCATACTTCACATGCTTGAGATTCTTCTCAGGTGGCCTGCACAGAGCAAGAATAAGATCACAAGTTCCAAGATAGAGGACACTGTGAAGATGCTTGCTCTGGGAGATGATGAGGTAGCAGACAAAGCTACCGAATTGCTTAGCGTTTGGGACAATTTGCAAATGGCCTACAGAATCAGAAAGGCAGAGAACGGTGATGTTCCCAAATTCGTGATTTCGAGAAGAAAAGCAGAGGATGAAAAGCTGGCGGAGGAGGCGAAGCGCCAGAAAACAGAAAAAGGAGTCAAGTATGAGAAGAGGGAAAAGAAGGAGAAGAAGGAGAAGAGAGAAGACAAGAAAACACGCGACATTCGCTTAGAAGAGCTTGAGAAGCGGATTTCTTTGCACAATAAAAAGTTTGAACAGCTAAAACAGGCCAAAGACCAGGAAAAGGCTAATTCTTTGGCACAAATTATAGAAGATGCCAAAAAGGCTGATGAAAAGAAACGGAAGGAGTTTCAAGAAAAATTGGAGGAGGAGCAGAAGAGGAAAGATGCTAAGTTGAAGAAGAAAAGTAATGTTTTGGATAAGGACGCATACATAAAGATGTGGACCAAAGTTTTTGCCAAATATGTGCCTAACATGTTGCAAAAACACAAGGAAAAGCTTGGCCACGAGAAACTAAAAACAAGAGCAAGGGAGATTGTCCAGCTATTGGCAGAAAAAGAGTATAAAAGAAGAGGGGACGTGAAGCCACCTAGCGAGTTGGATGCAGGAAAATTGAAGAAGGTAAAACTCTTTGTTAAGGAGTATATGGCTAAATACTTGGAAAAAAAAACAAAGTAACCGGGGTTGTTTCACCTCAAAACATATGTACAAATTTGATAGTGTATCATCAAATTGTAGGAACTGAAGCTTGTTATATCCGGAAGTGCTACGAAACACATGCAGTACGTTAATATTATACACACGCCTCCAGATTCATTAGCTACGCCTCCTCTCCATTCACTTTTTCATGCTCTTTACAAAATTCTTCACATTGTACTCATCTTCGTACTGTTCTGTATCCCACATCTCACTCAACGAGCCCAAAGCTTTCTTGGCCTTGTCTCCCAAGCCCAAGTCGTCAATCCCACTCTCTTCCTCGCCTTTCTCCTCCTTTTTGTCACGGTCCTCCACGTCAAACAAGTCCAACAACTGGTCGGTATCCATATTGCTGAGGCTGTTGTTCTGTTGACTCACAACTGTCGAAGCGACATTCACCTTGAACTTTTGCAAAGACATAATTTTCTCTTCCACAGTCCCCCGGGTGACCAACCGATAAACGTTCACAGCCTTGGTCTGACCCAAACGGTGAGCCCGATCCATGGCCTGCAAATCGTTCATTGGGTTCCAGTCATGCTCCACAAAAATGACAGTGTCCGCACCGGTCAAGTTCAACCCCAACCCACCAACTTTGGTTGTTAGCAAAAGTACGTCAATAGAAGGGTCCAGATTGAACTTTTGGACCATCTGCTGCCGCATTCTTGGTTCAGTACTACCGTCCAAACGCATATAAGTCACATTTGGAAGGTGCTTCTTTAACAAGTCGAGCTCTACCTTGTCAAGCATCTCCCTCATTTGGCAGAAGATCAAAGCACGGTGCTGAGAAATAACACCCTCCAGAAGCAACTGCTGCTGCTCCTGTTGTCTCTGCTGGACCTCAGAAAGGCTCTTCTTCCCTGGACTCCCAGAAACACCAATACCACACTCAACAAGTAAGTTCTTCAACTCCAAAAGTTTTGGTGCGTGTCTGATATCGTCGATATCAGACTTGCTCTCTCTGAGAAACTTCTCCACCTGAGCATAGTTAGGATGGTCCTTACTAAGCACAAGAGCAGGGTGATTACAAACCTTACGAAGATATTGCAAAGCCTGGAAAATGTGCTGCTTCCCAGTCTCCTCAACCTCTCCACCTCCCTCCAATGCATCCTTCAAGTCCACCTTCTTTTTACGCTGGTAGTCCGAGTACAAAGCATGCTGGATCTCGCTGAGTTCACAGTACCGGTCCTGGATAAGCTTGGGAGGAAGGTCATTTAACACCTCAGACTTCAATCTTCGAAGCATGAACGGAAGCACTTGCTTGTGGAGAGCTTCCAATGCTAAAGCACCTTTTTCTTGTTCTTTGGAAGAAGTTTTCAGGTTTCGGGATGCCGCAATCGGCTTCAGGAACTTCTCCTGGAAATACTTCTCCGTACCCAAGAATCCAGGCATGAGAAAGTCAAACAAAGACCACAACTCCAACACATTGTTTTGGATCGGGGTACCTGTAAGAATCAAACGGTGATATGCAGGAATACGCTTCACAGCTCTGCTGAGCTTCGAGTGTGCGTTTTTGATGATGTGGCCCTCATCAAGAACAGCATAGTTGAAGCTTTTGCTCGAGAGGAACTCAATGTCATTCCGCACAACATCGTACAGCGTCACTACGACATCTGCCGTGTCAAACTTTACTCTCAATGGAGCACGTACCATCGGCAGTCCAGCATACACAGCAACGCTCAAAAATGGTGCATACTGCTTTACTTCCTGCTCCCAGTGCCCCATGACCAGAGGAGGACACACAACCAACGACGGCAAGCGACGGGTCTCTGGAAGAGGCTCAATCTTGTGGCGTTCTGTACGGCTGTGGTGGTCACTAGCCACAATGCAGATTGTTTGAAGTGTCTTTCCAAGACCCATATCATCACAGAGAATACCATGAAGATTGTACTTGTTGAGGAAATGAAGCCAGTTGACACCAGCCTTTTGGTAGCTTCTGAGAGTGGCTTTGATGGCCACAGGAAGCTCATAGTCCGGAATCTCGCCTGGGTTCATAAGCTCCTTAATAAAGTTACGCTCCTTTTCTCTACCTTCAAGAAGACTTTGGGGCATGTCCACAGGATCAGCAATACCAGCCTCCAATGGCACAAGTTTGATGATAGATGCAAAAGTGGTAGTGGCCAAAACACGAATATTTTCGTCACTATCGCTCATTCTTCCCAAAACAGGAACAATGAAGAAAATAACATACGGAAGAATATCCAGCCCCATAGTCCCGGCCAAGTGATATATGGCCTCAATAGCACCCTGGCGGTGCGCCAAGTCGCCCGAATTTTTCAACAAAGGAAGAACCTGCTCTACCATAAACGGCACACTCTTGCCTGGAAAGGACTTACTGAGCTGGGCAAGACACCGGGCCGCCATATACCGGAAAATCGAGTACTCCAGAGTAAGGCCACCTAACACTGACTCCAAGTCGAGCTCCATGAAAAGAATCTTGGCCGGAAGACGGGGGGCAAAAGTTTCGACCAACCCAAGCAGGTCCACTGCAGGCTGGGCTTCTTCTGGAGACACGCCCTTCAAAATGTGACCCAGGGCCTCAAAGACCGACTTCTTAAGTACAGGCAAACACTCGAACACTTGATCTCCATAGTGGTCCACCACAGCATACAAGGCCTGCTTTGCGCCTTCCACACGTGCGAAATGAGCGCCTTCAAAGCTGTGCAACTGGGCCACAGACTTTTGTATCTCGAGCGAGAAAATCGCACTTTTGAGCTCCTTGTTAGGCGCAAATTCCGGAAATTGTACACAAACATACAGACACAAATTCCGGATCATCTTGTCGTGAATTTTCGTCTTTTTGGCATCCACAAGTGCGTAAATGAGGCGCGACACCAGAGCAGCACTGTTTTTCTGGTAGAGAGCACTGTCAGACTTGACCAGATCCATCAAGCACCGAATATATGGGTTCAACTTCGGTGGCAATAGCCCGCTTGTGAGTGAAATCTCAAGCAGGGCAGCAGCACTAGCAGCCAAAACCGTCACATTTCTCGCCAGACGAAGCTCTTCAACGTGCGCAATTGCCTGGGTGATCAGGTCTTTACACAGCTCAAGAGCTTCAGCAGCAGAAAACTTTGCTGGACCCACTAAAAGCTTTCGGAGCTTACCATAGTATACGTCCACTACTTTCTGAGCGTCTGCCACAGAAAACGCGTTGGAACCAGCCTCGCGCTCACCCTGTACCACCACAGGGAGGATTGGGATCTTGGAACGTGGAACACCCCCTGACTCCTCAAAACGCATGAAGAGCTCTGCGCACGTACTACGAAGCGTCTTCAACAGCGGCACGAGCTCACGGTACAAAGGCAAGCCTTCTGGATTCGTGAGGTAGTCCGAGAAAACTGGCTGCATGCTACCAGCCAACTCTGGGTCGTGAGTTCTTCCCAAAGCATGAGCTCTCATAAAGAACGCCTGGGTTACAAACGCGGAAAAGACACGGGGAGAAGCGGTTCTCAGAGCCATACCGTGCTTCAACTGGTCAAAGATGTCGGTCAAGGGCTCCGCCTTTTCAGGGAAAGCTCCCAAAGCATACCCAAGAGACTCCGCTGCAGCTAGACGTGTTCTTATAAATACTTCTTCGCCAAGGAGAGCGACATCGCCCTTAAGCACTGGAGCATCGATATTCACGTGAAGATCATCTTCACTCTCGGCTTTTCTCTTACGGCCTCTCTTGGGCGCCTCTTGGGTCTCAGAAAGAGGAAACCCGTTGGGTCTGAGCACGTCTGCAGGGTTCATGGCGTAGCTCAAACGACTGATTCCAAGAGGGGTGAGAATGAGCCTAAGAAGAGGAGGTGCGTGAGGCGCAAACACCTCGAGAATTGAGGGGGGGTCGCACGTAACATTCTTATCCACAAGGGTACGGAAAACCGTTTGAGAAAGATTAAGTATATCTTCGTGTTGTTCAAACAAAAGGTTCTGGAACACCAACCGAAGAAGGATAGGATCCTGGTACCATAACCCAGAGCCAGAACTTTTGAGCTCCGAGCTTCCTAAAAACAGAAGGAAGGTTTGAAGCACAGCACGTCGAATATTCAGAATCAGGTGTCTGAAGAAGGGGTACAATTTGGGAAGCAAGGCCTCAAGCAGATATTCACCTGGCATGTCTTGCATGAGCGTTAACACTTGCGGGTGCTCCGACAAAGCTGAGACTAAGTCTAAAACATTGTTCAAAGACAGCTTCAAATCATCATGCACTGACTCCAAAATGTCCCATATAGTACGCACAATACTCTTAAGCCAATCGGGATGAGGAAGTACTCTGTCGATGATAGGGACCAACAAAGCTGCGCACTCAGACTGGATCTCTTCACTAGCACTCGAGAGCCCATCAAGAACAACCCCAATGACGCTGTGGAACACAGCCTTGTGGCCAAACACAAACGCAGGCTTAATGGAAACTGCGTACTTGAGTGCAAGCACAGCGCCGTGTGCAGCTTCCCAACAAGGCATAATCTTGCCCACATTTTTCTCTGGCGCAAAGCGGAATTCCTCGGGGTTTTGCACTACCATAGAGATCAACTTGGCAAAAATACGCTCCAAAAGAGCCTGCTCTGACGAGTTTCCCTCCTCTACGTTTGCCAATAGCGCAGCAAGAGCTTGTGCTGTACTCTCGCGTACTGGCGCAACTACACTATCTCCTACGTAGTCTCCAAAGCGATCCAATGCCATGAGAGTGAGGATTTTGGCGACCAAATCCTCCAACGCTGCCACATTGCGCTCAGCGTTGTCCAGAGGCAGAGAGTCTCTTAACCGGTTTATGGAGCGAGTGTGAACCCTTAGCAACTCCTTGAGCCCAAGAGCAGAGCCATGCCGCACCTCCCAATTTGGATTGAAGAGCTCACAAACAAGAAGCTCATAGAGGCCCTGGAAAATCCAGATTTTGTCAGAGCTTCCGAGCGCAATGTCCGAGACTTTAGTCTCCAAAAGAAGGGTGTTGGCATCAGCTTGGCGTGTGAGCTCAAATTCTGTTTTCTCGTTCTTAACCCCTTTGTCTTCGGCAGTAGAGAGAGACAGCTGTGAAAGGTCTACAGGTGTGCTTCTTCCTTGGGCAGCAGTTGCCGCCACCTTAGCTCTACGCTTGGCCATGGCTCTCAAACGAGCAGCAGAGCCTTTACTTGGTGCAGAAGCAGAGGGGGGAGGGGGAAGGGGTTTTTCTTCCTTTTTGGCGGCTTTAGCAGCTTTTTCTTTGGCAGCTTTCTGTGTTTTTTGGTGCTGAATGAGAATAGAAGGATCGCCGAAGCCTAGGCGAGCATTTAGAAGCTGCTTTGCTAAACGGAGATTTTCTGTGAGACTTTTTGTGTTATTCATATCAAGAAGGGGGTCGCCCGAGGCTACTAGTTTGGGAACGTCGTTGATGAGACTGCCAAAATCCACATCTGCAAGACGAACATTGTCAGAAGTCGAAAGTAGGCTTGCAATGATGTCGGGGGCATCTTGAGGTTCTTTTTTGATCTCCTCCGTTTTTATGGGCACGTCCTCTGTTTTTATAGGTGCGTCTTCTTTTTTTACTGCCTCGAGGTTTTTCACAGCAGAAGCATCAATTTCTTGATTTTCATCAGCATTGGGGTCCCAAACAGGCTGCGAACTGACAATGCCACCAAAGGCTCGAGCAGCTGCTGTTCTTGTATCCCAGCTTTTGGATTTGAGATATGGGTACACTCTTGCCAAAATATTGAGTACCTCTTCCGGATGGGACTTTGCAGAGTCGGCAAGTTGATCAGCCGCCGTGTTTCGGATGAACAGAGACGACCCTGTATCAAGAAGTACCACAAGACGGTCGAGACGCGACATTGATGTGGTTTTCTGCTATATGCAAGATATTTTTTAGTGGGGGCATTGGGGTTTATATATTTTTTCGCATACGCACAAACCGAACTCAACAGGGGGCAGGCCCCCAGGTGGCAAACGTTGGCGGTAGAAAGTACATATTAAGGTGTTCTTCTTAGCGTTTTGTGTTTATGAAAAAGATGTCGAGCTTTTTGTGGCGAGGTTAGATGACTGAAAAGGTTTGTTAATGGGTTCCGTTGCTCACATTTAACCTAGACAGGTGCAGCTCAGCGATCATCGCACATTAATCAAAGCTATTTCGTTATGATTGTTATGGATCTGGCCAGGAAACACCTTTACTCAATATTTGATTTGCTGATGATGTTTTGAATAAACTAAAGCGGCAGTGAGATGATTATAGGCGGGAAAGCTTATTTGACGCATGCCATATCCCTTGAACTTTATAGGTATGTATCGTCCTACTTGAAGGGGACATAATAGATCTGAAAGAAATCAGCTATTCATTTGATTTATGTTAAGTCTAAGATGGCTTCAAGTTGGTTGCTCTTTTTTCTATGCGTGGGCCAGATTTCATATGTACATGAACATAAGATCGGACGACCGTAAGTTAAGACTTATAGAAGTGCTTTTAATAGATAAAACGTGCATCTCTAATATTTCGTAACTAAATGAAAGGGGCCCATTGTCATTTTGCCCTCCAGTCATTCTAAATTATACAACTTGAGACTTATAAATCAAATACCTACCAACTACGAAATTCAAAAAGCTACACAAAGCCAAAGTACCCTTTAATGAACCTACCAGCAAAATAATCCTGTAGTTTTCTCCTCCGCCAGAGAAATCTCAATAGTTTGTTCTCCTCCAGCATGGTGCCACTTCAAAACTTCTCTTCGGTCATCAATAATATAATTACCTGAGCTTATGAACACTCTGACCTCATTTTCATTTTTCAAGTTATAGTGATGTTTAGGAAGAAAGATCTCTGTGCATTTTTCTTCAAAACTTTCTGCTCTGAAGCAGCTTTCAGCGTATGATAGTACAAGTTTGTATTTTTTTGACTTTTGGTCAAATTCACACTCCTTGATACCAGTACCATGTATCTTCATAGCATAAGGTCTAATCACAGCATTGGCAGCCCTTACGCCATGTTGAGCAACATCCTCAGACACAATAGAAATTGTTCTTTCATGAGAACCAAGAAGCTTGTCCTTGGACTCATTGGAGAACACAGAGTCTCCGTCAGCAACATCATCATCTCTAGAGAAAAAGGAAAAATCTTCACAATTCCACAGATCTCCCCATTCGTGAGAGTTTATATGACAGTAGCACCACCAAGTATGTGAGATGTCTGCCCCTTCCAATGCAAATGCAAGCGCATCTAGCGCAGAGGTCTGCAGAGAATAATTTCCATCGGTGTATGCCCTTTTATTGTCCATATCAAATGGTATTCCCGTTTCAGTCATGATGATTGGAACGTCTTGACCCAAATTAAGCTTCCCTTCACTTTTGATCTCAACAAACTGATTACGAATACACTTGCGAATATTACCTTCCCCTACAACTAGACCAAGAACGGGATTCCAGTACCTACCACGCATGATCCCAAGAGTGTCAACATTATAGTATCTGTTCCAGCTCTTGGACATTAGTGTGAGCCCATCATAGTAGTGGGGAGCATAGATAATCTTCCCATCCATGATATCTGCCCGGCCTAACAATTTCGGAGGCGGCTCGAGAACCAAAGGATGCAAAAGGACATAGATATTTTTACTCACTGATCTTATTGTATCTTTGAACCCTTTGAAATAATGTACAAATGGACCATTGATAAAAGATTCCTGGTCGAGAATCTTTCCGTCTCTCACGTTAAAAAACTTTGCATTCATGACAGTTCCAGATCTTGAGTCCCAGAACCCATTCTGTGCCCAAAGACATTCGCCAATCCGCCAATCAGAGCCCCTGGTCCACCCATACTTTTCGTCATAAGCAGCACACTTCTCTTTTGAGATCCACGCTACTGCCCCTTTGGGGTCAATAACAGTTTCTCCTGTTTTCTGAGGGCCAGTTATTGTGATTGCATAATCGTCTACGACCTCCCTTCTTCCTACTCCCATATTGAGACACTGCATAAAAGTAGGTGTAGGACCAACTCTAAGCTTCTGGTTCTCTGGGAGCTCATCGAAAACAGTTCTCCCATACAAGCCCATATTAGGTTCGTTCATCAGCTCGACCCCAAACACCATCGCATCGAAAAACTCTGGGTGCTTATCGTGCACTCTCTTCAACAACTCACCAAAAGCATTGAAGAAATGGCTTTGGAGATATGTTTGCACATTCTCGCCGTTGATGATTGCGTTGGGGGCAAACATCTTGCCTGAGAAGAAAAGTGTGAATATCGTGAGACAAGCCAACTTAAAGTAATTGGAAGGCCACAACATTTTGGAATAAACCTCAGGATCTGGCTCCCCTTCATGATCATCATCATCATAGTAATCACCATGAAGGATGGTGGCCCCAGTTTCTCTAAATTTGTGAGGATCTAATCCTACAGCATAGAAGGTCCATAAGGGAGCACCACTACCGCCAGAAAAACGCAGCCACGTATCCTGGTGGGGGTCAATGAAGACATAGAGACCACCAACATCGTAAATAATCTTCAAGATTTGAGTCGTGTAGTCAATGAAGTCATCGTCGAACACGCCTGGTCCTTCATGTTCCAATGCTTCCCAAGTAATTACATAACGAATCACGTTATACCCCCATGATTTTACCCTCTCAAAGTGAGATCTGGCCTCAGCAATGGGAAATGGTCGCCCTACAAAAGAGACGTTCTCCCCGTCCCAAAAGAGAGCACTATTTGAAGGTGTCAGGGATGGAACCTCAGGCGAGCATGGAAGCTTGGCTGAGGCATCCATATTTATGCCCTTGAGTGTGATTTTGCGGCCCAGTGAGTCAATGAAATCACCATATCTATTGGTGGAGATGGGGGAAAGCATAATGTATTTTGACTCTCTGCAGAGAAGAGCATCGCAAGTTTGCTGCGCCTTGCTGCATTTCTCTGTATGAACCATGTGACGCGCGCATATAAACCCGCGCTCTGTGATTGGCTAGGAGCGCCAGGGCTTCTATCGGTGAAAAAATGGGTGTAAATTGAGAATCAACGCTATACCAACACCAAAATGTCTGCCTGGAGAAAAGCTGGTTTCACGTATGTGTTTACGGGTTTAATATAACGTGATTGGGATTAGAGTGTGAATGTTTCAAGCTCTATCATGTTGTTGAAATGGACCTATTGGAGAGAAAATGAAGGGTTAAAATGAGATTTGAGTGAGGGTTAAGCTGTGAAGTTTGAATGACTTTGGATGTTTTGATATATGGCAAATTTGTGATACTGTTAATGTTGCGAATTTCGAAAGGTCCAGATAGTGATTTGAGGCTTGGTTTTGGTTTTTAAGGAGGTTCAATATGTTTATCAGTACAAGGAGGTGATATAAAAGTTCAAAAAAAGTCCAAAAAGAATAGTCAACAATAACACTGAAAAAGAAAACATTAAAAACCATGTGAAGTGAATTCTCATTGATAATAATACTAACTAGATTCAACAAATACGTGGCGATCTCTTCCAAGACCGTTCGCTCTGTCCTCAAGGAAGAGTTCAAGGTTGCTGCTGAGAAGCGCAATGAGGCCGAGGTCAGAATCTTGAAGTTCAAAGACGGTGTTGCGGGTGAGGGCGAGTTATTGACTTTGACTAAATAATCTCAACAGCGTGTTAATGATACAATTTGAAGTGGCCAGATGGGTCTTAGTTTCAAACTAGTAATCTATCTGGCGTAAAATGCCCAATAAAGGTGAATATTCAATGTTATTGTAGACTTGTGCACGTGACTTTTCAGAAACGTAAGAAATAGAAATCACCATTGCAATCCATCATAGCCCCCCATATCCACACAATGATATCCGACTCGCAGCTCAACTCGCTTGCCATTTTCCTAGGGTTATTGTCCTTTGCGTTGATTTTAGTTTACCACTACCTCTCGTCCAATACTAAGCCTATTGAGAACGAGAAAAAGACAGAGTAATTGGGTTCATAAACAGAGAAGATGATATGCCAAAGAAATGGAACCTTGAGTTTCTGACTGTTTACATGGATGAGTGAGAAGTGAGCTTGATTATGTGTATTGATGTGTTGTCGTTACAGCGTTGTTGGCATTAATGTACTTTAACAAGCTCTCGAGCTTAGACCTGTGTCTCCACTGACGGTACGAAGGTTCCACTAAATAATGACTTTTGTTGTATCACGTTGAGAATACTAAAAAAAGCTCTTCATTTGCGATATCAGGATATTTGCAATTGGCTAGTGTCTGGTGTATCATAAAAATTTCAGGATTTGGAAGATTGTGTAAATCGAAACCAGTAAATAAGCTGAAGGGCTCGAAAATATAGATCGCTTAAATAGAAGTATACTATGATCCCAACTTTTTCGTAGCTCTCAGTAAGCCCTTAGCTAGGCGGGTAGAGACCTTTATATTGAAAAGTATTAATAAGTTTAAATAAAGACTGAGGAAAACAGGAAATTCACCAAAAATCTTAAGAAATTCATATAATTGTATTATAAAATCACCTTTATCCAGTAGTATAGTTTTCGTACTTTTGCTTCTGATCTGCACCTCATCGCATTTCAAAATTTTTCATTCTCATACACCCATGAAGCTTGATATCACCCAGATGAGATACCTCACGCCCGAGGACTATAAGGTCCTTGGGGCAGTTGAGATGGGCTCTCGTGACCACGAGTTGGTTCCAACCAATATGATTGTGAAGTTCAGTAAAGCAAATCCTGGAGCAGTTAGAAAAGCTATAGGTGTGTTAGCGAAGCATAATCTCATTTCCAGACTCAGAAATGCCAAATACGATGGCTACAGAATGACCTTCATCGGACATGATTATCTTGCTTTAAAAGCCATGGTACAAAGAGAAACTTTGGAGTCATTGGGTACAACTGTTGGTGTGGGTAAAGAGTCTGATATTTACTCGACTGTGGATAAAAATGGAGTAGAGAAGATCCTCAAAATCCATAGATTGGGTAGAACTTCTTTCAGAAGTGTCAAGAATAACAGAGACTATTTGAAGAAGAATACTGGAGGATCATGGATGTTTTTGTCTAAAATCGCTGCTAATAAAGAGTACCAATTCTTGTCAACGCTACACGAGCATGGATTCAACGTTCCTATGCCATATGACTACTCTAGACACTGTATCCTTATGGAATGGATAGACGGGTACCCAATGACCAAGTTGTACGAATTCGGAGACTACAAAAAATTATACTCTGATTTGATGAAATTTATTGTTCGCTTAGGTAACAGTGGTTTGATCCATTGTGACTTCAACGAGTTCAATATCATGATTAGATCAGAGGAGGCTATAGAGAGCGGTAAGTTTGAGGACGACTTCGTTGTTCTTGACTTTCCTCAGAGTATATCGATCAACCATCCAGACGCAGAATACTACTTCAACAGAGATGTTGAGTGCATTATACGTTTCTTCAAAAGAAGATTCAGATATGAGCCCAAGAAGGATAGCTCGATGTTGGACACAGATGGCTATGGAGAGGGCTACAAACATGTACTGCCAAATTTCAAGAGAGACGTTGAAAGGGTTGACGATATTGACGTTCTTCTCCAGGCTTCTGGATTCAAGAAGGGTAACAAATCTATTGACAGGGAGTTCGAGAATGCAATGAGTTTGATGAGGGAAAATCAGCAAGAGGAGGAGGAGGAAGAAGAAGAAGAGGTGGAGGAGGAGGAGGAGGAGGAGGAAAATGACTACTCAGAATATGAATCCGAAGAATCAGAAGACGAAGAGGAGAAAAAATTGATGAAGGCCATAGAAAATGGGGTGGAAAACTTGAAAGTTGACAAGTTGGGTAACTACATTATTGAATAGGTTTCGTGTACAATACGTTTAATTATGACTCTATGATTTCTGTACCAACATTAAAAAGAATATGCTATGCTCGAGAAAACTACCAGTTTTCAAATTATATACAGGTGTAATTTATACTATATCAACATCGAACGGCCCTTTTTTCCATCCCTTTCGTCTTTTCAACTGTCGTAAGTAGTTCTTAGTTGGCTTTCTGTGCTGTAGCGCAAGCCTTAGACGCTCCTCTTTTTCAGAGACAAACTCTATTGCATTTGTATCTCCCTTTTTTGAAAAAAAGGCACTTTTCCTGCCCATCATTTCTTTTATTCTCTCGCCTCTTCTTGCCCACCTTTCAGCTACTTGCTCTTCCTCTTCTATACTTCTGGGCTGCCATGAAGACTTAACAATTCTTCTGATGGCTTCCGGAGATATTCTAAAATATTCACCCAACTGTTTGTTTGTGATGTGTGGATTGTTTTCTTTGAGAAACTTGATGGACTTCATGGTCTCTCGATCTAACTTCTTGTCTGGGCTCCAGGCTTCACCCTTAAATTTCACCTTCAAAGCTTCCTTTTGTTTACGCCATTCTGGAACACGAGGGTCCTTAAAAAATGATTTCATATCATCCTTAGGTTTTTTAGAAGTGAGCTTTGCCACTAATTGAAACCTGTCTAGTTTCTGCTCAGAATCTTCTTTCTCATTTTCCAGGACGATTTTTGGCAACTTCTTTGTGTCAAAATCGTTCCTTAGCACAGAACATGCATGGAATCTCCGTATTTTGGTTCTTATTATGGGCCCTTTTAGCAAGCGCCTTAGCATGTAGATGTTTTGCACTGCGAGATGATCTTTCAAAATTTTTTAGCAGAGCATGCAGCTCTGAACTTTGAGGTATAATGCATCTATGATTCTTTGAACTAAGATGTGTCTTTGATCCTTTGATCATACCCTTGAAACTGGCCTTAAGTTAAGAGTCATAATTCAAAAGTCACGTATCTGAGTATTGTGTCATCTCAATGAAAGAAGAGCCCAAGTTGAGGACCCCTTTCGTGCACAGAAGCCCTGTGCATCTGATCAATAATAAAAGCTCAGTCGCGCCCCCCATAACATTATGAACTTTCTTAAGCGCATCCTTGGAGCTGACCGCAAGGACACGCTAGTGGCTCTCTCACATGGCCTGCTTGTACTATCTCGCAGTCCAAACCTGCCCAAGTCCGAATCTGAGTGTGTATACAACGAGGCTCATTTGACGATCCGTCAAACCACTGCTCCGTTCCACTACCAGTTGGTTGTGCGTAAAGCGTTAGATGAATCAGAAGAGAATATCAAGGATGATGATTCCGATGAGGATGATGCGTTGGAAGAGCTTCTGGACGAACGTACCTTCCTCATCAGTGAGCAGTTGAACTTCCACAAGACCATCAACTCAGAAGGAAACACCACTATTGTATGGAAGGACGTTTCTGGCGACGATGGTGACAAGTTCGCCTTTGTGTGTGATTTGTCTGTAACAGAGCCGGACATTGACAAGTTCATGTCTACTCTTTGGCGGTGTGAGTACGAGCTCAAGTACCTGCGTTCCGCTATAGCCTTGAACGACTCTGACCTCGCAGAATTTCAGTATGATCCTATCAAAGAGAAGAGCATTGGAGAGACTCTCCTCTCGAACCTTCAGGAATCTGACTCCGACTCTGATGATGGGTCTGTAGGACTAGACACTATGCTTCCTGGGTCTGCTGGCCTTGGCAGAAGAGTGGCTTCTCTCCCAGCTGCCTCATTCTCTGCTATGTGTGAATTGCATGAGTTTGACTCTGTGGCTTTGGCATTTGTTCGTAGAGAGTCTGACGTGCGTATGGACTTAGTGGAGCTTAGCACTTGGTTGTACGGACTTGTGTTCTATACAAGCAAAAAAGCGCCTTATTGTTTGGTGACAGTTGACCCGCTGATGAGCGCAACTTTCAACTACGAGAAAGGTGCTTTCATCTTCAACATGGTGACTAAGCATGATGCAACATCGTGGTTAGCCAGATTCCCTGCAGTTGAGGATTTGGTTGAGTTTCAAACGCATTTTACACGATCTCTTTGGGAGCACAACAACAAGACTCTGTGGAAGAAGATCTCTGAGACTGACCAAGATTACTTCGTTGATGCTTTCGGTGACATGCACCTTGAGACTTACAAAGATACAGTTGAAGAACCTAGCGATAGTGAGAAAGAAGAAGAAGAAGAAGAGGGAGAAGATGAAGAGGAAGAAGAAAGTGAACCAGGGGAGCAGGCTGATTTTGGTAAACTGTCTAGAAATAGGGAATTGGCTGTATCTTTTAGAGACGGACGCTCTTATGTTGCCAGAGGTGACAAGATTGGTGTGTTCAGAACGACTGATGACGGCACTGACATGGAATTCCAAACAACAATTCAAAACATCAAGGGCACCACAGGACGTAAGTTCAGTCCTGAAAAGCTTATGCTTCAAACAGAAGGTACTTCCTTATTGATGAAGGATCCATCTAAAAAAAGTAGTGTATTCAAGATGGATCTCAATAGAGGAAAGGTGGTAGAGGAGTATCACATGAAACAGGACGGTTCTGATGTCAACGTCTTGCAAATAAACCCAAACGACAAGTATGGGCAGCTAACTAATGAAAAGACGTTTTTAGGATTGTCTGATAATGCGTTGTTCAAGGTTGACCCACGTTTGTCGGGTAACAATCTTGTGGAGTCCCAGATGAAGGCTTACAAAACAAAGACTGCCTTCTCTGCTATAACGACCACAGAAAACGGCGAAATAGCTGTTGCAGGAAAAGATGGTGAAATCAAGTTGTTCGACCGTTTGGGAATAAATGCGAAAACACGTCTTCCTGGTTTGGGCGAAGACGTCAAGGGTCTTGACGTGTCTGCAGATGGTCGCTGGCTCTTGGCGACGTGTGACACATGCTTGCTTTTGGTAGATACCCGGATTAATGAGGGTAACAACAAGGGTAGCACCGGGTTCCAGAAGACGTTTGCGAAAGCCACAAAACCGGCAGCCACCATGTTGACTCTTTTGCCTCAACATGTAGCGCAGATTCGTCACGCCACTAGAAAACCAATTAACTTTACGGTAGCTCACTTCAATACAGGTATCAGTGCTAAGGAGACAAGCATTATCAGTTCTACAGGTCCGTACACTGTCCGGTGGTCTCTTCGAAAGATTTTGAGTGGCGTGTCAGCTCCGTATGTAATCAAACGGCATGCGATGAACGTAATTGCAGACACATTTGCATTTGACAACGAGAAGCATGCGATTGTGACATTGAGCAACGATGTGAGAATGGTTCACAAGAAGAAGTTCAAGAGCCCAGATAATATTATATAGTTGTTAGTCGTTAAGGTATGGTCAATAAATGTATAGATGGTTACTTTATAATGTCATTGCTTAGTATTCTACAGCTCTTTGCGTATGCAAGTCATTAATCGTTAATGCTATAGTTCGTATAAGGTTTCATTTAGGCCTCTGCTCGTAAGAGCTCATTTCAACCCAATGGATTTTTTGAATTCATCAAAGAAAAGAGTGCGAAAGGCTTTAAATTTGTGGGATAATTTGGGAGTATAAAGAGCGTAGTTTTGCTTTTTAGCTTGAAGATGGTGGAACGGATCATCAGGGTGCAAGTATTGGCTGTATGAGATGCCGTTCACTCTGCAGTAGATTTTCTGAACAAAGCGGTGAAAAGCATGGCTTTCCATAAGCTAGTTAGTACACGTGCTTTGCAATAAATATCATGCTTTATACCCACCTTTCGGAATAGATACTCCTCTATGCTTCGAGGAGGACCGCGATACATTTGCCTAAAAGATTTGAGTGGTTCGATGAAGTGCATCAATTTGACTAAACGCACGCTAAGCCCCACCAACAACAATATACAGCGGGCGATAATCCTGGTCTTCCAACTTGGTTGAGGAACACTGTGCTGAGGAGTTATTAGACTATGTAAGCGCATGTATAGTAACACTTCTGAAAACGGACATGTCTCTGAATCCTTCCTTAATCAGGAGTAACTCCTTAAATGGTATAAATGGCATAAAAATGCTCTACTATCTCAAAATCAGCTTACAATATGGCTAGAGATCTTTGGGAATGCAAAACATGTGGAGCTCTTAATGAGATGAGTGTCCCGTTCTGTCAAGTTTGCGACACCAATCGAAGATAAGGTATCTAATGGGGCACATAAGTGGGGAACTGACACCCAACAACCATTATGCAAACTTTGAGGAAGATTGAAAGTAATTTTGAATTTTTTTCATCATGAAGGAGCTAATCAACATTTATTATAGTGCTGTAAGTTTGTGCTTCTCAGAGTTTGGGCTAAGTCGATATCAATCAGCAAGCATAGTTTTTCACATAAGAAAATAGGTTGTTTACCAAGTTACTGCAGCCTCAGCCCAGAGTTCTTCCCCTTTTAGAGGTTTTCAATGTATTCATCACTGTTGGAACAGAAAACTTACCAAAAAAATGGAAGATCAGAAGTGTGTCTTTTTTGAAAGGGCATTCTACAATAATTCAAAATCTATTGTAACTTGGCTCTATTCCAAGGCCTATGGGTAGTTGGTCTCATTCACTCGAAACCTCAAAATGAACACAAATCTGACCGCTTTTCCTGTGGATACTATCAACAATTCAAAAACGAAAGTGCTGAACATCTCATATTTTCTCAGAAGATATTCAAGGATGATTTGATTTGTCTAAGAACGCCTGTAACCACATTGCATATAAGAGTATACCAAGCACCACGTAAGTCATCAATTCGTTTCTTAAAAAGTCAGAATCATGACAAACACTGTCACTTTATATATAGTCGAAAATCCTGTCACTTCATCAAATCACCAACTTAAAAAACTTGGATATATGTGAGAATCAAGCAGGATTCACCTAGGTGTCGACTAAGCAGCAAAATAACTTACAGCCAGTAGAAATCATTACTCGCATTCCTATTGCTCCTCATTATTGAGAGATATCTTTAGACCCATCTTGCAAATGCATCATTCAAACTTGACTCAAATCAGCCACATACTAACTACAAGAAAAAAAGAAGAACGACACATAAATTGGAAGCCAGTTGAAAATCGAAAAAAAACCAACCTTTCCTTTGAGACTGGCCCCTTATACTCCACAGAGAACCCTTACTTCTGATCTAGCCTCCTCACGACTAAAAAAATTATTCACAATCACTCTGTCAACTCAACCTTTGCAATGGGAACGAAAGCAACCAAAAAGAAAGAGGACCTCAAAAAAAACGCGCTCAAAGCAGTGGTCCTCACAGATGACTTCGAGACACGGCTTATGCCCTTGACAGCCACCACCCCCCGCTGTCTTCTCCCTCTCGCCAATGTGCCCTTGATCGAATATACCCTCGAGTTCCTTGCGACGTCGCAAGTTGACCAGGTCTTTATATACTGCTCTGGCCGCCACATGGAGAAGATCGAGCGCTACGTCGAGTCCTCGCGCTGGGTCCTTCCCTGGGCCCCCTTCAAGATCAAAGTCATCAAGACAGAAGCTCGTTCTGTTGGTGACGTGATGCGTGATGTCGACGCCCGCTCGCTTGTTAGTGAGGACTTTGTGTTGGTCTCTGGCGATGTTGTAACTAACATAAGTCTCCAGGAGGCCTTAGACTACCACAAGAAAGTCAAGGCCCAAGATAGAGATCACATTGCTACCATGGTCATGACCGCGGCATCCGCTCTCAACCGTTCACGCCCATACGCAGACGACCCAACTGTGGTTATGCTCGAACCGGAAACTCACCGGTGCTTGGCCTTTGAGTCTGCAAAAGACGACCAGTTGCGTCGCTTCAAAAAACATATTCCTATAGCGTTGGAACTGATTGAAAAGGCCAACGAGTACGACATCCGTAATGACCTCATTGATTGTAGAATCGACGTCTGTACTTCCCTGGTCCCCGCTTTGTACCTGGAGAACTTTGACTATCAGCACTGCCGTCGTGACTTTGTGCGTCAGATTGTCCAAGCCGACCTTCTCGGTCGCAGTATTTACGTACACATTGCGTCTGGTTATGCGGCGCGTGTATCCAGCTACATGACGTACCATTCTATCCTGAAGAACGTCATCCAGCGCTACGTATACCCCGTAGTACCACAGTTACCCTACGAGGCTGGGCACGTGTACAAGCACGAGAGCGTGGTGTTGGCGCAGCTGTGTAAAGTTGGTCCTGCGCTGATGGTAGGCGCGACCACTGTGGTGGGTGATGATGCGGTTGTGGAAAGCGTGGTCATTGGTTCTGGCGTGCGTATTGGTAAGAACTGTAAGGTGTCCAATTCTGTGTTGTTTGAAGGCGTGGTGTTGGAAGATGGTGTTGTTATTAAAGACTCTATCCTTGGTGACAAAGTCGTTGTGAAGGCAGGCTCTGTGCTCAAAAGTGCAGTTGTAGGTGCAGAGTGCGTAGTGGATGCTGGTGTGGAACTCCCAGAAAACACAAAGCTCATAGCAGCTCAATATCAGCGCATTTCTGAAGGAAGTGTATCAAGTCTAGATAGCACAGAATTGGTGGGAGTTGGAGGTGTGGGTGTTGTATACACAGACGACATTGTGCTGGACGATCTGGATAGTGATCTGGAGTGCTACACTGACACAGAGGGCTCTTTGTATCGTATATCTACATTGGCACTTTCTGACGAATTTTTGGACCCAAAGAAACGCAGACGGAGCAACAGACTTTCTGTGAGCAGAGCCAGAAACCCAGGGCGCCGTCCTTCGCAAAACAGACGCGAATTGACTGCAGAAGAAGAGTTTGAGGAGGAGGGTTATGCAACTATAGAAAGAGCCATTGATGCTGGTCATGACTTGGATGCAGCCCAGTTGGAAATCAAAACTCTCAGAATGAGTTTGAATGTGGAGTATCTGTGTGTGAGAAGATGTACACTCCGTACGTTGATTGCAAAGACTTTAGAGTACGTAAACACAGACACTTTGGATGTGATGTCTGCAGTTAAAAAGATCTTCAGCAAGTGGGGTCTTCTTCTTAACAAGCAGCTTTTTGATCCTGTGGACAAGATCCAACTTTTGGATATGTTGAACGAGTTTTGTTTGGCGGAGAATGAGAGGAACCCTCTCAACGACAATGGCAAAAAGTTGCAGCTTTACATTTTGCTGGAGCTCTATGATTTGGACATTGTGGAGGAAAACTACATTTTGTACTGGTACTCCAAAAGAAAGGCCGAAGAGGGCGTGAAGAAGGTGGACAACGAGTTGGTTGACCGCTATGTCGAGTGGTTGAATAATGCAGAGGAGGAGAGTGGTAGTGAGGAGGAAAGCGAGGAAGAATAGATTATTTGGTGTATTCTAATCCCAGAGTGCAGCAGTAAATGATGGCCTTTAAGACTTCAAACCGAACATTCTTTGCTGATTCAATACCTGTAAAACAGCATTTATAGCATACTGATAGTAACTGTTTAATCCGACCTTTGTTAGATCAAATTTCTTATATGGATACCTACCAGAACATAGAATATGGTGTTAATAAGAAAGCGTTGTGGATTTCTTGTAGTCTTTTACGTTTGTTTACTATTTAGACCCAAGTTCAATAGATTAGTGACGTATCAACTATTTACGTTCAGCCACGATTTTAAACTCAGAAGCATGTGCGTGAGCCAAGTAGACCCCCTATCTTTTGGATCAACTGGATAAGCACAGGGTGCAGTTTCCTCAGTTTGAGACTTGTGCACGAAAAGTCGAATTATCCAGCGCGTATTATAGAAACCCACAAGACACGGTTATTCCGATTCCAGTCCATTACTTGAACACAGAGTTGACACTTGACGCCCACGTGATCGCATCTCGATCTGCAGAAAATTTCAAAAATTTTCACACTGAACTCCAGAAACCTAATCTATGCCACCTAAGAAGAAGTACGCGAAGTTTGATCTTGGTGGTCCGCTGGCCAGCTCGTCTCTGTTCAGCACTGCGGCGCCCTCCTTCACCCCCGGTGGAGGTTTTTCAGGCTTTGGAAACACCCCTCGTCCTGGCCAGAAGAAGCCTATGCTGCTTCAACAGTACCAGCAACTGAGCCAACCTAAAAAACAGGCCCCCAAAGAGTTCATTCCGTCTGAGCCATCATCTAGTGCGTCTTCTACGCTTAACACGCCTTCGCAACTGACCACCTCTTTGACCGGTCTCAACCGATCCATGGAGCGCCTTTCCGTCTCGCCACTATCGCTGGCTCTTGACCAGCTTAAGAACCTGGCTTCTCTTGCGGACGTCAGAAAGAACGCGAACGCTATTTGTGAACAGATTGCCCAAAATCCCTCAGTTATTGATAATTACAACGTGCATGAGTACGTGTCTGTGCTTGCCTCCAACAAAGCTCTGTCACCGCTTCTCCGTGAGGCCGCTATGATTCTCACACAAACCCTTGTGCGTGCCTTTGGCTCTTTCCCAGGCCAAGAGGCCCACCTTTTGCGCTATCTCCCAATATGTCTTGGTCAGCTCTCTGCCAAGGAGGCTGCTGTCATTAAGCTGGCCCAGACCGCCGTTGACATGTTGTACAATGCGATCCCCCAAGCTGCATACCCATCTGTTCTTCTCAAGGAGCTCTTAATTTACCTTCAGAGTTCTGCCAAATGGAAATCCAAGGTGGGGGCTTTAAAGCTTGTACAGAGACTCACAGATGATGCCTCTGCCGAAGCTCTCAAGCACAAGTTCTACGAAACCATCCCTGTTCTTGCCGATATTCTGAGTGACTTCAAGCCCGAGCTCGCCAAGGAAGGTTTTAAGACATTGGAGCACTTTGTGCTGCTCATGGAGGACAACTTGGATCTCGAGAAGAAGTTACCTGCGATCGTTGCTGCATTGAGCGACCCAAAGAAGATCACAGCGTGCATTACTCTGTTGGCTCTGACAACCTTTGTGACTGAGGTCACCGAGGCTGCGCTCTCTCTTCTTGCACCTACTTTGAATAAGAGTCTTAACATGGCGTCCTCTAGTCAAGATCAGTTGCGTTTGACTATCACCATCACGGAGAACCTCACAAGATTGGTGAAGAACTACAGAGAGATTGCGCGCTACATCCCAGTACTTTTGCCCTCTGTTCGCAAGATTGTTGCAACTGGTACCTTGCCAGAGGTAAGAGAGCTTGCGCTGAAGAGTTTGGCTGTTTTAGAGAAAGCTGAAGAGTACTTGAATGAGGAGCATGAATTTGATGGGATCATTGCCCCAGCTACGGTAGCCGAGATGTTGCCAGAGCTTAAAGGTGACGAAATCGTCAAGTCGTATGTTTACCAAGTTGTGGCAGACTTTGCCAACACTTTGGAGTTTGAGAGTGCTGCCGAGTTTTTGAGCGAATTGAGAGCTGGCACTGATGACGGAGAGAAAGTTGAGCTTATCGAGGCCTCTGCGGTCACCCCGTTCATTGCCGCCCTCAAAAAGCTTTTCCATGTTGCGGACGAGGAAAATGTATACGAAGATGAGGGTGAGGAGATTGTCAACACCATCTTCTCTTTGGCTTACGGTGGTAGAATGCTTTTGAACAAAACTCGCTTGAGACTTGTCAAGGGCCACAGATATGGTCTTTGTGGGCGTAATGGTGCAGGAAAATCCACACTTATGCGTGCCATTGACAATGGCCAAGTGGACGGTTTCCCTTCAAAAGATGTGCTCAAGACATGCTTTGTTGAACACAAAGTCCCCACTGACGATGAGAATAGTAACAACTTGGACTTAGTGCTGCTTATTCAGTTGGAGGATGATTTCTCTTCCATCTCTCGCGAAGACATTGCAGCGGCTCTCGCAGAGGTTGGTTTCGACGAGACTAGAAGATCTCAGGCTTTGAATCTGCTTTCTGGTGGATGGCGTATGAAGTTGGCTTTGGCAAAGGCCATGCTTATGAAAGCAGACATATTGCTTTTGGATGAGCCTACTAACCACTTGGATGTTCAGAACGTTGCGTGGCTCGCAGACTATCTTCTAACCCACCCGGACATTACCTCTTTGATCGTATCCCACGATCTGGGCTTCTTGGACAAAGTCTGCACAAACATCATCCACTACGAAACTAAAAAGTTGGTGTACTACAAGGGTAACCTTACCGCCCTTGTCAAGGTGAAGCCAGAGGCAAAGCTGTACTACACTTTGACCGACCTGGTGGCCAAGATGGCCTTCCCTAGATGTGGCCTTTTGCAGGGCATAAAGTCGCGTACAAAGGCTATTGCCAAGATGACGGACGTAACCTTCACTTACCCGGGAGCCCCTAAGCCTTCGCTTCTGCACGTGACGTGTCTGTTGCTGCTTTCATCCCGTGTTGCTATTCTCGGGCCGAATGGAGCAGGAAAACTGACGTTGATCAAGCTTTTGACAGCCGAGCTTATTCCAGACTCCGGGAAAGTGGACAAGCACCCAAACTTGCGTATTGGCTACATTGCCCAGCACGCGTTGCAGCATGTGGAGCAGCACAAGGAGAAGACCGCAAACCAGTACCTCCAGTGGCGTTACAAGTTTGGTGATGACCGCGAGGTTTTGATGAAAGAATCTCGTAAAATCAGTGATGAGGAGAAGGAGATCATGCAGAAAGAGATTGACATTGCTGATGGCAGAGGCCCAAGACAGATTGAGGCGATTGTGGGACGTCAAAAGTATAAAAAGACTTTCCAATATGAGGTGAAGTGGAAGTGGTGGTTGCCGAAGTACAACTCCTGGGTGCCTAAAGAGACTCTTTTAGACAACGGCTTCTTTAAGCTTGTGCAGCGGTTCGACGACCACGAGGCTCTGAGAGAGGGTCTTGGTTACAGAGAATTGACTCCACTGGTGATCAGAGAGCATTTTGAGGCTGTGGGATTGGATGGCGAGATTGCAGACCACACGCCTATGGGCTCTCTTTCTGGAGGTCAATTGGTAAAGGTTGTGATTGCAGGTGCAATGTGGAACAACCCACATTTGCTTGTTTTGGACGAGCCAACCAACTACCTTGACAGAGACTCTCTTGGGGCTTTGGCTGTGGCGATCCGTGACTGGAATGGAGGTGTGGTTATGATCTCGCACAACAATGAGTTCACAAGCGCACTTTGTCCCGAGCAGTGGATCGTTGAGAACGGTCAGATGGTGACCAAGACAATTGCAGCCGTTAGCGAAGACTCTTTCGAGGACGGTAAGAAGGGAGAGGTTGCTAATAAAGTGATGGAAGCCGCCGAGGGCTACAAGAAGACGGACGACGACGGTTCGCCGGCAGACATCAAGGTGAAGAAGAAGAAGAAGAAGTTAACTAGAAACGAGAAGAAGGCGCGGGACGAGAGAAGAAGATTGAGACACATTGAGTGGTTGTCTTCTCCTAAGGGGACTCCTAAGCCTGTGGACACCGATGATGACGAGTAGCTATAGACTGCATCTGTTATTTAATATTCATGTTGGCCTAGACTCGTAGGTTTCGTTGCTGACACAGTTTTGAAGTAATACCTGACTTCTTCAACTTGCTGCTTAATATTAGATATCGCTAGTGCACTAAATTTCATATTATCAAGCACAATATATTTTACGACTGTAGAATTGTCAAGAAAACTTTATTATTACATAATATTTATCATTCTTAAACAAACATTTGCTCATTATCTTGTACGTGTCTAACCAATATTCAAAAATATTATGTCCTGCAGGAATTGAACTCAAGGTGTTAAATTGGTACTCTTTTCCAAGATATGAGAACCTTAAAAAATAAACTCTGGATGATGACCGGTATCGAGTTCAACGTCCATGTATTGCACTGAACAGCTCAGACGGATTGCCTAGAGCCAACTGCCACAGAACCTCTTCCATTTACACGCTTTCGCGTACGCGTTTCTGATGATTCCGTCCTGGGCTTCCGCCCTCAGGAGTTCTCAAGAACTGCAAACTAATTTTAACTTAGTGTGCCTTGGGCAGCGATCCACCGAATTTCCCACCCGCAAGTCTTTCTGAAACACAGTATTTGTAAGCGGGTAAACATGGAACATCCAGAGCCTACGACATAACCACTTGACTAGCAAGAGTTATGCAGAAATTTTAAAATGAAAACTTAGCTATATCGAATTTCAAACTTAAGGTTCCGGCCCTTAACAATTGTGTATAGTGATGCATCTCCTCCCACAGGCACTGAGCTCAATCCGATATAATTTCTGAGCGATGTATACAACTTCATCCGCCCATAACCAGTGGCATACTGTATTGCCGTTTTAATGCCGTAATTCATGCTTTTCCGCCGAGACATTTTCCCTGAGATACATTCAAACCTTCGCTTTTTTATTCGAAATCGTTTCCCGAAACGATTGATACTTGAGTCTACAGAATCAACCAAAACATCATATGGCGAGGGTGCCTAATAAGTTTATGTAACTAAAGGATCTAGCTTGATTACAACTCAATCTATCAGGTCTATATCTATCAGATCTATATCCACCAGATCTATCGAAATACTTCAATTTTCTAAACCAACCTGAGCAATACGCAACATCCATTCATCAAGTATTCATTCATTGTTCGAAACGAGTTACACTCGCAGAATATTTTCAGTTCATGTAAAACAGAGGTTTAATTCATGTTCACTTTATTGCACCAACTCCCTCAAACTTAGTGGCTGTGCTCATGTCCATGCTCATGGCTATGTTCATGACCATGTGCCTCCACCGAAGGTTCATCCTCCTCCACAAACTCAATGCTCACCTTCTTCAAGTTTTTTCTCGCAAACAATTTCTCTCTCAACACGCGAGAAACGTTTTCAAACTCTGTGATAGGTAACACATTACCATACTTCTGTTGAGGCACTACAAGGCGCAACCGATCCACCACATAGTTTGGTCCGCTCGACAAAACAACCATGTCCCCAACAACATATGGTCTTCTACTGTTGTTGTTGCTCACCAAGCCGTCCAAAACACCCTGGACCTCGCCACGTAAATCCAAGTACGTGTCCGACTCCTCCGGTACCGCACGATCCACCAACTCGCTGATCAGACTACGCAACCCGTCATAGCCTGCCTTGCCGATCAACAGAGACACGATCAATCCTCCAAGGGGATCCAACCACCCAACACCAAGATAGTAACCTCCTGCAATAGTCACGAGCGCCGCACACAGCGTAAGCAGATCCATTCTGTGGTGCCACGCGTTGGCCAAGAGCACGTTCAGGTTCTGCTCGAGGGCAACTTTTTTGGTGGCTTGGTACAACCACTCCTTAACTAATATCAGCCCACCTGCGATCCAAGCCGCGTTGATGTCGGTCACCGCATGGCTATGGCTGTGGCCGTGGCCATGACCAATGTGCAAGAGCTCCTGGTAGTGGTGCACAGAGTGGGCCCACTGTTCTGGAATCAACGGGCCGATGATCAGCTGGAGCGCCAGAAAGCCCATCAGGAGACCGGCCACCATAAGCAACAGGCTCACCAGTAACAGTCCAAGCAGCTCGATTTTACCATACCCATTTGGGAAGGTCTTGGAGGGACGCCGCAGCAGGAACTGGATCGTGAAGAGCGTGAGGAAGTCCAGGATCAAGTCCAGGACCAGGTGTAAGGCGTCTGCAATGAGCGCCTGCGAGTGGAACACCACTCCCCCTACCCCCTTGGCGAAGGCCATACCAACATTTGTAAGGAGTCCAACCGCGGTGATACGGGCGCCTCGGCTACTGAACACCGTGCGAACTGTGAGGCCCTCGTAGAGCTCCGAGTGCGAGTGTGTGTGTGGGGCGAACGCAGAATGGGCGTGGGCGTGGCTCAGCGATGAGGGGGCGCTTGGTGTGGGAACCAGGGGGGCGAACTCCTTAGACCCAATGTAAACAAAGGGCTTGTTTTTGATGCCAAAATGGAGCTCGTCATTGGTCTCGGTCTCGGACGTTTTGAGATGGACGTGATCGTGATCTTCAGTCTGGCCATCATGGGAGTGCGAGTGGTCCAAGTGCGAGTGCGAGTGCAGGTGCAGCCGCACGACTAGGCGCGGACCCCAGGCAACAAGAGGCCGCGCCCGACGTAGTATGGGCGGCTTGAAGACGAGCATGATTGGGTTTAAGAAGAGAAATGTTGTATGGGAAATAATTTATATGCGGGGTACCTACGCGGGCGGAAGGGGAGGGGCCTAAGGTAGCACAAGCGGGAGGGCGGGAGGGGATACGGTAGTTTAGAAGCGCCGATGGTGTAGCAGAAACAGATCTTAGGCCATTAGTAGGTTTAATGGATGGATGTGTTCCTTTTTTTTTACTGTAATCTGTTGAGAGGCCAGTTGGCCCTTGACGCGTCCCAATAAATGTAAGTGATTGAGTGATCTCATGATTTGAAATTGGTTTTCGTTAACCCAGTAAGTTTTTTTGCTCTACTTGATTTTGATCTGGTCAATTGATAGATGTGCTCGTGAAGTCGCCGAATCTGTGTTATGTTGAAGCTCAGGTTGAGTTTAACACTCGAAATAGCGGTGGCATTACATCAACATAGATGCAAGAGTAGTACCAATATATATCTTTTTCGGTGTCGTTTAGCTGAGCATTCTAACAAACGGTGTCGATCTGTAATGACACCTGCACGGTTTGACAGACGTGAAAAAGCACCTGTGGGTTATGTTGAAAAATGTTCTGTTCTGCGGTTAACGAAAAGCTGGCTCTTGAATTCTACTCTTCAGTTATTCAGACTTCTGTTCTGGCTCTAAGTTTTGCAAAGGAAGGTTTGTAAATATGTGATAATTTTCAACTCCCAAGTATTAGCCGATATATTAGCATTGAGAAGAATACTTCACAAACATGATTGAATACACTCTGTTGATATACTCAAGTCAGCCACTTCAACTTGTTAATGAATTCTTTCATTACGGTTCAAGTACCTCCTCTTGACACAGATCTACTCTAACCATTTTCAGAAACTTGATACTTAACCGTTTGAAATTGTTTTGGATATATATAGGCAACAATGCACCGTTTATTAAAATGTCATCAACTCGCCTCATTCTCGCTTACCTTCCATGCAAAAAAACCAAATGGAGCCTATCCTACAATCACGAAGCAATATAAGATCAGCATACCAAATCAACTAGCACAACTACACTGCGTCATATAACGCGTCTCGTCATACCCCTTACGATCCAACCAACGCTCCTCCTTATCCTTTAGCTCCTCTCCCCAACTGCCTCCCTCAAATGGAGAGCACGTCATTCTCACCAACTTATCCAAATACGCAGTGTCATTGCATCTGTTGTCTCTCAACTCGTCCACCACTTCCTCTATAACCCAGTTACTTGGTACAAATATTGGGTTTTTGCCCTTACTGATTTCTTTTCTCTTTCCGTATGTAGACCCCTCTTTTTCCAATCTAGTCTTATACGTCTCTAAGAATCCTGAAATAGAGTCTTCAATTTCCTCTTTCTTCAACAATCTAGAATGAGAAAAGCCTTCAGGAACAAACCTGCCTGCAATCCTCTTACAGTCTCCAAAGTCTTCCACCCCTGCCAAAATCACAAAAAACTGGTTATAGTTGATCTCCGATTCCCAAAGCATCTTAAGCATTGGCGAGATGATCTTATCGTCATCATCTTCGAAAGCCTCAGCCAATCCTAGTCTTTTCCGGAAAGCATCAGCATAGGCTTTCATAAACTCGCTCTGATACTCTTCTGAAGCAGCGTCTATAACTTTATTAGCTCTCTTGATGATCTCACCCTCTAACTCTGCACTAATCTCAGCCGGAAGCTCTTCTCCCTTACTCCCCAAAAGCTCTCCTAAATCCTCCCCCAAACGAGTTAAGTTCCACCATACAGAGCTAGGAACGTTATCGTATCCATACCTCTTTTCTGAATCCTCACTATTAGGAGTGTAGCTTGGGTCAAACTTATCCATAATTGCAAAAGGGCCAAAGTCCAAACAGAGTCCAAGAACAGAAGTATTGTCCGTGTTAAGCACCCCATTGAGGAACCCATACACTTGGCAAAGAGCAGTAGTTCTGGCATTGCGAACTACGATCTCTCTATACATTTTATCATACTTTGTAGCCTCTTCTTTGAGACTCTCGAATGGCCCGAGATTACCACCAAAAACCTCACTAATCGTGTAGTCTGCCAATTCTTTTAATCCTTTCCTATCGCCTCTAGCACGGTACAAGTCAAAAGTGCCTACGCGAACCCAGGATTCTGCAAACCGTGCAACAACAGCACAGCTCATAGGGCCCGCACGAGCAGCATACGTTTTTGGAAGGTTAGTCAATGCCAAACTTCTTGTAGAGGGTATTCCTATAGCATTGAGATACTCGGAAATTACAAACTCTCTTATGCTAGAGCGCAACACAGCTTTACCATCGGCAAACCGAGAAAATGCAGTTTTTCCAGCACCTTTTAGCTGTAACTCATATAATTTCCCGTCTTCTCCTTCAATTTGAAACAAATTTACAACTCTTCCGTCCCCCAATTGGCCTGCAAACTGGCCAAACTGGAAACCTGCATAAGCCTGGCTATAAGGAAATACATCGGGCAAAACGTGTTTTCCAGACACAATTTCCTTAAATTTAGTTTCATTCGTATCGTCTAGTTCGAAATCCAAGTCTAAGTTTAATGTTTTAGCACCGTTTGGCGAGGCTGCTAAAAACTGGTACAGTTTACGGATCTCGGGAATCAGGTACGCAAATGCCCCCGAAAGAAGTTGTCTTGGCCTGTGAAGATACTCTTCCGATAGGAACAATGAAAACTCGTCTTTATCCTGGAACTTGATGTTGCTGTACTGCTCTGCAGCCTTCTCAGCAGGATATACCTTTCCAGGCATCCGGAGAGCCTCTGGAACTAAATGAAAAGGCGGTAGTGGAATCCTAGGGTCCGCAGAAAGAATATCTGTGAACCTCGAGAGCTTCTTTCGTGCTAGAAGAGTTGGCATCTTCATTTTTGTTGGTTCTCAGAAGTGATTACGGGAATATGTGCATGTCACGTGCTTCTCCACCTTTCAAAGCAAGGTTGCGATGACGACTTATTACGATATGTCGTATGGGGGTGTAGTTGAGCCATTGAGTTCTGGGCTTTTCGGGCTATGTTCCATGGGCTAATTGTAAGGCTTTCGCAAATTTTTAGGCTATGTATGCGCTTCTTAAATGACAGTCTAGCTACAACTGCAAGATCCGGAGAAAATGGGGCTATAGAATATACAGGACAGTTCATCGATTATGAAATTTTGTAGCGAGTCAGCCCCACGAATCAAATTTTTACAAGGATGAAAAGTGTTTGATGGCTAATTGGCTTATAATAACTAATTAAAAACTACATTTCACTTCAATATCATAAACTAGAAAAAACTACCTAATAGTCGTTGTCTCTGCCACCTCTTCCAGAAGACCCATAAGAGTCGTTGTTGGAAGAGCCGTAAGAGTCGTTGTTAGAGGACCCGTAAGAGTTGCTGTTGTCGTTGTCACGACCACCTCTGCCAGAAGAACCGGAAGAACCGTAGGAGTCGGAGTTAGACGAACCGTAAGAGTCGGAGTTAGAAGACCCGTACAGATTGTCGTTGTCACGGCCACCTCTTCCGGAAGAACCGGAAGAACCGTAGGAGTCCGAGTTCGAGGAACCGTAAGAGTCAGAGTTCGAGGAACCGTAAGAGTCAGAGTTGCCTCTGCCAGAAGAACCGTAAGAGTCAGAGCTCAGGGAGTTGTTGTACGAGTCAGAGTTGGAGTTACCTCTACCAGAAGAACCGTACGAGTCAGAGTTGCTGGACCCATAAGAATCGTTGTTGTCTCTGCCACCTCTACCAGAGGACCCGTAAGAGTCGTTGTTAGAAGAGCCGTAAGAGTCGCTGTTGCTCTTTTTGTTGTCGTCGTCACCACCAAAGAAACCCATTTTTGTTTGATGAGAATCTAGAGAGATTCAAAGCCCTTTTATAGTATTTGATCCAGCAAGCACTCTAACTTGGCGAGTCGCTAAGCGCACATGACAAGATGCGCATAATTGCGATTTCGCAGGTAAGTGTACGAACTTTTGCTTCAACATTCCAAGGAAAGTTGCATACAGGGAGGTACCTTGCCTCGTCGATCCAAACCTGAAATTGGCAGGTTGCGGTTTCGTCATACACCGTGAATGTTGGGGTAAACGTGGGAGATGACGAATGGGCCTATTGGTGGAGGGATTGTCAATTGTAAACTATAGTAATTGTTGGGAGGTTAGACCAAAGACTCGGGATTGTGTGGGCCTGAAACTTGCGGTGGTGCAGTTTTTTAACATTAAAACTCGTATATACTTTCCACGTCAAAAGTTCTAGATCAAGCGATTGAGTGTACTTTTGATTGTTTGCAAACACCGAGGAATCCCAGCGAATTTGAACCTTGGGTGTCAATTGCTCAGATAAATGGTTTCTAGATCTTTCGCTAGCCCAATTGAGGACATAAGCGTAAAGATAGTTCCAGATCATTTCAATTATAGCAGCAGTGTAGTGTGCTTTAGATAGATCTATAAACTGAGCGATCGGACTAAATTCGTTCAATTCCTCATGATAGCGAGGCTAGAATATTTTAATGGTCTTCTTGTCGGCAGGTTTGGTCAAAGACTCGGGGCAATGTCTCAGAATATGAGACAACTGAGAAGCGAATTTTCCAGCTATCCACGTCTATGGATAGTATCACCATATACATTTACATTGTATAGAGATATTCTATAGATTTGATTGCGATTTCTTGCTCGAAAAGCGTGTATTTGCGCAATCGGCCAGCCAGTGATGATCTTCCTAGGTGCGCGCCCTGGTAAGCGAATGACTACATCACGGTTCTGGAAGCCCCGACCCATCGGAGTTCGTGTATTCACTTTACATCAAAAACAAACATTCTATAAATATAAAAACGCATTCAGTAACTAAGATATAAACGAGAGGAGCTATGAATATATTTTTAATGGAATAATAATGTGATCAGAGATCTTGAAATCGTCAGTCGTAAGTCGTTTCTTGGGAGACGCCATGTGATCAAAACTTGACTCGGTATCATTAATTGAACAAAGAGTCAATTGGCCTGAAAAGTCTGTATCACTTCCTTTAGTTTGTTGCCATCAATCTTTAAATCAAAATCTAATAAAAACAACATCACAGTCTCCAATCTACAGAGTTCGCCCACTTTAACACCTGAAACCTTGGCAAATACATGAGAACTATAGTTCATGTCTTCTAGCAATTTGCAAGCAATCCTTATTGTGCTCATAACCACACGGAAGCAGTTTAGTTCGGTCAACACCATGTCTGTATTATATGTCAAGCTCCTTATGTAGTAAGCAGAAGCCAAGAGTACAGCAGGCAGTAGCCTCAAGTACTTCAAAAGTCTAGATATGTAGTCCTTAATCGAAATTCCCGGAGGACTTTTGAGCCCAAATTTCTTGAAGAGGGTGGTGAGTCTGTCCTTAGATAGTTGTGCATTGCTCGAGGGCGAAGGTTGCTCCAAATCAGAAAATTGTGTATGTTTGGGCTTTTTGAAATGAATGTCCAGATAGTTTTTCTCTAAAGTTGGATTTAGGTGGGGCAGCGTTAATATAAGCTCAGGTGGGGTATTTTTGATGTTGAGTATGGGGGGGTTGGGGGATGAGTTTGTGGTGGAGCTGTTGGTGCTTGAGATTAAATTTTCTGTGGAGTTAGATTCTGAGGCCTCTTCTATTTCTTCCTTTTTCTTCTCTTTGCCATGCTCAATCATCTGAGAAACAGTGCTGCCTAGAATGTCAACACATCGCTCTGGAGTGATGGTATCGAGATCCATAGTGAAGCTCTAGACTCTCTCAGATAATTGAAATTAAGTGCGAGAACGCGGTCAAACAAAGTGGCTTTTTTCAGCTTTTAAACGATTGTCTGTGTAGATCTGTGTGAGAAGATTTAATTTGTGTGGGGTACCTGATTATGTAATAGCTAATAGCATTCAATCAACGTTCAACGGTGGAGCTGAATGTTTTTCAAAATCAGGACACTTATGCGGCTTTCTAGTAAAGCCCTGATTGGCTTTTGTGGGGTTTGTCACACAGTTTGGTCAATACTGTATGTAGGTTTGCAGAATCATGCTGATCTTTGTCTATGAACGAATGTAGATTGAGAATGTTCTTACATATTCAAGCTTAAGGTTTATTTTTGAACTAGGTTTTTCACTACACTAAGATTCGAAGTGGCTAAGTTCAATTTTAACAAGATCGTGTGCAATGAACGTGCATTTCGCGAGACAAATTAGAAATAGGAGCTACTATAATGAAAATAGTGCAGATAGATGTCTTGATGTGTCCTTTATATTTTAGAAGGTATTTGGAGCACTCGAAAAGCTCTTGAAAGGATTTCGTTTTAATTGATGAATTTCTTCAGATTTGAAAGAAAACTTCAGTAATTTCTCAAAAAAGGGTGAATCGAATATAAAATCTTATATAAGCTATAAGAGGCAACCCGTAAACAGTCACAGTAGACTCCGCTCGAAAGGGGATATACATATTATTCACCTGGCGCAGCCCTGCTGCATATACACAAAAGAACACACTTGAATACAACATCACCCAATAACCAGCACCGGGAAACACATATATTTTCCAGAAGGTCTAGTTCGCGGACTAAAAACTCCTCCTAATCCCCTCATATCCTCATTTACAGCAAGCCTGCTTCTGTGTCAAGATTTACTCGGATCATCAAAAAACCCACCAGAACTCCTAGAACCCTTCCGACACTACTCTAAGCTTGCATGAAACCACTATTGTTCTTTCTACCTCTTCTTGTTTTCTCAAATATGCTCATAAATGATAAAGCATGCGACCCTGGCGGGCTGTACCCCCTTCCCTACTCTGGCGTTCGATTCTCGAAACGAAACATAATAAACTGGCGCGGAAAAGTGGAATCCAACATAATGATATCTGCGTGCCACAATGGGAAGAATATCGCGAACGTCAGGGATCAAATTAGTGATCGTGAGCTCAATGTGCATTGGAACGACACAATATGCATTCTGTTGGAGATGCCGGTGAGTTCAGTAACGCTATTCCAAAAGATATCGCGCTCAATTTCTCTCGAAGGTCTGACTTTCTCTTTAGACCGTTCTGTAGACTGGAGCTCACTACAAGATCTGGAGACAAAAGGCTTCACCGTGAAGTGCTTCCGGCTTGTGAGATCCAAAGCATACGTTCTGAGAAAAATGCCTGTATTCCGTCCCTATGCTCTTGTTGGAGGCATTTTTGAATGCGCCGCGCCAAAGGGGTTGAAAGGGGGAAGCATAGTGCGAGTGGAGAACGCACCTTGTAATAACAACACACCAATAGCGCCTGTATATTCCGATAACATCGGATACCAGGATCTCAACTTGATTCTACCGGACGCAAAGCTACAATACTCTATACCGTTTTTATACACCCCCAACAACTTTCTTAGAATGGACAAGCTCCTGATGGGAAGGCCGTGGTATGAAGGGATAGACGTATCTGAGCGGTATGAGAATATTGGCGGCAATATTGTTACACGCTCTTTCACGAAAGCTTTGAACTTATTGGCATGGGACAACAAGGAGCTGAAAAAGGCAAAGAAGGCATTTTCTAGGACGGTAAAGAAGTTGGGAATTGAAACAGTGAAAGCAAGAAAGGGTATAACAAAGAATTCAAAGGTCGGGAGAGAGTTGGCCAAGTTGAAGGAGGGCACAATATTTGAACAACTCTACAACAGCTTGAGCAGTACGCAGCGTGCCGCGTTTTTGCTATACACTTTAGGGAGAAACAGAATAATGGGAGTTGACTTGAATACTGCTTTAGAGCATCACGGGAAGGACGTAAAGGTGTAAACGTCAGCTTCTATATATTCTTCAAAACTAGGTCATTGCGCTACTTAATACAATTATACGATCATAAACCGTTACAATTTCATTGTAGTCTATAATATAGTGGAACTGCCGGTCAGCCATCGCTATAGCTTAGATGTAAGCAGTCATAGAGTAGATAGTGTTTAATGAGATTAAAAGACCTTCTAATCAAGCTAACCTGCCTATAAAACAAATCACCAATACCCTGCCTTCAACCTCTTTTCAATATCTTTCATTTCTTCCAAACTCTTTGCATTCACCAACTCTTCCTTGAGCCTTTCCTTATCCTTCGCATTCAATTTGCGTACCACCCCTTTCAGCTTCTCTACAGAGCCCCCCTGGGAATTTTGCTGAGGCGATTCACCTACACTTTCAGAGAGTAAAGATCTCGCCGCCAAAATTTCTGCTCCCTTTCTCTCTGCCTCTTTTACTCTTTGAAAGTCCAAAACCTCCAATTGAGGCACCAACCTTATCACACCCAAACGGTAGTTTTTGCTTTGAGTTATTGGGTTATGTAGAAGACACAAGTTCTTAAGCAGCTGGAGACTCCCTAAAGCTTGTACGTCTTTGAACAGTCGAATCTGGTTCAGAATTAGCGCTACGCGCTCTAAGTTTGGTAAGAACACAGCCAAGTCTTTTTGAACTTCCAGAACTTCATTTTCTGAGGCCAATAAAGTTTTGGTGCGGTATATCTTTCGCAGAAACCCTCCCAAGTATTCAATCTTGTTATCGCAAAGATCTATACATTCATATACATCGTCTACCTCATTTATATCATCTAGTGTGGTTATAGAGCCAGATCTAAGAGAAAGGGTATTCTCATAGATGGCGTTCATATACGTGGGCGCCCCCATTATCTGCTGGGCTGTAAGCTGCATCTGTGATTGTTTTTCACACTGTACAAGAAACAGTAGTTTGGTTGAACTTTCTATTCTTTCGATTAATGGCTCACCTTCGTGGTGATGTTTCGGTTGTATGCTGGTTATGGTAAATTGGTAGCAATTACGTAAGCATGCAAGAAAGCTATTACGTAAGCACACAAGAAAGCTTCCAATTATATGCTTAAACGTAGTTTTCAAACAAGAACATCACAATAAAAGGAACATGCATACAATGTATAATTAAGAGAAGATAAAGAGACCATTTAGTGAGTGGGACAGTCACGTGAAAATTCATAGGGCGACGCTATATAATAAAAAATTATTCACATAATAAAAGTTCACCGTCGAAAAACCGAAAGGCCCACCAGATACTGGTAGACATGTCTAAAATCACTTCATCCCAAGTTCGCGAGAGCGTCCAGAAAATCTTGACCCACTCTAATGAGACCAAGAAGAGAAACTTCTTGGAGACCATTGAGCTCCAGGTTGGATTGAAAAACTACGACCCTCAGAGAGACAAGCGTTTCTCTGGTACTTTGAAGTTGCCTCAAGTGCCACGTCCAAACATGACCATCTGTATTTTTGGTGATGCTTTTGATGTTGACAGAGCCAAGTCTCTTGGTGTTGATGCCATGAGTGTGGAGGACTTGAAGAAGTTGAACAAGAACAAGAAATTGATCAAGAAATTGGCCAAGAAGTACAATGCTTTTGTTGCCTCTGAGGTCTTGATCAAACAGGTTCCAAGATTGCTTGGTCCTCAGTTGTCCAAGGCTGGTAAGTTCCCAACTCCAGTTTCTCACAACGATGACCTTTACGCCAAGGTCAACGATGTCAAGTCCACCATCAAGTTCCAGTTGAAGAAGGTGCTTTGTCTTGCTGTTGCCGTTGGTAACGTCGAGATGGAGGAGGACGTTATTGTGAACCAGATCATGATGGCCTCCAACTTTTTGGTCTCTTTGTTGAAGAAGCACTGGCAAAACGTGGGCTCTTTGCACATCAAGAGTACCATGGGCCCAGCCTTCAGAATTTACTAAGGGTGTAGGAGTAGAGTAATATGTATGATATTGTTCTTTTGTTGTAGTGTGTCTATTGTATATACTAATGCAGTATAGTGGGACGTATATATTATAGTATATATAAGTATGGTACATATGCATGGTTCATATAGTATCTGTATATGGTTGTTCAAAAAAGCAGTTGAGTTAAGATTGGTGGGTATCTACTTTCGGTTTTTTGGTGTATATGGCGTACGTAGGTGCTTTACAATAGAATCCTTAGGTTTTTTTGCCCTTCTTTTCTTTCTTTCAGACCCCGGTAACTTTGCAATGGCCGCCCACAATGCCGCCTTTCCCGGAGCACTGTTTTCTGATCTGAGACTTCTACAGTATGCGAGGAAAAGGTTTTGAATTACGTAACGGTGGAGATAATCAATTACGTACACGAGAAACCAAGATCTCACCCGAATAGGAGATTTGATATGGTTTAGGGGTGTTACACCCTCTTGACTAAGGATTCTTCTTTGAAAGGGTGCTCGATGAGCATAGGTTCTGAGAGAGAACAATTGGTCTAAGAGTCTTAGAGTCTGTTGTCTTCGAGAGTTTCTGTGGTATTTGTGCTCGACACTGAGAAGTCCATCTTTTATTTGCGCATCTCCTCTGCCTAAAATTATTGTATGTAATGAAACTGACAGAGCACATGAAATAAATTTCAAAAATTGAAGGCTATATCAAGTTTTGGGATATCCATTTTTGTGGAACACAAACACTGAGTTAGCTACTATATATAGTTGAAAAGTGGTAGTGCACATACAAAATGTGCATACTATATACACTTGATTAGTCTGTAAGCCTACAACTCTTAGCATTTATATTGAAGCCACCTGAGCATAGAAAGCTGTTAGAAATAGAAATAAATCAACTGATTGAAGAACAGAAATAAACTACACTACTGTTGAGCCTTCTGCTGATCCTTTAAGGCCATAGCTTCACGCTCCACCTTCATCTCATCGTCCAAGTTTCTGAACTGCCAACAGAAGAGAGCTGCAGAAACAATTCCTAAAGCACCTGGCACCGCAAATGGGTAGATTAACCATGGGTCCACCAACACAGATGTTAAGGCCTCGCCGATAGCAGCAGAGATGGCGGTTGTGAAAAGGAACAACGCCATAACCATACCTTTCATGTAAGATGGCGATCTGGAATACGCAACCTCATAAGCTGTGGTCATAGCAAAACACTCCGAAGCTGCAGAGAGAACGTACACAATCGTATCCAACCAGGCAGTTATTGGAGCTGGATCCTTACATGTTGTGGCCTCAAAGCCACATGGGCTTGTCGAGTAGATCTTCCACTGGAGAATCGCACCCACAATCTGCGAGAGGCCAGCCAATACGAACCCCAAGCCAATACGATGCACCGACTTGAACAGAATGTTCCGTTTTCTGAGAAATGGGTACAACCCGTAATCGAGGATAGGAATCATGATAATGATGGTCAAAGAGTTGAAATTAGAAAACAAGTCGTTTGGCACACCATTTGTGGTCATGGATCCAGCCTGTGACGTCTCAATAGACCCGATACCAGTGTCGTTGATATTGTACAAAATGTAGTAGACAAAGATGTTGCACGCCTTAAACGTCTGCTTCACGTCATCCACAAAGTCATCGGTCCAAGGAATAGGCTTCTTCTTGTACAATTCTTGTCCTCTGGCAAGCATGTTCGAAGGCTTAGCATACTCCCAGAGCTCTTGTGCTTTCCATCTTCCGATCCATCCGCCTTTGAAAGCAACTTTGCACACTCTGCACACATCACCCAAAACACTTCCGGTAGGCTTGGCCACCACCATTCTGTTGTTGAGGAAAAGAAGCACAACAGGCATAGCCATGTAAAGAATACCTGGAATAAGGTACGCCAACCAGAAACCAACGTCTCTCTCACAGTAACTGGTAGCGAGTTGGAGGAACGCTCCAATATTGATGGCCCAGTAAAACTGCATAGAAATACTCTCAAGCGTTGTCTTTCTGCAAACGATCACACGCTCACCACTAGGAAGTGCCTTCACAACGTCAGGCTCCGTATACTGGTCTAATAAGAGAGGAAGAAGGTTAGGCTTGATGAAACCTGTACCCAATGCAAGCACAACAATACTGATCACAGTAGGGACGAGAGCGTGGCCGCCAGCAATGACACTAGGAATAGCCGCAACAATAAGAATAGCATGAGAAATAGCACCAAGAATCACACCGGTCCAGATTGCACGCAACCGGCCCATACGCAGATCAGCCAAGTAACCACCTAGAAGAGGAGCTACGTAAGCAAGGAATGTCAACAACAATGTCACTGCACTGGCTACTTGAAGGCCAAGTCCAAGCGCACCAGCATTCTCCTTCAGGCCACGGGTCAAAGGTGCACCTGTCTTGGACCCCTCCGGGAGCGGTCTCTGAATAAAGTTTGTAAGAATTCCGGAAACACCGTAGTAAGAACCTCTCTCTGCAAATTCAATAAGACAGATGAGATAAACGTGGAAAGGTGGATGGCCCGCTACTCTGCGAAGAGTCTTATCTTCCTCTTCTGTAGGAGGGAATAACCCATCAGGATTATGTTCGTCCGAGTAAGGTGTTGCTTCATATACCTGCTGTTCTTTCTCTTCTCCAACTTCTACTACTACCTCTGTAAGAGTCTTGTCATCTGTTTTCTCGCGCTTGACAGGCTTTTCTGTCACAGGCGTTTCGCTGGACACTCTAGGTTCAGACATGTTCATTACCTACAGGAATAAGACGGGTCTTTATATACTCCTGAACTTGGTAAGGCCATTTTGGGAAAGATAAGAAGGCTCATATGCGCCTGGTCTTGTGTGCAATTGCCGCTGACGCATGTCAAGTGTCAAGCAGACTCGAGGTCCATTTGGTACATATTTTTTTCGACTGATCTCTATGAAAAACGTATTCTTTCTATAGCTATTTACTGGTCTTGAGGCCAATCGTTTTCTTCAAACTGTGCGATTCCAGCCTGGCAGCTATCCTTTATCATCCATCTTTTCTGCAGAACAATGCATAAAGCGGCTTTTTCATAGGGGGCCCTGCGGCATCGAGAACCACGATAAATAAAGGAGAGCAAAAGTCGATTATCCTGATACCAAATCACAGACTTGTATAATCTGTATGTAATTTGAAATTATTTCTAGGCAATGAACAGAGGGTACAGAGAGTACATGCGCGATTTTACTGATGGATATAAAAGAACACATTCATTTTGTTTGCTTGATAATCTGCAAAATATAAATGCCAAGTGATCCACATCTGTGTTAAAAGGCTGATTGTTTTGACTATATCGAGCGACATATTCGTGTAGAAAGATTAGTTAGTGAATAGACCATTGCCTCGTGTATACGTAACAACTACATCAACTATAACTCGGAGGTGTCAATGCGAACCTTTACCTATTGGTGAGTTAATATAAAGTTACTTCAAAGCTAATCAATATTGCCATGTTTCACACAATTTAAACTCTCTGGCAAGAGTTAGATAGCAAGTCAGAAATACCCGCGGCAAGAAGAATATGCCCTTTTGAGAGCACAATAGAAGAGCACAGATCATTTGTTAACCTGTTGAATGAAATAATCACTCAACCCTGCAGCGTGTTTGATCAGTACCTGCTGCACCATACTGAATACTTCCAACATCATTTCTATGCTTATATACAAGTGGGAAACTATATGCATTGCTCTATGCCCCATTTTGGGATGGACAACATCCCCAATGCGCCCTCTGGCACTATCCCCCGGTCTATCAATTCCATCCCTGCCCAGCCTATCATGACGGCATTATCTGTACAGAGCAGAGGCGGAGGATAATGAAACCTGTGAAAATCCCTTAACTCCTTCTGCAATAGATATCTCAAAAATAGGCTAGACCCTACACCACCCGAACAAACAAAATCCTTAGTATCCACCTGGTGGTTGGCCAACGCAATTTTGATTCTGTATATCGTGTGGTCAAATATTGCCTTCTGAACCATATAGGCAAGCATTTTCTTGTCCTTCTTGGCAATGTCCCCCCCGTAGTACTTTTGGTCACTCAGCTTCAACAGAGAGATAAACAGTGCGTAGGAGAACTTTGTGAGGGGCTCACTCTTGGGAGTCGATTTCAAAGGATTAGGCAACTTCAAGAGACACAGATGTCTGTTTTCCTCGAACCACCTGACACTCTCTTCTAGGTGGTCACCTGGACTGATATCGCCAAAACTCACTCTCTGGAGCTCTTTCCCCAACATCTGCCCCTTTAAACCGATGTGCTTGGCACATTTATCAAGAGCATCGCCTGCTGCGATATCTACAGTGTTGGCCAAGATAGTGTGCTTATCTACACCTTCAGAATGCACCAACATAGTGTGTCCGCCACTCACTAACAAACTTACGAACGGGAATCTCGGCTCTAAATTACTCATTCGAGCAGCTAGCAAATGCCCCACCATATGATTAACAGGCACTAGTGGTACATCCCACGCTACGCTCAAGCCCTTGGCAAATTCATACCCAACAGCCAAACAACCTGCCATTCCCGGTCCCCTCGTTGCACAGACATAGTTTATTTTGGGTCTGCCCAACTCCGTGAGTGCCTTCCTGACTGCTGGTCCTAGCCGTATTTGATGTTCTGTGTGTGCTTTAGTAGGTATAACACCTCCATCAGCGATTACAGCCTGGAGGGATTCCCGTGACTGATATAAGATCTTCGGAGGTTTTCGTATGTCTGGGCGGTCGAGTATCGCAACACACGTATCGTCACATGAAGTTTCAATTGCAAGCACTTTGTAAGATCTGCAGAAGGCGTATTTGGAATAAAATCCGGGTACTTTTGAGAAGATATTCATATTTGTTATACCATACTTTCATAGAGTCTGCACATTTAATATTTGTGCTGTTGGCGTGTGTGTTTAGAAGTGAAGTTTGATGATGTGAATTTGAAAAAAATCGATGAGCTGCAGAAGAGCTCAAAAGATCTACACAATCAAATGATGACGGACATGAAACTAAAAGCTAGGTATATAGGAAGCATGTTAATGAATATAAAGTGAATGAGAGGTTGCGCTAGATGATCGTACCCCTGCTGAGGCGTTATGCGCGTGCTGTGTGAATTGCTCGAGGGTCATTCAATTATAGTATATCAAGCGCTCACATCACCCTCCAAAGAGGCCTCAATCTTCTCCCAATCTTCAATCAAGCCCTTGTAGAACCCAACATATTTACCCGACAACTCCTTCAAGTTCCCCTTCATCTCATTCGATTTGATCACGTCAAAATACTGCACTTCATGTAACATCTCGTTCTCGAACATCTCAAAAATCTTTTTTGCATTAACAACCTCTCTTTCAAGAGTTTCAATTTTCACTGACAATTTGATAAGTTTCTCTTTCTTTTGGTAGGCAGAATTGATCCCTCTCATACCGTCCAACTTCAGTGTCAAGAAATTGCTAGTGCTCAGAGCCAAGCTCGTTAAAGTCGAAGGATGTGGAGTTGGAAGCTGAATGGTTGGATCTTCAGCTACAGTAGTTGTGCTGTGAGGAGTGGTGAGCTCTTCATTATCCAAGATAGGAGTGGCGCCAGTTTGTTCCAAAAGCAGGTTTTTCTCATGAATGGCTCTCGCAAGATATTCTGAGAGAGCCTCGAAATCCATCTGTTTTTGCTCCTTGGCTCTCATGAGATTTTTTATCAGGAGAATGTAGTTTTCCAAATCTTTAAGCAGAATCAAGTATTCATTGTCCAAAAAGCGCCGGAGCTTGCTCAAGCCAAATGCCAAGTTCTCCAACCCCTTTCCAAACTTTTCGTAACTTGAAAGCCGCTCGTTTGCAATGTCAGCACTGTTTTTAGCCCCCTTATCACTCTCTTCTCCTACCAGAGGCACAGGCCGTTGTTCAGGCTGCGCAGAAACAATGTTCTCTTCTTTAAAAGGGCTGCTCGCCTCTAACAGATCCAATTTCACAACCAACTCTGAAAATACATGGAAATTCGAGCTTAAGTCTCCCAACCGCTTCGTATACTTTTGGAAACTCCGATCGATCTTCACTACATTATCGTTGAGCTTATTGCACCGCTCCCCAATTTCTACAAACTCCTTATTTGGCTGTGCCTGGGGGTGTTTGAAAGCATTCATGAAAAGGTCAGATAATGTGTCCAGGACCAGCAGACCAGGTCCAAGGGTCTCACGGCCTGCATCTGCAGAACCGGTATCTCTCACGTTGGCTACGTTCAAGGACTCTTTGTACAGGTTCCAGTCTGCACTCTCCAAAAAGATGTGATATATCTTAGCACGCTTCAACACTGGGTGCTGCGACATGCGCGAAAGAAAACGCTCGAGACTCAGCCGACGTTTCGCCATAAAATCGTACCCAAACCGGTCTCCTTTAAGATAATTAAGTCTCTGCTTATCTGGGAGGGGGGGAAGCGCACAAGCAGGGTAATCATTCGCAAGGCACCGGTAAAGAAAGTAAAAGTCTGAAAAACGTCTGCGTACGCGCAAATGGCGTTTTGTGAACACAGGATTATTGGTTTTGGTCTCCACTAAGTACGATACGTACGCATTCTGTCCTTCACCTTCTTTTTGTGGCGTCAGAACTGTGCTGTTTATATAAACAGAGGGGTCCTCATCAACCGTGTAGTCCGAGATTGAATTTTCGCGTTTTTTGGGGTATTCTGGGCTTTTGACTGGGACAGCAGATGAAATGCCCTCTTGGGTGGGAGTCCTTTCCTCCTGAGGGCTCATGGCTGGTGGCGTGTCTTTTTTAGGAGTCTGAGGAGCCTTTTGATGATCCGAGTCTCTGTCCCATTTGATCGATAAAAATTCGTCTTCCATGACGAGATAGAATAAGGTCTATATTATGAATATATTATTGCTTAATTATCTTCCTTTTTAAGCCCTTGAAAGCAAGATTGGACGATAATTGGGGATGCTTTTGTGTGTGTTGGAGGATTTCGTTAGCCATCGGAGGCAAGATTGCGACACGTGATTGATTATGTCAGCGAAAATATAAGTAAAATGAGGTTTTCGAGGCTATATTTACATTTTTACTGTGTTTCTTGTATATTTTATGAGTTTTCAGTTTGTTCGTTGCTCTAAATGAACTTTCTCGGGGTTGCAAAGTGCTTATCTGTATTTCTGCGTGCAGAGGTTCAGCATGTGTTTAGTGACGAATTCACTAGTTTTCAAGTTATCACAGACAATATTAGTATACTGTTGAAGGTCTGTTTCGAATTTGGGTTTATGGTTCAAGATATGTTGTTCTCTTGTCTGTGTATCTGAAGAGTTTGGATGCAACTTTCATTGTCCGTGAACGGCAGAAAAAGAAGAGCCAAAAGCTTTTAAAGACATAAAATGGTATCCTTTGGGCACTTCTGAATGATTCGTAGTCTCGTTGATGTTTTTTTACTAAATCACTTGATAATTTGACCATCTCTACTGAGCTTTTCTTGCAAGCGAAACCACGACTAAAAATAAGACATGGAGGCATTTCATACTTCACAGGCAAACCATTAGAATCTACACACAGTTTCGTATGAAAACCCTTTTCCTGTCTCCCGACTTGATTTCGCCCTCACTTTCATCAATGTTCCTTTCTTCGCTGGTGACAGGAAAGGTATAGGTATAGTATATAATGACAGGCCACACCATGTAACTAGAAAAACTAAATGCCTTCATTTATTTTGGCTTCTGAATCTGCTGAGAACAGCTCGGGTATTTCTACACCACCGTCTGAGTCTGAATGCAGTACAATCAGCGACAAATCTATAGCGATTGCACAGCCCTTTCTGGCAATTACAGCAGAGGGAAGTGTGAAGAGCCTCTTCCATCCAGAACTTTTTGTACGGTTTATGGATAGGTTGAACGAAGTAGGATCCGAAGAGGAAATAGAGAGAGTTATGGGACGAGACCCAGTGTTTGAGCAGACAAACTTTTTCCAGGAAATAAAGTGTGCCACGATGGCAAATCATTCTTTTAAAGTGCTCAATAGTCCTAATAGGTTGTATAAAGCGTTCAAGAAGTTTGCAACCAAAGACCCTAGTGGGTTCAAAAAAGTGGCATTCCCTCTCATGGACATAAAAAAAGCACACGAAATATTCACAAAGGAGGGCTATGGTGAGTACCAGAAAATCTATCCTATCTGCCCTAACGATTTGTACTCTATTTATCTCATTAGCAGATACACACTGATTGTACGCGAAAAATACGGTATCTTTATCAGAAACCCAAAAATTCGCAAAGCACACTTAAAGAGAGGATACTGGGACAGCAAGGTGGTTTTGAGTCTTTCAACTAAGGAGGTCTCTGAGGGTCTAGGAATCCCTGTGGCGGTAATCTTGGAGCTCCAGAGTCTCCTAAGACAGATTTCCGACAAAGTCCAAAATGATTATATGCTTGTACCAATATCTGGAAGAGTTTTCAAATCTGTTTTTAATTTGGAGGCAGGTGTGGTCATCGCGCTTGCATTCAGAGCCCGTGCTTACAAGCACTACCCCCAAAAGAAATAGAACGGAAGAGGGATCATTTTCTATGGTAGCATTGGGACCACTCTTATAGTAAATTTCCTTTCTATATACGTATAACTACTAGCCTTCTCCATCAAATTACAAGAATCCTCAAATTTCAAAATTTTGAAGAAAGAGTTCTCTTTGCATCATAAGTATTCTTTAGTAACATTTTCGTTCAATTAAATCATGATTTACGTATACAGCTGAATATGATTATTGTTTAACTTTTATGTAGCTTGAATGTCCGCTTTTTTTTTGACTGGGTTGCTTCGCCTAAATCTTAGACAGTGATACTTCGGTACAGAGCCGATGCTAGTAACCAGAACTCCAAAACCTGATAGTGATACATCGGTTGATCTGAGATATGCAATTCGCAGCTATATTATGTTCTGATGTACGTTGCTAAATGTTCATACTTAAAGGTATAAGCCGATAAATATCACAGACACAAAACAAAATCAAGCAAGAAACCTCTGAAAAACTCTTTTACACACTTCGCATTCGCATCTCGGTCCGATATCTTCAAAAATACAACGAATAAATAATAGATAGACTACAAAACTCATGCCATTCATTATAATGTCATTTGCCATACCAGGAAATGTTTCTGAGCGGGTGAATAGATCTATAAATAAGCGCAACTAAACAATGCAGGAAGCGGAAGATGCAACAAGAGCAGAACGGATGCAGTAAGCTAAGCAAAGAGACCAAGCAAAGAGGCCAAAAAAAGAGGTCAGGCAAGAAAACAAGAAAGAAACGTTTCATGACTAGATAGAATCCAGAATACTGGTTATCCAGTAAGCAATTGATCTATCATCTCAACTGCATGAAGGACTTCATGAAAACGCTATTCCCATCTCCTCCCTTGCCCTTCTCAAAGACCTTCCAAAACCGTAGCGTCTCATCGCCAGCGCCCGTCACAATGCTCTCGCCATCAGGGCTCATGGCCAAGTACAAGACCCGGTATGTGTGTCCCGTCAACGAGGCGATCTGTGTCAATTGGTACGGATCGCTTCTTCCCGAGCTTCCTGCTCCGACATTCCCACCCATCTGGCTATACTTCCAAATCACAACCTGGTTCTTGGAGTAACCATGGGTGCTCACCAATTCGTTACTGTTCTTCGACCAAACCAAATTACACACCTGAGAGCCTGTATCTACGTCATTCAATTTGGCGCCTGTGAGCGTGTTCCACACTTTGATCCGCCGGTCTGCGGTCCCGCCGCCCGACGCCAACACTCCTCGCTGGTGTGGGTTCCACAGAATTGCCTTGATGGCTGCACTGTGTTCTTCAAAAGAGTGAACCGGTTTTCTATTCCCAACGCCTTCCCAAACCAATAAGCGATTGTCATTTCCTCCGCTTGCAAGCTTGTTTTCTTCCACATTCCATCGAAGTCCACAGATTTCTTGTTTGTGGTAGTTTTCAAGTTTTTCTACATAGTGCTCTGGAACACGCACATCCCTGTTCAAGATCAGCCGGTCCCTTGAGCCTGTACTCAAAATGTGCTCGTTCCAAGCCAAAGACCCAACACGAGACTCGTGGCCATTCATGGATCGTGTACACCGAAATGCCGCAGCATCCCAGATCTCTACACGACCCATACTTGTTCCTACGGCCAAATGTGTACCTGCACCAATCCACGACAAGCCTGAGATCTTACAGTCTCCAAGATCACATAAACGTTCTACGGAACCTGTAACGGCGTCCCAAAGGTATACGCATGACCCCAATCCAACTGCAAGAATATTTTGAGAGCTCCAATCTACCAAATTGAGATAGAAATCATCGGCGAGGTCTGGTGCGTCTAACACACGATACGGTATCTTCGCTATGGCACGTACTCGCTTTTGGGGAGCGAGAAGAAGGCGCTGAGAATCACGACGCACTGGCAGGAGCAGGTATGCGTCGCTGGCGGCGTCGGTGGGCGCTGTGCGTGGCTTGCGAGGCAGGCGATATGTGAGAACTGTCGAGTCGCGATCTGACGGCGCCGAGTCAAAAAGCTCGGCGCGAAGGACTGCCGAAAACGTTGCATCGGCAGCACGGCGACGGCGTCCATCTACGTCATCGGCAGACGCAGCGGCTAGAGAGTGGCCTGCAAGCGCGTAGGCCGCAGAAAAGCCACTGTCACGCGTAGGGATATAACGGTCACCATATACAGGGGTATTCTTGCGTGGCGATGGGGGTGGGTATGTGGCTGCGTTGGACACAAAACGCGGTGATGAGGGGGAGGGGGGCGAGGGGTTCTTAGGCGACATTCTGGGTCGATTTATTGTACGAGGTCCCTCCGCGCTTGATCCAGAAAAGCGTTTATGTATGTGTGGTAAGGGGCCTCGGAGGGGGATGTTTCGAGGGCCTTGGGGGGAGGGGGTTGTTTTGTGGCCTGCCAACTATGCGATGGGATGAGAGATTAGGGATTTTAATTTGACGGTGTTTTTTCCCGCCATGTGATTAATGGTTGCGAGCCCTGTCAACGGTGCTGGGTACCTGGCGGGCTGTATACACTCAACTGGCAAATCATGGAATTAAAAAATTCACGTACTTGAATACTGAGAGGTTAATTTTGAGGTTAAGCTGGGTTTTGAGTGATTTTGTCTGATTCAGGTGGTTTTATCTAAAGGTTTATGCAGTCGAACTGGGTAGCTGCAGGTGCATCTGTGAGGTTAAGGGACATTTAGATTTCTGATTTAGACTTAATCTCACGGAAATTTCAAAGATTACCGATGTGAACAAATTGGGATGAAAATATTACTCACGGGGATTCTATGTACACAGTTTCGTTGTTTATATTTCAGTTGTACACTGACATCTATTGGGCGTCTATTCAGTGATTGCTTCAATTGTTGTTAAACGGGTTACAGTTCGAGACAAGAACTACCATCAATAAGGTTTTACAGAAGTTTACAAATAGAGCCACCTTAAATTTGTAGAGATCTGTTATTCTTGCTTGATAAATTTGATGTTTCTTTGCCCATCGTTTTGGTTGAATTTAGTTCTCGCTGATGTCTTAGATTTGATCACTAAGAAAATACTTCGATTTTTGTGTATTGGTGATGTTAGAAAACAATGTTCTACGCTTTCACTAACTTACAAGTGTGCAAAGTGTTCTGTTAGCTCTTCAAGTTCTAGAATTTTCCTATTCGAAGCACCGATTTCATTTGGCGTGGCAGATGAAATAAGATCTTATCGAACAATCGTGCTTTGAGGAGCTTTGACATACGTCAAATATGACACAAATCAAAATGGAAGTTATCAGTACTACAACATTAGAAGCACAAGTGGCAGTATCGACATTCACGCCCATCGAAATGAGGCAAAACATGGCCCCTTAATTAGCTATAGGTTCTTAAAAAAAGGTGTGATTAAGAAGTGGGATGACATATAAAGAACTTTTGCTGTTTTTGCCTTCTGAACTTATATTTTAGACCATTTAACCTCTATTCGATACATGAAATTTGCCCTGTCGCTTATCTGATAGGATCCTGCTTGACACGCTTCAAAGCGGTGGAAACTCAAATAAAATATTCCCAGGATTGCCAGATAAAATACAGACCAAAGACCAGATCTAATTACGTGTAGATTGTCCAACCTCTGGCGGCCTAGCTACACCGTGACGTACTTCATGACATACCCTGATGCGGCATGAGGACACATGCCACCAGATCATTGTTAGCTTTGCCGATTCGCAAATCACCAACTAGGCTGAAAAAAGGATTCATAAAACAAATACAACTACAAAATATAAACCCAGGTCAAATCTTAGCACTATAATTTACAGTGGCACCACTTTGTTTTTTAGAATAAACCAGATAAACAAGTGATACCCCTAAAAACGAACGCAGACTATAAAACACTCTTGAAAAAAACTACAGAACATTTTGTCTACTTTTGTCGTACTCGGTTCCGATTTATCATATAAAGCCCCGTTCAGGCCCCCCTCCTGCCCCGGCCAAATTAAAAACTAAAAAACCAAATTAATTTAAGGCCAACATCAAACATTACCCAAAGCTGTTGCCCCAAAAGCCCCTAGTAACACTAGCTCTGCACCCCCTTCTCATTACAAACCGAGATAGCAGCTCTCTACTCCCTGTCCAGATGGCCGACAAATCGCAGCGTTCTTCCTGGTGGAAGTTCAAAAAAGCCCTGGATGATGACTTGTCCGACGGTCTGCCACCAAAGAAAGAGATCCGAGAGCTCCGTGATCAGTACTTGCAGTCGCGCCTGGACAACAACGCCGTTTTTGGCGCAGACCTCGAGGAGTGCCTCAAGGTGTCATCTGTGTCGATTTCGTTCCCCAAGAAAAGGGGCCTGAATGAGATCGTGGAGTACGGGATCATCCCCACCGTGGTAGCCAAGTGCGGCAACTACCTCAAAGCCAACGGTCTCGCGGTGGAAGGCATCTTCCGTGTGGGTGGTTCCAGCAAGCGTGTGAAGCAGCTCCAGGAGATTTTTTGTACGCCACCACTATACGGCAAGAAGATGGACTGGACCGGTTACACCGTGCATGACGCGGCGTCTCTTTTGCGTCGGTTTTTGAACCTGATGCCAGAACCGGTCATTCCTTTGGAAATGTACGAAGCTTTCAGAGCGCCTTTGCAGAAGCGACCAAGAGTGTTGACATACATGACCCACCGCAGTTTGCCAGAGAAGTTGGAGAAATCTGACAAGTCTGAGAAAGAGAAGATTGAGCCAAAGTCTGAGGTCGATTCCAAATCTGAGGCCGAGTCGAAGCCAGAGTCGAAGCCGGAGTCGAAATTAGAGGCCAAGGCAGAGACCAAGCTGGATGGCAAGGTTCAAAAGACTGAGTTCAAGTCAGACTCACTGGGAGAGAAGGAAAAGAGCAGCTCAAGAACAAAATCAGAAACAGCTTCATCAGTTTTGGATGATCTGACTAGAGAGGAAGAGCTCCAGAAAAAGCGTCGTCGTAGAGTCAAGAAACACAAGAGATTGATGGCCGACATCAACGAGGCGCTGTTGGAGTACAAGAAGCTTGTGGCATCGTTGCCTCCACTTCGAATGAAACTCTTGCTCTATATCTTAGATCTTTTGGAGGCCTTTTCTGAACACTCTGAAGAGAACCGTATGTCTCTGGCTAACTTGTCTGCGGTGTTTCAGCCTTCGATTTTGTCGCACCCTAAGCACGACATGTCGCCAAGTGAGTACGTGTTGTCACAAAAGGTGGTTGAGTTTTTGGTGGAATACAGCTACAAGCTTTTACCCCAGTTGACGAGCCAAGACAAGGAATGATTTTGTGTTGTGGCGTCTTGTGTGCTTGTAATTGTAATTTTTTAACTCTAACTCTCTCACTTCCTGTCTTAACTAAACTATCTATTTTCCATCTCTGATGTCTAAATGTCTAGCGACTAGGACTTGTCCACTCTCTGGAAGAGTGTTCGCAGACATCCGCTCTTTTGTAAGGAGCGTGTAGACTAATCTACTTCTAGCTCCCGCATCATCTCCATTCCCACATTTTTCAACTCCATAGCTTCTTTGTCCCGTTATTCCGTTACCTATTTTTTGTCTAATTTCTCTATTGCTTTATCCTAGTTATGGATCGATTTTGTAGTGAATTGTAAGCAGTTTGCACACATTATAGTATCACCATGAAGCTCGATCATACTACTGCATTAAACTTTTTTATACAACACTAAATATGTATCACATTTGAGATATGCCAAGTATCTAAAGAAAGTCTTTTTATGAGAACTTCTGAGTTTCTGTAGACAGGCCGGGTAACCGTGCATATGAAAAATCACAGGTTATGAAGTAACAGCTAGCCTGCAAAAACATGAATGCCCCAGAGAGATTCGAGCTTTTTATATTACCCGATGGGGTTCCTAAGTAAGTGTGCTTCGTATTGTTTTAGAGGACTTTTGAACTAATCAGATTACAAATCGAGCCAGACAGAAAAGCACGTAATGCAGCCATAATAGAATTCGAAAGAGAAGACCACACTTTGGGGAACCTCCTCAGAGCACAGCTATTGGCAGACCCTCGTGTTATCTTCGTGGGTTACAAGATCGAGCACCCTCTTTTCCCCAAGTTCAAGATGAGAATTCAGACAGAGGAAGGTTATAAACCAACAGAGGCGTTGAAGAACGCGTGTAATGAGGTGATCAATCAGCTAACTGTATTGAGTGAGAAATTTACTCACGAGTACGACACTAAGTTGTTTGCACATGAGTTCATTGATGAGAACTGACGAAGTCTATTGGGGTGCTATATACTTACAAGTCTAAGCCAGAGAGACCGGATAATGAGTTCTTTGGTTGAATTTATTATGATACTTCTTATGTGATCAAATATCAGGCTCTCGTTATCTGCTCAACATGTATTGCGTCTGTTAGTGGTAGTCTGTTTACTCTGGGCTGTATAAATAATTGAGTCTCCTGAAAAGTTCATGCGTTCTATAATGTATAATATGTTAGGATTGTATGTGTGTATTTGCTAGTTTTATGTATTTGTTAGATAGTCTTGATGTCCCAAGGTTTGCAAGAGAAGTATGAGCTGAATGATCTTTTGTGTATCTAGCTCAGTTAAGCTTCAAATATAATATAATGTAACAGGAGAGTAAGGCTCCTCATTAGGAAGAGTTAAAATGCTAGCAGATAAGTTATTTTTTGGATGAATTGATTACTCCACGATGTGTCAGGTGAATCGAACAGGTTGTCTTGCTCAACCACAACTAGTGTTTTTCAAAAAGAAAAGTTAAGAGGACGAAGTGTGAAATTCAAGGTTAATAAAGAATTGAATCGGAACAACTTCGGTCCAGCATTTTGTGTTAAATGGCGCCTCTTAAAAATGCTTGGGAGGTGAGTGCGAGAAAGTCTAAGTACGCCCTCTCCATTTTTGAAATATGAATGAAATATCTGGTATCGAATATTATACAATTATCGCATTCTAAGAAAATAAACTTGGACTCATGGATAAACTGCTTTACACAAGAACAACAAGAATAATTATCAGGTATTAGAGCTTCAAATTTCAAAACGAAACAGAAAAAAGCGAGACACGCAATCACGGGTAACTTAGTGATACTCCTGAGGATTCCTTCATCCGGTAGAGCTGGCTGTATCTTGCCGAATTCTTTGATGATATTGGTAAATTTTTCAGGCATCGCAAAAATTTCAAAAATATTTTCAGATGAGCACAACCACTACAACCACCATGAGCACGGCCCAGGTCAAAGTCAAGCTTGTCACGGCAGAAGAGGATCCCTCTCTTAAAGTGCCTGAGACTGCACTTTTTGTGCCGGTTCTGCTCAAGCGTTTTGGTGTCTCTGAAATCATCAATTACATGCTCAAAAAGAACAATCTCCGGCCAGATTCCGCGCAGCCCGTTCCGTTTGACATCCTCATAGGCGACACTCTTTTGTCAGGCTCTCTCGATGAATATCTCACATCTCATGGTCTTTCTAGTGAAGTTCTTCTCACCCTCGAGTATAAGAAAGCTCGCCTACCGCCTACATTGCGTGCTAGCTATGAGGCTGATGATTGGGTCCTGGCTGTATCTGTATGCCAAAACACCGAAGGTCCTCTGGAGATCATGTCTGGATCTTACGATGGTGTTGTGCGTGTTTGGAATGCTAGTGGAGAGATTGAAGGCCAGTTTGCAGGACATCTGGCTCCGGTCCAGGCTGTGGCCTGGGGCCCATCGAACAGAGCTATCCTGGCAGGAAATGATCGCACTGTTCGTTTATGGCGTGTAAAGCGCGGAGGCGCAACACAGGCTGCTACCGAGGCGATTCTTGAAGGCCATCTGCGTGCGGTTAATACTCTCGCTATAAAAGGGGAGAAATTTCTTTCTGGAGGCGCCGACGGTGCTGTATGTCTTTGGCTGACGCGTGTGCAAGATATGGAGGCCGTGACCGCCCAGCACGATGCTATGCGTAGCAACTTGTCACTGACTGCAGCTCAGAAGCGTAGAAAATTGGCATTGGGGGATCTAACCATAAAACGGCGCATGCCTCTCCAGAAGTTGGAAGCGCACCGTCAGCCGGTAGAAGCAGTTTTGTTTGACCAGGACGAGACAGTGGCGTACTCTGTATCTCAAGACCATAGTATCAAAACATGGGACTTGGAGACTCTGCGTGCCGTGAGCAGTGTAAGTACTGGATTCTCGCTTCTTAGCGCCGTGGCGCTTCCAGAGGCACGCCTCTTAGCGTGTGGGTCGCTGGCTCGCCACATCTTGTTGCACGACCCACGTGCAGGGGGCGCAAGCGTTGTGCGTCAGTTGGTTGGCCACACTAGCTTCGTGGTTCTGTTGGCGAAAGAGCCTAATCTGGAGTACGGCATGGTGAGCGGCTCACACGATGGGACAGTCCGTGTGTGGGATATTAGAGGGGAGAAGAGTGTGTATAGCATGAAGAGAGAAGGTAAAGTGTTGTCTGTGGATTGGGGGAAGGAAGGTATTGTGTGTGGTGGTGAGGATAAGAGAGTAACCATTTTGGGGCAGAATGAGAGCTAGGATAGTGTATAATATAGACAGTTCATGGCATAATGTCGTTTTTGTAGGTTATGTTGATTCCGTGTGATTAATTTAGCTTTCAGTCGGCCGAAGTAGACGGTTTTAGGGCTTTTGAATGGCTTTGGCTCAGATGTGCTTTGGCGTCTTTTGCTCTTTTGTCAATAGAAGATAATTAGGCTCGGATTCGCTGTAGTGCATTGGCAGATCGAATGACCTGTCATAAATTTTCAACCGTAAAAAGGTATGCGGTTCTCTTCCATGTAATTTGATATCACTAGTATGTATATGACAGGCTTGTGTCTCAGAGTGACAGAGAGCTTCTTCAAGAGGATTCTTTCCACCACGCAGCAGATCGATCCATAAAAGTTTCCAGTTCCTTAGAAAGGTACTAATAGGTATTAATAGGCTCAAAAACATTTAAAATGCGAACGTGGCCTTGGGTGTTTTGTCATTTCAGATTTAAGTCATAGAAGGGTTAAACTATATTCATACACAGACAGCACTCCTCAAACAGATTGTTTGAGATCAACATTTAACGCTGAAAACTTCAAGCTATGCTTGCGACACTTCCATAAGCACGAATCTTCAAAATACTATAAGATTGTCACATAATAGCTGTCTATTTCTCAAACTCATTTATGATGCAGGCTCCCCAGATCTAAATCAAAGCGAAGCCAAGAAAACACAAAAACAAAAGAAAGAATCAGTTCCGAAGACAAAACCAACGACATTAGAAGCAGTTGCAAGCACCACAGTTGCTCCGATGCTGATCATCATCTAGATGAATTGTCGAGAAACTTTTACGTTTATGGATTTAGCTTAGTTTGACGTTTCTCATTCCGAGATCTTTTACCACTGCCGTGGTTCTTGAGACAGACTTGCCAATAAGATCCATATGCGAAGGAATCATAAGCAGCCAAGAACATTGGCGTCTTGGTTAATGCTAACTTTGAGCGGAATTAAACCATTTGCCGTCAATAAAATGATAACTAGCGCTCTTGTATTATTTCCTAACTACTCGTCAAGGTCGGACTTGCTCAGATCTAGATCCACCACGTTCACGCGCCCTATTAGTCCTTCCATTTCCGCATTTAGATTAATTTTCTCCTTTTTGAAAGGATCAAGCATCGCGATCTACTATGCGTCTGCAGCTGCGCCAAGAATGGATAACTCAGACACATTCATAGAGTAGCGCATAATTTATCTACCACGAAAACCACTTAGCAATCTATTTGTGAACACTTTCACTAACGTAAGCACAGCGGATATTTTCCTGTTTTACTTTGCCTAAAAGGGATAGTAGTACACACGAGAGCATGCGTATACAGTTAATGAGATGAGCCGATTAACAGAATCACGAACATCAACATTGGAGGACTAGGAGCACACTACGCATTTCAATTAGCTGTACTAGATCTTGGCTCGGTCCAAAAAGGGAAAGACCCTGGCTTAGAGGCTCTATTGATGGGCACAACGGCTGAATTCACACTTTTGGCTGGATCATAACTCAGCCATTGATTACACCGGTGAACTTTCCAAATTCCTTGCAAAAAGTAGAATGGTGAAATCTTAACGTTTCTTCTTTGAGGATCCGAATTATCCGACACTGGTCTAGTTGTATGTTAAAGCTATATTCTAAACACTCTCCTGGTCAATCTCCGTAACGCTTTAGCCAACTGTTGGAAGGGCGCGGTCTCAAAGCCCCCCCCTAGCCCCCTGATCAGGAAATTGCATGTCTGGGACGCGGGCTGAGCCAGCACCTCAAAAGAAAAAACAAAAAGAAAAAGAGGGTAAAGCACCGGAAAAAAGATAGTATCAGTTATATATAGAGAACGAGAGTGTTTGACAGAGTTTTGAACATTTCCAATCCCCATCAGACCCCCTGCAACACGCACAGCCAATTGGCTTACGCTCTGCATATTTGTTTTTAATCTGCAGCCATCTGCACCTATTTTTTTCGTATATAAATAGGTCTCCCCACTGAAAAATCACTATCATGTTCTTCAGAACTCTTGTCCCACTCTTGTTCTCGGGTGCCCTTGCAGCCCTGAGCACAGTGCTGTCATCTGCTCTGGCGCTTCCTGCCATTGAAATTGTGGGTAACAAGTTCTTTTACCCTAACGGTTCCCAGTTCTATATCAGAGGAATTGCCTATCAGGCAGACTCTGCCAACTCCACTGACGACACCCTGTTCACAGACCCTCTCGCAGATGGTGACTCGTGTAAGCGTGATGTAAAGTACCTCACCGAGGCTTACACCAATGTTATCCGTGTTTACGCTGTGAACACTTCTCTCGACCACTCGTCGTGTTTGAGCACCTTTGCCGACGCTGGTATCTATATTATTGCGGACCTTGCCGAGCCGGACCTCGCCATCAACCGTGACGACCCAGAGTGGACTCTTGACCTCTATCAGCGTTACACTAGTGTGGTGGACATGTTTTCCAACTACACTAATGTGCTTGGATTCTTTGCTGGTAACGAGGTGACCAACAACAACACCAACACTGGTGCTTCAGCTTTCGTGAAGGCTGCCATCAGAGACACCAAGGCTTACATCAAATCTCAAGGTTACAGACTGATTCCTGTTGGTTACCTGTCTAACGATGACTCTGACACACGTGTGCCAATGGCGGACTACTTTGCCTGTGGTTCGACCGACGAGGCTGCCGATTTCTATGGTATCAACATGTATGAGTGGTGTGGAGACCTGTCCTACACTGCTTCTGGTTACTCTGACAGAACTGAGGAGTTTAAGAACCTCACCATTCCTATCTTTTTCTCTGAGTACGGTTGCAACACCAAGGGAACCCGTGAGTTCACCGAGGTGCAGACTCTTTACGGATCTGATATGGACTCTGTGTGGTCTGGTGGTATTGTCTACATGTACTTTGAGGAGGCCAATGACTACGGGCTTGTTTCCGTGGACGGTGACTCTGTGTCTACACTTAAGGACTATCTGAACTTGAAGCTGGAGTTGGCCAAGATCCTGCCTTCTAGCGCTAAGTCTGCTGACCAGTCTACTGGTTCTGGTACCTTTGCTTGTCCTGCGACCGACTCCAACTGGATGGCTGCTACTTCTTTGCCTCCAACTCCAGATGAAAGCACTTGTACATGTCTTTACAATGCATTGAAGTGTGTTGTTGACCTGTCTGTGGACCTGGACGATTATGCCGATCTCTTCTCATACGTCTGTGCTAAGATCGACTGTAGTGAGATCACCGCCAACGGAACCAGCGGAGATTACGGAAAGTACTCCTTCTGTCTGACTAAGGACCAGTTATCTTACATCTTGAACGCTTACTATGAGAAGGAGGGCTCTTCCAAGTCTGACTGTGACTTCTCTGGCTCTGCTTCCTTGAAGTCTGCCACCTCTGGCTCTTGTCTGGTTGCGACCGGCTCCTCATCTTCTAGTGGCTCAAGCTCTCTGTCTTCTTCGTCCTCTGGAAGCGGCTCCAAGAGCAGTAGCAGCAGTAAGTCCGATGCTAACAAGTTGTTCAGCGGCTCTGTTGTATTCAGCAAATTGGAGATGACCGTGGCGGCTCTTTTGGTTGCGTCTTTTGCAGGGGGTGCCTCGATGGTGTTCTAAACGGTGAATTCGCCATATATAAAGTGAGATAGATTCACTAAAATCATGTTATATTTTTGGTTTATATAAATACATTGTGTATGTAAAAACTTCAAAAAATTGTAGCTTTTTTCGCTGATAAATTCGATCTGTTTGTTTGATCTGGTCCACCGTATCATCTGATTACCCACGTGTTTATTTTAATCGGAACTTTACTTTTGGAAATTCTAAAATCACTTGATTGAGCCAAGTGTTTACATATTGGGAAACTTTTTGAAAATTATACCAAAATATCATACTGGTTCCAGAATAAACTTGCATAGATGCGAATCTGTCAAGCAATTATTTATTACGATTATACGTCTGACGTTACGAAGGTTTATCGTTTTTAACACTAAACACTAAAAACTCACAGTTAGAACGTATGCTAGTATGTAGTAGCTAAAGTTAGGGCTGTATTGCATGCAGACAAACACACCACCTATGAACCACAAAGAAAATCAAGTCGCATATACAGAAAAGCCGACTCAGCCTTATGAATATAGCGAATCTGAGACCACCTTGTGCAACTAACCCCCCGCTTATTTTTTGCTAAAGGCACGCATTTCAAAAAAACAACAGCAAATCATTCTCCGTCAACATATTCCAGATCTGTCCAGAACTCTTTGAAAAAGCAAGGGTACTTTGAGAGTTTAACGCATTTGTCAGACAACTTAAAATACAGAATGTGAGTGAAGCCGGTTGTTATCTGATGGGTCTTCGGCAAGGTCAGGGTACCCAAGATCTAGAGCTTGAAAACATGAAAGTGCCCAAAAAACTGGCGACTTTCCCTCTTTCTATTTGCGATTTTAGTGTTTTAATGATGTATCGGATGATGTCAAGGCTATCCTTTAACAATCTCAGGTCCGAGATGGGTGTAAAAAAAAACGCGTCAAATTGCGATTTTCACTTATTTCTCACAAAATTTCATTTTTTCTATTGAATATGGTCCTTTTTCCATTTTTTTTTACCGTTTCATGTTTTTTTTTTGAACTAGTACAATCTCAGTTGAGTTTCGCACCAAACCTTCTCTAATTTGCTATTATGAAAACTTTACTAACCAGAAATGGGCATCTTCGACTCCCTTAAAGAGTCGTTTGACGACCTTGTGTTCACTCTCACCACAAATGACCGGTACGCCACTCTGCGCACGTCACATCTGACGCAGCTCAATGCTGCCCAGAACTCGTACGCGCCTCCAGAGTCCACGTCTGGATACCGGCCGGGAATGCGTTCTCATGCAGACATTGCTATGAGAGATTACGCAAGCTCAATTCCAATGGCGGAACTTTGGGAGCGTCTCGAAAAGGTTCTTCTTGACGAGTTTCCGGATCTTGTGGACTACCTCAACGATCCGGCCACAGCAGCTGATCTCAACGAGCTTGAGAATGATATTGGAGTCACTCTTCCGGTGGACGTGAGAGAAAGTTTCCAGATCCACGATGGACAGGAAAGAGGAGGGAAACCTTCAGGGGTAATCATGGGCTTGACGGTGCTCGATATTGAGTCTGTAGCAGAAGAATACACCGTTTGGCAAACAGCGGCCCAGAAGATTGAGCGCGAAAGAGCAGCATATATGGATCGTCTCGCACAGTATAAGCAACTAATGCTGCTGCTGGAAGGCAAGAAGAGCAGAAAGATTGCTCCTCCAGTGCCAAGAATTGATTTTGTGGCACACCAGCGGTCCCATCCCGAGGGGGCCATCCAGCCTGTGTATGTGCACTCTGGATGGGTTCCTTTGGTCAAGGACTTTTCGGGTAACAACATTGCCGTGGATTTGGCTCCCGGACCAAAGGGGAAGTGGGGTCAGGTTATCTGCTTTGGCCAGGATTTTGATACAAAGTTTGTGCTTGCAGATTCGTGGTCACAGTTTTTGGAGTTGGTTGTAAAGGACTTCGAGGCCGGCAACCTCTGGGTAGACCAAGAGTTTGACGAGTTGTGGTATGCCGAGAAGGGCACACCCTTGAACTACTTTGATGTGTTGAAGAAGAGACGCTTACCTCCTCCTCCAAAAAGAGGACCTCCTGCGAGCCAAAAGGCGCCACTTAGCGTGTCGAGTCCTAGCTTTCAAAAGAAGATGGAGATGCCTAAGGAGACTCTCATACAGCCGGGCAAACCCGACAGTACGCCTGTGAAAACAGAGACTGAAAGAGTTGCTGAGAGTGCGACATTGAAGTTTGAACAGAATGAGGTTGTGGAAGAAGAGACACCAGAGGGCGAAGGTGAAGGTGAGGGAGATGAGAGCCAGCCTTTGAAGGACAAGCCAAAGGAGTTTATATAATTAGCCATTGCGTATGATCTTGTGAAGTTGCAAGATGTAAGCATGTATATATATAAGTATACTGAGGCACGAGCGACTTGTTTTCTGATTTAAGTTAAACGATCATCATCACGTTCCCAGACTGCTGGAATTGGTCTGGGGCGTCTGCATCGCGTTCTATGCACAGGCCAGATCTAAATACACGAGTGTATCTATTGTAGTCTACAGATTCCAACTGTCATTGATAAAACAGATCTAGTTCTACACAGCCGAAGCTGCCAGACAATAAGTCTGGATATTGTGTTTTCACAAGTTAGTTTATAGTTCTAAGTATAATGCATCATTTCTTCAAACTCTTCCGTTTCTTCTTGTCATCTTTACTTGGGTTAAACATCAAGCTGTCAAACTGCGCTTTGGCCAAATATTGTGCCATCACGCTTGAACCATTGCTGTTTCCAAACCCCATCCCTACGGATCCTCTCTGTCTTCTCTGGTTCATTTGAGGCATATACCCGTAATCTTGGTACCCGTATTGTTGTTGGTACTGTTGATACATATACGGATTTTGCTGCAGAGAGCTAGCCGGGCTTCCGTGCGAGCCCACAACTGCCGGGGAGACCAGTCGGGAAGGCGAGGCTGCTCCTGGTGTTCCTGCCAAAGGAGTACCAGAAACAGGTGTATTAGATACAGGCGTAGTGCCTGTAACCACAACAGGAGAAGCTCCCTCTTCGGCCTCCTTAACTTTCTCGTCTATCACAGCAGAGGTGATACCGATCAGAGCCAAAGCCAAAGCTTTCTGGTCGGACAAAGGCTCGTCCATGACCGGTTCCGGATCTCGCTTCTTTTTCTTTTTTGGCTTGTTGTTTGCAAACTTTGGTGGATTCCCACAACGGTCTTTGGCAAAATTGATTTTATAGTGCGCATACCTATTCCCAAATGACGCGTGCACTGTAGCAGCTTCTGGCCCTTGAAACTCTTCGATGGCCTTGATGGCTGAAGAAATGTTCATGAAATTCACAAAAGCACAGTACCCGTCTTTGAAGAAGTTGATCTGCTCAATGTCTCCCCATCTGGAGAAGTCTTTTCTCAAAACAGCCTCTTCCGGAACGACTCTAGGACCATTTCCTTCGTCCTCTTCTTTCACACCAATATACACATTTCGACTAGCTCCAACAGTCACTGCGAGTGCAATCAGGTTTGGGAGGTCACCAGGATTTTTGCCCCAACCAACCTTGATCTTCTTGTTGTGTATTGTCAAGCCGTTCATATTGCTCAGCGCGAAGAACTGTGTGGCCAGAGCAGCAGAGACAAAAGTGATGAAACAGATGTGTTTTTCCAGCATAAGCTTAATCAGCTGAAGAATCCCACCTCTAACGACATTACAGATTTCCTCTACTGTAGTTTTCAGAGTGAGATTTCCAAGATACACAGTACGGTTGTCAGCAGTGTTTAAACTATTGACGTTTTGCATCATTGGCGGAAGAAGCTCCATCTGCATCTTAGGGTACAGGTTCTGGGTGGGCACAAAGACCTCGGGTACCGACTCATTCTCAGGGTGCTCAGAAGCGTCCAGAGCAGTGAAAGTCAGTGCAAACTCATCGTCATCAATCTGGCAACACCGGTCGCTCAGATACTTGAATTTTGGTAAAGCACCAACTAGAGAAGGGTCGGCCTCAAGCTTTTGAAGACTTGTTTTGGCGAGACTTTGGAAAAGACGTACGCAACTTGACATGTTGAGGAAATGCACCGTCATGCTGTTGTTGCGGTCCTCATTTGTATTGATCACGTCGACATCCCCAAACTGAAGCCGGAGCTTCTTCTCGAGATTTTCATGGTCATCGTTGAGAAGATCAAAGGTTGTATACTTTGGGACCTTGATACAACGCGTCGCACTGTTTGTTTCGATCTCATACTCCAAATCTATAGGCGTCTCCGAGGGAACGGTGGAGATTGCGTCATCCACGGCAGGCTCGTAGTCCACAAGTATATACGTTGCTTGTGGAGACTTGAACTCCAGGCGGAATTCGTTGAGATACAAATGAAGATGCCGGAGAAAATTTATATGGGTCTTCTCGTACACAAACTTCAACTTAACACGGCACTCGAGCTCGTCAGAGTCGCTGACAAAGCAAAACTGAACGGGCCCGAATTTGAGATAGCTGAGGAACTCGTGCATCTTCACACCAGGGTTGATATGCTGGAAGTACACCACCTTTGAAGCCAACGTCTTCGAGGGCACGACGGGCTCCTCAGTCTTGCCTTTCTTACGAGCTTTTGGGGGTGCTTGGAGAATGGGGGGTGCTGGGCCTTGGATCGGTACGTAGTGCAGGCTCTGAAAGCTGGCTCCTGGACTGAGGGCTGCGGTCATGGGCGAACCGATAAATGGCGACAGAATAAGAAGATTCCGGGGAAGCATCAGCTGGCCGTAGTTGAGGTCGAACGGCGTCTGGGGCACACTGCTTTGGTCGTGGCCCCCGTGTGGGCCGTACAGCACCTGCTGGGGGACCGGGGGTTGGAGCAGCCCAAACATGGTCATATTGATGCTGGGCTGGCCGGCACCACGCAGTCTGAACGTTGGAGACTTGAGGGGAGCAAATGTGGGATTTTGAGGGTTCTGAGGTGCACCTGGAGCAGGGTTCTGGGGGTTGTTCTGCAGGACTTGGGCTAGATTATGGGGGTTGTTTTGCGAGGGTTGCTGACCGGTGCTTGGAGGAGGGGCGTGAGGATTCCGAGGGTTACGAGGAACCTGGTTCTGGAACCCCAACATATTGTAGTTTGGATACATGGTGGCGCTCTTTTGATGCGTGGGTATTGGATGATTTGAATGAAAATTACTTGTTTTAACTCTAGTCAAACAGCGTCAGCCGATTCAGGGTCCGTCCACTCGAGGCTGAAGCACGAGTACGCGGGGTGGGTCTTGGGTGGGTGAAAGACGCGCAATCTGGAGGTTGTGCGATTTTTTTTAGGGGGAGTGTTATTTTCTCATTGATTCTATCCTGTTCTAATTATAGATGCAGGGATCGATCCGAGTGTCAACTCTCCTATTTGCGCTTATTGTCACTATACAAGAATCTTGTAGACGAACTACTTGTATTCTTCTTGTTCTATCTTGTTTTCGTGGGCTTTTTGGCATCCGGATCTGACCTGAAATTGCCGAGCTGCGGTTGTTTGACGTGGCACTCTGTACCTTTGCTATTAGCATGTATACTCGGATTAATACACTACTATTTCTATGTGGCCTGTTTCTTTCAATTGTACACTGAAGATACATTTTTGATTAGGTTGGATCTTGAAGCAGACTCGGTCTGCAGTTTGCTCGCTTCTGCAACAGTATACTGGAAATGTGAGACCCTTGAAAATTCGCTTGACTGGACCGCCAACGTAATAAGTGGAGAGGATTTCCGCCATAGTTTACGATTTGTTGGTACACAAGACTATGGCACATTTTTGCGCATAGGCACAGGCAATTTACAAAGATCAACGAAGGATCATTTATCACCGTTCACATATTGACTCAGATTTTTGGGTTGCAATAGATTCAGACCATATGGAAAGGTTAACCTTAGTAAATCGATTACCGTTGACGAGCGGCTTAGTTTGAACATTTGTCGTATACGTATCGTACGATGCATAAGCTGAAATAGCCTGAGACGCACAATCTCGAAACTTACTTTCGTATATGGTGGCCATGGTTACCATTAGTTTCTAAGTATCATCCAGACCACATTTGTATGATTATAAGCAATTTCGCTACTCATTATGGCTCATTTATTTGACACAAATGAGGGTGCCAAGCTGATCTACAAAATCAAACAAATTAGCAGAAGTAAATATCAGAAGTTATCAGCTGAAATATAGATATAAGTATAACGTCTAGGATAGGTCGGGCCTAAGTCATAGGTTGGAATTGATATATAAAAAGGACAGGTACAAAATGTCCTTGGGGTTTCTTTAATAACTACTCAACTCCCCATACTTCACAGTCCATGTAAAGTAATACAACAAAATACACAATGGCTGTCCAATGATAAAACTCACCCAAAAGATCATATTTCCCACTGTGCTATTCTCTCCTCTAAGTTTGTCTATAGGGTTGGTCATGATACTCAATGGACTCTGCATGATTATACATACAAAAGATATGCCCATCATGTTCCCTGTAGGCACTCCCACAATAAGCTCTTGCATCAAAGCCATCATCAAAAACATGAAGAAATTCACTTTTGTGCTAGTGGCAGGATCAAGGTCCTTTTCATCAGCTTCACCGGTAGGAATCAGTCTCTTTTCTCTGCTGATCAAAAGAGGTCTATAAAAGTGACGATCAAAAAAGTTCGAGAAAAGGCAGTTCCACGATTTCCAGTAACCGCCAACAGAGCCAGAATTCCACCACTGGGCGTAGAAATCACGGTCTCCAAAGCTAGTGAGCTCAGCCAAAAGATTGAGGAAATCGTGAAACACCATGTAGTAAGTGATCAACCAAATCAAAATGGATACATCTGCGAGTTCAATCAAAATCTCTACGATCCGAAGCTGATCAATCAAGCCAATTCCTGGGCCGCTAGAGTTGAGCACAGACTCCTTCAAAATTGGGATCGCAAACCGGTAGCTGAGGTAAAAGATGGACAGGGAAAGGAAGATGATCTCCATGGCCTTGTCTATACAATACTTCCAGTTGATCTTGCCAGACTTTGGGTACACTGGCTGGTACACAAGGGAAGGAATAGCAGAGAAGTAAAATACCTCACGCATTGTGATGTTGGTTGGGTACTCGTTCTCCTTGTAGAATGGAGGTTGAAGGTCTTGGTCCACAAAACTCTCATCCTCATCCTCAGAGCTTGTTTCAATAGGCCCCTTATCACCCCCTCTCTGTTTCATCGAGTTGAACGTCTCAGAAAGCTCTGCTCCGGTAACTCTTCCTGTAATCACCTCAGGCTGTTCCTTACTCACATTGATCGTTCCATCGTCAGAGACCAACTGTCTACGGTTCTTCAAGTATCGCAGATACTTAGCAGTATTGATGCTTTTGAAGTATAACTCACGAAGACTCTTGTTTGTCAACGCAAAGCTTGCTATCTTGAAAACACAGACAATAGTATGAATCTCCAATATTGTGCCCAAAACGGGATTATACACCATTTTCACGATGATGAAGTTGTTCGCAACAAACACTAGCCCAATCGCACTCAAATAGAGCAACGTAAAAACAGGAACAAGATAGTTTTGCTGAAGTACTGTGTTTGTGAGCCGGAAATTCAAGCCATCTTTTCCAGGTCCGAGATATGCCTCTTTGGACGCAGAGAGTGAAGAGCTCAGAAATTTGCTGCGAACCAAGGAACTGAACTTTCTCAGGGTTAAAAGGTAGAGAACTTTCTCAACAGCGTACATGTACATGTAATACACTGGAGTAAGTGCCAAACATCCCAAGAAAAACTGGATATCTGTGTTGTATCGAAAGAGATAGAAGACAGAATGCACAGATGACATATTGGCGTATTGTGTGTAATACTCAGCCACTAAGCCCATGTTATTGATGAAAACAAGCATGATGGCGAGATTACGCAAACCAAACACAGAAAGGCGTTCCATTTGCAGCTCGAAGAGCGACCGGCGTGGCCTTGTATGCATCGGAACACAATGCGGATACTCACTAGCAATATCTGCAAATGAAGCATCTGGCCGGATGTTGACCAAAGGCAGGGTGACCTGGCCATGTTTGACCGTCATACTACGGTTCCGCAGATGAAAGTTGAATGATTTGGACCTTGAATGCATTGCCTCTGTGTTGAGCTTTGCAAAAGCATTTTGTCTTTCTGAAATATCAAAAGTAGGGCTGGCAGAGGTCTTTGGGTATACATAGGGTTCCTCATAGTCATCATCGTCGTCATCGAGATCACGCACTTTACTTGGCCTGACAAGCAGGTCCAATCCGAGACCAGTCGGCGAAAAAGATTCACTTCCAGAGGTGTCGATAGGCGAGAGAACATGGCCCGCTACCAGAAAACGTTTTTTTGGTAGTGAGATGCCGGTGGGACGGTACCGTTTTTCGATGCTGCTGTGGCGCTTGTCTGAGAGGTTGGGAGAAAATGTGGGGGGAATAGGGGGGGAGGAGAAGGGATCCTCTTTTCTAACAGCAGTACCAGAGAGCATCGCGAGGGCATCATCATTAAAACTTCTCTGTGGGCGGAGCGGGTGTACAGGAGCACCTCCGTCAAGGTAGGGGCTGGTGTGCGCACTCACGCTGCCGCCAGGGTTCAAGACGGCGGCGATGGTCTTACGACCAGGGCGCGCTTTCGAGGGCGTCTTGGATGCGTACTTGAGGAGGTCCTCATTGATGTCTCCGTAGTTCACGGAAACACGTTTTGGGGGCATGATGCGCAAATTCTATGAAAAACTGGGCTGGATTAGGAGGATTCGGAGAACAATTAGAGGATTGAGAAGATTGCTGGTGGGGTTTGGTAGGATGTGTGACGTGATGAGCTGGAATAATTTGGGTGCGATTTTTATATTTGAGATTTTATGAGGGGAGCACACACCTGTAGGCCGAAGGGGTTGTTTTACCGAAGAGGTGCCCAAGTTGGTGTATATGACTGCTTCGAAGTGTTTTTTAAGAAATTTTGGCATTTTGGATTGAATTCACGCTTTTCTCTGTTTTGCGGGTGTATACAGAAATCGATGATGTTTAATGTCCTAATTGGGAAATTACTTATTGTGATGACGGATAGCACGTTGGGACGGAACTTGGGACTAGCGGTGATCAACAAATGATGTAAAATACGAGTATAAATCAACTAGAGAGGGATTTCCTTCTTTTCTGTTGTTATGTTCTTCGTTTTTGAATGCTTAGCTCGGCGCTTAGCGCCAACACAGCCCGATAATTGCTTAGGGGCGATCACCAAGGGTAGTTTATTTGCTATTTACTTGCTATTTACCGTAAATGCGGCCTTTTAAACATCGGAAATTATCTGTCGGCTTATTTGATGCGTCACAGCTTCCAAAAAGAGACTACTAATCTGAGCTATTGATGCGGGCTACCCAATACCTATGAAGACTTCAACAGCCTTAGAAAGGATTCGAGGCAGATCTGAATAGAACAGTCAACGATTACAACGAATATAAGGATGTATTTTTGGGGTGTGAGATTTACGGAACTTGCGGTTAGGTATTTTGACAGATCTCTTTGTAGGGAAACTGAGGAGATATTCTCAAGTTTATACACTTGTAACACTATAGCCAATTTTTTTTGAAGAAGTTAAAACTGTATTTGATTCATTTCGTGTTTCACTTTGCGATCATTGATACGTGACGCCTGTCGACTCGCAGGCCAGTTTAATTCGAAAAATGCACTGTTACTATATGCCATAGCATAAGAACAACTATGAATAAAATACCTCGTTGTTAAAGTTTTGTCTTAAAGATTAATCCACAGCTTTGGATCTGTCAAAAATGCCAAGACACTAATTCTTTGACAAATTAAATCAACTCAACACAATAGGCTTTAAAGCACATTACAGATAACAAGCTTTTATGGATATCTCGTTACTCGTATACTAACATATTAATGTCTTCCTTCACATTACCAAAACACCTCCAACTACTCCCAAAAATACATAAACTTTCCACTTCCCCCACTCCACACCTGTAAAACACACTCTGACACCCACACCGCCCTCAGACTTCGAGCTAGAGCTCGAAGAGTCGCCTGAAAACGGACCGAAAATAATTCTCAGTGTGAACACTGTGGTCACACTGGAATAACTAAGAGATACCGAAGTAGTGTATACACTGCTTATTGTAGTAAGATCAGGCGTAGAGGAAAAGTTTGCCTCCATCTTTTCTAACTCCTGCAAAAGAGAGGCATTTCCTTTGATTACCAGCTTAAGAAGATTGTCATCTGTGTACACATCGTAGTTCATCTGGTTTCTTTGGGAAAGCCCCACCAACTTTGTGTCTATATCAAAAACAACATTCAAAGAATGGAAGAACTCCAGCCCCAAAATCCAGTATTTTTTCGAGGTGACTGTATCATAATTGAACATGAAAAGCAGTCTAATAACCTTGCCAGACTTGTCTGTATAAGCCTTAATGTTACTATAACATTTACCCTCCTCAGTAGCGTTCAGGCCAACGTATTCAGAGGAAGTAATGTTCCAAAAATTGCCTCCTATGTTGAGTTCTAAAGTCTTGGACTCGGAGCAGTTCACTATAAACTGAGTCCCATCAAAATCCACAGAAGACAAGGCAGCATGTAATGTTACAGCATCTTCATAAGAAGTAGCCAACAAAACTGGCTCGTTTGTTCCTGTGAAATTTGGTTCCGAAAAATGGAAAACCGCAGCTCTAGATGCATTAGAAACAGACGCACCATCATCAAGACTTAAACTACTATTAAAAAACACCTGGCTTCCATCCACAGAAACAATTGCTACACCAACAAGCCAGTAGTAGTTTTCACTAGCCAAAGCGGCAGTGAAGAAAATATTGTTTTTGACCAAAGAATGTTGATCCAGAGCACCATACACAACCATACCGGGAGTGCTATTTGCATCCAGAGTAACATTATCTACAGATACAGTGTCCGCTGAGCCAAAGATGACTACCGTAAACAGATTCGTGTAGTTTGTGAAGATTGTGCCATTACCATAGTCGACACCCACATGCGAAGTGTTCAAGCCTTGAAGAACAGGATTGAAATATGAGTGACCAAAGACTCCGTCGACACCGGACGCGACCTGCGCGCTCGTCTGGCCTGCGTACTGGTTGGATAGTGCAATATCAGCCGCTATGGAGATATTCGAGGAATTGGAAAAGGGGCCAGTAACTTCGGAGGAATAGTTTAAAGAGAACTGGTTCTGCGCGGAAGGTAGATTACTGGCACGGTAGAAGAGAATAGGGCTGTTTATGTCGAATATGAGCTTTTGTGTGCTGCTGTCCACGGTGGTGTTGAGGTAGCGGTACGAATCCGCAGATCGAAGCACGTTGACAGAAGAGGAGAGAAGATAAGTAGACGAGCCATACGGAAGAATGATTGCCTCACAAAGATTGACTAGAAGTAGAAGCAACGGAATAGGGAGTCTTCGCATTGCGTTGGAGAGGGGATCGCCAATTTTAGGGGATCTTTTTATAAACATAGAACCCTTTCATGCACGCACGTGTGAAATAGAAGGGGCTTGCTTATAACCACAGTACTGCCAGGTACATCTATTTAAATAGAAAAATCAGGTTACAGCTTATTCCGTGCACATGTTAGAATGGATACATTGCTAGCAGCGTTGTGCGCTTGCATGCTCTAAATTGATATCCGTGATATCCGTTTTGCTACAGCCGATCGGGCAATCTGTTAGCGCCCTACGTGATATGGCGGCTCTCTCTTGAAGTTTTGCTTTGTTTGTGTAAGCGGTTTCGACACTTCTTTCCCTTACGTGATTGCCTTCAATTTCATTCTTTTTTAGGAGTATTGTATGTCCATTTATAGAAGCGATCTATAAATGGACCGCATATACAAACTCATCAATTAATACAGAACTGATCATTCGAACTTCAAACTAAGTTGTTCCACTTAATCCGATGATAATAGAAAGAGCACCGGAAAAGTTGGATGCGTATCGACTTGAAGGCATTACATTTGATATATAAACTTTAATAAGCTCGGTAAAAGAAACTGTCATTTTCTCTCTTTTCGAAAGAACTGAATTTAGCAATTTTTGATGTATGTCGTTTTAAAGTCGTACAGCTATGCTTGGGACATCGGCTTAGATATCACTCAAACTATGGTAAAAAAATCCTTACGTTCGTTGTGAGCTTCTACAGGTTCACCGTCACACGGTCTCTTTTGAATTTATAATGAGTTTGCTTTTCGACACTGTGAATCCTTTATCTCGTAGATACAGCAGCCTCTAAAGCCTTCCATTCCTTACCTCTGCTTCTACATTGAAGCTTCTTCCTACAAATTTTGAGTCATTCACGAATGGGCTGGTAAGTTTGATTGAAGTTTTCTGTATAGAAGGTTCCACTTTGAAGTTTGATTTGCTGTTTGCAGTTAAGAGCGGCGATTCTCTTGTTTCAAGAAGTGAAAATTCGCAAAAGAGATTGACTATGCGAAGGACCTCATTAGACATAAAATTTTTGAGTAGTAAGGGTCATCTTTTCGCTTACTGTGCCGGTCTGACATCGAAGAATAGGATACGGTCTCCCTTGCATCACGTCAAATTGTGTATAGACCGCTTGATCTGATGATTTCGATGAAATTCAGCTATAGAGAAGGCCAACCAAAAGAGTCAACGTGTCGCAGTAAGTTCTCTAGACTAGCTATGAATAAATGCTTGACTTTCTGCTTAATATGCAATCTCACTCAGTAGGCGCTTGAATGAAAGCTGACTATTATCTTACTTGAGCCTCACAAGAAAACAAAATATACCATCCTGCGATGTAAACATCTCTATGGTTGTTCTGAATCTTAGGTTTTCTCTTCAGACAAACAATTGTTCGCAGGGCCATTTTCATGTTTCATGCTGCTTACATAATGCGTCACCCAGAATTTAGATGAGCGATAAGCCCATAAAGGTCAAAACAACCAGAAACAAACCCCAGCAATCACCTCCCAAAAAACTCACAACACACAACAAGGCCAGCGGAAGATCAATGAGCAAAATTTTTGTAGCCTTCTTCCTCTTTGGTCTCATAAACAACAGCCTATATGTTGTAATTCTTAGTGCAGCTTCGGATCTTGTAGGTCCCTCGATCCCCAAAGCACTCGTTCTTCTCTTTGACGTCGCGCCCTCCTTTATAATTAAGCTTACTGCACCCTTCTTCATTAAGGCTATTCCCTATAATGTGCGATTGATACTGTGTGTGCTTCTTAGTTTTATCGGTATGCTTATTCTAGCTGGTCTGGCTGGCAGCGGGGGACTCTTTTGGAAGATGCTTGGTATTACACTTGCTTCTCTTTCCTCTGGGCTCGGCGAGATAACCTTCTTGGCTTTAACACATTATTATCTGACAGTCAGTTTGAATGCATGGAGCAGTGGCACCGGCTTTGCGGGAATTTTTGGACTGCTTAACTTTATGATCATGACCACATGGTTAGGTATAAGCACTACTGCTACTCTATACACATTTAGCATTTTACCCTTTGCTTTTGTGGTTGTATTTTGGAAGTCTCTTCCAAAAGTGGAAAACGTAAATGACAGTTATTTTAGTTGGTCTGTTCGTTCTGAGGTTTCAGAGGAGAACGTGGGGTTTTTGGAGAGTGGCGAAGAGGAACTGGCATTCAAAGAAAGCTTATATAATCATTGGGAGAAGACAACTCGTAGAATCAAACCACTTATTCTACCTTACATGGTTCCTCTATCTACCGTGTACTTTTCTGAGTATCTTATTAATCAGGGAATATCGCCTACACTTCTATTCCCAATAGAGAAGACCCCATTTAAGCAGTATAGAGATATATACGTCACATACGCGACTCTTTATCAGATTGGTGTGTTCATATCTAGATCTTCTGCACCATTTTACAGAATCAAAAGGCTTTATTACCCAGCGGTACTACAGGCCTTTAACTTGGTCATCTGTATTTTTCAGTCTATGTATATGGTGTTCCCATCTATCTATTTTATGTTTGCACTCGTGTTCTATGAGGGTCTTCTTGGTGGATCTTCGTACGTAAATACTTTTATGCTGATTTCAGAAGAGGTTAGGTTGGAAGAGAGAGAGTTTGCGTTGGGCACTGTTTCCATTAGCGATTCTCTTGGAGTTGGGCTAGCTAGCTTGTTTGGGATGTGGGCCGAAAGACTGTTGTGTGAATACCAAGTTGGCACAGGGAGAGACTGGTGTAAAAGGAAGTAAATTCATACGGTTGTTAATGATGTGCGGACTGAAGTCTACCATGTGTTTCTACTCATAAGCATATATATCGAGTTTAATAGATGGGACTTCAAATAGATAGGCCATGGAAAGCTCGGAAAAATCAAAATTTGGCATCGACTCAGTCACATTTTTTTATATGGCTTCCAATATCTCACGCAAGTTGAACGATACTTCAAGCTGCAGTTTCTTGAGGGATTCTCTACTTTACGGTGTTCCAGATTTATTATGGGTCTGGAAGCAGAGATTTTGAAAGCGTGCTCTTTCAGAGGAACCGTGGTAAGCTCCCCGAGTCTTTTTAAGAAGCTTAGAGTCAGTGTGACTTCGGGGACAGGGAGTCTTCTCGCAAGAGTAACCGAAGACAGCGAATCCGTCAGTCGAGAACATTCAAGAACTAACTAAAATCTTTTTTCGATAAAGGGCCCTTCTCTCTGTAGTAGTTGGTAATTCTCATGTTAGGCACGGAGCTGTGAGGAACCTCGAGATGCTGAAGGTCAGGTACGTGCAAGGTTTCCAAGCCGTAAATCTTTGGCGTCGGGACTCTAGAAGAGTATATGAAAGTTTCTGTGATTCTAGAGAACTGAATGCATTGTTGACAGTGAAAAATGTAAGTGCAGGGTGATCATTAAAGGAGAACGGCTAGTTTTCTGAAAGAGCCAGCCAACTTTGGGAGTGGGGCAGGAGCTCAGAAGCGTTTTGAACCTGCTTTATATTGAAGACTAATACGCAATCTTGATCAAAATGAGCCCTCTGACATATGCATTTATATAAGATACAATGTCTCCGTAGTTTGATTTGCCACCCCTACTCAATAATTACCCATAAGCCTCCCACTCTCTCCCTCGAACACTGATGATATTTTTTTCCCTCGAATTGACCTGAACATAGATAAATATAGATCCTGTGCGTTTGCCAGTATGGGAAAATACTTGCACAGGCTTCTTGTAGAGAGGGGGTTGGTAACAAAAAGCTGCCTTCTCAAACAGACATAGGAGGAGAGGCTCAGCCGCCTGGTAATGGAATAGTTTCTTCCCTGCGAGTTTACCTAGACCTTGGAGATAGTAGTTCAAGAAGCTTTGGGCACTCAATGAAAAGCTACCTCAATTCCATCGGGGAAACTGAATTATAGTTAAGCCAATTGAAGATTCTCGCAGTTAATCATACTTTAGCTGAGAAATATCACATATTTATATACCAATAATTAGTTGTAAGTATATATTTTATATTTGCCTTGTTGGGAGAATGAAGTCTCAAACGTTCCTATTTTATTTTGTTAAACCCGGTGTTTCCATATTAACAGCAAATTTAGGGTGGAGACATTTGTTATATGAGCTTGATCAAGGTTAGAATAGACTTGTGTGCAAGGGAAAATTCTCCCCTCTAGAAAACTGAGTTACCTAGACAGTCCCTGAAAATCAAAAATTGCTATATTAGTCTTTCTCCATTTGGTTTATCTACAACCTTTGCATTGGATTTAAGACAACATGCCAATTAAGGATATTTCCCTTAACCACCAACGACGGAGACTTCTTGCTAGGGATAATCTAGAGTTTTATCTCATAAGTTAAACAAGAGAACTAAGTTTTCGCTTGTTCGAGGCTTACATCAACTGTACAAAGTGTGAGTACAATTGACATGTAGACACCCATACACCAGCCAAATCCCTAGTATTATAGATCGACGCTAGAAGAGCACTATCGAGAAGGAAAAGTTACTAATATGTTTACAAGAAGGTAGGAAAGCTCTATACCCGAGGGCATCCACGGGAACGCGTATTTTGCCACTATTCTGTCACACCTGCCACATGCACCTCATTAAGGGCCCTAAAAAGTGAAATCTGAAGAATGCAATTGAAAGATGGGACCAAATATGTAAACTCAATCATTTCTAACTATGTGAATGACAAATTTGCTTCGTGAAAAACACCTGTCTAAAACGAGCCAATAAAACACACCACCTCCTGCTTACATTTGTTGCGCATGCACGCACAGATAAATATAAATTCTACTCATCAAAACCAGCATCTCCACCATGTCCGAGACGACTACCCTCACACTTCCCAAGTCACTCCCCTATCCCTTAACAGTAACAGCTGTTCTCATACGACCAGACTTTTTTATCAAGAAACACGCGCTTCTATTAAAGTACCGGTTCTTTGAAAATGTCGTGGTGCCCACAGAGAAGCTAGAACCTGAAGAGGTGGAGAAATACAAATACGAGCCAAAAATCGTTAAGCTGGAGATCATCGGCACATTCGAATCCCCTATCGAAGGAGACGTTGTTTCTGTGTCCATACATGTCGGAGACACTGTCGAAAAACCCGTGCCTGTGGCTCGTATTAGAGAGCCTTGCACACACCTGGTTCAATTCAATGGTCTCTGTGGTATTTGTGGGGCCAATTTGGCGGATGAAACAGACTATAATGCCTATGATATCGAAAAAAGGGCTCCTATAAAAATGTCTCACCAAACGTCTAAACTTACAGTGTCGTATGAGGAGGCTGCAAGAATAGAAAAGAGCACGCGAGACGTGCTCCTCGAAGAGAAAAAATTGATTCTTGTGGTGGACCTCGATCAAACCGTGATACAAACAACAACTGATCCTACAGTGTATCTGTGGCAACAGGATCCCGAAAACCCCAATTATAGTGCAGTAAAAGATGTGCATTCATTCTCACTCGAAGAACGGCTGGAAGATGGCAAAAAAAAACCAAACAAAAAAAAATCGTGGTATTATGTCAAAATAAGACCCGGATTAGCCGAATTTTTAGAAGCTGTGGGTCCAAAATACGAGATGCATATTTACACTATGGCCACAAGAGACTATGCCAAAGAAATTGCCAAAATTATTGACCCCACGGAAAAATACTTTGGCGATAGAATTCTCAGTAGAGACGAAAGTGGAAGTAGTTCCATCAAGTCTCTTGCTCGCCTCTTTCCTACAAATACCCTGATGGTGGTTGTGATAGATGACAGAGACGATGTATGGCAATGGCTGCCCAATTTAATCAAAGTTGTGCCTTATGACTTTTTCATTGGGATAGGCGATATCAACTCGAACTTTTTACCAAAGCAAACCAACTTGGTGAGACCTACAAAGAGGGGTATCGTGGGTGAGATCGAGAGAGAAATGGGGGAAGAAGAAAAATTGGAGAAGACTGCTTCAAAAGAATTCGAAGAGAAGGAGGGGGAAAAGAAGAAGGAAGAAAAAGAGGAAGCTAATGGCAAAGAGGACGTTAAGAAGAGCGAAGACGAAGAGGATGAATCAGATACACTGTCAGATTCTGAATCTGAAAATGATGCACCAGGAGAACTTCTAGAGAAAGCAACATCAGAAGAGGCCACACCTCCAGAAGAAACAATTCTCGAAATGCAAGCTGCGGAGAGACAGAAATATCTCGAGAAGCTTGAGTTGGAAAGACCTCTTGCTAAGCTTCAGGAGACCTTGGATCGTAGGCTTGATGATTCTGGTAAGAAGGCCCTGCACACGCTTCTAGCAGATGACGATAACGAACTTCCTCACCTTGGCAAAATCTTATTGGATGTAAACGCACGCTTCTATGAGTTACATGACTCTGGTGAGCTGGCTGATATCAAAGACTTGATGCCTGCGATGAAAAAGAAGGTGCTCGGAAATACGTGTCTCGTGTTTACGGGCATGTTCCCATTAAACGCTCCTCGGGGGGAGCCGGGCATCATCACATGGGCACGCTCCTTTGGGGCGCGTATCGAGAGTAAGATCTCGCGGCACGTGACACATCTTGTGCTGTACGAAGCCAAGACTGCCAAAGTTCGTTTGGCCAAAACATTATATGGAGAGAAAGTGAAGCTTGTGCACCCAAACTGGCTTTTTGCGTGTTTCCAGCGATGGCAGCAAGTGGATGAAAAAGAGTTTTTGATCCCTTTTGATGAGAATGACATTGTTGCGGATCGCAATTTGGAAAAGCTTAAGGAGGACATTTACGAACCAGATAACGAAGAGCTTGTGGTCAAGTTTGACGATGTGGATTTCACAGCTTTGGGGCGTGAAATGGATGAATTTTTGAGCTCTGAAGATGACGATCTGACTAATGAAGAAGACGGTATTGGGGATAGTACTAAAGAGAACGGTAACGCCAAAAGAGAATTGGAGGATGGTGATGATACTGAAATCAAGAGAAAAAAGGTGCTTGAGACGCCTAACGAAAGTGATGAAGATGATGAAGATGATGAAGACTTTGAAAATATGATGGGGGAGTTGGAGGGTGACATCGATTCCGATGCATAACTGTATATTATCATGCTGTGTTTATTTTTGTAAACTTGATTGTAGATTAAACTATGGATTGTTGTGATTCTGGTATTTCCCCAGCAATCAATATCATATATTTATTGGATGCATACTTCTCTTACGTGTATAAAAATTCATAACTCGTCATATAATATATTCACAATCATTAACACATACCAAAAAGACTTAAACACCTTCTTTGTTGCTCACCCAACTTCTCCTTTATAACTGCAAGATCTAATTTGCATTCATTCAACTCATTTACTCTTGCAACTCGCTTTTTGAATCCCGATTTCACTCGTTCCACAAAGGCATCTCTGACAATCTGTTTTACAGGGGCAACATAATCCCCCCCTCCCCTCTCATCCATGAACGCACGCATATCAGAAACCACACTGGTACTTTCCAAATGTCGTTGCAGTCTCATCCATGTGATTTTAAGCACGTCAGACTTGGTCTCCAAAAGCAATTTTAAGAGGTCAAATTCGGGCTTCCCAAATAAATACAGTGTCACTCTGTTCAAGACAGAATAGTACCGACCAAAGAAGCCCATCTTGCAAGCCAAAGCACGATCCCTACTAAACCCATCGTTCTCGTGCAGGAGAAGAGGAGCAGCATTAAGAACGTTCACCTGGGTAAAAAAATGAAACAAAAGCCAGAGGTCAGGCACAGAAAAGCACGCAATATTTCTCACCACATCGTCGATAACCTTCATACTATGATACAAGCTGATCCAGACTTTGTCTCTTACAATGGGCTGCATTTGTAACTGCAAACTGATACAAGCTACAATATAATACAAATTTGAGTCACAGTAGCTCCCGGAAGAACGACCAAAGTGGTCAGTATATAAACCAGCATACGCTGAAACCACTTCTGCCACGAATTTGCGTTCTCTATTCTCCCAGAGCGACGTAAGAATTTGTCCAGTGAGGAACTCGACAGCCTCTTCGCGCAGCCCACTTTCCACGAGCCCAACGAAACGCTCCTGGAACCTGTTTTCAGCAACAGTCATTTTTAATCCCTTGCCTATTTTTTCCAAGAATGGTTGGTCTTTAGCTCTTTTCATGAGAAACTCTGAACCACAAAGAGCCTGCATGATTCTACGCAGAAACCTGATGAACGACACACTATTTTTGTAATTCAGCGATTCTTTCTTGAGCTCTTCAATTATAAGATCAACAAATTTTGTAGCTTGTTTCTCTCTCGGTGTATCCCTTTTTGAGATCAGAGCAGCCTGTTTCAAGAAGAGCCCCAACAACTCGGGCCCAGAAGTTCCGAGCCACGGAAAATTGAGCCACTCTGTCAAAGACGCATAGCGCTTTAACTGGCGAAGAAATGAAGACTCGCCGTCCAGCGGGTAAAGCTTCACCAAACACCTACAAAAAGCCTCAACAAACACCACCAGATCATAGCGCATAGCACCGTAGCCTCCAAACCGAAGAATCTGGCTGAGCCACGCCAAGCAGTTCTTATCAAGCCCAAAAAGCTGCCATTGAAAGTTCATGGATTGCCAGTTTTCAACATCCATTTTGACGAGCATATGTCCCACCCTTCCGAGCAGAGATACGATACTGCCGTAGTAAGAACGCTCCCTGATATATTTTAGCATAGAAGAGGCCAACTGCTCGCGTATGAGGGTTCCTGAAGCCTTGAGATCCCTGTTACCCTCTGTACCAATTTTGGGGTCCACGGCCTCACAGAAGCCGTCAATACTCGACACCACCGCTGAGAGAAGCCGAGCTTCATTTTGCTGGTTCTCAGGTGAGAAGTCCCGCAAAATCTGGAAAAGACGAGGGAAACAGAGAGACTTTATGTACGTCTCACAACACAAACTAACGTTGCCTCCGACACACACAGAAACACAAAGAATGCAAACAGATCCCACAAAGCGCACCAAAATGTCTACATACCCATTCTCAGACACTTCAGAGCCAACCTCCCAACTTCGACGAAAATTAGCCAAAAAACCACCAAAAAGCTCTTCAAAGAGACCCCCCAAATTGAGGCCCCCATTCTTGGCTAGTTGGACCTCAAAAAAGCAAACCAAACCTTCAAACGCCTTCTCATAGCACGCGACATCATCTTGAAGAGCTACACTGCGTGTAAGTCTTGATATGGCTGCGCTGTAATCTGCGCGTTCTGCTAGCTTAGTGATCAAAACATACATGTTGAGCTTGTTTGTATAGGTTTGTAGGAAAACGTCTGGTCTCTGTGGGTCCAGGAAAACACTAAGATTCGGCTCAAAAAACATCACCAAACGCAGGAAGTCTATATTAGGAGAATTCACCCCAAACTCGCGCTTTCGATCACACTGGAGCGCCAACTTAAGAAAAATAGTGCAAAGTGAGTCTCTGCGTTTGAAGTCTTCTTGCTCAAGTTTGGTGAAGATCTTGAAACTGATGGCCTCCTCTGGAAAGCTCACAAAATTGCGTTTCTTCAAGAGACGCACAAGCAGCTTGAAAAGACTCGCACTTTCGTAAACCTCGTACTCCGACACAAGAAAACGCACAGTGTGAAAGATGCTTTTCTGAACTTTGTACTGAAGAGACTCGTCTGAGATGTCTGCTGCACGTGCAACAGCGTACTCGATTGGTCTCCAGCGGCAGGAAGCTTGAGAGAAAGAGCCGAAATTGGCGAACACAACCGCGTAGTTGAGATACTGAGATGTGTTAGAAGCGAAGGTCTTTTCAAGTGCAGCAAACCCAGCTTCGTGAAACAGACCACCCAGCTTACTTGTGGCAATAGCACAGAGAATAGAGAGAACGTCGAGCATCGGAGTGGGAGCACAATCTGGAAAAAGAACAAGGCCGTGGTAGAGACTTTTTGGGGTCCATGAACGAGAAAGGAGAGTGAAAAACGAACCAAGAGCTTTCCAAAAGCCTACGTCTTTTTCCAAGACCTCACCAAGAATAGCAAGTTGAAGAAGTGGGAAGAACAAAATAACAAACAAAATGTGGTTTTCTGAGGCTACTCCTTTCCCAGCTACCATAATCGCTTTATCAGCAAATATACGTACTTTTTCCTCCATTTGAAGGGCTGTATCTGTATTTACATTGACCAACCTCTCTGTAAGTCTTTGAAATCTGTGGATGAAATCATCCACATCATCTTTCTTGAAGTGCTCTAAAAAATCAATACAATCCGCAAAAAGCACAAGCGATTCCAGGGCTACGTCCATAGTAGAAAAGTGAGATACCATCGAGGGGAAGAGAGTGTGTATGGAAAACTCATGGCTCACAACACACCACTTAGAAAGCGCATTCGAGGGATACACAAGTCTTTGCCAATCAATACGGTAAATTTTACCTGACTCTGGAGCGTGAAATACAGACTCATAGGTAGAAAATGAAGCGTTTTTGATTCTAGACTGACCAGGTTCCAACGAGAACGTTTGGCGGAAAATGGGGCGTTTCCTATACACTTTCGTACCAACTTCCTCTATCTGGAACGTGTGCATGTTGGGAGCACGCCCAAAATCATATCGAGAAGTGTCTTTGACATATGCGTGTATCTTTGGCTTTTTTCTGCTTTTAGATCCCGCCCCAACAGTAACTTTTTCTTGGACAGCACCTGCTCCTGGAGTAGACTTTGACCGCGAGAGGGTCTTGGCTCTAGAAACGCCAGTGATGAAAGATCTAGACCCCGTTCTTGTGAGAGAGCGTTTGTGGGCTTCACTTGTTTTTGTGATATGTTTTTTGGAGCTCCTTGGAGCTCTTTTTGTGGTTCTTGTGGTTTTTGAAGCAGTAGTTTTTCCAGAACCCTGTGCATTTTTAGAGCGCTGAAAAACCCCAGACGGCCGGATTTTGAAAGCCGATTTGGAGCCACTTCTAGAGCCAGTTCTGGTGACCGCTTTAGAACTCTTCTGACCAGCTGAAGTTCTCTCTGAAGCAGCAGTTCCCCCTCTAAAAAGCATTCTATCAATACCAGCACTGCGAACCTCCATACACTCATCATCAGATAAACCAGCTGCATCGCCCCGGAAAAGCTCTGTAGCATCAGGGATCTCAGACTCCTCGCTCTGAGAAGCAACATAGTGAGCGACGTGATCCAGGTAGCTATCAGAGTAGTACGCTTCAAAAGAAGCAGAAATATTCTCCGAAGGCGTGCTTTGGTGTACCCCAATAAATTCATCAACCTCTGGAGTAGCCGGAGAATTTGGTTCAAGACTTTGCTCCTGCTTGCGGTTCTGCATATACTCCATAGCTACTCGATCAAACGTGTTGAGGGCATCGTCAAACTGAAGAGCAGTCCTATCGCTATCCACAGCCTTCTTTCTAACAGCAACGCCCCTTCTAGGCGTTACAGGGGTTGTGTTTGTAACCCTTTTTTTTGGTGGTTTAGGACGCTTCTTTTCAGTCTCCTTTAGAAGCCGCATATAAGAGCGTGGGAGAACATGTGCTTTAGCCAATCTTTGTTGCAAAATACTATAACCATCATCGCTCTCATCCTCAGACGCCAGAGATACTAGCTGGGTCTCGGGACTCTGCTCCAAGCTAAACTCGCTATCACTGCTATCTAAAATTTTATTCAAGATATCATCCTCATCTTCCAGCTCACTCTCCAACACTCTGTTGTCAAAATGTCTGTGTTTGTGTGTGCTTTCGGGAGCTTTCTCGCGCTCTAACGCCGCCATCATGCGCTTCTTACGGATGCCTGCATCCTCAGCACGAAGGCGCTCCAAAAGCTCCGCGTTTTGCTCTGTGGCAGCACGCTCGATTAAGTGTGCACGTTGTGCATCGCCTCTAATCTGCGCCTCGTGCTCATAGCGGTCCACCAGGTATGGCTTGAGCTGTTTAATAGTTCTAGGTCGAAACTGTCTTTGGGGAACAAAGACAGATGCTTCCGGTGTAGGTATTTCTGGAGCCTGGGAAGGCTTTTCTAGAGCCCCGGGTATTCTCTCTATGTTTTCTTTATCACTTTCTATGTCATCATTATCTAGCTCTATTTCCATGTTGTCATCTTCTAGTATACGCATTGCGTTTCGTATTGATTCTTCATTCTCCCTTTCTTTCAGTATTCTATCCTTCTCTATCTGTTCCTCTTTTTTTTTCTGCTCTCTGAGCTTTGTTGTCATATGATCTAAGGCTCGCCTTATATCCACAGAATATCCCGATAAATCGAGCTCCACGCCTGCTTTTTCGCTCTGCTCCACCAAGACCAGAAAATCTAGATCCCCAGGCCCCAAATCAACCAGCACCTCCGACCCTGCGATGCACGGGCTGTATGGGGTATCCATGAGAGCTCTGTATGAATTGTAAAATATTTTATGAACTGACGCGAAAATGTCATTAAGTCCGGGCGACGCCACCGTCACGCTAGAAGTACTACCTAAAGTTGTTAACCAGGTGTTTCCTAGCATTATTAAATTGCCAAGCGGCAGAGTTTTGACACGAAATGTCTGCACTACTGATGAATTGACGCGGTCTTTGATGCTTAAATTTGTTAACCTCATAGATGCAGGCATCGGCACGAACTACAGAAAAGTGAAGGGACGCTACTGGAAAGGTGAGAAAACAGAAGAATTCGAACTTGAACCATTGGTCCACGTGTGGTATACTGAAAATAATAAGGTTTTAGCGTTTGTATCTAGCCAGTATTGTGATGTTCTATTCGATGATGACTACACACAAGTGACTCTGGAAACAGACTCTTTGAGAGAAAAATGTATATTCTTGTACGAAATTCACGTTGATGCCTCGACACAGGGACATTCTGTGGGTAAGAAACTCCTAGAGTGTTTCTTGAAGGAAGCCGAAGAGATTCATAAATTATACCCTCATTGCAAGCAAACTGGTCTTACATGTTTCGTTAGCAATCAAAAGGCTTTTGAGTGGTATAAGCGAAGTGGGTTTGCGATAGATGCAGCGCACAAAGAGTACTATAACATGAGCAGGCTTATTTGATATATCTTTATGAATGATACGATTTGATTTGTAGTTCACCTTTATGTCTTCTATCCGTTTATTGGTAGGCTGAGTATTCGAAGTTTGGTGAATACAGCAGGTTCTAGGATTGTTCTATTACAACCACCTCCACTGTTATGCTTGTACAACCGAACAATCGGAGGTCAGCCTATTAGAGACGAAATATTAATAACGATCCTCTACTTCATCACAACAGTACTCAACTAATACTCAACTTATGCTTGGATGCCCCCTCATATTCTCAGTCAAGATTTTTGCTTGATATTGACAATTGGATGTGAACGCCAGACCCAGATACTTGGGCTCTACAGAGCACTTGGCTACATATTAACTATAAAAGAACGGCACAATCAAATGACCGTTCAGTGTAATTGAATGTTCCCGATCAATGGCATCTAGCAGCAACTAACGATGACTGCAAGACTTCCTATCCTGGGCTTTTTCTAGGAAAAACGTATTGAGATTCAATAGTGGCAATGAGACAAGCTAGAAATGGCCCTAGGGCCTGCTCGTCGCATCGTGGCATATATTTTCCAGTATTTTTGATTCAGGTTTGAATGAGGGCGAAATTTTTTTTATATAGCCTGCAGTTACCCGGGGTGCACCCCTATTCCAGTCCCAGGCTGTGTCAAATAAATACAAGAGTTACTTCTAGCTTAGAACTCCAAGAACCGCCAAAAACAGTACAAAGCATTCCGAACGTCTCGGATAAGTGCATACTTCTTTTTGTCTGTACATTGCCTCGTTTTGATTAAGGCTGCTTAGCCTTGGCTATTCTAACTGATAAATACAGGCTACTATCTAGCCACCACATACACCTTGATCACCTTTGCTAATACCTAAAAAATGAGAGTACAGATTCTATCGCTCCCTTTCGTGCTCATCCTGCTTCTTCCCCTCCCCCTCGCGCTTGATGTGGACATTCTGTCCAAGACCTCCATTTGTAATGCTCTCACAACCGTGGTACAAGGCGTGATTCTGTACTATGACGGGTACAGATCTGGAGGCACCATAGGTATGTTTGTTTACCCATACTATTGGTGGGAGGCTGGTGAAGCCTGGGGTGGACTTATTGATGTTTGGTACTTTTGCGGTAACGACACATGGGAGGATCTCATCTACGATGCACTTATGTTCCAGCGTGGAGACGGTAACGACTACATTCCTCTGAACCAGCTGACGTCTGAGGGTAACGATGACCAGGGCTTCTGGGGCATTGCTGTGATGGAGGCCACCGAGCGTAACTTCAAAAATCCGCCCAGCTCGGAGCCTGGTTGGTTGGCGCTTACGCAGGCCGTGGTCGCGACCATGTGGGCGCGCTGGGACAGCGAGAGTTGTGGGGGTGGTCTCCGGTGGCAGATTTTCACCTGGAATAACGGGTATACTTACAAAAACACAGTTTCCAACGGATGTCTTTTCCATTTGGCTGCACGCCTCGGAAGATACACAAGTAATGACACGTACGTGGACATGGCGACTCAAACTTGGGACTGGCTTGTGGATGTGAAGCTCATCACCATCTCTGGTAGCACATACTCTGTGTATGACGGTACAACAATTGAGTCTCTGTGTAAGACTTTAACACAGTATGAGTGGACTTATAACTACGGTCTTCTCATTCTGGGTTGTGCATACCTTTATCTGTACACCAACAACGCCACATGGCTCACACACACACAGAACCTTCTCACGACAGCGAAGAGCATCTTCTTCAACAACAGTATTATGTATGAGCGTGCTTGTGAGTCTGCCGGCACGTGCAACAATGACCAGAAGCTGTTTAAGCTGGTTTTCTCTCGTTTCCTTTCGCAGACAGCTATTCTCGCGCCAGAAGTGTATGACGATATTCGTCCGCTCATCGAGGCCTCGGCTCAGGCTGCAGTGAAATCATGCTCTGGAACGGATAACGCATGTGGTGTGAAGTGGACCCAGGGGAGTTATGATGGAAACACAGGGCTAGGACAGCAGATCCTGGCCATGGAGATTCTCACAAGTTTGATTGTAACAGCAGACAAGCCTAGCAATAATAGTAATTCGTCCGCGACACCTTTGACTAACAACACTGGAGGAACATCTACAGGTAACAACAATGCAGGGTCTAGTACCACAAAAGAGTTGTCACAGAACGACTTGAAAATCACAACAAAGGACAAGGCAGGGGCTGCGGTATTAACCGCGGTTGTGTTGGGGTTGGTTTGTGGTGGGGGTGTATGGATGTTAATCTAGGCATATATGTTTACACGTTCTTGCAGCTGGAATGCTGCTGGTTTATACAGGATAATATGTCGAAGTGTAGTGATTGTTTTTCTATGAAGGTGCTGATTCTTTTCTGATGATGTTTTAGATATGTTGTATTAATTATGTATATGAAGCAAACATGTTCTTGATTGAGTTATAAGTTATAGTTACTTGTTCACGATGTAGCAAATTCAGATTCTCTTGGTTTTAAGGACTAACACATTGTTTTTTGTTTTCGTGGTAGATCAGTAAAGACCGCGCCCTGTGCATACCAACGTCAAAAAAAGAACTAGACAACAGTGCCAACACTATTGGAGTCGTAAATTTTAGTAGGTTTGAAAAACAGCTTATATTCACTTATTTCAAAAATACACCATTACGTGAGATCTGAGACCGATGAGATAAGTGAAAAATATTTGAAAAATTTCCGCATGCTCTCAAGACTCTCCAGACTAAGGCCTTGGGTTCGGGCGGTCTCGCCAAGCCGGGTCCGGTTCCACTCGGAGCTTGTTGATAGTATAGTTAGCAGAGAGAAGGACGAAAAAATGCAGCGGATTGGCAGCAAAGATGAGCAATCCACAGGCACTGCTCAATCTACAGGCATACCCTTTTCCAATGTCCAGGACGTCGAGACTTTTGGAATGCTCGTGCGCACCGACAAACCCTCTGGTAAGATAAAGATTATCGAGCGTCAGGACTTTCTTAACGGCGATTACACTGGTGTAGGGGGTCCAGAACCAACCAGCAGATTTTTGCCTGAGACGGAAATTGGCAAGTTTGACTCACATGAAGTCAAGATTGATCCTGAGATCTCTAAGGCTATTAGGAATAACATCATTCGCCTTTACCCACACATGAACGATCTCCGGACTGTGGCAGCATCTATGTTCGCTGAGATGAACTCGCTGCAGCTTGTGCCTCCGCCAAGACTGAGATTAGAGGCGGACGCTCATATTTCCGGAATCTTTCTCCACAACTATGCAGCTGTTTACAAGTCTCTTGTGGAGCTCAAGGCACGGGTAGAGAGTGTACCAGATCAGGTGTTTAAGCCCGTGAAGATCTTGGATGTGGGGTATGGTCCCGCTACGGGAATGATTGCTTTGAACGCCCTTCTTGGTGAGGATTTCCACCCAGAAGTGAAACATGCATTGATTGAGGGAAACTATAGAGGAGTGAGAACAATGCGTGACAGAGCCAAGATTTTGCTCAGCAGACAGCTTAATGAGGTTGCGGTGGAGAAGTATAGTCCTGAACAGCAGAGAGAAATTACAAAAGAGAAGGAAGAGGAGGATCTTCTGTTGCTTTCAAGGGAGGAGAGAAGGCAGAGAAAGTATGAGTTTGAGGACTCGCACGTCGGGCCCGTAGATACTAACAGAATCAAAATTCGCACGAAATTGTTGTCTGAGATGCTGTCCACACGCAAGTATGATCTTATTATTGTATCATACCAATTGCTCAAGGACAATGAGCGCTTTCCTTATGGGATTGACGACGCGATTGAAAAGTATCTTAATGCTTTGGAGCCTAAAGGGCACTTGCTTCTCATTGAGCGAGGTAATCCAACTGGTTTCGAAGTTTTGGCCAGAGCTCGGCAGATCATGATTCGCCCTGAGAACTATTCACAGTACGAGTACGGTAAGCTTCCAAGACCATGGATCAGAGGCTCTTCTGTGAAGCCACAGAGAAACATACCAAAGGTAGAAGAATCGGCAGTTGAATCAGAGCCATTGACAGAGGAGGAAGCTAGATTGGAGAAACATCTTGAAGAAAAGTTTGGTGCGACTCTGCCAAAGGACTTGGAGTTGGAGCCAGAACTTGCTAGCGAGTATGAAATCATAGGAGAGAATAAACAGAGTATATCCTCTGATTACTACCTTAAGGTTGTGGCTCCATATACACACCATTTCAAGTGTCCTTTCCAGATGGGCCACCCAAAGTACTACGAGTATCCTAAAGGTCTGAAACTCAGTTTTCTCACTGCCACGACTTCTGTGGAAAGACCGAAGTTCAATTTGGAGTTCAAGAGCGGCGCTATGTTGTCAGGACGTTGGGAAAGTACGAGTGTGAGAAGAGCCAAGAAGGGCTCTGTTATGGCGGGTAGCGGCAGACCTCACGGAAAAAACTACGAGACTGTTAATTTCAACTATCTTATTATGCAGCGCACCAGAAGTGATCACTCGTACATACGGTGGTTGGAGAAAGAGAGAGAGCGTGTTGCTGCTATTTCTGAGGAGATAAATGCCACCGAGGATCCAGACGTAAAACAAAAGCTTATCCAAAGTGAAAAGGACAAGTTTTTGGAAAAACACGGCAACAAGTCTGACCAGTGGGCACGGATTCTTAAAGCGCCAATTAAGAACAAGGGGCACGTAATCTTTCAAGTGATGACAAATGAGGGGTGTGTTGAGAAGTGGATCGTTCCAAAATCTTTCAGTGCTAGTGCTTACCATGATGCAAGAAAGGCTCTGAAAGGAGATCTCTGGAAGCATGGAGCAAAGACTAAGCTCCCGTTCTTTGATCCCACCTACAGGCAGGCAGACAAGTTTAGGGAGGGATTCAAGAACTATGAGAGATTGCAAAAGAGACTAAATAAGGCTAAGAAGATTAGGACCAAGAAGGCCAAGAGATTGGAAGAAAGAGAACAGGAGCTCGAGAAAGGGAGAGAGTTTGAGAAGCAGTTTTACAGTGAGTAGTTTATCTCTGGAACTTTTGTATATATGTACTATAATTTACACCTTGACTATACATGAATTCCGTACTTACCACAAAACAAAAGACTGGCCCTGCTTAGGAGGATACAGAACCTCACCCTTACAAGTGGAAGGATATGTGGTGTCCACCTTCACAAAGTTTTGGCTCAACAAAGAACCTTGGGCACGATGGTAGTACCACACCTCTGTGAGAGACAGGTTGGTACAGCCCACAAACACCTCATAGCCAAAGGCCTTGTTTAATGCAGCCTGGATGTCCTCAGCTTGATACTTTTTGGTGTAGGAAGGAATGATGCCAGCATCAGCCAACCAAGTGAAGGTAGGAAGCTCATGGTACTGTCTAACGCTCATTTTGAAGAAGTCGACGACGTTAATACCCTCGGTGTAGTTGTCGTAACAACTTGGCTTTATGGTAGACATACAAGTAGCGTGCTTATTGAACTCGTGCACCCAAAAGGCATCGTTGGTCCCGTTGTCGTTCAACCAGTACTGGTTCATGTAGTCCACAAGCTCATACTGCTCGTGCTCTTTGAGAATCAGCTCAACGCTCTCAACGCTGGTGTTCTCATAGTTACAGTTAGCGCCGTACGTGCCGTCGCAATTGTCGGGCCAACTGCCATGGATAGTCCACTGGTGTGTGGGGCTGTTCACGACGTCGGCGTTCCAGAGCTGCGTGAAGAGCACGAGACCGCCTGGGCTCTCGACACAGCAAGAGTCTGCTGTGGAGTTGGAGCCGACCAGACAAGAAAGAAGCTCGTCGGCGGCGGAGCAGCGAGGCTTGGTGGTAAACAAATCCACGTGATTCTGCCAGCCTGGAGTCAAAGGAGTCACCACAGGGCTAGCTCCCGCAATAGAAAGAAGAGCAAGAAGAGAAAGAGAGAGCATCTTGTCTGCAAAACCGGGGTCATTCTCTATTTATACCAATGCACGCAACGTGCGGTGCCGTGCTTATATCGGTATGCAGATGAGCCGTGGAGCACGAGGATCCAGGAAAGGCAACATGAGATTCCTAGAAATATAAATTTTCTATACATATGTATACTCATCACTTACATGTAATCAACTTTATATATAGTTTGTGTTTACACTAGATGATCTTTTGCTTGCTATAATAAGCGCCCAAAAGCTTTTTTAGTCTCCCAACCAACAAAGTTAATTACTACTTGATAACAATTTTTAACAGAACGCTTATAGATTATGCCTGGGCTCACTTTTTATCCTAATTCGTTAGAAATCGCTAGGATTTATTGTATGCAGGGTTTCTTGGCATAATTTGATGAGTCTCTCGATATGCATTTGTGTTGCACATAATAGAACTTGACAGTCTCCTTTGTCTTCTATTTTAATTTAATCTTCTATTTTTGGTTACTTGGCGCGACAATTTTCGAGTTGGAACCTTAGTTTTTCTTCCATTCCTGGATTATTAAGAATACGATAAAGAATAAACTTAAACCAGATAAGTATGTACGATGTATACGACTTACCGAATGTTAGCATAATCTTTGAAAGCCATTGCTATGGCATGAAGACTTCTGTGATTTTGAGTATTCTAGATGGTGAAAGGGCTCTTGAGCATTCTTGCACCAACGTTATGATTTAAAGTCCGCACCCGCACCACTTCCTAAATGATCTGAGGAAGTCCTTTTCGATGCTGCGACCTTCGAATTCAAACCGACGAGCAACTTACACATACCTGGAAACATCGAAAAGATTATGTTGGCCTCCAAGACAAATCTCCGAATCTTGGAATCTAAATCATTGTTTATAAGGATAAATTTGAATCGCCATCGAGAAAAAGTGGGCGTGCCCAAAAGCAACTTCTTCTGTGGCTAAGTTAAGGAAAACATTCGGATTCCCAGAAACAGCTATGGGAGACATAAAGTGTAAGGAGGTGTGAATCAGCTTGAAAGAAGACTCTTACGTACGAAAGAAGTAACGATAAAAGCCAGGAAACAAATGTCTGTCTTCTTCAGTAGGCATTTAAACTTCCATTCAACTCGCTACTATGGTAGTCTTTTCATTTAATTAGAATAACGATTAAATTTGAGCTAAGTACGTCTCATGAATGAATGAAGCTTTCACAAAACAAGATGGAGCAAAAACCAAAAATTAGGATTATTATTATGAAGGACTCGCAAAAATCAAGTGAATCACACTCCAAAGAATTTTCATGGGCTATTTCACCTTTCCACTCCAGAAATAGCGGCGCACGAAATTATTTGGCAAGAGTAAATCACCCACTTAATACACCCTCCTCTAGCTCCATAGCCTCTCCAATTGACCAGAGTAAATACCCTACTTTTGTTGGGCATCGCTTTCTTTTCACATAATAGACTTTCCAACCCCCACCCCCTCCTTCTTCAAAAAATGGTGCAACTATCCCCCCTCACGCTAACGCTCCCCTCGATTTCCCATTCGGCTCTTTCCGCCCTCCTAACGCTTCTCCAGTCAATCCCGCACTCTTCAAACATTCTTGTGCTCCAGAAATCGCTCTCTACGCGTTTAAATGCCCTCACGCCCTTTTCAGCTCTCAAGCAAAAAGGCCACATAACCAATGCGATCTGGCTCGAGGACGCCCTCCCTATGCTCGATAACACGAGCTATGTCATTTTGTGTGAAGCAACCCCGCAAAATACTCTTTTGATTGCAGATCGAGTGCACGAGATCCATGCCACCAACCCCTCTAGCTCGGTCTACGGTATCATAGTAGACGATATAACCCCCGCATTTTCCTTCAGATTGGAACAATTAGGCGTTTCTGGGGACATTCGTCTTTTTTCATGGGTGTTACCCCCTACACTTTTGGACTCAGACCTTCTTTCCCTCGAAGAGTCCCCTACGAAAATTATGCAGGCCCTCTACCTAAAAAATCTAGAGGCCCCCATCTTTAAGATTGCAAAAAAAATGCTTTTTCTCACAGAAGAGTTTCCTACATCCTTAGTCTTCGATCGCATAATAGCCAAAGGTGATCGTGCAACTCGTGTGGTACACATGTATGATGCTCTAAGAAGAGAGATGCTAAGTGCTCTCAGTCCTTTAGAACGCAGAGAACACGTGCACAGAGACCGTGCCACAGAGGCTGCGCGCTCGCGCTCACAAGGAACGTGCGATTTGATAGTTTTAGAGCGTGCAGACGATTTTGTAACCCCCATGCTTAGTCAGCTTACGTATCTCGGGCTTGTAGATGAGACATACAACTTCCTGTCGAGCTCACTTGATGTGGGTGGGGACATTGGACGTATAGTGTTTGATTTTGAGAAAGATCAGATTTTGAAAGATATCAAAGATGAGAATTTCGCTGCTGTGGGGCCTATACTTAACAAGTATGCAAAGGAGCTCCAGAGCGAGATTGACGCACGCCACAACTTCAAAAAGATTGCTCAAGTAAAGGAGTTTGTAGGAAAGCTCGGTTCGTTGCAACAGAGTCAGCATCACTTGAGATATCACACATTTCTTGCAGAGGGCATTCTTGCAAAGGCAAAGGGGCCAGAAGCAGAAGAGGAAGAGGGCTTGTTCTCACGCGTCATGGAGGTGCAACAGAATCTTATAGACGGATACTATGAAGTGAAGAAGGTGACTGAAAGTATAATAGACTTGATTTCTGCTCATGGTTTAGACTTTTTGGGAGCCCTCAAATTGTGTTGTCTTTTTAGCTTGGTGAATAAGGGTGTCCCTGAAAAGCAATACAAGCACTTAAAAGAGGAGTTGGTGCAAAGTTTTGGCACCGCGCACGTGTTGACTCTCCAAAATCTTAAGAAACTCCGGCTTTTCTTTGCTAAAGAACCTACTCTGTATTTGATTCCAAAGACTGAGTCAGACACTCAAGATGACTTTGTACTCAAAGACTACTCTTCTGTGAAAAGCTACTTAAATATTGCTCCTGAAAGTGATGAAAAAGATCCCTCTTTTGCGTTTCCTGGATATGTGCCCATATCGACTCGTTTGCTACAATCTGCATACGATCGCAGTTTTGTGACACTGTCGTATCTTTCCAAGGCTCCCAAATATCTCTCAAGTTCAGCATCATGGAAGGGCATGGAGGATTTATGGAAGTATATACAGGGTGCTACATTGGAGAGGGGGGACTCTAAGGGGACAGAGAGTAAAGAGGAGTCGCTCACTTTTGTGGTCGTGGTAGGAGGGGTTACCTTCGGAGAATTGGCTACATATCGCTGGATCCAGAACATGCTCAAGGAGAAGGGAATCAATAGAAGATTTGTGTTTTTAGTGGACTGTGTGTTGAACGGTAGTGAGTTGTTAGAGGGATGCATAGTGAACAGTGTGGATGACTGTTGAGTATTTTCGTGTGTTTCTGTGCTAAAAGTTTTACTGTTTAATGTAACATTTTTGTGTATTTTATGCTTTGCTTTTGTTTTTGTGTAGCAAATTTGTATAAATTCATGTAGACATGGCTCTTTGGTAGCGTGTTTTGAAAGTTACAAGAACAGGCTTTTTGAGTAGTTTGTGTAGATAGGTAGATGGTGAGGTGTACCAACCCAGATGTTTTAATGACACTTGTGTCTTATAACATAAACAGCTGTCTTCCACTTCTTCGAAGAAGCCTAGCTCAAGTATGGGGGATGATACCTGCACAAAGCCCAATGCTTTTGGCTTTGACGGGGAAACGTTAAACTGAGTGAGCCAATATTCCATAGGCAAAGATGAGAATGAGCTGTTACGCAAACTTGTCATTGATGATAATATTACTCCGCAAGCGCTGCTCCAACAATCTAACAGAGCCCGGACGGTACCGTTGATTCGCAATCTTCAGATGTGACCTTCTATATGCTGATCTCTTCTGTTGAAGGGTCATTCCAGCTCCCCCTGGCCAAAGACCATATTCCGATGCCTAGTGTGGAAACGAGCTCTTTCCAGGTCTGTTATTGAAGCCCCAAATACTCTGGCACAAACTTCAAGACGCAAAAAAATGGACAAGAGTGAAACCTTCTCGACTTCGTCATGATATTTTTTCAACGCATTTACAAATCTTGCCTTTCTGAGATCTTATTTGACAACCGTACTCCTTTGATATACTTAGCGAGTATCGTGACCTTGATCTCGAAACACATGAACTCTACATAGTTCGTTCTCTTTCTACCACAGCTTTAAAAGATGCGGTCATCTCTGGCTCACATATCTAAACGAAAACGAAAACAGGCCTTGCAAGGTTGCCATTGCAAACTTTCTAAAGTACGAAAGCTACAAAAATGTCGATCTGGAGACACAATTCTATTTCGTTTTCGAGATCAGGTCTAGAAAGAACATTGAGAGTATTCTCAGGTTGAGAGAACCTGTCATTGTGCAAATTGAGGAGTTCACTGTGTTAGTGGCTCTGAAAATGAGCATCATTCTCGATGAAGAAACAGTTGGCAGTATAGCGTTGTACACGCCCTTTGGCTTTACCCCAAAAATAGCAGAAGCTCTTGCGATTTCGAAGAGAGCATATAGTTAGTATGTTGATGCATTATTTTTCTAACAATTGATGTTATATGATTGAACTGTAGTTGATATTTGATGGTAATGTTTACAAAGCTTGCAAATAGTCTTGAAAGCTGAAGCTCTTGATTGAAGGTTTGACGATTCTTACGGAAGTCTAATCAGTTTTCATAACCGAGTTAAAACGCATTAGACATTATTGTGCGTGCCAAAGCTGTCATGATGCAAGCGTGCGATGCTCATCTATTTTTTTCACTTGCACCAGCAGAATTAGACAGATGGACGAGCCTCTAGGCCCCATAATTCCGCCTCTCCGGTTTGCTACGGTCTATCCCTCTGTGTATAGAGGCTCCTATCCGCGTTCTGTGAACTACCGTTTCCTCAAGAGATACCGTATCAAGACCATCATCCTGCTCATACCCAATAAAATATCAGTCGAGAACGACCCCCAGCTCGTGGATTTCGCCCTTCAGGAAGGAATCAGACTAGTGCATATGGAGGTGGGAAAAGGAGGAAAGGGTAAGAAAAGACAAGTTCCTTTGACCCATGATGTAGTCAATAAAGCGCTCTCGTTGATTGCGTCGGGAGAGAACAGGCCAGTGTATATACACTGCCTAAACGGCGGACATGTTACCCTGTTAGTAATTGCTTGTTTGAGAAGCAGGAACCATTGGTCCAAAGCGTCAATATTTAGCGAATTTATACAATATTCAGAGACGGTAACAGTGGCAGACCGTGCGTTTGTTGAGGAATATGAGGGTTGATTTTACGGTCCAAATGATGTATAGTTACTCATGCACTCATTTGAGATGCGTTGCAAGCTGTGATACTAAGATAAAGGGGGCAATTGCTCATATACGTATAGTTCAGACTGGCAATCATACCAGCCGACGAACAAGAAAGCTCTGAAAAGGCATGATGATACGGCAATCGCGTTTGTAATTCTATATAATTACATGTATACAAGTAACAGAGTGATTGATTGTAGTTTTCTGTAGTCAGATTTAGCATATCAAACATAAAATAGTGTATAAAAGTATCCAGAGTAGTTCATAATACAAAGTTTAGTTCGCTATGAGTTTCCTTCATGAGTTCTTCCACGATTCAGATCTGTATTAACTAATTTGACACCTCTCAGAACTGCCTTCAGATAGTTCAGCCACGAACAACGAATCACAACCAGTAGCTGATAAGCAAAAAGCCTTTTTGTCTTTATGTATCCCTTACATGGCTCTCTGAGACACTGGTATAGTTTGCACCCTTAAATCGAAACATCACATTTCATTCAGTTTGAGCACTGAATTTGTCATCAGAAGATACACTGAAACTCAGCCGGAAGTGGTGTATTCTCTCCGGTCACTATTTTCACATTAAACTGATTCAAACCTACCAAATCTTCATCCGTCCAATGTGCATTGACGCATCACAAAATAACTTGGATATTGTGTGTACCATCCGATCTGGCATCTGACCTGTCATATGATTGGTTGCACTATGAGCACACACGTCATCACACCTCCTTAGCGCTGCAAATCAGTCGGCCAGTCAGTACTGGCGGTATCCAGGCACAACTAACCAAAAGCTCACCTAGCAGGAAAAAACAGGGACTGAAAAGAATTTATATATACTACAGCTTATCAATTATAAATAAACTTAGCAAAACAGTTTTTTAGCTAAGCTCTCCCCCCGTGGCAGTCTCTGTCACTTTTGATTATCTAAGCCAATACAATAAATTATCTGACTCCACATCTACCTTCCAAACCTCTTACTGCAAGACTATAGGAGCACCCTCGATACCCAGCATGCCCCCTACTGCATCCGGCACGCCCTCCGAGGCGCCTTCCTCCGGGACACTTCCCTACACTGTGCTTACGCCTGGCCCCCTCAGAAAGCCCGACCTTGATGACCGGGAGTACAGGGTCATCCGGCTCCCAAACAACATGGTCGTTCTTCTCATCCACGACCCTTCTTCAGAGAAAGGTGCGGCAGCGTTAGATGTACACGTGGGCCTGGTGCAGGACCCCCCTTCGCTTCCTGGGCTTGCCCACTTTTGCGAGCACCTTCTCTTCATGGGCACAGAAAAGTATCCTAAAGAGACCGAGTACCTGTCGTACCTTGCAGCGCACTCTGGACGGCTGAATGCGTTCACCGCCTCGACCAGCACAAACTACTATTTTGAGGTGGACTGGAAGCACTTGGACGGGGCCTTGGACCGGTTCTCCCAGTTTTTTGTGACGCCACTCTTCAGTGCAGACGCACAGACTAGAGAGCTAAACGCAATCCATTCGGAGCACGCTAAGAACATTGATAATGATGACTGGCGTACTCACCAGTTGGACAAGCTGTTGGCAAACCCACTCTCGTCGCACACGAACTTCTCAACGGGAAACATTGACACCCTCAAAAACTTGCCAATAGCCGAGGGCGTCGATCCAAGGGCCGAACTTCTTGCGTGGTACAGCAAGCTCTATCTGGCCAACATCATGCGTGCATGCATTCTCCTGCGCCACTCGCTCGACGAGCTTGCGCAAATGGCCTATGAACGCTTTCTGGGCGTCCAGGACAAGGGAATTGATCTCAGTGTGTTTTTGGAACAGTACAGAAAACACCCGTACCTCACAAAGTCCCAGTTGGGCCGTCATATTAGGGTTAAGCCTGTGAAAAACACAAAGAGCGTGCGCTTGGTGTTCTTTGTACCTATGGACGGCGACACTGTCTTTGCACACGCCCCAGGTGCGTTGGCAAGTTATCTCATTGGTCACGAATCCAAAGGCTCGCTTTTCTACCACCTCAGCGTGACCAGAAACTGGGCCACACTGCTTACGTCCTTTTCGTCTCAAATATGCGAAGGGAGCTGTGTGTTTGAGGTGGAGATAGATCTCACAGAAGAGGGCTACGAACACAGAGAGCTGGCGTTGGTCCACGTGTTCGAGTACATCAACATGCTCAAGAGCCTTTCTGAGCAAGATCTTGTAAAAGTCCACAATGAGTTGGTTCAAATGTCGAAGCTCCGGTTCCGGTTTAGGGAAAAAAGCCCTGATGTGATGTCGGCGGTATCTAGCTTCGCAGGCAGTATGCAGAGCCGGCATCTTAGTGATCGTGACATGCATGAGCTCTTGGCATTTTTCGGGCACGCAAACAAGAGTTTCAGCTTGCGCGCCGTTAGACTGATGCTTTCGTGTCTCACGCCGTCAAACGTGATGCTTTTCGAGATGAACCACTCGTTTGAAAAACAGACGCTTCCACTCAGCGAAAAATGGTACGGGACTCACCACAGCATTTCTCCGATTGCTCCGGAGCTCTTGGCGAAGTTCGAGACCTGTGGAACAATTTCTGAGCTCCATTTACCACCTCTTCCGAACCCATACATTCCAAAAAGCCTCAGCATCGTCACTGGAGCGCCAACAACGCTCAGAACGCGTCCTGTTCTTGCAGAGCACCTGCCTTCGTTGGACATTTGGTATAAACCAGATGATCGGTTTCGGACGCCAAAAGGAGCTGTGATAATGTTTTTTATGCTTCCAAACGCCGCCAAAACCCCTGCCAATGACATCTATGGGGCCATCTTCAAGAACCTTCTTTCGATGAAACTCAACGACGCTTTTTACCAAGCTAGTATGGTGAACATGCGTTGTGACGTGTATATGAACTCAAAGGGTTTCGAGTTACTTGCGTCAGGTTACAGTGACCGCCTTCTCGCGCTCGTCGAAGCGTTTGTGGCTGGTATGGTGGGTTTTGTGACACTGGACTCGGAGTTCAACACTCCGGCTAAGTTTGACGTTGCACGTGCTGCTCGCGTCAAAAAGTACAAAAATGCGGCCTTTAGTGCTCCATACACTCAGTTGGGGGGTCACTATCGATATGCAGCACGGGAAAACACAAATCACCTGAGCGCATTATTGCAACTCTTGGTGGATGATGAAGGCGAAATCTCGGACCGCCACATCAACTTCCTTGGGTTCCAAAACTACTTGGGTATGTTCTTGAAACAGTGTCAAGTGAAGCTGTTGATTGGAGGCAATTTTGGTGAGGAGTCTGTAGGAATACTCAAAAAGATCCTAGAAGAACGGTTCTTTACTGCAGGGCTTGGGGCAGGTGGAAAAGCACCTGCGCCAGTTCCAACCACCCGGTTCATTGAAATCGAGCAAGGTGAGGTTTCGCGCTACGAAGCTTTGTCTGAAAACAGTAATTCGGGAATTTTTTACTACTTCCAAGTACACAGTTTGTATGAGATGTACCGGGATTTGCGTTTTAACGAGGGGGGAAAGTTGGGGCGGTTGTATCTTGCATTTGAAGCATTGAAGACATTTTTGAAGGTGCCTGTGTTCGACCAACTCCGGACTAAAGAGCAACTTGGATACATTGTTTTTGCGTCACCAGAGGTGAGTGGCAATATGTATGGGTACCGTATTTTGGTACAAAGTAGTGTGAAGGGGACCTACTACTTGGAGTCGCGTATCAAGGAGTACTTGAAGGAGGGGCTCTATAAGTTGGTTCATGAGATGACAGATGAGGAGTTTTTAAAAGTGGTGGGCTCTTTACGTACAGAGTGCCAGCATGCGTTGGATCACAAGAGCTATATCTCGGAAGTGTATTCTTACACTGTGCCAATATTCATGGAGACGTACCACTTTGGGATGACGCAGACCAAGTTGGACCGATTAGACACGTTGCGTAAGGAGGATGTTGTGGAGGCGTTTGACAAGTACTTGTGGGACGAACGCACAGCTAAACGATTAATTGTGCATTTGAAGGGCAAAAAAGAGAAGGAGGGAGGCGAAGGGTTCGAGGGGGTTGAGGGGTTTCCTGAGGGTCGCAAGATTGAGGACCCATACTTGTTCAAGAGAGAGCACTCTTTGGCGGGAGTTGGGGGACCTTTCATGGATATGGAGAAGTTTATGTTTTACGAGTCTAAACTTTAGGTTGGAAAAGACCACGATTTGCATTGTGTCATTTGCATTAAACGCCTTTGGCTATTGAATCTAGATATCATTAATGGGGTTTGTAGAGGTTACTGCATTTGGAGGTGTAGATAAGGTTTACTATATACACAGATTGGAATAGCTTTTAACTATCAAAAAATTTTGACTGCAGTACTAATTGCTATCTAGTTAAACGAATCTAGTTGATTGATTGACATTTTTACCGTTTCAACTGAAAGAGTAAAGAAGAGATACAAGGAGCTGGGGGAGGTTTTCGTGAAACCGTTCACATAATGACTATTGATCTATTTAATAATCAAACTTTTTTGTTGAAATAGGTTACACTTTACTTGGAGTTTCAGAATATATTCATTAGCATTATTTTAGAATACATAAAATTCTTTCAAACTAGAGATTTTGTAATTAGTGAGCTATACATCACCAAATTTGAGATAAAAAAAGCTACTAATGGTTTGATTTTGTGCTGAATTATACACAATAAAGGTAAATAGAATTTCAGAGGTATTTTAATCACAAATGAAAAGGTAGAAACATTTGATGTATGCGAGTAAAAATAAGAGTTCCTTTGACGAACAATAATATTAGAAATTGTTGTTTAGCTTTGAGGTATTCCAGTAATCCGTAATACCTTGTGAGGCTTTATTTGTAACCACTTCTACAGACGATACGTTCTTCCTTTAGGGATCCAACTAAGAAAATTCCGTGAGTTTTACACAATCATCTTCAAGAATGTTTGGAAATCCTGTTTCCTGGCCATATTTTGAATCCGGTACTAGTTTTCGTTGAGCACTTTATGTGCGCGTACTGTCTGTGTAGGCTAGTTATATCGACAACGATACATGATATGAGATTTATGGGTGCGCAATTAGAAAATGACATATTCTTCCAGCTCGAATACCTATTAGCTAGATGCAATAAAACAACGTATGTATATAATCGGAAAATACATGTTCATTGACTTCATTTACCAGTATATAGAGATATCTCTCCTTCTGAGTTAGGAAACATATATGAGTTTGAACTCAGTATCTTTGAATTTGAAAAACGGTAGGTAAATCTAGTCTCCCCCTTGATACCACCTCAGAAAGCAAAAAGCAGCCTAGACAACTTTGAGTTGAGGTTTGGGTCCAGTCGGGAGAATGGGAACAGTCTTTACAAATCCTCGATCCGACTATAGCGTTTCCCATTTGATACAAAATCCATAAGCTTGCTTACTGGATTCTTGCATCATATTATGAAAATGGGTTCTTCGTGAATTGAGCTCTCTTTTACCAGAGGCTACTATAGATACGTAAACGCCAAAAGTGGATAGCTTTTCAAAAATAATCATCATATTCCCTTCTTCCCAATTGCAATTTGCCCATCAAATAGCATATACTAGCACATGGTTATAGAGAAATAAACACTGACGCGACTCTGAATTCTTCAAATTACGCGTCAAAGCTCACCAACATCGGCATCTATAAGATACCCACTGGCCTTGATTTAAAGGAGTGAACCTTCCAAATGCTTCAAACCTTATGCACTCATCTCAAAATAAGCACCTATAACCGCTCTGAAACATCCTCAAAACGAAGCCTACAAACTAACAAATGACATTTATTCATCTTAAATCGAGTCATTAACTCCTGCCTCAGATTAACGGTACTTGTGGAAGCCAATGTCAGCAGCCTTCTCTCTGAAGCACTGACGGCAGATGTTCAAGTCGTATTTTCTGATCAAACCCGAGTGGGAAGCGCAAACGCGGCACTGTCTAGCACCTTTACCGTAAGTTCTTGGGTGGGAAAACCAAACGTTGGAGTGAGCCATATTGCTGGTTAGTATATTTGATTGTCTGTGATAGATCGAATACATTAATAATATCAACAAGACCGCTGATGAGAATATCGATGAATAAATGAACACAGATTCAACATCGATCGCTATTGAAATGGTGGGGTCCTTCATTTGGTTCGAGAATTTCTTTTAATATTTCAACTCTGGATTTTTCTTATCAAATGATCTTCAATAGTCTTCAATAATCATTCTAAATTGTTCTCTTATACAGCATAGTGTTACTGAAGTTTAATTTTTCAAGAAACCCTCCATTCTCCATCCACAAATTTATCCTTTCATGTATTTTATTCATTTTTCACTCCCGAGATTAACCCTTCAAACCCAGCTTTAACTCATCCATATAAACGAGCCTGTAGAATCGTCCTCAACATATTTCAACAGCATTTCCCCTATGATAGCATACTCACTAATATTGCTGTGTCTTTGGTCTGTATGATTTTTCAATAAATTTGAGTAGATGTTCTACACACGTGATCTAAAAAAGCCCTACAACTTTGCACGTGCATAAACGATGTATATTCATTAGTCCTCTTCAGCTGAATCAAGATACTCCCAAAGATATTTTAAGGAGAAAAAAGTAGCAAATGTCATTGCAACCACTTTTATAAAAGGTGCACCGACTTCTCTGTAGAATTTCGTCTGGTTAGCATAGAATATACCACATCAAATATATATAAAAAAATTACTTACATGAAGAGCTTTTCTTTCAAGTTCTTCTTTAGTTGGTTGCTTCTTCCCTTGTACTTTGATTTCCTTTTTGATCGGCTCTTTATTATCAATCTGAGTGGTGTATAGTTTGTAGAGAGGAGTGTTACCATACAAGACAACCAGCCTTGAACTATAGAGGGTATAGCTTGTTCCCAATCTTTTTAAAATGGCGGATTTAGTCATTTTGCCTTTTCCTTTGCGAAAAAAGCTTCAATTGACTAGAAAAGATTGGACTTTCTCCACTATTTTGACACACCTGTAAGCATAATTTCGATGAGCTTGGTTAGCAGCCCCTGGGCGAGAATGAGGTGATTTTGAGTAGCAGAATAATCTGGATTGTCAACTTTTTTTTGGAGAAAATCAGGAAGTGGCTAAATAAATGATTGAAGAGGCAGTCGTGCAACTTTCAAGCTTTTCTGGAGGTTTTTGAAGGCTCTGTGGGATGTGCACTTGAGGGTATACTCGGGGCATCTGAAATTGATCATTATAGGATATTTGGGATGAGAATGAATGAGCGAGCTACTCTGACTTTCAAAGAAGTATTACATTTCAAAGGAACCGATATCCAAGCCCCCTCCCTGACTTATAGGCATTTAGCATGCAGTGAATGCAAAGAAACGTCAAACCTAAATATCTATGAACCAAATCTTAACGAAAAGATCAGTATTCAATCTGCTAAGGAAAGCAGCCTTCAAAGTACCCGGATCTGGCTACCTATTACATCAAATCTTCAGGTCATTGAGATAAGATAAAGCAGATGAGTTGGTACTGAACATTCATTTGATTTATTGTTCGTGGAGCTTAATATGGATCTTGTTAGAAGTCAAGTTGAATGAGATCGCTGACATCATCGCCATGTGGTAGCAGTATGTCCGCTGCTATGTCCGTTGGTATGTCCGTAAGTATGTCCGTTGGTATATCCGTCGGTATGTCCGCTGGTATGTCCGTCATCGGGTCTTAGGAGGGATGTGTTTCTGGAAAGTTTCGTCGGTCTAAACAATCTAACAGATGTATATGATACAACTGTTTTGGTCTCAGCTCTTTTGGAGTACTTTACCTGCAAATATTCTCCTGTCAAATGCAAGACATGTCAGCGACTGAATCAATTGACAGATCTACGCACTTATGCAAGTTGTTGATCTGATGCGATCAGAGTGAACCAAAAGACGCATTCTCAGTTTTTTCCCTTTTACTTTTATTATGTATTGTAAAATCCTATTAACTCGAGTTTTTAATAATTGAGTGACTGCAGATATGGACCATTACGGCTGAGCGGATGGGACAACCAGAAGTGCGTACAAGAAATGAAGAATGAATATCGTAACTGGCATAATAATGCTAATAATTCTAAACGCTCCGGAGATAGTGGCTTGCCTTCCAAAAACAGCAACCCTGATTTAGAGCCAGAAGCTGTAGATTACTCAGCTGGTGCATAAAAAATCGGTTTTTTTTTCGGCTTTCGAAAAACTTATAAGCAACCAAATTTCCTGCAAAAACTAGTTGGAAAGTACGCCAAAATGTTTTCCAGAATGCTTGTTAATACCGCGCGCCCTATGAGACCAGCTGTTGGTCTTACACGTCTTGCGCAACCCTTGAGAACACAGCGCATGTACCATCCTCGTGTGATTGACCACTATCAGAACCCAAGAAATGTGGGCTCTTTGGACAAAAACGACACTAACGTTGGCACAGGTCTTGTGGGGGCCCCAGCTTGCGGTGATGTTATGAGATTGCAAATCAAGGTGAACGATGACACAGGTGTCATTGAAGATGTGAAGTTTAAGACATTTGGGTGTGGTTCTGCGATTGCCTCTTCTTCTTTTGCCACCGAGCTTTTGAAAGGGAAGAGCCTTGAAGATGCCTTGAAGATCAAGAACACTGTGATTGCCAAGGAATTGTCTTTGCCTCCGGTTAAGTTGCACTGTTCCATGTTGGCTGAAGACGCCATCAAGAGCGCGGTCAAGGACTACAGATCCAAGAGAAGGCCAACTCTTGGAACAGAGGCGAGACCAGCTCAGGGAGCTAGAATTTAAGCGAGGTGATGTAGTAGAACTTAGCAAAGCAAGTTCTGTAGTTAGTGTTCAGCTTTTACTACTTTTACTAGGATCAAGTTATTACTGTACTAGTGTATTAGCAGACTGTACTAGTGTACTAGTATTACCCTTACTGGTGCTGGACTAGTATTACTATGTTTACTGTCGAAGTTAGTAAGACTTGCATAGATTGAGTCATTTGATGGCTGGTATGAAGTAAGAGATTTCTTGTTTGTTGATATGAATGATTGTGATTTGTTGTTGAGTTTGGGGGGCGGACAAGATCGCGCCTCGCGAGCTCAATATTATATAGTGGCTTGGGTATAGGCTTTGCCTGCTATGTTATAATATATGGGGAATGTGTAGAGTTTTTTTCAGTTTAGAGGGTGAATTATAGTCTTTCATTAAAGTTTTGCTCTTCGTTTTATAAATAATAAGATATCATCTGTGCAATCGTGCTAAGGAAGCATGGGATATATATGGCTTCGTTTTTTGTTTATGTTTACTTGTAATTCTAAAGTGAAGGTGCGCTTCATGAAATTTGGTAGCTTATAGTATGAGATCAAGGATTGAACAGGGTGAACTTCAACCCGGATTTTGTATCAGAGGTTAACATAGTAGATACTGGGCTTGATATTTAAAACGACTCATCTAATACTTTGGACGAGGATTTCATAATTGGCATGAGAGTTGCATAATGTGACCATTTGACACCCTATGGAAAAATTAACAGAATAGGTAGCGTCTTAGAGGAAAAAGAACTTGATATGTCTCTTTCTGTTTCCTTGATGGCTTGTATGTGGAAGGCGAATATTAGTTTGTCAATGGTTCAGGTCCGTTTACCATAAACCGAAATTCACCATCAATATTCGAGATCTCCGTCCCTTCTTGCTGGATGGAATTCAGGGTCTGAAATGCTTTCCCCCTGTTTTTTGAAGTTAGACATAGGTTAATCTAAACTGGTTATCCAACTAGACAGTAACTTAAATACCTTAGGGTATACATTTGTCAAAAACTTTCTTTTAAACTACAAAAAATTAGTCAATCATAGTATATACCTTATACACAAAAGATCTGATGAAGAGTTTACTATGGCTTTCACAGATTACTCGATTCAATTCGAAGTCATAGCCACTTGCTTCTCCTAGGCATGTCAGGAATGCATTTTTGACGGTTGTATAGGATCATTTCCAATATATTGGAGATGAATATCCACACAAGAGGAAAGCTCACTCGCACTAATCAGATGGCCACAGTTCTTACGTTGACTTCAAATGGGTATTAGATGAGCCCTCTTAAACAAAGCCTGAATACTGCCTTGAAGACTACTTTGAATCATCTTAAGACAAAGGTCTGCACAGTAGCAACTACGAATGTAGGTTAGCCAATATATAGATCAGCCATGAATAAAACAGCTAATGGAAGAGCTAGTTGAATAACCAGCAAACGGATGAGTTAACGGATCAGCAAAAAATGGATTAGCTAAGTGAACAGCTAACTAGCGAACAACAACAGTTGGATAAGATTCGATTCTTGGATAAGATTCTTTTGATATCATCTTTGAACTAGACGCTTTCAAAGCCAAATGCGCAAATAACATTATATATATATATATATATATATATATGTATAATTTTCAAGCTCCGTTGTTTGTCTAAATTTTGAATTCTATAGCCATTAGTAGTATTCAAGTACCTCTTCAGATATTTCTAATAAAACTAGGATATACCTTTGAAACCTCAGTATATTAAACGACTGATCAAATAATCAGTCCGTTCTCCTACACCCATTTCTCATAATCATTCACTCACCTACATCACCAACAATGAATCTTCATTACATACACCAGCTATTGCACAATTACAACTTCTTCGCCGCAATCTTTCTCTCCTTCTTCAATACGGCAACCTTGAATCTGTCGAAGTCCGACAAACCAGCTCTGGTCTTTCTCTGGGCAATCTTCTTGGCCCATGATGTGGCCAACCATTTCTTCTCAATCTCCTGGGCCTTGAACTGCTTGGCGATCGCAGTGTTTCTTGCGCCTCTTGGGAACTTGTCAATGGTCAAAGGAGTAAGAACCAAGTTGTTCAAAGAAAGGGCCTGTCTTGGTACCCCGGTGGTTGGACCATCCACAAGCACTCTTCTCTGGTCAATGATCTCCACAATCACAGCCAATTTGCCACTGTATTTTCCTTTGCTGACGTAGATGATACGCCCAGCCTCGACGAGTCTCCACTTGCTAGCCGTGATCGAAGTTTCGGTGGACATTGTGTTGGGTGAGAAGTGAGAATAATATTTTTTCATTATAGAGCTACTGTGCGCCCTATGAAAATGCACGTGACACAATATCCTTTCACTGTCTGAGGGGGTTGAACAACAAAATTTGCTTGTAATTTTCGGTTTCTGGTAGGGGGTTTGATTTGAGTTGGGGTGGTTTTTTTTGGTTATTTTTGGTTGTTTTCAGTGGTTAGCTGTGATCTCACCTTACAGTAAAAAGTATATCTGGTGTGTAAATGGTGTAGAAGTTTGTTCTGTTTGTTTGAATAGGCTTTAAAAGTGTGTTGTTTGATTTGAGGCTTTTTATATAACTTTTTGGGTGATTTTGGTTGAGTTCATGGTCGCGACAGAGCGTATGCGTTCTGTCCAATATATTACGTACAAACTTTTTGAATTTTAGTGAAAATGGTTTCAAGTATAAATTGGAAGATATTATATTGAACGGAATCACATATAAATGCTTTAGACTAGGATTAGTGATGCTTTCTGGCCTCTAGCTCTGAAAAACCGAGATAAGTGATAACTCACACATATTGAATCTGATGTACATCAAAGTGCCAACGCACTACAGATGGTACTACAGATTATTGGAAATAATCTACAGAGTATACATTCAAAGAACTCAGCTAATATGCCCCCACTTTTCCGTCTGATTTTGACAGGTTGTCTGCGCATGAAAATATACGGGCGGAGTACGGCGTGGTATTCAAAATCGTGAGTATCACTGTAGGCCTGCTCAGTTTGGATTTTGTATGATTAGCTTCTAGTACCTTTTCTCAACTTTCAAAGGCTTTGCTAAAGAAATGAAGAGTCAAATCGCTTCTATTACTATTGTGTCAGTCTATTTGATGCGCTATATCATATAAAGAGTAGGAACGCTGAACACCATGAGACAGATACGTATATAGCCTTTGAAAACAACACAATGCTCACATCTTTTAAGCGCCTCAACAATTTCATTCAATAAACCTATGCACGGCTGTGTTTGATGTTAAGTAATGTTAAGCACCTTCATATACAACAAAACCAAACCACTGAATTTCAAAAATTACAGTCATTGTAAAATATACGACAGCAAAGAGTATTCTGTTTATTTATATACTAGACATAGACTTCCTTAAGTCTATAGACTCTCCTATACAGTAATATATACTACACTTTCTTCTTCTCCGTCTCCTCTTTACTCGCGCCAATCACGACTGAGTAAATGAGTCTCATTACCACAAAGCCTACATATGCCAACAAAGCCACAAAGCAGAACACCACAATTCTTGGGTTTCTATCTATGTTCAAGAATGGGTATGGGTACAACTGTCCCTTCTTAACATCAATCAAGTACTCCAACCAGTGCCAGTACCCTATGGCGAGAAGCCCACACAAAGACAAGGCAAATATGTTGGAAATTTCAAACTGAGGAAGGAAACAAAAGTAGTCAATACAAAGGGCAGCAAAAGGCACAAAATGAAGGCAGAAATCAACTTGCCATGGCACATTGTCCACCATCACAATCAAGTGTTTGAAAAAGATTTTCAAAGACCAGTATATAGTCGTTACGATGAATTCTAATGAAAGGACTACAGGAAGAAGATAGTTGTTTTTAGCCCAGTAAAGCTGTTGATTTCGTGTACAATTGGCAACAAGCGAGGCCACAAAGTACACGTCGGTGAGTACTCCAGAAAGGTTTGTAAGGAATTGCGTAGGACCGGCCTCTCTAAGCTGTGGCGGAAGGAAAGCGCTCCGAAATTTCAATACGTAGTGGACACCGTGAGAAATAATGCCTGCCGCTATCACAGCAAGCAAGATTGAGAGAGGGTTTCCGACGACACGGGGCATTTCTCGGAAAGGGTAGGGATTTAGGTTTGGTTTTTTCGATTTAACACATGCATTTATTTTTGACAGGGGCATCGGCGAGGGCAATGATGAATGAAGTTGACAAGCTGAGTAATAGGTTAGGAGATGCAGTTTGTGGTAATTTGAGATTGCTTTTTAGTTTGCAGTGTTTTGGCGTATTGTTGTTCATCTTTTGAGGTTTTATGCTCAGTGATTGTTTTCCGTTTATTGGCTGGATTGGAGTCATGGGACTATTTTATGCCAACAACAGCAACAACAAGAACACCAAGAACCTCGTCATCACTATTATCGTAAATTATGAGGTTTCAAACGTTCACTTCTATTCAGTCAACATAGACCAAGGTAATCTGAAAACTGCGCTTACAAAAATCACCTATATAAACTACAAAAAAAAAAACGGCCTGCCGTCAATTTTAACTATTTAACACAAAAGAACAAACAAAGGTCATATGAACGCACCCAATAATCCAATCAACACAGTTTCAAGACCTAAAACTACTGTGCTACCAGCTCCTTTAGCAGCTTCGCTCACAGACAGAGACGAAGAGCTCGAATCTGCGCTGGACCCAGACTCAGACTCAGAATTAGATTCTGTAGTGGAAGATTTGGATGCAGAACTGGTCGTAGATCCTGTGGCGGAGCTAGTTGCAGTCTTCGAACTACTCGATCCGCTAGATTCACTTGATTTACTGGAATCAGTAGAGCTGGCATTGGATACTGTCTTTGAGCTGGAACCAGAGCTTGAGCTTGTTTTCGAAGAGCTTGCGCTCGATGTCACACTATAATTGTCTCCGCAAATACTCTTATAGTAACTCACAGCATCGTCAGAAGAGTCTTTAGGGCAAGCAGAGTTGAGGCAACTTACAACCAGTGTGGATAGCTTTTTGCAGATGGTTTCTTGCTGGTTAAAAGAATACTGGCCGTCTTTCTTGATCACAGAGGACACACACGCTAACACACAAGCTGGTGCGGTAGCCGATGCTGTGGTCAACACAAGACCAGCAGAAAGGGCTGAGGAGAGCTTCATGGGAATTATGTGATGAATACTCAAAAACAGCGAAGGGTCCTGTTTTTGTAGCAATCCCGCTGTTTAGGATTATCCTTTAGCCGTTTGGGGATAAAATGGGTGCGGGAAAGCTTGTTGTTGCAAAAGAGGTCTGTGTGAAGCACACAGTTCTCTCTCGAATGAAGAATATATCAATTTAGTAAGTGGGAGTTTCCTGGTATGAATATTTGTTCTGTAACGGAGTGTTATTTGTTTGTTTAAGGTCATCCCGCATGCATGCAGCGAGACAGGTCAGATCGGCGGAATGCGACCACACGGTTCTGAAATCATGAAGTCAATACGTGCTTCAAGTAAGAATCGAGATTTTAACGGTTTATTGGTTTTACAGAACACAAAGTGACTAAAGATGGGTTCTCTCACCCTTACTCAATCACTTTGGGCTACAGGACCCGAAATGATGATAAACTTAGAGTTCCTAGGCAGATGTTTGTGAGGTTATCAGTGTCTTCACACTATTCAAGAGCATCAATATATATGGACATTCGCGGAAACAAAGGGCATTTTTGATGATGCGCAGACTTCAATCGGAGCATCAACAGATTTGAAGTCCCCAAGTTAATTTGTGAACAAAGATTTCAAATGCTTATTGCAAAAAGTATTCAATTCTCAAGATCTTTGAGATGCCGCAGCTTATAGACTGTAAATGCTCTCTCACCAGACTGTCAAGAAGAATGCTGTCAACGCACTGACGAGCTATTGACTGGCTCATTGTATAAAAAACACATACACAAACATTATTCATCTTCTATATAAAAGATTTTTATATATAAACAGTTCTCTAACATTAACTACATCATTTGTAACTTCCAATATATGCACATCCTACTCAAGGTACTCGACGATAAAAGCCTGCACTTGATGGTACACTGGTTTACTCAAATCTGCCATACACTAGTACCGTCCAGTTGTTTTGCAACATACTCCGCTACTCACTTCGTTCGTGGCTCGCTCACTCGTAGTTCAAGCTCATCGCATCACATAAAATTTTCAGATCTGAAAACCTGCACAAACATGCGTAACCTCACGCTCCTCAACCGAGCAGTGCTCTCACCAAGCCCCACCGAGGCACCCGATCTCCCTCTTCTCCACTCTGCTTTCGACCCCCTTTCAAACGCCGTCACCACGCTTCTTGGAGCGCGTGGAATCTACGAAATACAGCAACATGAAAAAAACGGCACCATGAAGGTTCTTGCGTCCCTCGAGACCCAAGAGTCGGACGCCGTGATCTCATTCCGTCACTTCCCCGATGCCGCACAGCTCGTGGTCGTCTTCGCCTCTGGTGACATTTACAGTGTGCACTACGCCCAAGACGAGTATCAACTTGCAGGTTCTGTGGAGTGCGGGCTTTGTGCAGCAGCGTGGTCGCCAGATGAAGAGGTTCTCCTTCTTGTGACCAAAGAAGACAACGTCGTCCTTCTTAGCCGTGAATTCGAGCCCCTTGCAGAACGGCATCTAGTGCCTGAGGACGCAACTAAATCCAACCACGTCGATGTAGGCTGGGGTAAACGAGAGACCCAGTTCAAGGGACGTGGTGCAAAAGCCGTAGAGCGTAGAACTGCTGCGCTGCGTGATCCCACGATGCCTGATGCCGATCGAGGTGCGCTTAGCGCGTTTGATGAAGGCGCTGTGACGGTCTCGTGGCGCGGAGACGGCGAGTACTTTTGCGTGTCAGCCATAGAAGGAGAGCGGCGTCTTATCAGAGTTTTTGACCGCTCAGGCGGACTCGAGAGCGCTCTGGAACCTGTAAATGGGCTTGAACACCACACTGCATGGAAACCTCTGGGAAGCCTCATTGCGGCGGTCCAGCGCCACAAAAACGCAGAAAATAGTTTCGGTAACACAGAGCGTGATGTTCTCATCAATCCGGAGCTTGCAGAGCCTGATTCGCGCAGTTTCATGGACGTTGTTTTTTTTGAGAAAAACGGCCTCCGACACGGCCAGTTCGGTCTCAGACTCCCAGAGGGCGCACAAGTAGACTCTCTAAGTTGGAATGCCACTCTGGACGTGTTGGCAGTGCGTATTGGTGGCTGTGTCCAACTTTGGACCTCTAAAAATTATCATTGGTACCTCAAACAAGAGCTCCATTCTTGCTCAAAAAAAGATATTTCTGAGGTGATGTGGCACCCAGAAAAACCACTCACGGTCTCGATTGTGTCTAACGGCTCAGTAGAGGTGTTGGACCTCGCATGGCACGTGACAGCAGGTCCAACTTGTCGCCCTGATGTCGGTATGGTTGCGGTTGTCGATGGAGCCTCTGTAGGCCTTACTCCACTTGCTGTGGCTAACGTTCCGCCGCCTATGGCTTATAGAGACGTTGATATTGGCGAGAACATTGTGGATGTCGCGATTTCAGCGTCGAACGAGGCTGTGACCGTAGTTGCAATCCAGTCTGTCGTTTTGGTGCGTATGAAGAGAAGAGGTGTGCCAAGAATTGCCGCGAAAATTGAGCTGGTTGACATAAATTATGGGTCTTCTTGGGGCTTTCGTCAGGCTTGTTTCCAGGGCGATTCTAGACTCATTTTGCTTCTTGACGATTACAAAACAGGTAAATCACACTTTGTGATATTTCTGACCACACAGCTTGAAAATCCGCTGCTTGTGGGCATTTTTGCTGCACCTACCAAAGTGATTCTTCTCAAAGCTGACATCGACTATAAGCACGCCGTTTTCGAGACAATTACTAGAAAAATATATCAGATTGATGTTAAAGCACTATCGGCGTCCGAAAGAGGTTCTTTGGGACTGCTTTGTTATGACTTTTATGCCACGGGAAAAAATGTGTTTGGTCTCGATCTGGCAGGAAAATTGTATGCAAATGCTCGTCAAATAGGCTCCGCTATCACCTCGCTTAGAGCAACCCCACTGCACTTGCTTTTCACCACTGCTCAGCACCAGTTGCGTTTTGTGCACTTGGAAAATGACTTTAGTACATACACTGTGGAGAATGAGACGCTTGCAGCGTCTAAAAAGACTGAAAACCATGAAAATGAACATGCTCTGTTTGCCGATGAGCGTATCCGGAGTGTTGAAAGAGGCTCTTTGTTAGTGACTGTTTCTCCCCTGAGATTTCTGGTTGTTTTACAGGCTCCAAGGGGAAACTTGGAAACCATATGTCCTCGAATTATGGTTTTGAGTGAGGTTCGTCGGTGTGTGTTGGCCACACAGTATAAAGACGCTTTTGCTATCTGCAGAACTCATCGCATAGACTTGGACATTTTGCACGACTATGCGCCTCATCTTTTCTTTGCGAACTTGGAGCGCTTTGTCCTGGACATTGGAAAAGAAGACCATTTGTGTTTATTTTTGAGTTGTTTGAAAGAAGAGAATGTAGCGCAAAACAAATATAAAGAAACTGGGGTCGGCTCTACAGTGTCTGAAAAAGTGTCCAAGGATAAGATAAACACAATATGTAAAGCTGTTTTGGAGGTTTTGAAAAAGCGAGGCCTGGAAACGTATTTGAGAGCCATTTTGACCGCTTATGCTTCTCAAACACCGCCAAATCTCATAGACGCACTTTCTCTTATCTCGGGATTTGGAAGCAGAGAAGAAAAGGAGCGTGCTGTAGAGTACTTGTGTTTCTTGCGTGATGTGAACGTGTTGTACGATACTGCATTGGGCATGTATGATGTGCCTATGGCGATGCTCATAGCACAGCAGCTGCAGAAGGACCCCAAGGAGTACGTTCCATTCTTGCAGGGACTACATAAGCAAAAGAAATATCGCCGTAGATTTTCTATCGACGACTTTTTGCGTCGCTACGAAAATGCGTTTGAGTCGTTATATCACCTTGAAAAGGCTGGAGAAGAAGGAAATGTTGAAGAAGAAATCGAAAAGTATATGGTATTGCATTCTTTATACAAAATTGGGCTCAGATTGTATGATGGCGAGCGCAGAAAGAAGGTGTTGAAGTTGTATGGAGATGCTCTCGACAGTGAAGCAAACTACAGAGAGAGCGGATCTATATACGAGCTGTTGAAGATGTACGGGCAGGCCATTGAGGCATACTCTAAGGGCAAACAGTGGCAGAACTGTTTGAGCTGTGTAAGCAGAATTGGAGAGGCAAAATTGAAGGAGATCTGTGAAGATTTGGTGGAGAAATTGTCTGAAGACCACAGATATAGGGAAGCTGGTTATATTGAGGAGGAGTATCTAAAGAACGTATCTGCTGCGGTGGCTCTCTATTGTAAGGACTACAGATACGATGACGCGGCTTTAGCCATTACAAAGAGTGGAGAGCATGGCCTTTTGGAAGACCAAGTGATGCCGTTGTTGGGAGAAGGTTTTGGTACAATCGCAGAGCTTGTGGGCGACTGCAAAGCCCAGATACAGTCCCAGGTTCGGAGATTGCGGGAGTTGAGGAAAAAAAAGAAGGAGGACCCTTATCAATTTTTTGGAATTAGCGAGGCAGTGGACGACGCGCGAGATGATGTGTCTGTGGTTGCTTCTGAGGCGTCTACCACAGAGTCTTTCTTTACCAGATACACTGGGAAAACGAGGGGGACTGCCCAGACAGGTGCTTCCAGAAGAACACTGAAGAATCGGCGTAGAGAGGCCAGAAAGAAGGCTAGGGGAAAGAAGGGAACTATATATGAAGAAGAGTATCTCATTAGCTCTGTGGGGCGATTGCACGAGCGGTTGGTCCAGACAGAACCCGAGTTGGAACGGCTTTTGGAGGGGATGGTTCGGTTCGGGCGTTTGGAAGAGGGATGCATTTTGCAGAAGAGTTTTAAAGATGTTTTGGCGTTGTTACGGGAAAATGTGGCGGAGGTGTATAGCATGACAGAGGATGACAGAACTCGGATTAATGAGGACGGAGAGTTGTACTTAGTGGAGGTTGGGAAGGTGCCTGAGGTGAAGGAGTTTGTGGGGTTTTCAGTTCTTGATTTCTGATTCACGCCGCACAATTGTTCAGTCTCGCTCTGTTCGATTGTGAAATGGTTAGCACTCGATTCATTGTGGATTACAATTGGCATAAGCTCAAATCAATCAACATCTGAGCAAACCCTGGAGCCATGTTTATACGTATAACCACAAATCTAACAACACATATTCTAACCCCTACATTTGCTCACCTTATTTCGATGTACTTATATCACGAGCAGTGACGTTCATATTCTATAAAAGCTATATTAGCATGCATTTGATCTATTGTAATGATCTTCCGTAGTATACATAGTCACTATCCGAACATACGAACTGGCAATTTTGGCAATAATGAAGAAGATGGGGGGCACTTTTGACAATTAGAGTACGTTACAGTTTACGGAACTGTCAGCGTGAAATCTTGTTTTTCATTTACCATTTCACCAGCTTTTATTCGCTGTTGCTTATAAGGCGTAGAAAAGATGACATTTTCAATGAGCAGACTTTATATGTCAGGAACTTTAGGACCATAGTAGCACTTTGACGGAGAGATAGAAAATATGACACGAGACACAACCTACTGCTTATGTGAGAATAGGGCACTGCTACGCTTAATTGCAATTGATTGAGTACACGGCTAATTGCAATTGAGTGATATATCAAGCTAAGACACTATAGGACTCCGAAATATATGACAAGACTAAATTCCTGTAGGCTATGTAGTCGGGTGCAATTTCTATGGTCTCAGCAACACTTGTTTTGGTCATCTGCACCCCGGAGTTTTAAAAAGTCCGGTGGAGTGGGTTCCGAAGGCCCTTTTGTTAACCATAATGTGATTAAGAGTATCAAGGTACGACCACAATTTTGAATATATTTTCAGATCATCTGATCTCTCAAACCAAGGTCAAAATTTTTTCTTAAACATCCAATGCGAATGGATTTTCAATCGTAGAAATTGCATCACAAGATGTCATTTACAATTATCCATTGGGAGTAAAGGAGAGAGGTGTATAACAATTACAAAAATTTACTGACTATGTATAGTTCTTTATTGTCTCAAAATCAAATATCATTCATAAAATCGTTCCTCGCTTCGCTTGGAATGATCTGGTTTCTACACAAGTCTATTATTCTAAATTATCTTATACATGCCTGAACTATCATTAGAATAGAGTATAGACCAGAACAGATGATCTCTAAAGATCGAATATATGAATAGGAAACCATCCTGTGCTAATGTATACACATATGATTGCTGTGTGCTAGTTTACGATGCCACCACAGCACTCACCGCAATCACAATCACGACTATGTGATCCAGTAGAGCATATCCTTTTATAGGAAGTCATCAAAGAAGCCTGAAGTTGGCCAAACTCTTTTTTGATTGTGTCTGTTTTCTTGTAAGCTAAACCAACCAACTCAATTCGCTGCTATTTTGAACCAGGGGACTATCCTATCTACTAGAGATCAGTATAGACCTTAATGAAATCACTTGGTCGCCTCCAAAAACTTCTTAACCTCCAACGTACTTCCCAACCAAATCCCCGAGCGGTCGTGGATTGCACTTGGAACCAAGTCCAAGATACGCTCGCCCTTGTCATTCACCGCGCTACCTCCAGCCTGCTCTAAGAGCATAGCCATAGGAAAGCACTCATACAACATTCTCAATTTCCCGTTCTTCAGCTTAGCATCTGCAGGGTAAGCAAAAAGACCGCCGTACAAAATCGTTCTGTGCACATCTGCTACCATGGAACCAATGTAACGTGCGCTGTATGGCTTTCCATTATTGTAGTCCTTTTGTGGCTTTTTCAAAGAGTTGATGAACTCGAACGTAGCCTTTGGCCAGTAAGCAGCATTACCCTCGTTAATCGAGTAGATCGCTCTCAGAGGAGGAATACGCAAGTTTGGGTGTGTGAGAATAAATTCACCAAGCAGGGTGTCGAGAGTGAACCCGTTGACACCAGCACCGGTAGTCAACACAAGGTGGGCAGAAGCACCGTACATAGTATAACCAGCTGCAACCATCTCCTTACCCGGTCTAAGCACGTCATTGATGGTCCCGGTCAGACCTGGAAGAAGCTTGTAGATACCGAAGATTGTTCCCACACTGACACCGGCATCCAAGTTGGACAGACCATCAATCGGGTCGCACACCACGGCGTAGTTGCCTGGGCCTTCGAAAACAATCAAGTCTTCTTGCTCCTCAGAGACAAGAAGCTTCACGTTTTTGGACGCTTTCATAGCATTGATGAAGATGTCGTCACCAATCACATCAAGCTTCTTTTGGTCGTCACCTGTCAGGTTCTGTGCTCCGGCAAGCCCGATAAGATTCACCAACTCAGCACGACGAATGGTGTGAGCAATGAACTTGAAGGCAAATTGAAGCGAGTTCAAGAGAAGAGTGAGTTCGCCGGTTGCGGACTTTGCAACGGAACGCTGCTGCTCGAGAATGAAACGCGTGAGCGTCACGATGTCGGTCTGAATGTTATCTGTGTCCATTGTTGTTCTTGTTTTTCGTGGCGTGCGAATTGTGGAGAAACTCGCATTTATATACGTACGGTGGAGGCCCGGGAAAGTCCCGGGGCGGACCCCGAGAGGGGTGGGGGATTTAGAGAGCTGATGATAGGAAAAACTGTGATTACTAGGCCGAGGGCTTCTTTCGGATAATTATCTAAAGAGAAATTAAACTGTGTGGCGTGAATTGTACCCGCATTGCTAGCTTACAGGGTGCTGTTGAGGATGCTTGCAATTGCAAATCAAGCAGGTGGAGCACAATAAAATGCAATTTCTCGGTGGAGTAAATCATTCATATCATGGTATTGTGTTTGATCTATTTTACTTTTTTGGCTTCTAAGATATGATACAGAATTGGCTAATTGCAGAGTAACAATTGTGTTAATTTGCTGTTTGTTTGTTCAACCTTGAAAGAGTCAAACTATCCGGCAATACAAACTTCTGGGCTTTATTGTTTGTTTGTTTGCTTTGTTTATTAATTCGCATTATTCTCATTTGTTGAAACCTGTTTACGGATGGAGCGTCCCTCCAGCCACGCAGGTAAACAATTTTGACGTAAGGGGCCGTTGGACGTGCATTGATCTCATTAGAGCAGATCTGCAATTCTTTTCGAATGGTATTGGTTCCTTGACTGTTTATCGGTCTGTTCATTCGATTCAAGTTTACGGTATTTGCGTGTCTTTCGTTAACTAAGAGAATAATAGAATTGTATTTTCTCTGACTTGTCGCTATATATGCGGACCTCATTTTAAAAAGTATCTTAGTAGTTTTAACATCTAAATCTGTATTCTAAAGTGCCTTATATTGTGAACTGCTGGTATGGTTTACTATGGTTGTACTCAGTGATAGAGTATCAGGTTCCGTTGAGTCAGAATATAGTCAAGGAGCGATGTTCGACGAAATGTCTGGTTAATGTTAACTGATAGCATAGCATATTAAATTAACTGTTTCTGCTTTTTCGATTTTGAGGAGATTGGTAGGCAGATGCACTGCTTTGCGAGAAGTATCTTTGACACGATATGCTGGAGACTTCAGTGCATTCATACTAGTTTTGATTTGCTAAACGTGATATATCCATATAGGATTGACGTTCTTTGACACATTCAGCGAGTAGCAGACCCCTTTTGTACCAGTTTTCTTGTACTACCTGTAAGCCATTTGAACCAAATTTTCAGACTGTTTCGTGCAATCCTAAGACCAGAAATAGATACTGAAGCATTGATGATACATCTCTGACATGTGCAAACATTTGAGTATATATATGAACTAGTAGAATCCGCTAAAAGCACTTTAACCGCAGGAGAGTCGCAAATGCCCAAAAACCTTGCAAGCATTCACAACTAGGTCTCTCTAATGTGGGAGGAAAATGAGTTAATGAGCTTTTATACAACTGTTAATTTACAGCTAAGTGAACCTCCCTTGATTAGCGCTCGTCAAACACGTTGATTTGACTTTGAAAAGATGACGATAATTATACTGTCCCAGTAGCGGCCAGTGTAGACTACTCATGGCCTAAATCGGAGCCTCGCCCGAAAAACGTTCGTGTCTCACATGAGGCTGGGGTTAAGCCGTCAAAAGCGGGAATGGACCCAATATTTGTGTATCACGTAAAAAGAAGAACAAATCACTGTAGAGTTGTCTATTCACCTGTAAAGAATTAGACTCGGCTTCGTATTTATTCGCTGGTGTACACAAGTCTTTCGCGTGTGGATGCTGCAGGGACCTGCCAAGAATTCTCGAATCTGTCATGGCGGATCAGGTGAATGGAGCTACACCAAATATAAACAACCAAATATAGATTACAAGCAAGAGTACTTGAACGTGTTCCCCTCAAACACACTTTTCACGGGTGCACTCTATCCATGTCGTGTGCATAACAAGTGGGGTCCTGCTTGTGCCGCACAGCTCAGACGACCTTCGGCTTTGATGAAATCCCTCTTTCTGGACCGTGAACTGGGCCGATCCAGATCAAACTCGTAAATTTTTACGAAAAGTGGCCATACTGTAAGAAAAAAAAACATAAACTCTAACGTGAAACTAGTTTTGAAGTTAAAGTTATTATTATTTTTGTTTATCCGGAGATCTGGCCGGTTGATCCTTTTGACCCGGATTCGGATCTTATCTGACTACTAGCACTTTTAGTTACAACACAATGGAATGTATAGCTGCTGTTCTCTACAAGATATAATTCAATCCATATTATTAACACCATAAACCAAATGCAGTAGTAAAGTATAATGAAGATGACAAGTAATGGTATGCAGTTGAAGAGCCTATTGGCTGGGATGCCACGTTGATAGATGCTAAATGAATAGCAAACTATAAGGAATAGCAAATTATTGAAGAGTGCCCGGATAGGATAGGGGTTGCGTGTACGCATGTACGTGAATACCGGTACTAGACAGAAACGGTCTCAAACCGGAAGAAATGAAAGGATCAGTCCAGCTAGTCAATAGCGATAGATCTACTTGACTTTCTCATGAGCTCACGCACTCACGCTTCACACATCTCACAAATTCAGAGTATTTTGGGGGACTTTGTTCGTGCTGAAAGGCCTGCTCTAATATCACAGCCTTTCGAAGCACGTCGTTGTGGCGTGTGGTCCGTGTGTTTAAGACCTTGGTTGGGTTTGTAGCTTCAGCAGAACGGGCCATTCTTGCGATCGCCTCGACCCGCTCTATCAGTGGTTTTCTATCTATGACAGGTTGTCTATCTCTTTCAGCAAACGCGGTTTCCACCACCTTTAACACCGCTATTATCGATGTTATTGTGAGAATCACACCCATCTTTTCTTTGTTCTGGCGGTTGTGGATACCCGAGGAAATGGCCTCTATATATATGCCGAACTAGCGTGCCGTCCTGCATGCTGGGGAAATACCTGCATGAGCGGGAGAGATAAAAATGCCCCACGCCCCTGTCTCGCACATCACCTCAAAAAATGGGACTGACCGTTGTATCAGATTTCCAGACGAGCGGAACCCCGCCGGCAACTTTCAAAACTATTTCTTAGATGTTATACAACTTTTGGAAACTTGTCAGTTTCACCCTATACTTGACTCCTCTCTTTTTTAGGGTCATGACCCTAAAATTGTGTACAATTAGTCATGGGTATGACTGACGCATTGCACGTGAAAGTGCTTTGCGCACTTAGAATTTGATACTGTTAAACGCACGTTAATTAAATTTTACTATCCGCACTCATGCATCCTTGACTTGTTTTCCTATCACGGCTTATCACTACATGGAGGGCTCTTCTGCGCAGCTGATCTCGAGCAAAACCTCGCTCAAACGGTCCATATCTGGCCGCATTTCGCTGAAGAAGCTTCTTGGTCGTCTCCGTAACAAAAAGAACCCTGGTAGTAGAAATGGTAGCAGTGTTGATTTGGCCACAGAAGGCTCTGGTTCCCCCACACTAAACGATGATCCTGCCCCCGAGAAAACCGATGTTACAGAGTCATCTACTGATCTTCTCAAGAAAGATGAACCATCAGAGACCATCATCGCAAAGACGACGCTGCCTGCTGCTGAAGATACTTTGGCAACGCCTTCCGAAGCCGTAGAAGCCGCTCCAGAAATAGAAGAACCTGTTTCCGAGCCTGCGAAAACCGATACTGCTCCTTTGGCTGACTCCAGTTTGCCTCTGAAGGCGTCTGAAGAGCCTGTTGCTGCCGCAGGAAACATGCGTATCGACACGCGTCTGGTGCCACTGTTCACGCGGACTCAGCTTAGCCCGATCTATAGTGCAGGTGCAGAGTCGCCATCGTCTCAATTTCCTACAGAGTCTATCGGCGGCGTTCTCGAGGCTCCTAACCCGGAGCCAACTGAGACTGACGGCTTACTTCCGAAGCCGGTTACGGCGCCGCGTACAGCACTGCGCAGCAAAGCAAAATGGGTGATAGCGCTCATTGTGTTGTTATTGTTGGGTGGGGTTTTTGGCGGGTTGTATTTAATACGTAAATCCCTTGATATAGTGGCCAATTCAAGCAGCTTTGAGGTGGATTCTTTCAAAGTGTGTGAGGTGACAGATTCCATTGTGGTGTTCGATGTTGCTGGTGATGTAGTGTACGATTTTGGTCTGCATAGAGAGTCTTTCTTGGATCGTTTTTTGGGGTCTGTAATCGAGAATGCAACCCCGACTTTCGACGTTTTGTCTGTAGGTAAGGTGGCTGTGTCGTTAGCTGTTTCTGGAGGCTCTTTATTCCATGTGGCTCTGTTGACCGTGGATGATGCTTTCGGTGTACAGTTTGATAAGGGACGCAATCCGTTATCTTTTTCTTCCCAAGAAGTCGTTATTGACGCAGACGGAATGGTGGGTTTTTTGAACGAGTCCTTAGGCTTATATTCTGGGGATTCTTTGGAAGTTGTTGTTCACTTTGATATACGCGATGCACGAGTTTTGACAGGATTTTTTGCGAAAAATGTGAATTTTCAAGTTAAAAAGCATTTGAATCTTGTTTGGCCAGCGACAAATACCACGACTGCTTCGACGAAGCTCGAAAAGGCTGTATCGTTGATTGATAATTCTCTTTTTTCCGTTTCTTTGGTGGATTTCTTTGTAGGTGAGCTTGAAAGTGAGCTTGTGGCTAGTGTAGGCCTGCGTGTAGAGATTAAGGGCGATTTTTTGGGCAATTTCTCGTTGGAGCCCGTTAAATGGCTTGTAAAAGTCCGAGGATGTGACGGAAAGTCGGTCTATGACCTTTTCTCTCTTGATTTGGGTCGTGTAGGTCCAGAAAATAGCTATGTGAAAGCTGAGGTGCGTGTCCCTGAAATTGTACCTCAGTTGTTGTTGGAATGCAGTGAAAGCAAGTATGGAGTGTCTGTGTTGAACGAGCTCTTGGTGGGGATCACCAAAAAGTTTGACGAACACGATAGAACTGTTTTTTTGTTTCAAGCTCAGGAATCAGATAATGTAGCCTGGTTATCCAAAGTTACAAGTGAGGTTTTATTTCCTGTGAATTTCAACGATTTCAAGCAACGTTTACTTCCTGTCTTAGCAGTTTCAGATGAAGGGCCTTCTTTTTTAGATGTTAAAATCCCAAAGCTTGAGGTTTTGTTACCCAAGCAAACAACGAAAGACGACATAAAACCGGTTATAAGCACAGAGGCCGTTTTTGAAGCGTCTTTTCCCGATTTTTTGGATAGTTCAAACGGAATGCTCACGTGTAATGTGACTCTGTTTGAAGGAGACATGGAAATTTCTTCTGAAGAGGGACCTTTTTTGGATGCTGATTTTTTTTTGCCTCAGAAACTGTACTTAGAACTCAACTATGAAAATAATACAGTTTGTGGAGGCGCTTTTCTTGAAAACTGTGAAATCCAAGTGTTAGAATCTTCCGTTTTGGGTGGGCTTGTTCACAGTATATTGTTTGGGGATAACAAGGGGCTTATTACCTTAGAATTGAGCCATATACTAACGTTTACGGTTGAAAGTGTTCCTGTGTTGAACAAAGGAAGACCGTATGTTTTTAGAGACGTTCCTTTCACTCTCGAGCACTCTTTGAACACATCAGCATTTTTGGGTAATGATGAAGAAATTGGTATTTTTTTTGAGAAGTCCCCTCTTTTAGACAAGCTTTTGGGGCTGATCGAGGTGGAAGTTATAGATGTAGTTTATCTTTCTTCAGGTGTGAACTCTTTATCTTTGATGGTTCATTTGATGGCTGAAACGCCATCTTTTATGGAGGATTATCTGTACATTTTCGAACTGTCTGGTAATGTTGTCGACTTTCATTTTGGATATAATGATACATACCTAGGACACGTGCTTTTTAGTAAGCTCAGTTTGGACTCATCCCAAGATTTTTCAAACATTCTGATGGTATTGGAGTTGGCACCTAATGGAGAGAGTGAAACGGAGGTGCGTGAGATGCTCAGTAGATTTATCTCGAATGAACTGCCTAAAATCGATATATTTGGCCATTCAGAGAGTTTTCCCGCTCTGAAGAAGATTTCAGAGGTTTTGGAAGCAATCAAGGTGGGGGTCACTTTGCCTGACTATAACTGCCCAGTTCGTGAGGGTATTTCCAGAGAAGCCTTTTCTTTTGATACACCTAAAAGTGCTCCAGTTTTTGATGGTCTACCTCAAAGCACTCTATCTATCGATAATGTATCTGAGGACAATTCAGAAACCTCCCTCGAAAATCTTTTCTTCCCATTCCCCTTTTTTGACCAGCCAATCTCTGACTCAGGAAAGACGCTGGCCAACGGGTTCATTCTCAGTGTCACGATGCACATCATGACTCTGGAGCTCGAGTTGGAAGTGTATAATCCAGTGCGAAACTCGTATATGGACGTCAAAATTTTGTCTGCCAGAGCTATATACCACAAGAGGGATGGAGAGGATGAAGATGAAGAGATTGAGTTGGCCCACTTGAGAAAGAACACCCTTATCAGAATTCCTCCGGGAGTATATAAGACTCCTGGATTGCCAATCACTTACGAGACGACAGGCTTGGCGGGGGAAATTCTTAGGGGGGCCACAAACAAAAAGTTGGGGTTCGAGACTGTGGCGGTGTTCGAGTTGACAATTGGGGATTTCAGGCTGGTTTTGGAGTATAGGGGGGATGGGACCATGGCGCAGATTCGGTTATGATTTTCTAGTTTTGTTTTGATTGATTTATTGATTCTGTGTAGTTGCTTCGAATGAATTTAGACTTTAGTATGGACGGTCGCTCGTACATATATTCAGATTTTGATTTAATGATAGTACTGAAATGACTCGTTTGTTGTATGTTTTGAGAACTGTAATAATAAGTTATAACTGAACTACAGAACAAATCGATGTCACGTTAATGAATCTATGATATAATACACCACTCGCAATCACAATCATTCGCTCTCCTTGTATTTTGCGAACCGTTCAATCTCCTTAATCGCTCCAAAAGACAACTGTCTCAACTCCGCATTCAAATTCTTATCAATCTTTCTCTTGAAAATGTCACTCTTCAAAACCTCCTTGATCTGTTTAAGCTTCTGCAAGTATCCTCTCTCTTTGAACACAGATCCATCGTACACAAACTCTTTATCTGAGTAAATGTCAAACACAGACAGAATGGTCTCAATGATCATCTCTGGAGAAAGAATGTCAATGAAAGAGCTCGCGTCAGCAGACTGCTCCAATGGTATGTAAGGAACTTTCAATACAGTATCAAAAATATAGCCTCCTACAACACTATTCACCTTAATCAGAGGCAACTGGCCCAAACAACCCCAAATCTGCACAAATTCGATAAAGAAAGCACCAGCCAAATCCAAAAACTCTTTTGTTTCCAGAGACTTTGCACCCTTCTTTTTCTTTTTGAGCTGAGCATGACGGATTTCCGCACTTATAGCAGCCACCCACATGCTGCTCTTCTGGAGCGCGTTTAGCAATGTCACATCTTCGCCCAAATCCACAGCCACAATGGAAAAAGTTGCGTTCAAAAAAGTGAGACATTTGACCAACACATGGAGCTGATATGTAGAGTCTGGAGACAATTTTTCAGGTTCTCCTGTAGAAAAAAAAGGACATAACTTGTCCAGATCAGAAACCAAGAAACGCCACATATCGCGCACCTCATCTGTCCAAATTGAGGGCATATCCTCTTTCAGCAAAGAGCCGAAGAGTACCGCAAAATTAATGGCACAGTCGAGTGCGTGGAGCTCAAGCTTGCCTCCAAAGCTGGAAAGGCATGTCTTTATGAGCGCGAAAAAACGCTGATCGAGCACACGAGCTACAAGAGCACTTCCAGTAAGATACTGTGCAATATTCTGATAACTTTGGTCGTTGTTATCGCCTTTAACGTACTCCATCTCAGATCCGCAGAACTCAACCATAGTTGCAACAAGATCAAAAGCAACTTCTACAGCTTGAAGACGGGAGAGAGCAGCCTTCTTTCTGTTGATTTTCTCAGCAAGAGTCTCAGCACTTTGAGTGAACTCTTCAGGGTTGATGTGTGCATCTGCAAGAGTTGTGTCTAGCTTAGATATCGCATCCACAAGGAAATTGCTGAGGTTCGTATATACTTCAATGAACACTTGCTCTCTAGTTTTCTCGAAGTCAGCAAGCGCTTTATCCTGGTCAGCTTCTGGGACCCCAGCTAACGCCAAATTAGCTCCACACACCTCAAGAATCTGCATTTTGAGACTCTCCACAAACACATGTGTCGCAGCGTCTATATGCTGACCCATTCTTGTAGAAAAATCGACCAATGCTGGAAGCGAGACTCCGCAGCGGAAGACTAAGGACTCGACAAACACCGCAGACTCAGAACTAAGATCACATGCCATATCCAAAAGCGTGTTTAGAAGCAGAAGAGACACAGGAAGCTTCTCTGAAGATGTATCAAGAACCCAGCGCAAAAGACTCGCAATGAAACCCGATAAAAGCTCCAATCTTGGGTTCTCCTCACCATCTAACAAGTCCAGAAGAATCGCATCTGAACCATTAAGCAATGCTACAACAAGGCCTAATACATTTTCTGTAAGTTCAAAAAGAGTATACTTCTGTGTGACACTTGTGGGGTCCTGAGAAAGGTCGTTGTATGATGACTTAAGCGTGTTAATATTCTTTTCAATATATGGCCATATCTTACGCTTCTTCCAGAGATGTGTACAAAGAGGATACCCATCCTCAAAAGCTATAGTTTTGAGAATTGCAATGGTACCGCATATAACATCTGGCAGCAGATCCTCAAGAAGTGAAGGTAGATTCTGAGGGAAGATCACTTGCATGATATTTTGCTTCATAAATTCCTCCCTGTGAGACGAATCACTGCATAGAGTAGCTATGTTATCAAGCGCAAGAACTCTTGTTTCTAGAGGGGTTTTTGGTGCAATCTTTTCGAGAAGAGACGTTATTTTAGCTTCAACAGGGGAACTAGAGATCGCATTATTTGAACCGGCTTCACGCGCGTAAGGCGTTTTCTGAGGGCGCGAAAGTCTCGAGTTCTTTCTTATTTTCCCCATGTTTCCTGAAGTATAGTATCAGAAAATGCTATGATACTTGGGTAGAGTTTGAGAGCTCCTCTAGGATAGAAATTTTTCAAAAAAAAAAATTTTTTTTTTTTTCTTTTCTCATCATTGCAGATTCGCATAATTTTGCGCAAAATTTTTGACATCAAAAAATAATACTGGTGTTTATGGTATAAATAAGGCATTTGATCATCTAAAATCAGACTCGCTTGTTCATATTTGGTGACTCTATCAATCTTTACAGAGTTGGGCAAAACCTTGCACTTTGCGTGACAGTACTTGTGATCATTTTTTGAAAGGTCACCAATTTTCTAAAATAAGATTCTTAGAGGAAGATTAAAATCAATGGCGTTAGCCCAAACTGTAATTTAAGAGAATCTTGAATGTTTCCCAAATTGTAAAGCAAGTAAGGAAACACAACTTAGAATTTAGAATGCTTGCTCGAAAGACTTATGCTTTGCTACGCTAGTTTGAAAAAATGCTGCATATCAATCAACTAAACACTTGCCGCTTTGAACAGCCAAGATAACACCATAACTTATATGACTGAGAGTATATAGGCACGTAACTCATTATTCAGTGGTGTATGATTTCTTAACTGCTACATAAGCACTTAGCGGCAGTTTAACTATAATCTAATCTTGGAACTCCTTGTGTTCCACCTGTGTTTTGTTCTCAAACGCAATCTCTTCCTGCTCTTCAAACACCATAACTTGTGTAGACTTGAACTTTCTGGCATGCGTTTTCTTGTTGAACAACTCTCCCAACTCAGCAAATGTTCTGCCTTTCGTCTCAGGCAATCTGAAGAAAGCCCAAATAGCGCCCAAAAAACAAGAACCGGCCCAGAAGAAGCCGGTCTTTGCTCCCCAGTTCCAACTTTGTGGGTTTAACTGGTACGGAGTGATGATTGCATTGAAGATACCACCAATATTGTAAACGTTACGAGCAAGAATCACAGTCTTTACTCTCAAACGAGTCGATGCCATCTCACCCACAATTGTGTAACAGATAGGTCCAAGAGTACAGTCATACACAAATACAAACACTACAAGAAGAGAACCGGCCGCCCACTTTGGACCGGCAAGGTCTTTAGGCGCACAGCCCATGCACCCCACAATGAACATCAAAGTCCCAAGGATACAAAGGCCAGAGAAGAAAATCGTGAACCGACCGAGACGTTTGATCAAAAACCAAGAGCACAAACAGCCAATAACCCCAAAAGCGTACTGCATTATCGAGAAGTTAAACGCGTTCGTCGTCAGAAGCCCAGCCTGTTCGTAGAAGTAAGTGGAATAAAACATCAATGTGTTACCGCACTCGTTTTGCAAAAGCCAGGCAATAACTGTGATCTCGGTGCGTCTCAAATCAACGCCCTTAAAACAGTCCCAATAAGAGGTACCGGCATTCTCATGCTGCTCCAACTCGTTGGTGAGACGCATAAAGACCACTTGCTTGTCTGCGAGGGTTTCAATATCTTCATCCTCATCAACAGACAAGAGCCTCTTGTAGTTTTTCTTGGCTTCTTCGTAGCGTTCACGCTTCACCAACCACCAAGGCGACTCTGGCGAGAGAATTATTCCGATGAGAATAGGGAGCGGCCAGATCCATTGAATTGCGTAAGGCACTTTGTAGGCCAAGTCAGTAGGGTCCAGCGACTTTGAGCGGACAACCCCAGCGGAAAGAAGCATACCAATGGTCCAGCAAATGTTAACGTAGGTGGTAAGGTACAGACGAAGTGCCAAGGGACAAATGTCCGAAGCATAATTGACTGCCATAGTCTGGAAACACCCAAAACAAACACCGGTGAGAACCTCACCCACTGCCAAGACGGAAAGACTGGGCGCAAAGAAAAGAACAAAGATAAAACAAAACACAAGAGAAAGGAATGCACTGAGTGTACGTCTATAGCCAAAGCGGTCGGCAATGTAGCCAGAAATCTGAAGACCGACAATCTCACCACAGTTTACACACATGGTGAGGCCAGTCTGCCAGGCAGTTGGGATTTCGAGAACTCCGTCCTTTTCCACGCCAAACTTCTCTTTAAAGGCCGGGAGCGCATAGAACGACGAAAGAAGAGTCAAGTCGAATCCTTCCATGACAAGCGAGGAACTGATAATGACCGAGTAACATACAGCTTTAGGGTACTTGTGGATTGCATCCATAAAACTCATGCTCTTCTCTATCTCATTCATTTCACGCGCATCTTGCACTGCAACGACTGCTGCATCGGTATTTTCGTACATAGTACTTATTTCATTCTTAAGAGTTGAGGCGTCTGTCATTTTTGCTACAGCAAGAATATTCTTTACTTTATATAGCTTTGTAGAAGCGTCAACGCGCCATGCAGCTGTATGCGGGTAACTGCATGAGAAAAAAAATAGAGAAGTCAAGTCTTCGACATGGCGAGAATCAACATGTTTGACGTGGTGACGGGGATGGTGTGTATTGGGGTTGGCGTCTACACAGGTGAGTCTTGCTTGGTGTTTTGAGGAGCCCAGTATTAAGGTTTTCTCAATTGTGAGTGTTAACTAACGTCATAGGAAATAAGTTTTTTCTCCCCATTATTATGTGAGTATGCAAGTATATGGGGTAATGATTAGCAGGAAAGGCACTAACAACCTAGTGAGCGTTTGGAAAAGGACGGAAATTTGCGCACGGATATTCCAAAACCGGTCTACAGTGTAGATGACTTGGAGCCCACAGAAATGGCTTCTCAAAAAAAAGACAAGCCTGAAAATTAAGACTTTGAATTTGCAAAGTATTGATTTATTTTCTATCCATGTTTATACAAGAACGGGTTTAAAACCTTAATAGACATCAACAGTGGAGTCTACAGAAGGCTTTTACAAAATTCATACAGGGCTTTAGACATAATGCATTAAATTCATGGAATGCGGGGAAAAAGTTGGAATTAAGGAATAAAAAGAAAGCATCGAAACTGTAGAACAACAAAACTAGAAAATAAGAAGCTAAATGGTATTGATATTGGTATTCACCGTGAGTTTATGTGCATGAGTAGAAGGTTTTTTTGTGGATTTGAAAAAAATATTCTCCAGTAAAAGTCCTGGAGGTCTGGAAAAGCGAGGCTCTTGAGTCAGGGCATTTGTTTTGATTTCTTGGTTATTTTTGACACATTCCGCGGAATTTCCAGGGCTCGAATCACGAAATACCGTAAGTTTTGAGCCGCTCGAGGGTGCATCCGGGCGTACGGGATTTGATCCTAGAGTCTTACTCAAGTCTAACTTTTTGAGCGGCTCTGTTTTTCTGATGGTACGTTGTATTCGTCCCAATTCTTGATCGAATTCATTGGCTAATACTTCAAAGTCTTCTGCATGCTCAATAAATTCATCTTCAAACGTTGCAAATTCATTTAAAGCAGGTTTAGGGGAATTTGGCACGCTCAAATCTGAATCACTTAGCTCGCCATTATTGTCAAACACTCCGCTTCTCAAAAATGCGCTCAATTGATGAGCAAATTTTTCGTCTTTATCAAAGAAGAGTACATCATCAAGAGTAATGTTGATGGAATTGGCAGTGGTCATAGATGTAGCACTCGAAACAGCGCTTCTTATACTCTTTTCCAGCTCTGGAGAGCCAGAAAAACCAAAAGTAGAAGAAACTGCCGAAGAAGGGTAAGCAACAAGCAGAGAATTTTGATCCACTTGGAGTCCATCAATGAATATCGACCGGAAAGTTGGCTTTTCAAACTTTTTCTCTGGCATATCGCCCAAATCACCTCCGAGGACCTTTATAAAGTCATCTTTGAGACTTGCCTGGTTTTTGAGAATAGAAATCTCTTCATTAAGAAGTGTGATTTCACCCTTTAAAAAACCATTTTCCTCAATAATGCGCTTGAGAATGTGCTTGAAACGATGATTTTTCTCTCTGAGTTCACTCAACATGAGAAAATTCTTCTCCTCGATGGCAATGGTCTGCACAAGCTTGTCCATAAATACCTTCTGTTCAGCGTACTTTGGAAGCACCTCAGCCAATACGCTTAATGCTGATCTGAATCGACCTGAAAACTTATCTAAGAATGGAGTTATCTGATTCAAAAGCTCTTGGAGACTTTCTATTTGTTGTGACAATTGCTTATTCTTCGCGCTCTTAACTCTCTCCAGAAGCTGTATTTCAGAGAGCTTCAACGAGTAGTGGCGAACCATTTGACTCTCCTTTTCCGCATAAAATCTCTCTGAAGCCCTTTGCATTGTTTCCTTCTCCTTCTCCAACTTTGTTCTCTCACTTCTTAGTCTCTTATTGTCTTTCTCCAATCGAGTCAGCTTGAACTCCAACTTTGACACCTCCTCCTTAAACGAGACATTTTTCGATTGCAAGTCTGATAAACTGTTGAAGAGAGAAAAGTAGTCTTTCATTCTGTTTTCTAGCTCCTTCTCTACCTTCATTTTAGCTTCTTTCAAAGCAGCAATCTCATTACTTTTGGTCAGAAGCTCGGATTCTTTGGCCTCTAGATATCTATTGAGCTCCAGCTTATCGTTATCCATTTCAACTTGGTTTTTCAAAGCATTGAGCTTCGAATAGAGAGTGTTCATGTGCTGCACTTGCTGCGCATGCTGGTCTCTCGCCTGCTGGATCTCCTCTTTAAACTTACTTTTGTCATTCAAAAGCTCTTGAATACGGTTTTTGTGTAACTCTATTTTCTTGCCGCTTTCTAAAAGCTTCATTTTGCCCCGCATATTCTTACGCTTCAAGCGCTCTATGTCATCTGAGTCTGCCGAACTTGGTCGGCTCAGAGCCATCAGAATGTCTTCTAATAATTTTGGAGTACAGATCTCCTTTTCAAGTTTATGTATATGCTCTTTTTGCAAAGAGTTGGTGTGTTTGAGCCCACAGAGAAGCTTTTGCTGCGCAAAAAGGGTTTGCTTCAACTTCACGGCATCGAAATGTGCAGTTCGCTCTTTCTCCAGCTTCTCAGTATCCTGTAGAAGAGCATAGAACGTTATAATTAGGCTCGCAGAATGGTCCGCAAAAAGATATATCACAGACACCCTTTGAATCCTAAGAAAAAGGAGCTTGGCTAATAGAAGCACAAGAATCGATTTCTGTAGTGGGCCCGCCATGGTGTGCGTGCGAAGGTGCGTCGTGGAAGAGCGGGATATCTATATGTTTGTTTGGATGCAAAAATGTATTTAATTTCCCCTTTGGGAAAATTGTTAGATTGACAAATTACTTTTCCCGCTGTCAGACTCAAACTTTAGGAGTTTATCAGAGAAATCTCAGTGAATTACTATTCGAAGAGTTGGAAAATGTAATACGAATAGTTTTTTTCGAATTTTTGCTGTTTTTGTTGGGCGTAGGGATGCTCAAAGTGCTTCCCCTTAATTTACCATACATCCGTACACCAGAATTAAAATCCTGGATACCCGTCTGAATCAGAAATTTGAAGATTTGAGTGTTGAGGGAAAATAACGCTATTTCCGTTAGAAAGCAGTTTTCACATGCTATATTGAGTTTCAACAGAGCGAGCTTCTGCAAGTGTGTACAAAAAGATGAGTTAGTGTTTGATGCGAAATGGTCTCGAGGGTGTATACAGATTTACAATTGATAAGTTCATATCGGAACACATTGAATTGTGAAAATGTTCAGAGGTAAAATTTACAAGTAAATGCTGCTTCTCCATCTAATGGTTGAGTGATTATTTCTCGAGTATGACAAATCTGAAGAAACATTACATAAGCATCAAACGTTTCAACTGATGGAGCTGTTTACGTGGGTTTTTTTTTGAGAAGATATTGTAGAAAGCCAGTAGAAACTACCGTTTATTGAGACGTTTAAAAAGAACTACATGAAAAGTGTACAGAATTCTTCTGCTTCTTGATAAAGAGGTCTAAGAGATTGATCGCAAATAGAGCTTTATTTCTGATGTGAAGATAGATTTTGTGCGCTTCAAGTTTTCAAGCATTGACTATACTAAAATTCGCAACTTTTTAATGAGAACTTCCACCAAAAAATTCAAAATTATTAGACGTTCACTATATCAGTACTTAAAATGTTTTAATCTACGATGTTCTATGAGGTTGTAATATTGCTACCACATACAAACTCTATGATTCTATCACAGTGGTTTGTGAATACTAATTGTACAATTTTACGAAGAAATGCCTTCTTAGTTTTAGCCCTGCAATTCCAGCACTATTAAGTCTGGAAATTTCTGACTAAACACATAGTTTTATGACTCTTTAGTACTGATTATTGTTGCCATTATGATTCTGAATGATTCAGCAAGTATAAGCTTTCAAAAAATCGTTGAATAGCGTAACCTTGCTAACTAAACCTCCATCAAACATTGAATAATCTTTCTCGAATAGATAACTATTATACAAGAAGATTGGTCAGCCCTGATAATCAGTTACGGCTTCAGAAAACTTCTCTTCAACGACCCCACACAATGCAACCAAATCCTCCAAGCCCTTGTACAAGGCCTCTCTAGCGGTAGAACTGCCGTATGTTTGTATTCTTATATGCATTTTTCTTTCGGAAGGGTGAGGAATCAGGTAACCACAAAACTCGACATCTGGGTTCTTCAAAATCATCAGCTTGAGCGCATTTCCAAGCGTGTGATCTTCTTCAAGGAACTGGAACGAAGCGGCTGTGCCATCCTCTGTCGATCCAGGGAGGAGTTTTATTTTGTCGACATCCTCTTCAACTTCCTCGGTCCCCTCCATGTCTATATCATTTTCATCCATTTTGGTTATTGGTGCGTGAAAAATTTTGAAATTTGTGATGAGATGCTAAGAGCACGCACAAAGCTCGACCATAACGAGATTAACAAAGTAACGTCAAATCCATAATTCGTTGAACTAAACTCTTCAACTCCTATTTGTGTGATTTGGGTACAGGAGAATTTAGCGTTTCTGCACCATATACCACAATATGCAACGGCGGCCAAGTCATGTTTGACGTTAGTTTAAGCACAGATCTAGATTGACAGTAGATTACCGGTATTGATGTATTCACAACGTACTGGATCTGCGGGAGCGGAATGGCAGTATATTGTATGTTCAGTAGAGAGGTTTGAAAGTAACAGATTGGGTAAACCACTATTTGAATATTGAATTGTTGAATCCAAGGAGGGCATATTGAGTAGTACTTTTACACTAGAAACGAGTATATAATTTGCCAGCTCAATCAGGTGAGCTTGGGCTGAGTAAGCTCATTAGGTGCCATTTGACAATCTAGACCCACGAACAGAAAAGCAGGCACATTGCAGCTACCCAGCGGATGATCTGAGGCAGAGTATATAACCCAAGTACAAATTCAAGTGTTTCTGAGCTTCCAAGTGCAGTCAAAATATATTCAATTTAGGCAGCTTCGTATTCTACCTAATATGTATGAAATCTCAATAAACAAATGATGCTCTATATATAAATGTAGCATTAGATCGGCCCATCACATAGTGTCTCACCTCTCGTACTGTAGATAGGAAGAGCTTCCAAAGGTCTAAATCGAACAATGAGATCTTGTCTCAGTATCCACGGCCCCCTGTGGTATGAAGACAAATCGGGACAAGCGAACAACATACCCAATTACACAAGTCAATATGACCCAAATGACTTCCGAAAACACGAAATTATAGTTTTACTGATTTGTGATACCGATTCGTGATACCGATTTGTTTTTGCTTTCATGCGATTCCCGACAGTCGTCCGGAATTGTACATACACTGAAAGTTAAGGGAAAAGAGAAAGCCTTTTTGTGTTACACTGGCTGGTGTGTACAGAGCAGGCCTGGCCAACTAATTTTGAGCGGACCACAACGAATCTTTGTACAGTTTCATTCTGACTCAAATTAGGTTCATCAAAAGCATCCAAAGATTACGTCCGCCTCAGATGAAGTAAATGTCTCAGTTCTCGGAACAAAATCCAAGAAGCCAAATTCTATTGATTTATTCTATACATACACCCGTTCCAGCTAGCCCTGAATACTGAGAGGCTCCTGTATGTGCTATAGCATGACATGACACTTTTTTACGAGGCCTCAAGTATCACCCGTAGATCTTAGATCTCTCCAAATTGGACATCCCGCAATCCCCATAAAGGAATAACCCGTCAGATCTAAAACATTTTGACATAATGGCATGTTAGCGGGAGTTTCCAGACTTAAGTTCATCAAGTTACAACTTATATACCCTTATTTTTTTATGAAACCTTTGTGTAAATCATTATTCCAATTTCCTTAAACCGATCCAACAGAAGCATCTTTAATTGTCCCCCGTTTATTCAAGTATAATTAAATACAAATTAACCTCAGATCTGACTTGATCGAAAATCTGCTGATCATAGGTAAGACCTGCTGAATCGATTTGGCCGTGTACCGAGAAATCGCAGTTTTATTTGCCAAAACTTGAAGGAAGAAAATCTATGAACTAATCCCTCCAAAAGTTGCGACATCCTGGTCGTTGCCCCAAACCTGGTCCCTGGGACCTATAGCATTTGACGGGCTCGCTCCTGGCTACTTTTTATATTTTACGACCCTGCAACTGCATGCGTCTGCATGCACTCAAAATGCGACCACAGATCAAAGATCGTCGTCCCCCATTCTCTTACGCGAGCTGCGGCGTACTTTCGCCGTCTGATAAATCAGGTCATTTCGTAGTATAAATGATTTTCAATTCCTGCTTTGCCACAAAAAAAATGCGTACAGAGACGGTCCCACCTCAAACAGGGCCGTGTGAAACTCTCTGTGAGGTTGTTGGACTGATAAAGCGCCTCTGTAAGATCGTGGCGGTTCTTCTTGACTACTATGTTCTTATTTTCCCCTCATCTTTTCCTGTGCACAAGGACCTTGATACCCTTCTGGCTGCGCTCAAGTCTCTCCATGAGGACATCGAGCACTATGAGAAGCTGGTCCAAAGCGAACGTATTATTCTCCAATCTTCTAAGGCAATCTTTCCGGAAAAAGCTCTTCAAGTTACATGCGAATGTGTGGAAAAATTGACCGGTTTTTTGCGCCAGTTGAGCTTTCTGCTCACCCAAATTTCCGCATGCCGGCTTCCTGTGCTCCTACAGGATAAAGTCCTTGCTCCAGAAAACACATCCATCTTCTTGTATCTTCTTCTTGACGCTTTGCGCATCAACATCATCTTGTCAGACCTCGGAAGACACTCTTCCGAGTTGGACCTCCAGGTTCTCAAACTGGCAGTCTACATTGGCCTCAATGCGCACATCAATCTTGCTGAGAACACTGTTCTTTCTCCAAAGCCAGTGAAAGGTTATCTCATTGAGAAGTATACTTTCAGAACCGAGGACTATGGTGCGCTTCTTGGTGGTGCATTAGACGCCGAACGTCGCAAACGTAATGCGGCGGCATTTTTGGTGGATGTCTACAGAAGCAGATCCCCTCCTCCTGTTCCGGTCAATCTCTCGGACTACATCTCTTCGGTTGACAACTACATGGGCTCGGAGTTCGCCATTTTCTACAGAGTCAAGAGTTCAGTGGACTATGAGTTTCTGCGCGGCAAAGACACAGTATATACCGACGGTTCCGAGTCTGTGGACACCAGAGAAACGTTGCTTCATGCTCTCATCTGCTTTGTGGTCAACACTTCTCAGATTGTGGATACATACAGTTCTGCAAAGATTTTGCCTGTGAGCGAATCAGACGCATTCAATAGGGATTTTGAGGCCGTTAACAGTGTGTTTAAGGCATTTTTGGTGGACATGTACCTGGTTGCCCTTGGGAAAAGCTCTTCTTTGAAGTTCACTTTTGAGAATATCGTTATGGCCATCCGCAGTCTCACAGACACAATAACGCTTTATAACAGAGCTCTTGTGAAGCAGTTGTTGAAGCAGCTGTCTGGTGATGATCGTCAGCGGGCCCATGTGCTTCTGGCTGTGAATTTTTTCTTTATGGTAGCTGTTGTCGGGCACGAGTTTCCTCTTGCCAAAGACCCTCTTTCTGCAATGTTATATGATTCACCAAGTTGTTTCAACGATCATGGCCTCTTTGATTTTCTTTCTGGCTCTTTGAGATTTTCCCGTGGATTGGAGATTTTTGACCTTTGTCTCTCACACAATAGAGAAATAAGCAAGAGTGCCAAGGCTGACGCCATTGAGATACCTGTTGCAGAGGAGGAGCTTGTTAGCACACTTCTCAGCAACTTGACTTTGCTTTCACACGCCGTGTTCCCATCTTGTGAGACAGGTGTGGCGTTCTGCGATTTGGAACTTATGATTAGAGGCGGACAGGAAATGTTCGACCAGGTTACAGTACAGTCCTTCAGACGGGCTAGCGACTATGAAAGAGAGGAGGGAATGGATGTTGGAGTTCGAGCAGGTGAGGTTGTTTTGTGATATATATGAATAGGCTATTTATAGAGGGCTTCGGCCATGCTTTGGTAACATGCATTGGGAAAATTGTAGATTTCTTATAGTAAAAGCTAGTTTTAGTTTCGCTATCATAATCAATAAAATGTTACTAACGCCTCACACTTCCACACAAAATTTTCGAAAAACAAGATCTAATGACTTAGCACATCTGTGCATCTGTCATAGATAATAACTACACTGATCAAATTATATTCATCTTAATATAAAAGATAAACTTGATTAGGGATAATCTTCAACCGTGAAACTCCTTATGTCTCCTACACATCTCATAACATTTCTTAACTATCTACTCACTTTAGATACTTCTGAGCCTGTTCCTTAACCTTTCTATCATACGTAGCTCTGTCCCTACCAAATGCTCTCCAAGCAGGCTCTTGGGCCGGCGAGTCAGGGTTAGGTGTATCGAGCAAATCCTGGACTCCTAACACAATTTGTTTTAAAGTGATCGCTGGCTTCCAGTCCTGGTCCTCGTTCAAGATACTCAAGCAAATCGTGCCCGATGGATAGACATTTGGATGGTAGAAATTAGCAGGAAATCTCACCTTAGGAGGCTTCAGAGGATAGTCGTCGGGAAACGTTATTGTAAGGGGGTATATCGCATCCGCCCAAAGAGTGCCTGTTTTACCAGGTATCCCAGCGGTCCACACCTGGAGGTTCATAGATCCGTCTGGGTTTTTTGATGGTTTGGCATGGAATCCAAATGGATGATCCTTTCTCCATGATTTTCAGGTTAGTAAAGATATAATACAGGCATTAGAAGTTGCAAGCTTGTAATGATTCATAGACGTCGAATAATTTAGTAAAAAGAGTCGGCGTGGCAAAGTTTAGCTGGTTTGGAATCTTGCAGAAGCATGCACGAAGCAGATAAATCAGTAGAGCAAACGACCTAACAGTAAAAATAAACCTTAAAGAGTAAAACCAATCAAGAGAACTTGCCATAAACTAATCATCCACTAAGACTTTGAACAAAAAATTTTGAATCAAACAAAATATCAATAAACCACAACAAATCACAACAAACCACCAAAGAGTAACAAGAAAACGACACAGAAGCAGCCCAGGCGCGTCGAGAAAAAAAAATCACTTCTTTTCAGCAGGTTAAATGGATCTAGTTATACACACCTTTCTTCCTGAAGCCTGGCAAGACGTAACGAACTCATCGCGATCGGGTTAACTTTGAAGAGGGATGAATAAAATATAAGACCTCACGTGACTGAATAATTTACAGCATGTACTACTTCGATGCGATTTAAGGCAGAATAATACACCTTAGAAATGTCAGATCTTGACGAGTTAGACGACTATCTTGACGATTTTGCAGATGATATTCTTGACAAGCCTTTTGACAAAAAAGGCGAGTTCACAGAGTCTGATGCAGACATCACAAAACAAGTGGAAGCGGAGATGGCCAACATCTTTGGAGACGCGTATAAAGACCCAGAAACTAAAGCGGGCTTGGACAGACTCATGAACCAACTTGCAGACTCGATTGATGTTCCGGAAAGCGAAATTCCAGAAGAGAAACCAAAAGACTTTAAAAATGTCATATCCTCAACAATGAATAGACTCAAGGAACAAGATGCCAAAGTGGAGCGTTCTATAGCTGAGGAAAATGGCGCTGGTGATGACCTTCTTGCGGGGCTTTTGAAAAATATGGACTTGGGAGACTTATCAGGAGGATTGGATATGGGAGACCAGGACTTAAACACGCTTTTGCTGGACATGGTCTCGCTGCTTACATCGAAGGATGCTCTTTACGAGCCACTCAAAGATCTTCAGGCGAAGCTTCCTGTGTATATAGAGGAAAATAAGGACAAAGCCGATGTTTCTAAGGAAGATATAGAGAGATACGAGGGACAGCTACAAGAGATCAAGCTCATTTTGGCCGAGTTTGATAGTGAGGGATATGATGACGCGAAAAAAGAGTGTCAGGAACGCATCTCTAAGATGTTGGAGAAATTACACGAATGGGGGATGCCTCCAGATTCCTTGGTTGAGAAGGAAAAGGGAATGAACTTCGGAGCAGACGAGGTGGGAGAGTGTGCTACTCAGTAGATGAAGAAAGTAGGCCCAATGTTTATTTTCATGGTGATGTCTTGATGATCGTGTTGCTCATGAATAGCTTTAAACTCTTCATCCCATGTCCACTGTGTGGCGTGGTCTGTTAATGATGTTACGATATGTAAGTGCTGCCTAATATATTATACTACATCTTAAAACATTCATCAATCAATATATACAATGAACTCGTATCGTAAACGCTTAGCCATTAGTCACTTGGCAGTAGTTCAGTGTTTTGTTATGCTTATTAATGGCTTTCATAGAACAGACTGGCATAAAGTGTCATACAACAATTACCCATCAGCATATCAAACTTCTCTGGTTGAAGAGATATTTGTGCTGGTTTATCAAGGACCTGGCAAAGGAGAAAGCATCTGTATGAGAGATGGCTTCAGGGAACAGCTGCTCCAACCCAAATACACCACAAATGGAATCCAGGCGTAGTGTGTGATGGTCTTAGAAGTCTCCACGAGCTTCAAGATTCTCTCCTTCGATTCCTCAGACAATTTGGCCATTTTATGTGGTTTGTGAGAGTGTTTTTTTCTAAAATTTTCATGCAGGGGCTTCTAGCACCCTCCAATGTCACCTGCTTTCCTCATGATATCACAGGATAAAAGTATGAACTTTGAAAACAAGTGGATTGTCTGCTTCCTCCGTAATCTGTAGTTAATCTATTTCATGTTGCTTAAATTTTTGCGGATCATTTTCGACCGAATGTACCTGCCAATCAAGTATTCCTGCTTATGAAGCTTCTCCATCTCTCACAAAGTTCTCACAAAGTCTCAGAACTTTCAATTAACATCCTTGAGAGCCGGAGTAAGTACTCTCAGCAATTCGTGCTCAAAAATCACATGGCCGATCTTTCGGATTGATACGGCCCTATTGAACGCATTTATATGCTCCTACACACCTAGCTAGCTCCTGTCAATTCCTATGATCGACCACAGCAAACGAAAAGCCTTGACGGGATGTTGGCAGAACGAGTCAAAAAAGGCACTTGGGTGAATCGCAAATTTCTTGAAGAGCACCTTTGGAAAGCCGTGCAAAGTTCATTCATCCGAAAATTCATCTCGGTAAGGTGCTACAGCATAACGATGCGGGCACAGTGCCCCATCACATGTATTTTTAGTCATTCTGTGTTTTCTTCAAAGTAGACATTTGTGCATTAATTGCTTGTCGATCATGGTCGTAAATTTACCCTGGGCAACCAACGCCGAAAAGCTCGTCAATCGTTAATCGCCCTGCGGCTTGAGCCAAAATTGATGCTTGTCCATCCCTATTCGCTAATTCCTTTATTAGTGTTTGTTCATTCCTATTCGCTAATTCCACAATCAGTGATTTACCGAATCCCAGCTCATCGCAGATCTTTTGTGGGGGTTTTTGCGAACACAGGGCTCCTAGTGTATCCTCTACTAAAGTTACTACCGCTGTATGTATCTCGAAACTAGCTATAGCGTTGCGCTATGGATATAGCAGGATTCTGGATCCACCGATCCACGCCGTTAAATTTTCAGTTGACAGAAACGTTCAACTTACATCTTGACAGATTCAGCATACGAGACTTGCTATTTCGAACCATAATCAGTAGAACTTCAATACAGGTTCTTTTTTTTTGAGCTGTCCCTGTGTTTCAATTAGGAGATCAGCATTCACATTATTGAGGTCAGCCACCCATCCTAAATATCCCAGAAATGCTGCAATATACGCATGCTAATCACCTATTTACAATCACAAACACTGTTTTCAAATTTCCAGGCTCTGTTCCACTTTCTTTTTTTATCCGTTACTTCCCATGTTTTCACCTTAAAGTGACTTGAACGTCTACCTCTAATAATCTCCGAGACTCCCTGTTCAAATAGAGGCTTTTCGACGCCTATATTATGATCTTGCGGATTTCCACTTCGATACTCAGCCAAAAGGATTGCCAAGGTTTTATCATAGATCGCGCCTCCAGCAACCGAACAACTTCATATTTAGGCACAAACTTACAGATCCCATAACGCATCGTATAATACACATAATACACATAATACACTGCTCACAACACATAACGAAACTCTTTGTTCTCCAAGTCCGTCATATCCTTCATCCCGTTCAAGATGCCTTCCATTTTCCCCTTCTTTGGCTTACCGTACTTAGCATCCCTTTTACGGTTTACGACCATAAAGTAGGCTCTCAAAAGGCAAGCAACTAAGAAACAGACACAGAAACATCCCAAGTTTATTGCCAACGCTTTCGTGTATTTCGGTGCATCGTCGCTGGTGAAGCAAAAAGGGCCTATGATGTTTCCTACTGCATAGAACATCAACAAAAGCATGCTCATAGTAGATCTTTTCGTATGTCCAGCATAGTTGGCTCCAAGAACTGACAACGAGAAGGCGTATGCCACAGAGTACGAATTGATGATCCAGTATGCAAACACTCTGCCCCATTTTTTGCCTCCGTCTTCTGTCGCATATACTGCCGCCAAACCTGCAGCTGCTATCATGACAGGTAATGCCATTCCCACTGTTCTGAGGCCGGTGTACTTTCTTGTCAAGAAGGAGAATATAAGCATCTGGCCCGAAGAAAAGACTGTGCTTCCTATACCTACAGCAATAGTACGAATTCTGTCATCAACAATACTGTTTAAGACAAGACTTCCAAAGTTCATTAATCCCCCATTTGGGATGTTAGCAAATACGATGAATACAACCAATAGCCACGTCTTTGGATCCCTGAAACATTCCCACACCTGGGGCCATTTCCAATCATACGTCTTTGTCCCCATCATGTTGTCGGTCACACGCTTCACGGAGATCTCTCTCTCTTCAGCAGTCAAGAATCTTGCCTGTCCTGGGGTGTCAGGAATGAACAAGAGCCATAGAGATCCGACTATGAAAGCGCAGAGACCGAGAACCAAGTATATTAACTTCCATGTTGCAACAGGCGAATTGGTCGCGTGCCCAAGCGCATAAGATATAAACGCAAAGATCACATTGAAAATTCCTTGCTGGCTTCCCCATATAAGTGTACGTCCTACTTGCTCTTTGCGTGTATAGAATTGCAGACAAAAAAGTACGAAGCCACCAGAGACTGGAGCGTCAAACACACCTAAAAGAAAGCGACACACGAGAATGCCTGCGTAGCTTGAACAACCAATGTGGCCGAAGATAACCACTGCCCAAGCTAGTGTAGAAAGCAGTATGACTTTTCCGGATGGATACCTTTGAAGAAGGTAGGAAACGGGATACTGTGCTCCAAGATACCCAAAGAAGAATATGGCCGAAACCCACGAATAATCCTGGCCTTTGAGATTGAGATCCTGGTTAAATGTAAGAAGAACTGCCCATCCAAGTGCTGCTTTACCCACATAGTTGAGCCCATAGAGAACACAAAGTATGGGAAGCATGTGAATGTCGAATTTGTGAGCAATATTCTTTGATACCTCTTCGCTGATATCGTCATTTTGTAACAATGTAATGACATTGGCACAAGGCTTTTCCTCTCTGGATGTTTTGGTCATGGGCAAAGGTAAGCGACTACACAGACACATATATATAGTTTCAGGACCAAGAACGTGAAACGTTATGCATAGGGCACTATTGCTATGTATATGGTAATTTTGACCTCTCCGTTCTGTCCTTAATTTAGCTACATGGATTTTAGTTGACACACACATGGACAAAGAAGATGTCACAGAAGACCTGCAAAATTATACATGTCTCCTGTGATGTTTTCCAGCTCTATGAAACGACCAATCTGATTGTATTACAAGTTAGTTATGTATAGGTGTACATTTCACTCAAAGCGCTTTATGTTTTTGGTAATGCTCATAGGCAATTCGAAGTTTGATAAGCCCAAAACAGAAACAAAGGGTTCCTGCGTCTGTCGCACGTGCAATAATAATACAGCCTCAACTGGAATGCAAGGAAAACGACGATAGAATCAATTAATGCTCATTTGATGACCTCGGGTCGGTACACTTTAAGGGAATTTCATACACCATTGGGGAAAAAATGGGTACAGCTTGTCAATGTGTCTCCCTCGGATCTCCTTGGCACATGCGGCACAGTGCCAGATTCGGTTAGCCATAAGCTATAGCAAGCGTATTTCCGTAGATTATATTCAGCATTGTGTTGAATTAACAGGATCAGAATTTGGACAAGGCTCACTGTACTCCGTGCGGACCCAGGCACTCCATGAAATTTGCAAATTGCCATGCAACGTCGCCATTTTTCTTCGCTTCAGTTTATCCGAAACTTGTTTCTAGAACTTTGTAGAGATGAGGTGCACAGGATCTGCGTCAGTAGTATTTTTGCGCAAGTCAAAATTGCAAGGCCCATCAATTGTTGATTAAACAACTCCGGCAGTTGAAAATTGGTAGAAAAATGAAAAATAAATTACCACCAACATGAAAAACTACAAAATCTTTCTTTATGAAGAGTTTTCATGTTATCCGTTGTCAGGTGTACTCAAATAAAGTCTAGATTCTCTAGATTACATCAGGTTATGCAAGCTGTAATATTTAGGTGAATATATGAATTGCGTTGTTCTTATTATCTTCGTTAGTAACGCTCTTGCTAGAAGTGGCTTTATCGCATTCATTAACGTCATCAACACCACCCCCATTATCATCACCACCATCTAAGTCCTTACCAACCACATCACTATCCTCATCACTATACATAATGTCATCACTGTCCTCACCATCGTCACCTTCATCTCCATCATGATGAACCTCACTTTCACTGCCTTCATACCTCTCTATACGCTCTTCATCATCTATACTCAGATCGTTTACCACTCCCACATCCAAAGCATCGCCCACCAACTCTTCTTCTGCTGGCTTATGTTCCTCCCCCTCCTCATCCTCCTTTAATTCCCCCAACTGTCCCTGTCCCTTTCTCATTCGCTCCTCGTGAATTTTCTCAACGTGCAGAAGATAGTAGTTGTAGTGCGTCACATGGTCGCCCAACAACTCGTTGATTTTGCGGTCCAAAACCCGAATATAGCGATGTATGAAATAATTTTGCTCGTCAAGAGGGTACTTCAAGGGTGAGTTTTCGCTGATCCAGAACATTTTATCTCCAGTATATAACAGATGCTCTTCGGTTGTGCTCTCCACCAATTTTGACAACCGCAACCAGTCTTCATAAGAGTGCGTAGATTTGCTTTTGTGCAGTGTGAGAGTTTCGTCTTTTAGTAAAACCTTGATTGACTCTAGCACATCTATGAGTTCAAGAATATCTCTCTGAGTTTTGAGAATATTACGTAAAACACCAACTCCTCTTGCCAGCTCAGGATCTGAAGTCATTTCAGCCATACCCACCTCCTGGTCTATCAACATTTGAAGTTCTTTGCTCGTATCTGAAAGTTCGTTAAAAAAGCCTGTCGCTGTGTCTGTTCTTTTGAGACGAGGCTCCTCTTTCTTAGGAGTCTTCTCCAAATCGTTTTCCAACTGCCCCAAAGGCTGCAGCTCCCCATTTCTTCTTCCTGTCAATGAGCTGATGATCTCCGAGTATCGACTAGCAAAAACATACTCTGTAAGCATGTTTGAGTAATCCACACACAAGATGAAAATGGTATCACCAATATTGGAAATCAAGATTGTATTCAAAGGAATAGCTCCCAATGCCCACACTACAAAGAAAGATCTAGCAAAAGAGGAGGTTGGAGAGGGCACACCGTAACCAATCGTAAGCAAGCAAAGGAAACAGAAGTATGCACTATCGAAATATGTCCAACCTTCCATCAATTTGAATGCCAAAGCGCCAAGAAGCCAGAAGCTAATGAAAGTGAACATCACAGCACCCAAAGAGAGAAATCTCTCATAATTATGAGAACTGCGTCTCACAAGTTCCATCATTTTGAACATGTCCTCGCTCGAAATGTTTGCATCCGGATGTCTTAATTTCTTACGAAGCTGTTTACGAGATGAAAATGAAGCAGTGCCTGCGCCACTAGATTCCAGCTCTTTCTCTTTTTCATGTTCTTTATCAGACTCTTCAGCTTCCTTGGCGTATTTCTCCTCCAACTTCTCTTTGTACTTCTTATACAACTTTGCTCTCCGTTTCTCCACCTGACTCCAGAATACCATTGGCTCGTTACGACCAAATACCATCAGTCGGACAGTCGACACAATTAAACCCAAAATCAAAAGACCTATCAACGCATATACAAGTACAAACGCTTTTCCTCCATTGTTTTCCGGCGTGATGTCTCCTAAACCTACAGTAGTTACGCTGACAACACAAAAATATAAAGATGTGCCGTAGTTGATATCGATCAATCTTGTGAAAACTCCAGCCCCAATGCTAAGCCATATTGCAAATGTAAGTACATAAAAAATCAATCCTCTTTGGGGCAGATCAAGATTGAACTCACTACTGTATTTTCCTCTTAAATAGCCAACGAGGTTGCAACTGAGAAGAAAAGAGTTAGAAAAGTAGAGAAATGCTGTTAAAATGGCAAAGTAATACCCTTCAGAAGGTCTATAGTGATGATCTTTATTGTCAGTACGCTCCATAATGTACACTTTTTCGGCTACGATTATGGATACAAGCAATACAGATGCAATTAGCCAGCCCACGATAGAGATGATCTGTGCGACAATGTAGTTGAGATTTCTAGAGAAGTTCATAATCAATGATATGTCAGATGCAGTGCCAAACACAATACTCAAACTATTGATCGCTATAACCCATTTGGGGTCAGATACATAGTTTCCATTTTCGTCCGTACGCCATTCATCAACTAGAGCAGCTATGGAAATCATATTGGCTAGAGGACCTAAGCACAGGGCTGCCAATGGGAAATAGGAAGAAAGAGCGAACCAAAACACAAAATTCCTCTCACTGGGCTTAACATTCAATGATAGAGCTGTGTCTCTGTTTATTTTAAGGACATTGTTCGGTATGGCTTCGGGGTCGTGGATTCGGCTGAGGATTGGTCGAAGAGCTTTATGTTTTGTTTTGCTTCTTTCAATATAGTCAATACTCTCATTAATCGATTTCGATACCAGGTTGAGTCTGTGTATTCGTGGATGCAATGATAGGTTATTGCGAGAGCTGTTCTGGGGTTTGGCACCCTTCAAGCTATTAGTTCGAGAGAGCATGTCATTCGGTTGTTTTCAAATGTAAATAATCCGCCCTTCGTAGCTCAGCGGGTTGCCTATCGAAGTCGTTCAAGTTATCCGGTATAGTAAATTGATAAAGTGAATTTCGGATAAGCCTAAAAAAAGAACCATGATTTTCTTCTTTTGGCAGCAATCCACAATGAAAATTTGGCAGAAATAAAGACATGTCAAATCTATTACTATACAGGCTCTACTTCAACGTTCCATCTACAATAGCTTTCATATTCCTCGAGGGATTCGGTTAAATATTGATTTTTTTTTGTTTACATGTCTCAAACGCTCATCGCGTGCGTTTAGTATTATATAGATGATGACTCAGTCAGAGGGTCCCATAAATATGAACATAATCTAATTTCTGTAGGTTCTAGTTTTGATAAGTAAATCAATTTTGTATTTACCTTCTTATCAGTTATTTTTTCCGTGACACTTCAAATTTTGGAGTGAGTATGCAACAGAATAAATACTTGACAGCATTATTCGAACATGATTATAAACTATTCTGAAGATTGAAACATGCAATTGATAATTATGGATCTTAGGTACCTTACGCTACGTCGGTGGACCAGTATCTCTGAGCTGTTCAATCACTTTTTGATATAAGCGTAAAGTCAAAACCAATGATACAATCAAGTGAATACAAATTAACTTCTACAATTTCTACCCCAATGTTCTTAGCATTATAAGTTAGTCTATAACACACACAGAGGACATTTTTGTAGAGCCGCACTGAATATATTTTCGATGATGTATTAAACGTTTTGAAAGACAGAATCAAAGGATATTACACAATCAAAGATCCCCGTTAAACCCTGTGAACCCACTCAACAAGAAGAACTTGAAGTAGTCGTATTTGTGCACCTGGTTGGCCCACTCCCACGTACTTGTTAAACGCCCATCCACACACGAACCAGCAGAGAAGAAATCCTCAGCTCCGCTACCGTTGAACGCTTTTGTGTAGAAATGTCTCAAGATACGTTTCTCCAAAATTTCTACACTCTCAAACTGCTTCTCGATCAACTCCTTCAAGAACTCATCTCTCTGGAACTCGTCCTCGATATGTAACAAACACCGATCTATCGGGTTGATGATCTTAGAAACCTGGAGATATTTGTCCAAGAAAAAAAGGGCGTTTGGCACCGTGGAATCACCCAAGTGGATATACAGAGAACCCACCCAAAAGCCGGCCTTCTTCTTTGCCTGCTCCACAATATTGTACATGGCTCTATACAACTTTGGACATGGTTTCACTCGGTTCAAGCCTTGGCCAGTCTCCGTGAGTCTATAGGCTGTTGTATCACACAACAAGTCGTCATCTGCCAAACTCCAGAGATGGATCATCTCACGCTGGACAATTGACCACAATGTCAAAGACAGAAGCACGTAATCATGCTGTTTATTGTGGTCGTGGCTCAACCGAGCTCCGTCTCTACCCACTCTGATTCCCAAAGCATACTCCTCCAGATCTTTCTTATCTTTGAAGAAAGAGAGTCTCTCGATCATTCTCTCCAACGGGGCTCTGTTCAGATTGATGTGAGAGTTAAGGTCTCCAATCAGATACAACACCTGGCATATCTCTTCTTCATCAAATCCGCTATTAGAGCTGTATTTACGTGAGATCGCCTTGATTGCCTGCTCCTTCATCTTGATCTCGCTGTTGATTTGCGACCGAGTCTTACCTCTGGTCAAGATTTCTGCGGTAGCATTGATGACCAACGGATCGTCAAAGATTGCCATTGCCTTCCCCTCTTCACGAGATTGAAGATACGACTCCACTGTCTTTATTGGTTTATAAAGATCAAACTCCATATGGTTCTTGATCTCAGGCATCCGCAGGTCCATCACCATATACATTAACTTACCAAAGTTGTCGTTGAACCGGTTTGGATTAAGAATCTTATAGCGGCGGCCAATTTCAAAGATGTTCTGGTACCATTTTTCATTATCCTTGAAGTTTTTGTCAACTATGAGCTCCTGACCAATCTTCATGTTCTTGGAAACTACAAGCCCTACAAGCACCAGGCACACCAGCTTGAGCTGCTCTACAATACGCTTCATCTTCGAGGTATACTGGAAAGAGTCCACTTTGTTTGTGTAGTCCGACACATTCAATGCAGCGTCTAGCAACTTGAAAAGTTGTCTCTCCTCCGCCGTGAGCCGTAAAGGAGTATAGCGAGCTTGCTTCTTAATAGCAGCCATGATCAGCTCGTTTGTGGCCTGGCTATTCATTGCGGCATTACTATTGGACGAGTCTCTAAGAGTGTCTGTTACAGGCTCCAACTCTTTCTTCATTTCCACCTCATCCTCGTCGATAGGCATCTCTTCTGAAGTTCCTTCGATCTGTGTGATGGTGTGATTTTTTCTGCGCCCAGAGCTATGGATCATCCGAAAGCACACTTGACAGAATGGCTCCTCACACTCCGTACAGTACACCAGCGACGGCATGTCCGAACACTCTATACAAAAGGCAGGATCATTCTGAGCACTCTCTGGTGTTTCTGTGGTCGCAGTCTCAGCGTCTGGGATCTCCACGTCATCCTTCTCAAGGATGTCAGCGAGCGAGGCCATCTTCTCTGAATATTCAAGTGAAAAACAGTCAAAAAATTAGATTCAACGGACTGAATGTTACAGGCCGTGTGGTTTTAGCTTTCAATGCCGGCCTCAATCAATGTTGGGGTATGTTGTCGGTCCGTATGTAGCTTAGTAGTTCACTGAAGAAAGTTTGATTTTTAATAAGGACGGAAGAGTTTGCCACTGCTAGATTTTTGAACGTCCGTGCTTTGAGGGGGGCAACCATAAGAGGTTCTATATGGTTTTCTGTTGATTTTGAATCTTTCCATTTTTTTAAAAATATACTCTAGTAGTTGATTTCGATATTTTTCAGCATGCCCTGATGGTAGATGCTTTGTTGAGAAAAGCATCTGACAGAGGATGATTTTACATACATATAAGAAAGAAAAGGAGAGACATTTACCAGGCGTGTCATAGTTTATGAATATAGTACTTATATAAGCATGGATGCTTATGCTACACTTGAAAACACATATCTCGTGAGATAATCCATCAAACCCGAGAAAAACACGCTCCATCAATCGCCTCAACAGTTCCAAAATGTTTTTTAAGTAGATTATCCATCCCAAGTGTGACTACTATACTGTTCAGCATACTTACACTCTATTATAGATCCCTCCTCGAAACTGAAAAATCTGACAGGGCACCGTTAAGTATCGGGCTCTCATTGTCGCTGTAAAACAAAACATAATCGTCAACTACTCTTTCAAGCTCAACTTCTGCGCCTTGCACCTCTTCAATTGGCTCAGTGCCCCAAATATGACTGCAAGTTGAGGCCAACAAATCTGATACCAATGACAATTTCCCAATGTACCTAGGGGCATTCTTCAATCTTTTTGTATTCCTGCTGTTGGAAGCCACTTTGAAGATTTGTCAAGTGGGCAGCCAACTTCAACCAAATCGGTCTGCCGAAGGACCCCGCGCCAAAACACATACTGCGTAAAACAAAGTGCAGTATCAGGTCAATCGCAGAAGTCACAGCATGAAAACACCACTCAATGCCTAAATATGACAGAACTACTTCAGTGCCATACAGAGATTCATAAGCGTAGAGTATTATTAATAGTCATACAAAAGCCAGATACGACATATTAACTTTATATTTTTATAGATCTGGTAATAAGTCCGATCTATTCACGCAGTTAGTAGCACCGGAGCTAGAGCTGAGCATCAACCAAACGCACGTGACATGACGGAGTAGGCACATGGAACACGAACCTTCGGCGCAGTTTACCAGAACCAAAAATGATTTGGCGTTTTCGAAGTGTTGAGGGAACATGAAAGCTATATACACTTATGTTATCGCGAAAAAAATTGAGTTTCGTGATTTGATCGATTACTTTATGAGTGCAATGTAAATTTGTAGAGTCATATACGAAGCAATTGCACTGATCAACAACAGCAATAATATATCTCCAAGCAATCAATCTACAGTAAATCTACAACTCAGTCCTGTCCATGTACCATTTTGAATAACAAAATCAAATTTTAAGCGCTGACGGCTTTAACAGCCTTTTTCTCTCCCTCTTGTAAGCTCATAATTGTATCTCTGCCCAACATTTTGATCTCCCCCTGTGTTCTCTTGCTCTTCGAGTTCAAAAACTTACCTTTTTCCTCGTCCCACTGCTTGAAGGTCACACGTTCAACGCCCGGTTCCGGTCCGTAGCCCAAGCGCTCCAACTTCGGCAGGTTCAACGAGAGCGGGTCTATGTAAGTCTCCAAGGATGGGTCGCTGAAGTAAATTATTGTGTTTCTTTTGTAATCCATCTGGTCATCTGGTGGAGTTGTCACTCTGTGAATAGATGATTTGAAGTAAGATCCACTCAAGTACTTGAATGCGTCACCGATATTCACAATCAAAGCGTTTGGAGTGTGCGAAACATACTTCCACTCACCGGTGTCATGTTCTCTTATCTGCAAAGACACAATCGGCTGCGAGGCAATAAAGGTCAAAGCAGTCGCATCAGTGTGTCCTCTAAGCCATGTTTTACCTGTGAGCTTCTTATACTCTTCTGTGATTTCATGGTACAACAATGCACGTCCAAAGCCACCACCAGACTTTTCAATGTCGTTCTCATGAACCTTGAAGTGGTTCTCCCATAACTGACCCTCTGGGAGCTCCAAGATTATGTCAATCAAGGTAAGCGTCTTGCGCAACACTTCGTGGTGAAGATGCTTGAAGTATGCAGAGAACTCGTCAAGGTGATACTTGACAAACTCCGGATACTCCTGCGTGAAAAAGAGGTCATCATGAAGGAAGTGACGAAGGTTGAAAAACTCAACATTGTCACGCTGTCCGTTAGTGTATTCCCAATGGCCTCTTGGCTTGTACCCAGTGCCTCTGATGACACCCAATTCACGATCCTCTTCCTGAGGGATTTTTCTCTCACCCGCCAAAAATTGTTTCTTTGTCTCGTCTTCAAGCTCAAAGATACTTTGTGAAAGCAGCTTCATTCTGTCAAATGTTTCCTCCTCGATGCCGTGGCCCACAAGCTTAAAGAAGCCGTAAGTGGTGAGTGCATGCTCCAACAGTTTAGCAAGCTTCTGGCGAGACTCGAGCCCTTCAGGGCCATCAACAAACTTAGACAAGTCAATAGCCTCGAGGTTCATCAAAGGAATGTCCTCCTTTGTGTTCGGCGCCTCCCTGAAGGAACGCACATTGTGCTCCTTGTCGACTTGTGCTTTCTTGATAGGATTGAAGTAGTCGGCGATCATTGCTACAAACGAAGAAACCATGCTGCTTTTATACCCGTTTATCGGGTGCTTTTATTCGGTACACCACTCTTCGATATATCACATGGTATGGTGCATGCATGTCGACTGTGGTGCAGTACTTGTGTGAGTCAAAATGGAGTCAACACGGCTTTGCGACAATTAAAATCAACAAATAGACTAGAGTGTAAGGCTTGGAATTCTACATTTTTTTCATATTAATATTTGTAGTGCTCGCCAGCGAGACTCTATATTACATGCAATAGGCGATAGAACTAAAAAATGGTGACCGCTCCACACAAGGCCATTACTACCAAAACAAGCCCACTAAACTTGCTGCTCGATGCGCCATTTGTGTAGTTCACTTCTGGGGAAGGTACAGTCGAGTTTGTCTCATTGGACGCTGTGGTGAGGTTCACAGCGTCGGATTTCACCTCCTCTTCTCTCTTAACAGGCTCGACCTCCTCCTTCTTTACAAGAAGATCTCTCTTGACTGGCTCGTCTCTCTTAACAATAGCAGTTCTCTTCACAGCCTTCTTAACGTACAGCGAAAGAGCAGATGGGTACTTAGTCTTGCCCTGGGTTTGAACCAACACACCTGGGTTCATAGGCTCGTAGTACTTACCGCCAGTGTAGTCCTGCACCACCACATTGTAAAGGGTCGCTGTATTGGTTACGTTGTCACTCCCGCCCTGCTCGATCATCACGTTCACAGTGTCTGGAGAGGTTGGCCAATTAGCAATGTCAATAGGGTTGGTGAAGTTGGCTCTGAACTTCTCGTGTAGAAGCTGTCCGTTAAGGTACCACATTATGGCGTCTGGTGTGTACCGTATGCTCCATGTGTTGGTGAAGGCCGTAAGATCAATGCCCGCATTGATTATGTCTGGTTCACCATAAGTGCCGTTGTAACTGGCTGTGAATTTTGTTGGAGTCTCACCGCTGACACTCATACCAATGCCAGAATAAGCACCGCTGATTTTGCACGATGTCACAGAGTTGCCCTGTCCTGCCTTTAGCATGAAATCCACTTTACCGTACATGATGGAGAAAGCAGAAGTGACAATAGCAGGCTTCTGACCCTCAGCCACATACAAAAAAGTCTCGTTACCAGATTGTACGACCTGGGCCTCCGAGGACCGTGTGTAGACGTTCCAAATTTTATTGGTGTTGAAGTCGAACTCGACTGCCTGTGAGGTACCAAGACCAATGGTCTCGGCGGTGAAGTCGTCAGAGGCAAAGGCCACAAACGCGAAAGCAAGAAGCGAAAAAATAGGAAGCATTGCTGTAATTAGGGATCAAGGACATAGTTTATATACTCTTGGTGCGTAGGAATGCTGAGGAATCCACACAGTACCTGGTGGTGGGTCTTGCAATAGGGCCCCAAAATTCCGCATTGGTGAATTTTTGGAAATGAAGGATAAAGTATTTTTAGAATTTGAGTATTAAGACCCTACAAGATGTGTCACAAGAACCACGCTTTTTTTCTGTGTCTTACATCTATGCACTCTTTGGCCATATTATGTCTTTTTAACTCGATAAGACTATACACACACTACAGTAAAAGCAATGACGCGTTCATTCCACATTTCTGGAAACTTTACTGTACTATGGTTTGCATCCACCTAAACTCCCAAATTCGACAATCGGCTTGTGGAATGTGATCATCTTTTTTCAAAGATCCGGTTCATTCCCTCAACAGTATTGTTCAAAGTCTTCTCAACATAGTTCTTCTTGATGTTCAAGGTGCGGATCTCTTCTCCCAACTCTTTATTTTCATCCGCCATCTCTTTTGCATAAGCTTCCGTAGGCATCCGCAAAAAGGCTTTGCCAACGCCCTTCCATACGTGATCATATGCATACGCGTCGCCCTGCTTAAGTTCACCAAGCGTAAGCTCATTAAGCTTCACGTTGTTTGTGCGCCTCTGAAGTTGAATGTTCACCATCAGAAGCTCCAGCTGGTTCTTTTGGATACTGAGAGACATCTCCCCGAGCATCTTGTTAGTATGGGTCTTGAAAAAAGATGATTTATCATGCAATCAGTAACATACACGAGAATTTATCAATATAGCTAAGTGTGGACCGCAAAAGAAGTTGAATAGTGATCAACGATCAAATTTTGAGACACAATGCTATGCTATCCATCTAATCCCACACATTTTCCATCTATTCGATTATGAGTTGAAATACATCTCGTTCTCATAAATCCGATGCAATATCTCACTCATTTCTTGCATTTATCCAGTTCTCAAAAAACGCCAAAAATACCCACCTTTTGTAAAGCCTCCTGAGTGACAGGCATTATTATTAGTCTCTGTTTAAAAAGCCCTTTAATCTCCTAGATCTAAAGGTTTTACCAACTGATAACGAACAGTTTCGAGGGTTGAATCAAATAAGTAGGCCGGGTAACAAGTGGCGAATATTAAATATTCTCAATCCAACTATTCACACTATAGAAAGGCTCTATTATACACCTCAAAATGCTCAGAAGAGCGGTGTTCCAGGCCATCCGGCCGCGCTACCTACCGCACCCCCTGCTATACCCCCCTGCGCGTCTCGCATTGTACCCTCGCCCCTTCTCCCAATCTCTTAGACCCCTTCAAATCTCTAACACCATTCTTGCCCAAAGAGAGAAAGCAGCCAACGCCAATCTCCTGGATGCGCAGATCCAGGCAGAGTTCTACCGTAGTGTCGTCGGAAAGTATCCCGAGATTGTAGTGCAACGGTACGAAACTCCGGGCATCGCCAGTAACGATGAGTGTGTGCGCATATACAAAGACGCGCTTCGTAAAACGGGTCAATCAGCTAAAGCCGAGGCCATACCTCAAGGGGGCTCAAGCCTGATTGGTCTGCTTCTTGGAGCTACGAGTACCACTCCGATCCACGTTGTGATTTCGGAGTCACGTTTGCTGATGATCCTCAAGACTCTCCGGTGGTTAGCGCCATTATTGCTCTTGACATACTTTGTTAGTGAGCTATGGAACAACCTTTTCGAAAATGGTAAATTATTCAAGCTGGACTTCGAGCTGAAGAAGATTGAGGTTGCAGACCTGGACACCAAGTTCGAGGATGTTAAGGGTTGTGATGAGGCTAAGGCTGAGTTGCAAGAGATTGTAGAGTTTTTGAAAGACCCTCTGCGGTTCAACCTGTTGGGTGGTAAGATGTCCAAGGGGGTGTTGCTTACGGGTCCTCCGGGTACAGGTAAGACTCTCTTGGCTCGTGCGGTTGCTGGTGAAGCCGGCGTGCCGTTTTTGTTTATGTCGGGCTCTGAGTTTGACGAAATGTACGTTGGTGTAGGTGCCAAGCGTGTTCGTGAATTGTTTGAGGCTGCTAGAGAACAGGCTCCAGCCATTATCTTCATTGATGAGTTGGATGCCGCAGGTGCCAAACGTAACCCAAAAGACCCTGTGTATGTACGCCAGACATTGAACCAGTTATTGGTGGAGTTGGACGGGTTCAATCAGCTGAGTGGTGTTGTTGTGATTGGTGCTACTAACTTCCCAGATCTGTTGGACGATGCCTTGACAAGACCAGGGCGTTTCGATAAGCTGGTGGAGGTGGGCTTGCCTGATGTTCGTGGTCGAATTGAGATCTTGAAACACTACATGCTGAAGATTGAGGTTTCGCCAAAGGTGGATCCGGAGATCATCGCAAGAGGTGTTCCAGGCATGTCAGGTGCAGAGTTATCCAACCTTGTGAACGAAGCTGCCGTACACGCCGCACATCAAAAGGCCTTGGCTGTAGATATGGGTCATTTCGACTACGCCAAAGACAAGATTCTTTTGGGTGGCGCGCGTAAGTCCATGGTGATGACTGAAGAGAGCAGAATCGCGACTGCCTATCACGAGGCTGGACACGCCATTGCGATGATGTTCACTCAGGGCGTGAACCCATTGTACAAGGTGACTGTGTTGCCAAGAGGTCACGCTCTCGGAATAACGTTCAACCTTCCTGAAATGGACCAAGTGGACACCACAAAAGAAATGTACTTGGGCGAAATCGACGTGTGTATGGCGGGTAAGCTTGCAGAGGAGTTCGTGTATGGAAAGTACTACGTGTCTTCTGGATGTCTGTCGGACTTGCACAAGGCCACCTCAATCGCCAAGAACATGGTGACAAGGTTTGGAATGTCGGAGCTGATTGGGCCGGTGTCCTTGTCCAACTTGAGTGACTGGTCGCCAGGTTTGAGAGACAAAGTGGACCTGGAGATTCTCGAAATTTTAAAGAAGAGCCAGATACGCACAGAGGCGCTTTTGAGAGAACGTCGCGTGGAATTCGAGCGTTTGGTTCAGGGCTTATTGGAGTACGAGACTTTGACTAGAGAGGAATCTGAGATCATTGTTAAGGGCGGCAAGTTGGAGAGAGGCAGATTGCTTCTGAACACAATCGTGAAGGCGCCTCACAAGCGTAAGCGGCTGAAGGAATACGAGGCGTTGTTGGAGGGCGTCAAGCAGCATAAGAAGGAAGACGAACCACCGAAAACCAGTGATTCGTCGCTTCCTATTTAGTGTATATATATGATAAAAGTTATATTATGGGGGTGTAGAATGTGTAAATTAATCCAGGCTATGTGTTTGAGAAACAATGAGATTTTATATCATGGATAGCTGTGTATGTTAAGAGAAAGATCCATAATAAGAGCGATCTACTTTTTTTAAGGGTTGGTCCACTGGCAGTGCGTATACATATTAATATGAATACGATCGTTTCAATATATTGTTCAAAAATCTGAATTTTGTAGACTGGTTGTAGTTGATTCAGCAAATCACGTGCATGCAAAATCTTTCATTTTAAACTGATGCACCAGCATAAAACCCACACAAAATGATAACAAAGCAGGCTTTGAAGAACCTTTCAACTTTAAATGCTATATCCCTTCCAAAGGCTTTAGCAACGGGATACTCTCCAGCTGTGCATCTTCCGCAAGAGGTTTCGAGTATCTCTCTCGTTTTCAAGAAATACAATAAGGGAGGCCACATGGGTATTAGAAAGTTTTGGAGAGAGTTCTTGCCATCTATAAAGTTTTACAACTCTGACATTGCGATTAATGTGAAAAGGATAAGCTTGAGTGCCGGAGAGACCGACCCAGAAAAAAAGAAAGCGTTGGAAAATGATCCACAACTTATCAAAAAATGTCCAGCCACAATAACAGTTGAATTTAAAGACCCTAAAACTCCGAATATTCTGCTTAACTGCCTTGGAAAGCATTCCACCGATATTTTGAAAGAGTTCATAGATAGCACAAAGGCCGAGAAAATCCCAGAACAAGAACTTATAAAGTTTTCTGACATCATGAAAAGATATTAGTAAATAGGAGATTGAGGTGCCTTGTACTTAATACATGTGTATAGCTAGTTTGTAGTACTATGCGTTCCTGGGTATCATTGTAATAAGAAAATTAGCCAGAAATCGAGAAAGTTCTCAGTTTAAATGGTTCAGATTAATTACCTATCAGCTTGTTATTCAAAATTAAAATGATGTACCCGAGGCAGACGTCCCGTTAGCTGACCTATTCTCTCATTATAATATTCTTGGTCAGGCAAATCACAGCGGCCAGTCTTCGACATAAAAACATACCAAATATTCAATTCTATCATATAGTACATCTACCGAACTTATTAACATTCATTATGCCATTTCCTATAGTGTATATCGTGTATACGTATATTTACAGATCTCACAACACCCTTGGAGCCAACGCCGCGATCTTAGCAAAGTCTTTCTTTACTTCCTTCGCAACAACGCCTGATATTCTCGTCCCGATAGGGTCCAAGTTATTCTTGTTGATTAACACACATGCATTGTCGTCAAACAGGATCCACGAGCCATCTTTACGCATGAGCTGCTGTCTCTGTCTAACAACAACAGCATGCACTATATCACCTTTTTTAACACGGTTGGCGTTGGAGGCACCAGTAATGATCGAACTGATTGGCTTAGCTTTCTGGACCACCACCACGATTTTGTCACCAAGCTGAGCGTGGTTTGTAGGGGCTTTGCGGAGGACCTTGATACACTCAGCGAGCTGAGCCCCAGAGTTATCTATCACCTTAAGCATTGTCTTTAAGTAGATCATCTTGTGGCCCGGTGCAAGAGAACCTAGAGAACGCACGAATAATTTTCAATTTTCAGCGTACGAGCCCTGCACATTTGATGGGATGCTTTAAAGAGGATCACCAACAAGCACTTGAAAAGTTATAGCGGCATAGAGTGCATTCTTTCTAATGAAAGTTCCGAACTTAAGGGCAATTTTTCTGTCGTTCCGCACCGAGGAAGAGGAGCGCTTGTACTCCAGGAAGGCTGTATGTGTGATGTGTGATGTTTACTATAGGTTCCTCTTGTACTAACTAGTTTTTCAACTTTCTTGGATTTTTGGGAACATGTGTGATGTTTCTGTTTCTCTCCCAGCGTTTGGCTATTCGCTACGATTTTTAAAGGGCAGATTTTTCAAGAATTTGATCAGAGTGGTAACTCAAAGGACGACAGGATTTTCTACTGCTTTTGAATTTTGAGGATCTAGTATCCTTGTCAGGTAGTAGCTGTGATTACACTCTAGGGAAAACTAATGCACATATTGTATATAACCTCTAGGGTGTATATCAAATGCCTCTAACTAGAATCTTAAATTCTTGCCCTGCTGGCCCCCTGTTGAGCGTGAGTGATGGTGGAAGTGTCATAGTTGAGGATATTCGATGATCGCACTAGGCAGATCCTCTGAAATCATGATGCTGTTTGCTTAAAGTGAGACACTAAGATAAACTTCAAAAGGAACCTAATTTGGCTTCCGAAGCGGTCTATTCTCCGAATGACCTCATCTGAAGCAATCTATTTTGGTTTACGTCTTAGCTTCCGAGGCGCTTAATTCTCCGAGTCTTGGTGTTTCCTTTATTTTGAACCCGTTTAGATGAAGCTGTGGTCAGCCATGACGTAAGAAGATAATATCTAAAACAAGATTCTAGATCCAGAACGATAGATAATCGGGCTTACAAGCTGACCAAGGAACACATACGACGTGTTTTCTAACAAAGCAGTCAGTCTAGACCATTTTGACATTTATAAGTTTTCATATGCTGCGGTCCAAGTTGATCGGTGCATCAATGGCGCTAGCACAAACGTATATGATACGTGTTTGATATACAAAGTACATCCTTATTCTATAGAACAGCATTTTAACCATCTTTACGTATGATGTGTAAATTTTCACCAATTTTCCAATATGAAGGGCAGTGCAAGCAGCAGGCTTGCGGAAACCTAGAGCTGCAACAAACATAACAGAAGTTCAAAATTCAAATCTTACTGCACAAGTCGGAAAATCTCTGCATTTGGTGGCCTATGTGTATTCACAAACATCGACGACTTCTCACTTCCTTTCAACCCACTGCTTTTTTATTCCCCACCTCGATCTGAAAAATAATTCGACCCAATTTTCATAAACCCCCCAAAAACCCCCAAACCAATGCCCGAAGAGATTGACTACGAGGCACTTCCGGAGGATTCGCCACTCGTGGCGCAGCTAGCAGCCGGAGCGTTTGCTGGTATCATGGAGCACGCTACGCTTTACCCCATAGACGTGATCAAGACCCGCACCCAGCTCTATCTCACGCTGGGCAACCTTAAAGGTTTTGTTCCCACGGGCATCGTGGGCTCCATTGTTCGGGTAACCCTGGTCGAAGGGCTGGCCGCTCTCTGGAAAGGCGTGCTGTCGGTAATTCTAGGTGCAGGTCCAGCTCATGCAGTGTATTTTGGAGTGTTTGAGCACACCAAGACAACATTGGTCAACTATTTCAACAACCAAAACAGCTCGCGGTTTGCTATTACTGATGAAAAGCATCCTGTGATTGCTAGTGTGAGTGGTATAGCCGCTACCACAGCCTCGGATGCCTTGATGACACCCTTCGATGTGCTCAAGCAACGCATGCAAACCCTCAAGTCTCTTCGTAGAGACAAGATTGGAATTGTATCTACGACTCGCACCATTTTGGCAAGAGAGGGTGTAGGTGCGTTGTGGGTGTCCTACCCCGCCACGCTTCTCATGAATATTCCCTTCGCGGCCATAAACTTTGGTATATACGAATACGCTTCGCTAGTAATGAACCCAAACCATAACTACAACCCTTCGATACACTGCATGGCAGGAGGTATCTCTGGAGCATGTGCGGCTGCGATAACCAACCCATTGGACGTGGTGAAAACGTTTTTACAGACCAAGGGTCTCAGCCACGACAAAGAAATAAGGCGTGTGGACAGCAAGTGGTGGCTGGTGGTGAAATTCTTGATGAAGAAGGAGAACGGAGGATGGAAAAACTTCCTAAAAGGCATGAAGCCAAGAGTGATATTCAATGTACCCAGCACTGCCATCAGCTGGACCGCTTACGAAATGGCCAAGAGCTACTTGTGCTAATGCTTCTGGCGTTATACTATAGTGTACTCGACGTGATAGATAATGTACATAGAAATAAAAGTGACCCGGGTGAGGTTTGTAGGTAGCTTGAATTTCTTATTTTGTCATACAATCCGAGAACTCCTCCATGACTCATGTGAACTGGATTAGTTTAATACAGGGACTGCGTACTGGTGTAGAAAAGTATTGATTGTATATGCGTGATATGCTTGGTACATTGTGGAAGGTATATGTTTTTTACTTACAAAAATCAATAAGCTCACACGCACCGAATGAAAATGAGTTAATTCACTTCAACTTGTTTTGACCTCTGTTTGCATTCCGGTAAAATAGGAGCATCTAGCTAATTATTTTCTTGGTTGTCTAATGGAGCCAAAACTAGTCAAGGCGTCATTTCGAGGAATTTATGGATAGACCTTGGCCTCGTATAGTTATAAGCCTCTAATAAGAGTTTCAAATGTGCCCCTGTGTTCCCAAGACATATACGAGTACGCCCATATGGATATAGCCATGAATGCAACAAATAATCATTTAAATTTGGCTTATCAGTTATCTGACACTTTCATCTCCGAAGCCGCTTATTCGTGCTAGACGGCATTACGATCCGCCGCCAAGTATGTACTCTGAAGCTTGGACAGCACGTCAATGCAAAAACATTGTCGAGCAAAGCATGATAATTGAATCAAGAAAATCCAGAACTGGTTCTCTAGCTCTTTCTGATATTATCTAGATGACATATTATGTGTCATCTGGCAAATTTTGATTTCATTATATTTAGATTAGATTGAAATGAATTCTACGGCACATTCCATATGTAAATCCATGATTGGTGATATCAAAAATGGTGAAGACAAGAAGAAGTGAGTAAAAGTAACAACCATCAATTTCCATTATACCTTCTTGTCGAAAATCTTATCTGCACAACTATTCCTAATTTTGACTACATGCCACTAGAACCATGTCTGCGTGCTTCTGGCAAATCGTGGCTCACGAGGCACCAATAGCCCCGAGGGGCCAAGAATAGAACTTTAAGCGTACGCGGATAATATCCAGACGTATTTAATCAGCGCGATTCCTCTCTCTCCATAACACCAATGCAACTTTCCTCCTCTATTCTCCTTTCTGTGTTGTCGGTTCTCCTGACCACAACTGCTGCTCCTACTGCCAAGGCCTCTTTGAGCGCCTTGAAGGTTGACTTCCAGGTCCAGAAGACCAGCAAGCCGAAGAGTGTGTTCCTTCAGCGCGCTGCTTCTGGCGTTGTAATGAAGTTGGAGAACCAGTACGCTATGTACATTGCTACCATAGAGATCGGTACCCCAGGGCAGAAGATCCAGACTGACGTCGACACCGGTTCGTCTGACTTGTGGGTCCCAGGTGCCGGTACCCTGTCTACTTACGGTACTTACGACCACACCAAGTCTCTGACTTACAAGAAGGTTGCTGACGGTTTCGCCATTGGCTATGGTGACGGTTCGCAGGCCACCGGTGACTGGGCTAACGAAACCGTCACCATGGGCGGTATCACCGTGACCGACTTCCAGTTTGGTGATGCTACCAATCAGACCGCCGGTGAGAGTGTTTTTGGTATCGGTCTCTCTGGCTTGGAATCCTCAAACACTGGCCGTGATGGCTCTTTCACATACCCTAACTTCCCAGTGCAGTTGAAGGATCAGGGTTTCATCAACAAGATCGGTTACTCCTTGTACCTTAACTCCTTAGAGGCTACTACCGGTTCTGTGTTGTTCGGTGCTATCGACAAGGCTAAGTACACCGGTGACTTGAAGACCTTGGACTTGCTTTCGATTGATGACAGTGGTTCAGAGATTGAAGGTACCCCAGTGGCTTTCTTCGTTGGCCTCGACTCTGTGGCCAGCTCCGGCACCACCTTCACAAACAAGACTTACCCAGCCTTGTTGGACTCTGGTACAACCTTGTTCTACGCCCCAACCGACGTTTACGAGGCTATCGGTAAGAAGTACGGAAAGTTCTCGCAGGAGGCTGGTGGATACACCACTTCTTGCTCAACTACCGGCCCAGACTTCACCTTCACCTTCGAAGACAAGACCATCTCTGTGCCTTTCTCTAACATGTTGTTCAAGTACGATGACGCCGGTAAGGATTGTCTTGTGGCTGTCCAGGATTCCCAGGCTGACATGTACATCTTGGGAGACGCTTTCTTGAGAAGCGCTTACATCTACTACGACTTGGAAGACTACAAGGTTCTGATCGGCCAAGCCGTGTACACAAACGCTTCCAGCATCGAGTTGGTGCAGTAAGCATGCCAAATGTACTCTAACCAGCATCCAGTATGCTGTCTTCAATTCTATAATTTCGGGAATAGTATGTCCGTTTTGTCTTGTAGAAAGTCATTGGAATGTTATAAATTTTTGATAACCCTGGTAAAGCTATTATACAAAACCGGTAGATTCAATGAGCTGAATTTCTCGAGCGTATTGAGAAGTAAACTTCAAATTATGAGCTTCATCCAACACTACCAGCTCGAATTAAATCTGAACCATTGGCAGTGTACACCATTTCCTAAAAGCTGAAGTAATTGATTTACACTTTAAAAAGACTTAGATCTGTAGCTGCTTCTCGGGGCTAAAGCGTTCGTTAGAACGCTCTCAAACCTGCCACAAATTGGACTAGTAATTGAACATCAGATCTGCTTTACATGTGGGCACACAGCTCAACTTTGACACCTACGTGACCGTACATGCAAAAAGTCTAGGCTAAACTTGCAATCAAATTTTTGAAGCTACTATTGAGAAATATTATATGAGACTAAAAACTCTGCCTATCTTTTTCTTCACCCGCACATCCCACAAATCATCTCACACGTCATCGAGGATTAATCACCTGCATTATCAAAATTTCTTACAACCTCTCTCCACCCAGACTTACATGTCCGAAACCCCTCTCCTCGATGTTATAAAGCCCCCATACTCCACCCCTACACCTGCCATGAACTCCGATCCCGAGTTCCGTGCCGAATCCGCGTCGATGGCGTCCGTTCTGCTGGCCAAAAACAACGGTTCCACCAACCCAACCAAAGACCGCATCATCTACCAGAAAAAGGTGTATGGAAAGAAAATCACAGTGTCTCTCCATCAGCTCCAGTACTTTACATTTGTTCTCATTGGTCTTGCGCTCTTGTGGCCATGGAACTGTTTTCTTTCGGCCTCGGAGTACTACACTCTGCGTTTCGCCAAGATGAAAGGACACACATATGCACGCATATACTCTTCCACGATGATGTCCGTGCTGACTGTAGCGCAATTAATCTTCAACTACTATCTCAGTCAACGCCAAGTGGGTGCAGACTACTACCGTCGGTTCATAACTGGACAAGTCACGAACAGCTTGATTTTCCTTGCAATGGCCGCAAGCTGTGTATCCTTCCTCTGGGTTTCCCCTGGGTTTTTTTTCTTCTTCTTGATGTTCTTGATTCTCGGTAGCTCGTTGAGCTGTTGTAGTCTGCAGAACGGGTCAATGGCTATTGTCAATCTCTACGGTCCTCTCTATGCCCAAGGTCTCATGGTGGGCCAGGCCATTGCTGGTGTTCTTCCGTCTGTGTCCTTGATTGTTTCGTCTATTTTGGCTGGAGAAAAGCCCCAGACCGAGGACGTGGAGAAGAATTACGGGGTCATGACGTACTATCTCACAAGTACTTTGGTCTCGTGTTGTTCTCTTGTATTCTTCCTTGCGTTCGTGTACAAGTACACTTTTGAGACTGAAACAGAAGAGCCGCACGAACACTACATTCAGCTTGTAGATGAATCCGGAGATGTGAATCGTAGTTTGTTGAACGAGGAAAACATGGAGACTGCAGACGATGACTACCATGAAAAGGTGCCATTCATGTACCTTTTCCACCACTTACGTTACATTGTCATTACCCTTGTTCTTGTGTTTGTGGTTTCTCTCATCTTCCCTGTTTTTGCAGCGAACACAGAGTCTGTCAACAAGACACCGAACTCTGCAAACGGCGTCCACTTCAGCAACTCCAACATATTTGTGCCTTTGGCCTTCATGGTGTGGAATGTGGGTGATTTGGCTGGACGTATAGCATGTGGGTACTCATTTTTTCAGGCCCACAGCGAAAAGACGATGCTTGCTTACTCCATCGGAAGATGTCTTTTTATTCCTATTTTGTTCATGTGCAACATCAATGATAGTGCGCTGCCTTCTAACAATGTGGAGGCGCCAATCATTAACTCGGACTTGATCTACCTCTTCATCCAGTTTATGTATGGGGCCACCAATGGTCATCTCTGTCTGAACTGTTTCATGTTGGTTGGTCCTAAGTTTTCAAAAGACCTGGAGAAAAAGGCTGCTGGGGGATTCACTACTGTATTCCTCAGCATTGGGCTCGCCGTGGGTAGCGTGTGCAGCTACGCGTTTGTTGCGTTGGTTAACTAGCATTTGGTTTATGCATAGATCTGTTCAACTGGTAAAGGTCGCATAGACAGCACCAATTAGATGTTGTGGTAATTTGTATTCGTCTATAAGTGTATCTTCAGTTGTATAATTCATATTCTTGAACTGTGTAAATGAAGTATAAAGGAAAAGTCTTGCTGTGTTTGTAAGCTTGATTGATGTTTGAATAGGTGGAAAATTATTGAAATCTACTAGTGTTTAACAGACCCTACAGTTATTTTTAATATCAGCTATAACTTGTTTCTTTTTCTTGTTTGAAAGCAGCTGCTTTCTTGTGTTCAAGTAGCAAACTTATTGTGCAGGTAGTATTCAACTCACGCAGCCTCAATCTCACGAAAAGGAGCAATGTTGGCTAGAAATGAGCTTTATTCAGTTGCTGAAGCTACCAATTACAACCAAAGTATCAACATATCTTTTCGTTAGATATTAATAATTACATTATTGCAATGTCTCTAGGGCTTTGCACATATGTCTAGAAGTACAAGCGTGCAAGCATTTTTATTCATTCTCTATATATTGCAGGATCGGATCTACATGTAAATCAATCTAGTCTAATTATTAAATCTATTTATCCGTCTAAAGGAGCACAAACACAGTCAAAAACCCAGCACCCACCAAAGTAAACACGCTTCTCAGCGAAGAAGCCGCGCCCTCGAAAGAGATGCCGGCGGACGTCGTAGAGTTTTCAGCCACAGTCGACCCTGTAGCATCAGCAGTCTCTGCAGGAGCAGTAGTCGCGACTGAAGTTGCCTCAGGAACAATAGTGGAGGCCTCAGCATCCAAAGTTGAGGCAGCCTCAGTTGATGCCACAGCTTCCAAAGAAGAAGCTGACTCGGTAGAAGCAACAGCGTCCAAAGTAGAGTCTGCGGATTCAGCTGCAGAGGTGTGAGCAATCGCATCTAAAGTAGACGCCTGGACCAGGGTAACCGGCACGGATGTGATAACTGACTTCGCAACCAGCGCACATGCATTGTCCTTGCAGGAGGTAGTGGTCATGAGCACAGTCAGCTCCTGAGACACCACCACAGTACTACTGGACACAATTGGCGCAGTAACTACAGTCTCAGCAGCCAGCAGAGTTGTTACCACAGCCTGAACAGTGCTGCTGTGCACAGCAGTCAAAGGACAGTAAGTGGTGAACTCAGTCACAACACCACTGTGAGTGGAGGTCACCACGATAACACCTGTGGTGAGAGTAGTCCCGGAGCTGGTTATAACAGCTGTGCTGGCTTGGCTAGTCACATTAACCACAGATGACACAGTCGCAGTGTAGTTAACGTACAGAGATGAGGTGATCACGACACCAGGAGCGCTCAGGACGGTCAGCTTCTCGGTGGCCGTAAGAGGACAGTAGGTAGTGTACTCTGTGACAACGCCGCTGTGAGTCGAGGTGATTACGGTCACACCGGTAGTCACAACGGTGCCAGAGGTCAGAAGCACTGTAGTCGAGGAGGCGGAGTTGGTCTTAGTCACGGTGGTCTCGTACACCACATGGCTGGTCGAGGACACAGCCTGCACCAGCAGCACGGTCGCAGTCAATGGACAATAGGTGGTGAACTCAGTGACAACGCCGCTGTGCGTGGAAGTGATGACGGTCACACCAGTAGTGATCTTAGTGGAGCCGGAGGTAAGAACTGTAGTGGAGGAGGCAGTTTGGGTCGCGGTCACAGTGGTGCTGGTAGCAAAGGAAGTTGCTGCAACTGAGGAAGAGGCAACCTCAGTGGCGGTCAAAGGACAATACGTGGTATACTCGGTTACAACACCACTGTGGGTTGAGGTAACAACTGTCACGCCGGTGGTTACAGTCAGGCCAGACGTGTGTATGACGGTGGTCGACGACGCAGTCTTGGTAGTAGCAGGCCCAGTCACAACCTCGGTTGTTGGAACCACCGATGTCAGCGTCACCTTAGTGCACGCGTTATCCTTGCAGGATGTGGTCGTGATGATTATGGTGCTGTCGTGAACGCTGGTCGCGGTGATGGTGCTCTCAGAGATCTCTCTAGCAGAGGTGGCAGTGAGGGGGCAGTAGGTGGTGTACTCGGTTACGACACCGCTCACAGTCGTTGGGATGACGGTCACACCGGTGGTAATCTTGCTGGTACCGGAGGTGATGACAGTACTGGAGGAGGCAGTCACCACAGTAGACAGCACCAGAGCAGACAGAGAAGCCTTCTTACTGGCAGTAAGAGGGCAGTAGGTGGTATACTCGGTCACAACACCGCTTACGGTCGTTGGGATGACGGTCACACCTGTGGTAATCTTGCTGGTACCAGAGGTAATGACAGTACTCGAGGAGGCAGTCACCACAGTAGACAGCTCCAGAGCTGACAGAGAAACCTTCTCAGTTGCAGTAAGAGGGCAGTAGGTGGTGTACTCGGTCACAACACCGCTTACGGTCGTTGGGATTACAGTCACACCTGTAGTGATGGTAGAGCTGCCGGAGGTAAGTACAGTGGTTGAGGACGCGCTCACAATAGTGGAAATCGCGGAAGTCACAGGTACAGTAGAAGTAGCGGTAAGTGGGCAGTAAGTGGTGTACTCGGTCACAACACCGCTCACGGTCGTTGGGATGACGGTCACACCGGTGGTAATCTTGCTGGTACCAGAGGTGATGACAGTACTCGAGGAGGCAGTCACCACAGTAGACAGCACCAGAGCAGACAGAGAAGCCTTCTTAGTGGCAGTAAGAGGGCAGTAGGTGGTGTACTCGGTTACGACACCGCTCACAGTCGTTGGGATGACGGTCACACCGGTGGTAATCTTGCTGGTACCGGAGGTGATGACAGTACTCGAGGAGGCAGTCACCACAGTAGACAGCACCAGAGCAGACAGAGAAGCCTTCTTACTGGCAGTAAGAGGGCAGTAGGTGGTATACTCGGTCACAACACCGCTCACAGTCGTTGGGATGACGGTCACACCGGTGGTAATCTTGCTGGTACCGGAGGTGATGACAGTACTGGAGGAGGCAGTCACCACAGTAGACAGCTCCAGAGCTGACAGAGAAACCTTCTCGGTGGCAGTGAGTGGGCAGTAGGTAGTGTACTCGGTCACGACACCGCTTACGGTCGTTGGGATGACGGTCACACCTGTTGTAATCTTACTGGTACCAGAGGTAATGACAGTACTCGAGGAGGCAGTCACCACAGTAGACAGCTCCAGAGCTGACAGAGAAACCTTCTCGGTGGCAGTGAGTGGGCAGTAGGTAGTGTACTCGGTCACAACTCCGCTTACGGTCGTTGGGATGACGGTCACACCGGTGGTAATCTTGCTGGTACCGGAGGTGATGACAGTACTCGAGGAAGCTGTCTTGGTTGTCTCGGACGCAGAGCTGGTCCCGGTCTTTGTAGTCAAAACCTCAGTGGTTGGGCCCACAGAGGTCAGAACCACCTGGGTGCAAACAATGTCTTTGCACGATGTAGTTGTAATTAAAACTGTAGTGTTATGAACTAAGGTCGATGTGACCTCGCCTGGCACAATAGGCACAACAGAGCTCTCGGCTTCAGTTAATGGACAGTAGGTTGTGTATTCAGTCACGACACCACTCACGGTTGTTGCGATGACGGTCACACCGGTGGTGATCTTGCTGATGCCGGAAGTGATAACGGTCGAGGAAGCAGTCTTTGTTGTCGCCACGGTGTGGTTCTTGTACATGCTGGTGGATGTCTCCACCTCGGTTGTAGGGCCAACAGATGTCAGGGTCACCTTAGTGCACGCGTTATCCTTGCAAGAGGTCAATGTGAGTATTACAGTGTGGTCGTGGGTGACCGTCGACAAGATCTCTGTCCCGTAAGTCATGTTGTAGCCAGTTTTCACAGCGGAGGTCAGAAGCACACTGCTGTTGGTGTGCGTGGTCAGAGCTGCGTGCAGAGTATGGTTAGAATACGCAGCCAGAGTAGCGTGAGCAGTTGTGTTGGAATACGTCAGAATGGCAGTGGTGTTGGAATGCGTCAGAATAGCAGTGGTGTTCGCATACGCGCTGCTAATGGCAGTGGCATTGGCATGGGTCAGGAGCAGAGTGGTGTTGAAAGCAGTCAGATGCAGCGTTGTGTTAGCATAGTTCAGCACAGACAGTATGTTTGCATGAGTCGTCGTCAAGTTCAGAGTGTACTTCTCTGTAGCTGTTAAAGGACAGTAGGTTGTATACTCTGTGATGGTATCATCGATAGTAGTATATTTGACAGTCACACCAGTTGTAATTGTCGAAGATCCGGTTGTGATGACTGTCGTAGAACTAGCTGTTCTGGTGGTGGTGCCCGTAGTGTTGGTCACTATAGGTGCGGCAGCTGCAAGGCTGCAGAGGGCTAAAGAGACGATGTTGAAGAGCATCGAAAAAAATGGGATTGCCGTGAAGCATGAAGGGAGCGTGTCTCTATTTAAGGAAGTTTCCTTGGTAGAGCCCCTTAAGTTGGTCCGCAGACCGGTGGCTCTGGAGATAGTTTGAGTTGGTCTACCATGCATGTGCGTGCATATTACCAGTAAGATGGCATACTCTAGTAGGGGTCCTGCACTCTAATTAGAGCTTATGGGCACCTGAAAAGCTTTTTTTCTTGGGCCTGCATTTATCCAGGATGCATCAAATTGGCATGTCACGGCCTGGAATCGCCTCTGCTAAAGAGACTTTGCAGAAAACAGGGCGCATGCTCCTCTGGTAATTGGCTATAAGCCCTTAATTTCACATTGTCTGAGCCGTCTTTCCATACTTCGTTTGGAGTTTGATCCTGAAATTCTTTGCGTTCAATCAGATATTAAGGCATCAATGTGTCAGAGCTGTTTGAATATCGAAAGGGCCTTGTCGTTATTCGTATTCAACAACAGCATCCAGAAATAATCATTGCAGTCTTTTTTGGACTGTCTGATCAGATTTAGTTTTTGAAACACGCTTTCCACGGTATCATGCAGCTGTCAAATATGGTATATAGGCTACCACTCAAAATTCTTAGAGCCCATGTTGCATGACGCAAGCCGTTTTTTTGGCTTGAGTGGCGCAGGTTGGATCCTCTATCTGTGTACCGAATGTTGCGGATCTATCATGGCCTCCACGCCCATGCTTTCTCAAAGCCTATAACACATATAAGTTGAGTCTCATGTTTCTCTTTTGTGCAATTCTAAATATAGCATCTCCAAATTTTTGCAAAGTGTGCTCTTGAAATTGGCAGAGTTGCATGCCCAAAAGCTAAATCAAACCTGATACATGAGTAAAGTTACGAGTCGCTTGACAGAACTTAAGGTATTGAAATGTACACACAAAATGCTAATTAAAAACACTTCTATTTTGAGTGTTGAAATTGCTTTTGACCACCGGTCCTCAAATTCTTTGATACGTGAGTCCACTATGATTCTGGCAATATTTTAAATTTGAATTCATAGCATCGAATGTTACAAATTATCATTTAATGGTAGATCTAGATCTTCATAACTATAAAGCATATCAATATATGTCTACTCTCCGTTTCATTTTAACTACCCCTACCGTTTTTTGTTGTCCATATGTGATTTGTGTAGACACAGTCTTATCGACATCTGGCATCTCTTCCGCCTGAGAAGGATGCTCTGCAATCAGGTTTGCCTCATTTGTGCATGTCAAGGAAGATTCAGATGCTTTTCCCGAAAGTTTTATTCTCTCCCTTTTTTTCTGCTTATTTTCAATCTGGACCTTAACCGGTCTCTTGTTCTCTTTGATTTCGTAAAAACGTCCTATGAACTCCTTGAAAAGCCGCAACTGTTCATAAGCTTTCCCCAGTCCATTCTTCTTAGGGTAATATATGCACCACCTTAAGTCACTTAACTGTATCGCACTAGACTTTTTGGGTGTAACTGGTATTGTGAGAAAAAGCTCAAAAAGGAAATTTATCGCAAACATTGGGATGTTATTCTCTTGACAGAAAACAAGCTTTTTCTTCATGGACAGTAAACTTATTTTGTTGCACTCCACGTCTGTTAGAAGCTTACGTGTGTCTGGGTCATTATTCTCGAATAAAGCCTTAGAATTACTTTCTGTGAGCCCAATCAAGGAAGTGTTGATGATCAAAAAGTTCGTATTCTTTGTGAGCTTATCACTAAATTCCAAATATGGGCTGAGCTGCTCCAAGAGTTTTTCTACATGAAGAAGCTCACAACCCGAAAACCCGCTTATGCCAACACGAAGTTTTGCAGGAGGATCATCTTCAAATTCCGGAGGATGATTAGCAACCGTAGCTCTGAGGAGCATAGGTCTCACCCACAAGTCAAGCTTGAGTACGTTATAGTACAAGCTTCTTTCAATAAACCATTCTGTTAAGATTGGGATGTCTGTGCCGTTGAGCTTAAGAAACTCCTCCATATCTCTGAACTCGCTTTCTGAGTTTATCCGGTTTGGGATCACAACATAACTCACAGTATCTAGATTAGGGTACATCACATTCCACTTTTCCTCCTCCTTGAGCTCTTCTACTTCACCACTATGTGATGTGATGATCTTAGAAAGAATTGTGGTTTGCTTTGCAGAAAACCCATAAACCAAAAATTTGAGATTCTTAAAGAGATAGTTCTTACTCTGTGTAAGCTCTTTGTGCTCAGGCTCTTCGTGCTCAGGCTCTTCTAAGCGCACCGTAGGTGCTTGCGACTTATTGTGGTTTACAATGGTTTTCCACGCCGTCAAACTGGACTTTGTCTTTTTCGTCTGGCGTGTCTTGTCAGAGTCGAGGTCATCATCTAGAGATTCTGTGTACTCTGGCTTACGTTTAAGAAGTTTTGCCTTCTGCTTCTCTCTATGCGCTTCTAGCTCTTTCCACACAATGCATGCTTTACCAGACATTTCGTCTACAGACTCTACTTTGCTTACATCGTAGTACAGAGGATCCAACAGAGCCCCCCTACGCACGCTATCGTGAACCCAGTTTGGGTGTATTACGGGTATGTCCCATTCAACGGCTTTTTCATAGCGTCTGCCTGCTCTTTCTGTGGTCACCAAGCAGTTGGCAGCTGCAGTCAAATTCACCAATGCCTGGCCTCCATGCAATTCTATGAGGTCACAGAGCTCTTTTTTGGTCCATCCTTTGGTATCTATGCGCGATATCGACACGCACATGCCCTGAAATGGCTTTAGCTGCGGGATGAAGGCTAGCTCTGAGGTTGAATCTTCGAGACATTTTGTGACGTCCTCACCTTCACTCCATCTGGTATGAAGCTCTAATATAGAGTTTGCATCTGTGAATAGGATATCGAATCTTTTTTGCACAGAAAAGAGGTATTTATCACTATTTTTACCCCCCACTATAAGCACGCTTATATCGCTCATAAGGTTGGGGTAGCAAATTCCACCCATGGCCTCGATCTTAGCTGTAAGCTCACTCTTTACATCTAAGCCAAGAGCGGTGCAACAGAACTTGAGCTGGTGGAAGGGACGTGCACTGGAAACCATGGCTTGTTTGTTTTGCCTGCTTAATTTTTCGTGTTTGAATCTTCGCGTGTAATGACGAGCAAGATCTGTCTGCATACAATAAAATTTGGATTTTCTGAGTAGAAAACTTATTTAGAGATTTTTGATTAATCGTTGTACGTAATTTGAGAGTTTACAAGTGAAAAATAGGCTTGCTTTATCAGATCTTAGGAATACCATACCTGATTACACAAACACTCTCCTGACCTGCGCCCAAAACTAACGAGAAATGAGGAATGCGCATAATATTTATCAGAAGTAGTGTTTCATCGAATTTTAAAACAGAACAAATTACACAACTAGAAATACTACAAAATCAATGCATACGTCCATTTATAACATAACGCCGGATCCCATGAATCAGAAAATATCAATCATCTCCGCCTCGGTCTCACGAACACCCGCTGGAACTCTAGGCTTACCCGCAAGAAGCTCTCTGCGAATTTCAGGGCCCAAACCGCTGTGGAATCTTTGTCTGATAGTCTCCAACAAAAAGTCTCTCTGGTCCTCTGTGATGTCGTTCTTGTATCTCTGTGCGAATGCCAAGAAAGCCTTGTACCATCCCACAGTCAACTTGTCTTCCTTGCTCTCGTCGTCCAAGTCCATGCCCGTTTCGGCCTGTCTGAACTTTATGAAGTAGAACACAATGTCATCCACCGTTTGGTACGGAAGCGCATATTTCTTCTCGATCAACGTACGTATAAATATAACTCTTGCAGGGTGATAGTTAAGTTGCAAAAGATAGCTCAATGCCACAGAAGAGTGCAACACAGGAATAGAAATTTTTGCCAAGATCAGCGCTGCTATCTTGGCCTCGTGGCTCGTGCACCCATCCTCCGCCAATGGGAACAAAAAGCCCTTGAAAAACGCACTCGGCTTATAAAGCGCCTTTTTAAGCGCACGATAAAGGTGGTAGTTGAGCTTGTGACGCTCATCCTGTTCTATGTCGTCTCTAAAACGCTCTAAAAGCACATTCCTGATGAATTTCTCAGATTCTCTGGAGCCCAAGTTAGACACAAACAAACGTGTGGCTTCGTACACCACGTGAGGACTCCATCCAGCAGGGTTGGTCACATATAAAACGTCCTCCCAGTTGTGCAAAGAGGGAATGATCTTGAATAATTTCGGAAGCTTCCCATGAGTCCAAGTAGCCAAAACCTCTCCTATCTGCGTGTATGCCGCAATGACTTTTGGAGGCAAGAAAACACCTTCTCCTTTGTCATCCTCAGGCTCTTCTGCTGCATTCTGTTTGCTTTCAATTTCTGCCATGATCTTGTCTGCTAAGTTATAGGATCCTCCAAACCCGTTTTGCTGTGCAAGGTATTGCTCGAATAATTTGGCATCCTCCTCGCTAATCTCTTCTTCCAAGTCTTCTTCATCTTCATCATCCTCCATATCAGCATACTCGTCATCAGCCTCAGCCTCAGACTCGAAAGAATACTTATCAAGTATCAGTGTTGTTTTCTGAGGGCCGTCGTCTTCCTGAGCTATTTCTCCCTGCTGCTCTTTAGCTAACTGAAGAATCTTTCTAGAACTAGCTGCATCCACATATTCTTCATCCTTATCGCCCATAAGACTCTTTTTCTCGACCCTAGGGGTCTTTCTAAGCTTACCTCCGGTGTCCGTAATATCACGATATAACGGAGAATGCTGTTGTTTCTTCTTAACCGCTATTTTGCCCATGGCCCTGGTTCCTGTAACAAAAAAATTTTGCGATGCCTGAAAAATCACGTGCTGCCTCATCAAAAAAAATTTCGTACACTATAACCCTAATGGTCAAATCCTATTCCAGATTCGAGCACACTGTACTGTTTGGAGTTATTAGCTCGGGCAGTAACGTCGTGTATGTTCCCCTGAGTGGCCATGCCATCAGTGCGGGTTTGGAAAATGTGCTTGTGTGGAATATAAAGACTGGTGAGCTAGTGCAGAAACTCACACATGGAGTCGATGTTGGTTCTTCTGGAGCCAAAACACTCACAGCACCACCAACAGTGACTTGTCTTCTGTATCATTGGGCCGCTGGTGCAGCAGCTGGGTACTCCGATGGTAGCGTGCGTCTTTGGGACTTAGCCTCAGGCACTGTGCAGACCGTTTTCTCTGGGCACAGAACCGCCATCACACAGCTTGTTTTCAACGGAACAGGTACCGTACTCTGTTCGGGTTCGCGTGATACCACCATCATAATGTGGGATCTTGTATCAGAGACTGGTATGTTCAAGCTCAAGGGCCATAAAGACCAAATAACAGGACTTTGTTTAGTCTCAGAGCGGCCGGCGAGCGACGAGCTCGAAGACTGGTTGGTCAGTACTTCAAAAGATGGGCTTGTGAAACTCTGGGATTTGAAAGCGCGTGTGTGTGTCGAGACACATGTTGCACACTCTGGAGAGTGCTGGGGTTTCAGCTACGACCACGAGAGCCGTATCATGGTAAGCTCTGGCTTGGAGAATCAGCTCAAGGTGTGGTATGTTGATTTCGGCGCACCGCTAGGGCAGATGCTTGTGGAGCATGGACTCTATTTGAAGCTGTCTGGGGCCAAGGCTCAGGCTGTGCAATTTACCACTGTAGGGGAAAATACGTTCTTTCTTGTGCAGAATCTGGATAAAACTGTTGAAGTTTTCAGAGTTCGTTCTATCGATGAGGTCAACAAGGCGTTGGCGAGAAAAGCCCGTAAATTGGAAGAAAAAGGTTTGGAAAAAGAGGATATCGACACGCAGATAGAATCCGGCAAAACCTCGATGCTTATACAGGCAGTGGCAGTGGTACGGTGTAGTCTGAAAATTAGAAGTGCAGTATGGGGCAAATGCACTGGCAAGGGCTTAGAAATATTGACAGCACAGGGCAACAACTGTATGGAGTACCATCGTATTCTGCTTCCTTCGCTGGCCAAAAAGATGTCTGTGACCAGTGGAGAGGTGACTGTGGAGCGTAAATGCTCTGTGGAGCTTCTAGGCCACAGAACTGATATTCGTTCTCTCGATATATCCAATGACGACAGACTTCTTTCGACTGCTCTGAATGGGCAGCTCAAGATTTGGAATGTACGGACACGTAATTGTCTTCGTACCATAGAGTGTGGTTATGCAATATGCAGTAAATTTCTTCCTGGAGATAAGCTTGTGGTTGTGGGCACACGGAATGGAGAGATCCAGCTATTTGACCTTGCTTCTTCAGCCATGATCTGTGAGATTTCGGACGCTCACTCTCAGGCGGTATGGTCGCTTGATATCACACAGGACGGTAAGACTTTGGTTACAGGTTCCGCCGACAAGACTGTAAAGTTCTGGGACTTCAAAGTCGAGTCTGAATCCGCACCAGGGGCGGCTACAACATACTCAAAGTTGGGTCTCAAGCATCTGAAAACTTTGGAGTTGGCTGAGGATGTTTTGGCTGTGTGCATATCTCCAGACAGCAAGCTTCTTGCTGTGTCTCTCTTGGACAACACTGTCAAGGTGTTTTACTTCGACACCCTTAAGTTTTTCCTCTCTCTCTATGGGCACAAGTTACCTGTTTTGTCGTTGGACATTGCTTTCGACTCAAAGCTCATAGTCACAGCATCGGCCGATAAGAACATCAAACTTTGGGGTTTGGACTTCGGTGACTGTCACAAGTCCATTTTCGCGCACCAGGATCTGGTTATGAATGCTCGCTTCCTTCCAGAGAGCCACAACTTCTTGACCACCTCGAAAGATGGTGTGGTCAAATATTGGGACGGTGTCAAATTCGAGTGTATTCAGAAACTTCCTGCACACTACTCAGAAGTCTGGGCGCTTGGAATTGCTAAGTCTGGTCTTTTTGTGGTCACAGCCGCACACGACCACAGCATCAGAATTTGGGAGCAAACAAGCGATCAAGTATTCCCAGAAGAAGAGAAGGAAAAGGAGATAGAAGAGTTATACGAGCAGACATTGCTTGAGTCTTTGGAGAACGACGATATTGCTCCAAGAGAAGAGGACGAGAACACCGTGGAAGCCGTCAATAAGCAAACCACCGAGAGCTTGAAAGACGGTGAAAGGATCATGGAAGCTTTAGATATCGGGTCTAAGGACTTGGAAGACCAATCCGCCTACGAGAAAGCTGTTGAGCAGCATAAGCACACAGGTGGGTTAGCTCCTGTCAAGCCCGAAAAAAATATCATTTTGATGGCCAAAAACGTTGATTCTGTGCAATATGTGTTGGACGTGGTAAGAAGTGTGAAAGCGTCGCACTTGGAGGACGCAATATTGATCTTGCCTTTCTCTTATTCTGCTAAGCTCTTGATATTCCTCAATTTTTGGGCCTCTGAAAAGAAATATTTCCAGCCTAACTTGACCTTGATTTGTCGTATTTTGTTCTTCATAGTGCAGACACACTACAAGGAGTTGGTGAGTGCTAGAGACCCTGTGACGAGAGAAAACTTGAGAGCAGTGAAGGGTAAGTTGAGAGATGAGCTTAAGGGCTTGAGTGGGATCCTCGGTTACAATACCCAGGGTTTGAGATACGTAAGAGACCAGTGGAAGATGAAGCACAGCGCAGAGTTCGCAGATGAGTACGAGCAAGAGCTCCAAGATAGAAAGATGGGGGAGAAGAGAGTGTTTGGGAAGGTTTAGCTGGCGTAGAAGTAAAACTATATAATAGCATAGATCTGGCATTGACTTGTAGTTCAGTGATTACTTTTTTAGGACTTTCATAATTTCCTCGAACAAACTTCAAGTGTATATATAGTACAGTAATCCATGAATTTTTATGTTCTCTTGATTTTTGATTCAATCTTAGAACCTATATATAGGTTCCGAGATTGTATATAGATGTTGCCCCCCTCTTCGAACTTCATTATTTTGAAACAAGTGAGCAAGATCAGCGACACAAATAGCCGTATAAATCATCACAGATAGAGTTTCTTATTATCTAAAAATTATTTTTGAAATATCTAGATTGTTATTAATTATTGTTAGGTAGGACCTTTCCTTTTTATCTCCATTCTGAAAATATGGAGAATAAAAAAATATGCGAGCTCTGTGGATCGAACACAGGACCTTTAGATGGCTTTCTGGAGACAGAAGATCGCTCTTCAGTCTAACGCTCTCCCGACTGAGCTAAGCCCGCAACGTTGAGGAAAGAAGTTCAAGTTGAATACATATCTTGTTTATATTGGTTTTCATTGTTTAAGAAAGAGCCGAATCATTTTTAGATCAACAAGAAAGGATTAATGAATATCAAATACCCAATTAAATGCGACAAATTAAAAGATTCACTGCGCAAAGTTCAAACCATTTTTGGAATAGGCGATTTCGATGATGGCACTTCGAACGCTTCAAATGTTCCATGAACATAATATATATATAAATTTAGTTAGGAAACCCTACTGAGTACCATTGAGGTTTTTCTCCGTTCTTAGAGCGCTTATAAGAGAGATTCATAATGAAAGTCATTCAATATGAAAATCTAAAGAAAAGTTATGGAATTCGAATCCAAAGAAGAGGCAAGAAAAAACTTCAAGAAAACAGTCAATTGATGTTTAATTTCCACTGGTTTTATTCCATACTTCATTCCATACTTAGATTCTCTTACATTGGGAATAATGCGGTGATCTAACCAGCATCCTAATGTTACATTAATCTTCTGAATTTGTTGGCGAGCTCAAACTGTGGATAGGGAATTTAGATGAAGATTTTGCCTGCCGTATCATTGTTTATATTTCGACTAAATCGTTGGATAAAAAGAATCTGCGTTAAAGTATTACTGTATCTGTATGTTCCAGCGTAAATGGGGTAAAAGACACGAAAGGGATAAAAAGTCTTCCAGAGCAGCTCATAAAGAAGATTCGCTGAGTCTAAATATATGAGGATGCCCTTGAATTTCGACGATACGATGGAACTGAAGTCGCAGTGACTACCATGATAGTCGGTGAACATATACATCGCTATTTCTCGTCAGATCTGTATATTACTGGTTCGGAAGAAACAAAATAGCTACCAAATAGAGAGAATATAGCATTATTGGTTTGCTAGACTCTAAATGGTTCATCTGATAAGTTGGATCAGATCAAGGTTACGAACGGATACTACAGGGAATCAAGATAAACGAAAAAAGAGAGCTCACGAAAAAGTATAAAAAGTTATCATGGTTAACATCATGCTCCAGAAAATCAGAGAACAATGTGGCTTTCAGAGCCTCCTCTGTAAGCGACCCACTCAAAGCTGAAAAATAATAAATTGAAAACTTCACCATGAGCTTCGAAGAAAAGGACGACGATCAGAACGATAGCCTCAAGTTTTTCTGCCTTGGGGGCGGGAATGAGGTAGGTCGTTCGTGTCATATAATCGAATTTAAAGGAAAAACCGTAATGCTCGATGCTGGGGTACACCCAGGTTTTTCTGGTTTGAACTGTCTCCCATTTTACGATGAGTACGACCTTTCTACAATAGACATTCTTCTTATAAGTCACTTCCACGTGGATCATGCTGCTTCTCTTCCATTTGTTATGCACCACACCGCCTTCAGAGGACGTGTTTTCATGACCCATCCTACAAAGGCCATTTATCGGTGGCTTTTAAATGACTTCACACGGCTCTCGCTATCTGATGAGGACGGAAACGGGCTTGGTTTTACAGAAGAAGAGTTGGCCTCGCTGTTTGATAAAATAGAGACTGTAGACTACCACCTGACGGTGGAAATTGATGGTATCAAGTTCACAGCTTACCACGCCGGCCACGTGCTTGGTGCAGCGATGTACTTCGTAGAAATAGGGGGCATGAAAGTGCTCTTCACTGGGGACTACTCACGGTCCCATGATCGTCATTTACACTCTGCTGAAGTGCCACCAGAGAGACCAGACATCTTGATATGTGAGTCTACTTTTGGAACTGCTACGTTTGACCACAGGGATGAGTTGGAAACACGTCTCACGCGGATTATACACAGTACTGTGACCAATGGGGGCCGTGTGCTTCTTCCTTCGTTTGCCTTGGGCCGAGCCCAGGAGCTCATGTTGATTTTGGAGGAGTACTGGGCCGCAAACTCCGACTTGGATAACATTCCGATATATTTTGTCCTGACTTTGGCCAAGAAATGGTTGACGGTATATAAGACATATCTCAGTATGATGAATGAGGATATCCAGCGTAAAGCCAAGGAGGAAAACACAAACCCGTTCCAATTTAAATTCATTAGAACTCTTCGCTCTTTGGGTCTGTTCGAAGATTTTGGGCCCTGTGTAGTTATTGCCAGTCCTGGAATGTTGCAGAATGGTGCTTCCAGAGAGTTGTTAGAGAGATGGGCGCCTGACCCCAAAAATGCTCTTATCATCACAGGCTACTCTGTAGCAGGAACATTAGCAAAGAGTATTCTTTTGCAGCCTTCTGAGATTCCATCTGCGAATAACCCAGATATTCTCATTCCGCGTCGGTTGACAGTTGACGAGATCTCTTTTGCGGCACATGTGGACTATGAAGAAAACGCAGAGTTCATTCTGTCTGTGAACCCAAAAAATATCGTGTTGGTACACGGTGAGTTGAACCCGATGGGTAGACTTAAGTCTGCACTTCTTTCGAAGTATGCACGCTTCAAGAAAACTAAAAATGAGGTAAAAGTGTACACGCCAAAAAACTGCGAAGACCTCAGAATTAAGCTTCAAGGTATTCGTGTGGCCAAAGCACTTGGTCTGATTGCAGCGTTGAAGCCAAAGCCAGAGGACGTTTTGACTGGTGTTTTGGTGTCCAAAAATTTCGATTTGCATTTGATGAAGGTGGACGATCTTAGAGAGTTCTCTGGGTTGACTACGACTGTGGTCAAAGAGAGGCAGACTGTCAGAGTGTCTTGTGGAAGAGACTTGATCCATTGGCATTTGTCCCAGATGTTTGGCTATGTGGAGATAGTTTCTGACACAGAAGAGACCTTTGAGCTTCGGGTGATGAATGATATTGCTGTGACCTTGGAGGGTGATATATGCACTGTCCAGTGGCCCGGAGGGCTTATTAACGATACTATAGCTGACTCTGTTGTTGCAATTTTGCTTTCCGTGGACTCTTCTCCAGCTTCTGTCAAGATCACCTCAAGGAGCCACGATCACAAACATGAGCACAAGGAGAATAATGTGCCTGCTACAACTGTGACCAAAGAGGCTTTGGCCCAGAGACATGCAGACTCTGCTATAGGCACGAGAATACACCGGGTTATCGGGCTTCTCAAAGCGCAGTTCGGCGAGTCTTTCACAGTGAGCGAAGAGAAAACTGGAGGAAAGGTAACTATTGGGCTGGCTACAGCAGAGATCAATTTCTTGGACTTAGTGGTGGACTGCCAGAAGGTGACGTTGAGAACGCGTATAGAACAGATTTTGAATAGGGCAACAGAGTTGGCGGCGCCTCTTGCGCAGAAAACAAAGGTGGTTTGATGGTGTATAAAAGTTAGCATGGTGGAAGTATCTTCCGTATTATTTGTATAAATAGTTGTCATTAATATGTAGATGATCATGTGTTGCTTAGATGAAGTGATAATCGACGTATATATAACATAGATAACATGCCACATTTATGGTGTTAATGCTTGAATGCTACGATTTAGTGATCTTGTAGAATACAGTATACTGGACAGAAATTAAACCCCTCTGACCAGTAAAAGACGAGAGATGTCGCTAAATTTTGAATCAATACCGTCACTGATGCAATTCTACATAATTTGAACCATTTCTAAAAGAATTTTTGATGCGCGCTGAGTGGCTAGATAGCATCAATTAAAAACAAAGACAAGTGGTGAATTTTGTATCAGGGTATACTTATATGTGATATCTATTGAGCGTATTGTAGATCACACTAACTATATGTTGTCTTCAGATCATCTGAATTGTCCTGGTTGAGTTTCCAGGAGACATTTGAGTTGATCCGCATATTGCTAAAACCTCAGAAATGTCTCGGCAGCGTAGTCAATCCGGAACTAAGAATAAATTGGCTAGATTCGGTCCATAGCTTGTTGCTTTTGATAAGACGGATCTCTATCAGTCGATATGATCGAGATTCAATCTCTAGTGTAAGCCATCAATAAAGTTAAAACATAAAATTTCATTTGTAAACTTCCGAGCCTCCCATTAAGTTTTTCCCAGTCCTTAAATTTCCGGTCTTCTTTACCTGAGTCTATGATGGTTCACGTCAAAATTTAGCTGCATAAGCAATCACTTGACTCCTCATTTTACTCAACAAAGCGCGCTATATAAATAATAAAAATTTACTAAACAATTTTTGCACTTGCTTTACTCATCTATTGACCCCCTCTGGTGCTCAATCTCGAGCTCGTTCCAGCCCCGGGTAACCCACAAAAATTTATTTCTAGAGTCTTCCATAGCAAGCCTATAAAACCAATACACAAAATCAAACAGAGAGCCGCACCATAACTGATTCTATTATATTACAAAGATCTGCCTCCCACACTCCTTAATATAAAAAATTATAGTGTTTTGAGTATTCTGACTCTGCGATGCCCAGAAAATCATTACCCGACCCTGAGACCATTGACACCCACATATTAGCGCCGGAAGCACTCCAGCTCACGAGCCCGCCATATATAGATGGCGTGTACAATGGGGCCATAGATGATTACCTCACTACTCCCGGATATGCTCCTGAACTAAAATCTGCAGATCTTTTGAAGAACCGGCCCGAGCCGGTCCCTGAGCCCAAGAGACGCCCTGTTCCCCCCAAATCAAGACCAGCATTCGTAGTGAAAATCTGGCTCATGGTCAATGACCCTGCAAATCAACAGCAGATCCATTGGAGTGACGATGGGCTTTCTTTTAAAGTGCCAAATAGGGAGTCCTTCATGAAGCAGGTTCTTCCCAAGTACTTCAAGCACCTGAATTTCTCTTCGTTTGTACGTCAGCTTAATATGTACGGCTGGCACAAAGTGCAGGATTTGGGCCATAGTGGACTCGCTAATGCCAACGATGAGATGTGGCAGTTTGAGAACCCAAACTTTCAAAGAGGAAGGGAGGATCTTCTCGATCGTATTGTGAGGAATAAACCTGGGAAGGCGGACAAAGAAGATGAGGAGTTGGATGTTAATCTTGTGGTAAAAGAGTTGAACAAAATCAAGAGTAATCAGAGTTTGATTGCGGATGATCTACGGCGGGTAAAGAAAGACAATCTGCTTCTTTGGCAGGAGGTAATGCTTGCTAGAGACCGGTATGCTAAACAGAATGAAACCCTCAACACCATTTTGCGTTTCATTGCATCTGTGTTTCAGGGTGGCTCGGGAAACAGAGAGATAGGGTTAGACCCCTCGATGATGGGCGCTCTTTTGGATGCGGTTAAAAAGAGTGGCGCTTCTATTGCTCCTAGCACGGCTATTGTTCCTGCAGAAAGCCCGGGTTCTATAGCACAGGATCCTATACCTCGTGCACGCTTGATGCTTGAAAATGCGCCCCTGAGTGCAGTAATCAACGAGCTTGGACTGAATGCTTTATCTGAGGCTATCGAACCTGAGGCGACCGTCGCTAGCATAAACAATGGCAGTGTGAACCCATCTCTTCGCGCTAGCAATGAGAGTTCTAATGTTGCCGCGACTCTGTCAGAGCCAAAAATGGACGATTTTCTCTTGTCCCAGCCAGTGTACACAGACAATAATGCACTTATTAAGTCGCCTTCTCCTACTGGCCCTTCTATAGAGAACTTGCACAACAACATCATTAAACAGGATGAGAGCATAAATAACCTTGCGGATATGCTCAGTCGGTATGTTACTGACTATGACGATTCCGCACCCACTGCTTTACCTGACGATTTTAATGTAGATGAATTTCTTGCAAATACAAAAGACAGTGCTCCAGGAACTCCAAATTTGGCTAGTATTGAGGTGCTAGACAGTGCTCCTGGACTGGTGAAGCGTCCAGCCGATGAAGAAGAGGTGGACGGTAACAGAAAGCACGCAAGAGTGCAATAAGTTCAAGAAAATATCTACTTTCTTATTATGTTATTGGTTTCAATTACGAGATGTGTCTTATTAGTAATGCTGTGTTGTATAATATCACTATCGGTTCGGTACTGGATATCCATATCTGTAGTTTGCTTGTCCATATACGACCTGTTTACATCTAAATGAATGATGCATAGAATTAAGTTAAGGTAGAATTTAAGTGGAGCAACAGGAAATTTAGCTTATGCAACGCGTCGCGAAAATTAATTATTTGGAAATTCAAGTTATATCTAAATTATATAACTAAACACCAATGGCTGTTGAAACACGGCGTGCTCTGTTGCGTCAAAGCAAAGTTGATTATACAGAAGAAGACCACGAATCGGACGAGTCCTCTAATGCCTCAGATCTAACCGGGTCTGAGCTGGAGGCTTCCGAGGAGGACTATGTTCCGCAGAATACCAAGAAACAGAAGAAGCGTGTGAAAAATACAAAAATGTCCTCCGCAAAATACTACAAATATCTCGAAGAAAACCTTGAAGAAAACACTTTCTTTGTTGCTCTTCAAGATGAAGATACTTCTATCAAAGACCTTGCAAACGATTGGCTTGAGCAGTACGACACTTCAAGAGATGAGGCCATACGCGACTTGGTGAACTTGGTTCTTAGATCAGCTGGTTGTCTTTCTTTAGTAGAAGCTCATGATGTGTTCAATTTGGAGACTGCCCAGAAAACTGTAGAGGAAATAGACAACAAGTTCCGCAAGCAGCGGTCTCACCAATTTCCCTTCGGAAGTAACTCAAAAACATTCAAAAACTTTGGAAAAGTACTTCTTGAATTTTTTAAGCATGTCGTAGTTCTTGCGAGTGACAAGAATGTGCTTGTCTCTGAAGAAGAAGAGGAAGATGAAAACGCTGAGGGTGGTCTTCTTGAGACCATATTTGTGTGGATGCTGTTGCTTCTGGCGTCTTGTATACGCCCGTCACGTGTGGTCGCCACTCTGGTCTTGTTGAATGTGGAAACCACTCTATGTGAGTGTGAGGTTCGTTTCACAAAAAGCGTTGCTAAAAGTCAAAAAAGCTTACACACCGCCACAGCAAAGTTGGAGCGTATCCAGGAAATGTTAGCTCAGCAAGGTCTTCTGAAAAAGGAGGAAACAAAGCTTTCAAGAGATGCGAAACGTGCCCAGCTGCAGGTCGATTCTGTGCAGAAAAATGTAGATTTCTACGATACGCAGCGCTCCATTCTCAAAGATTATCTTCGGGATGGCTTCAATTCTGTGTTTCTGCATCGTCTCCGGGACGTGGACCCTAAAATCCGCTTAGACTGTGCCAAAAACTTGTTTCACTGGATCGACATATACCCAGAGTTTTTCTTCGACAATGCATACCTCAAGCATTTTGGCACACTTTTCTTTGACCCAAACAACACTGTGAAAATAGAGGTCTTGAAAGGGTTAGCGCGTTTGTACCGTAAAAGTACCTCTGTTGTGAGTGGCTTAAAACAATTTACAGAACGTTTTAAGACCAGCGTCATCGACACGCTTTTAGGCAACGCTGACCACAGTGTTAAATCTGCGTGCTTGATATTGCTTGTCGAGATCAACAGAGTGGGTTTCCTCGAGCAGCACGAGGTGCTAAAAATTGCTAGTTTGATGTTCAGCCTTTTCGAGAGAGACGCAGAAATTGTCTTGTACGAAAGAGGAAATGTACCAGAGTATGCTCGTGACTTGAAAGAGGATGAGAAGTTGTTGATGGAGCTCGCCAAGTTTGTGAATCACGTGGAGGTTGAGCAGTCTTCTGAGACGCTTCTGCGTTATAAAGATGTTCTCGAGAAGTTTTCTGAAAAAAACAGCCTTGATTTGCGTGGAATCATCAAATTCAAGTCGTTAGTCCTGATATTGGCCATGGCTAAGGGATATCATGAAAAGAAGGAGAATGATGAACAGACGGAAGAGAATGAAGAGGAAGATCCCGATGATATCATGAAACAGTTCAGACTTGCAGACACTATCGAAGAAACAGTGTCTAGCTTTCTGGCATCGTTTCTGGACCAGTCTTTTTCTTTGAACGTCTTTTTCTCTACTCTCAAAAAAGCTTCTTCGGAAATTTTCAACAATGAGCTTGCTCGTTTGGGCCGTGTTTTATATCAAGGCTTCTTTTCGTACCACCGTCTGTGGCTGTTCTTGCTTCTGTACCTCACCACGGACTTATCGTCTTTGGACACACTGGACCTCTTCCCAGAGACGGATCCCGACTTCCAGAGCCTTGTTCTGCTCTCAGGCCCTGAACAGTATGTGCTTCTCAGTATCTTGTATGGTGTGCTAGAAGGAGCAACTTCCGAAGCTCCTCTCAGCTATCATGTGGACGACCCTAACAGAAGACTCACGAAACGTGAAGCTGCACTCAAGGCACGTTCCGATAACGAGCAAGATGAGATCGTGGTTTCAGGGGATGTGAATACAAGTGCAAGACACGCCCTCGTATCGCAATTACCTGCCTTGGTGATGTCCTTTGAGGCTTCTGCCCATTGTCTTAGAATTGTGTTGCGGCTCTTTTTGGACTTGACTACAAACATTTCAGACTCCAAAGCGCCTCTTTTTGTGGATGCCGCGCCGGGGGATGAGCTTGTGTACTCGAAGTTGGTCAAAAAGTTGGTATTGGTTTTCAAGAACATCGTTGCACGTGAGGACTTGGACTTGCTCCAGGGTGAGTTTTCCAAGTTTTTCTACGTGCTTCTGTGTGGCTTTGAGTCCAGTGAGCTTACTCCAGAACTCAAGCTTTTAATCCAAAATCTCGCCATAGAGCTCTACTTGGGCCTCCTGCAGACAGCCCGTGAGAAAACTTCCGGGGCTAACAGCTTGACCGAGGCATTTGAGATGCTCAAGTCGCTCAGCGTACCTGCAGAAAAGTTCCTTACCCTTGGGCAGTCTTTCAATGTGGCTGAATATATAGCTACTCAGCTTATAAAAGACATCGGAGACCAAGTGTTCCGGCCTGCCACACACTACCAGGCATCGGAGCTCAAAGAGTTCGAGCTCTCTTATGACAATGAGAAGATGCAGGAGAAAAACACTGCTTTGATTTGCCGGGAATTTGAGATTGTTTTGCGTTTGTATGTGAACTTGGCCAGTTGGAAAGTTGTTCAGGTTGCCGAATTTGCTCGCAACGACGAGTCGGCTATTTTGGGTGCTTTTGATGGTGCCAGCTCTGGTGGTTCGTTCCAAGACTTCTTCGGAGACTCTCATTTGATGTTCACTCAGTTGAAGAACTTTGTGATGGGGAAGGGCGAGTTGAACGAGCTCATGCTCGAAATGCGCTGTATCGCGGCCGAGACGGTGGCCGATATGTTTGTGCAGTTTCTGGTTTTCAAGGCCACGACTTTGGGAAGTGAAAAGTTGAACCTGTACTTTGGGGACTATGATACGTTCCTCGAGGCACAGATGGGGCTTGATATAGAAGAGGAGCTCCAGGATGCATTTAAGCTCGTTTTTCTTCATTTGGAAAGCAACTTGGCCCGCTTCTTGGACGTGCAGTTGGAGAGAGAGGACAGTGAAGATGTCAACTACGGTCTCATCAAACCAAGCATTGATATGCCAGAAAAGGAGAAGAAAAACGCCATATTAAAACATGAAGAGAGATTAGCAGTTTATGCTAGGAAAATGATGGGTTTAGGGAAGGTCAGAATCATAGACCCTGGCTTTGTTAAAAGACTCTCATTGAATGGAGCAAAGCTTGGGAGCTTGTATAAGGGGTCTTTGGAGGATGGCGAGGCCAGAAAGGAGTCTCAGCCTGAAACTGTTGTTTCTGAAGCCTCTGAGAAAAGAGTGTCTATAGGTTCCAAGAGAAAGTCTACAGTGGATACTAATACCAACTTTGAGGAGATTTCAGAGGCAGAGAGCGGTGACAGCAAGAGACATAGAGTAGAGTCTGCTGCTGCTTCTCCTCCTCAGACAACTGGCCTTTCTGCGAAGGAGAAATTCATTCAACAGATGGCCTTGATGAGACAGAGGGGACTACGAGCTGAGTCATCAGAGAATGATAACTAGAAATTCTGTTAGATTGTGTTTGCTATAAAATGCTATGTACTATGTTTGGGTGTAACCTACAGGTTTATTACGAAGCGTAACCTATTCGTCTATGACCCAAAGTCAGCGAAACCCATTCCCCTTCTTCACCGTATTAAACATTTGGACCAACGTATTGCGAGTAACCTCCACGTCCACGTCTCTATAGTATTTATTTATGATCCCCTCCAACCGTTTGTACGTCAAAATATACTCCGTCTCAAGCTGGCTCCAAACCAGCGAAACAAGCTTGGTTTGAATGGCTTCCACATCCTTCTCCTTGATATGAAGAATCGAAATCTCCTCGTCATTCGAAGAGCTTGTGCTGCTGTAGTATGCGAAATCAGTCTCAACACGCTTATAGTTATTCTGCACTCCCCTGAATACTTCCTGCTTGTCATAAAAAGACATGAGCTGTTTGAAGTTGTCCTTAGAATAGGTGTTGTTTTTCGTAGGGTCTGCTACCACATTCTTGTTCTTCAACAAAGCCTCAATTCCCTCCACGAAATCAAGAAGCTTGCTCAAAGAAGACTGCAACAAGGTGTCGATATAGTATACCTTAGCTCCTTTGAGGATATCATCAGTCAATTTGGTTCTGAACTCACTCACGGTAATTAGATCGTACCGCTCAAAGGCAACAACCAAATAGTTACTGTTTACAATGATATTCACACATCTCCCCAAAAACTTCTCCTCTTGGCCTCTCTTAGCCTTTGGCTGCACACTAGACCGGGTGTTACGCTTGTTTCTCAGCGCTGGGGAGCCCCCGGTGATCTGGTTGAAACACCCAGATAAACTTGATAGAATGCTTTTGTTGTAGTCGTCATAAGTGGTGTCCAAGATAAGCCGGATAGAGCTGTTCTCAACGTCATGCAGAGGTAACTTGGCCAATCGAAGAGATCGCTCAATGAATTTGATGAGCTGCACAAACGCCTTTGTAACGTAAAGAAGGTTCATTTTCTTCTCAAGCAAAAGTCCCTGACTCATGCTGTTGGCAAAAACTTTACCCTGAGCCTGGTTGTAGTTGTACCAGCCATTCTTGAACCGGTTCAGAAGCTTCTTCAAGAACATCTGGATAATAAAATCGTTGTTCTCTGTAGCCAATTTCGCGATGTTGCTGTCCACCAACAAAATCATCAAAGGAAGGAAAAGAATGTGCCTGTTCCCAAAGTCCGAGAGATACTTCACAATATCTCCGATTTCGTCTACAAAGACACGCTCAATGGACTGCGCTGCGCGGCTTTCGATCGAATCGTCGTGGTCCTGCTTGAGCTCGTTGGCCAGGCCTTTATGCAAGAACGCAGAAACACGCTCCAGAGGTTCTTGGAACCGCCGTAAGTACTCGTCCAACATCATGTCGGCCACCAGCAGCACGTGAAAGAACTCAGCAACAAAGTTCTGCTGCTGGATGATCGAGTCCTGAAGAACAATCACCATGCTGTGTATCTTATCATACACCACCTCGCAGAGTCCCAAATCGAAGACGTTTGTTGCCTTAGAAGATGAATTGAGAACGTTGGCCTTGTTCTCTCTATAGTCAAACAGAAACCGGTACTGGACCTGTCCCAAGACCTTAGTCAACACGTGAGAGTTGAACTTTTGAAGATTTTCAATCATAGCGGCGTAGGCGCGCTTCATGTACTTTTGGTACGCCTCCAAGAGCGCCATAAACCGTGGTTGTTCAATCTCTTTGGCGTAGAGCACTATGCCTGCATACACCAACAACTGCGCAAGCTCCTTATTGACAGCGCTCATCAAAGTACTCACGTCCAATGCCCCATTCTTTGTGTTGGCCAATGCTCCTCTTACAAGCTTCTCGATACCCCCCGCTAACCCACTGAACTCGCCAGAAAGGGTTTTTTGGAAACCCAGTAAAAAGTTGTGACTGAACTTCTCGTAAACTTTATTTCTCTCGGTCAAAGCCCGCATACGTCCTAGGTCGCTGGCGCCACCACCGCGGATCGTACGAAGAGCCAGGTAGAGACCTTTCATGACGTTCTCGATAATCTTTATGTTGTTTTCATCACGCAGAATGCGGTAGTTGGTCAACACAGAGAGCTCCTCCTGGCTCAAACTCACATTGCTGAGAATGTCCTTGAGCTCGTTCCAGAGGAGCTTTTTGTTCGCGGTTGTTACTTGCAATCCTGAGCCCTGGCCTTCTATATAAGAAATCTCATCTCCAAAACCGTCCAATTCCACCTGGAAAAAGGTTAACATAGGATCAAGCTTCTCGCACTGTGCAATGCTATCCTCAATATACCGGTCAATCTCCATGAAGTTTGTCAGAATATTAATGAGCAGATTGATGCTCTCGTACTCTGTACGAAGCAAAGTCTGGGTGAGCTTTTGGGAGAGTTTTTTCGAGTCGTCTCTGCTGTTCCACTCAATTTCTTCCAAAAGCTCTTCCAATGTAGCTTCGTTCTTTCTGACAGACTGTCTCTTATCCGCCTTTTCCTCCACAATGTTATCGTCAAACACACCTTTGGATTCAGGATCTTCAGTTTCCAAGTCATTAGATTCAGGGGGAGGAGCCAGGTGAATAATAGCAGGCGTTGGAGGCGCAGGCTCGACCTCGGCCCGCAAGTTGGTGTTGCTTTTGCGCATCTTCATGCTCGGCTTCTTATTAAGCAGTCGCTGTTTGTATATTTCGCTCATCACTGCCGCAGAGTCGTCTGTAGGCTCCACCAACGAAGCTCTTGGCAGCGTGCTCTTGAACTCAACACTCAAGATCGAGGAGCGGTTCAGACGCACTGTGGTAAGCTCAGGCAGGTCCAATAACTCGCTTTTGAGTGCAGAACGCTCCTGAGGCAGAGTAGGACCCTGCAGAGGCTGGGAAGGCACCAGAAGTCTAGTTTGACTACGAGAAGCCAAGTTTGGAGAGTTTGAAGGCTGGACCCTGGGAAGCTGAGGCTGTTGGCCTCTTGCCAAAACTGGCAGGTTTGTGGCTCTGAGACTTGCAGAACTTTTTCTGGTCGAAAGCTGAGGTGCAGGGGGTTGGGGGCTCAGGAGCGAGACAGAGGATCCATTTGAAGGCACAGGAGGCCGACCAGAAAGCGCAAGATAACTGTTATCACGCACACTGATTGGCGAGGGCAAACCATTTACTGCATTGACAGGAGTCACAGGCAGAAGTGTGCTCACAGCAGCACTTCTACGCGACTCACCATAAGTCAGGTTAGTAGTAGAAGCCCTTGTAGATGGCTCAGCACTAGAGTCTATGTACTTGAGTGTCGGAGGCCGTCCATGGTTGCCGAGGGCAATGATGTCAGCAAACGTTCGCCTGTCAAAATTGATGAGCACAGGAAGACCACCTCTTGTGAATTTGTGGTAGATGTTACACATGCTTTTGACAAAAACGGTGCGTTCTTTCGATGTGTTGGTTTCCCAGTAGTACGGTTTTCCGAGCGTGGCTAAAAGGCCGCATTCTGTACCGACATCTATATTGATTTCTGTGAGTTCGTCGAGCGTCCAGGTACGGCCGATCTGGAACAGGCCATTCGGGTTCTCGCGGCCTTTATGGAGCCGGACAGTTCCGGATTTTTTCACCGCTAAAGCCAATATACGGGTCTTCTTATGAGAGGCCGACGAGCTTGCAGGGGGCCGCGTTGAGGGGAAGTGCAGATCCTCAACTATGCGCACATGTGTAATGTACAGCTCATGGAGCAGACCGTCAGGCTCGTACTTGGAAAAGCACGTCTTCACAAGCCGTTGCTTGTCCTGCTCGTATTGCTGTGCTAACGAGAGAGACATGGCCAATTGCAATTATTTTTTAGATGGAACGTTCTGTAATAAACCTAAGAATGAAGTTTATGCTGGTCTTTCTCGTTGGGCTTTTCGTTGGGGTTCAAGCCATGCACTTTGGCGAGTCTTAGGGGCCTGTCTGTATCAACAGCTGTATGTTCTGGGGTCACGTGCGCCTGAAAAAAAAATTTATAGATGAGGTGCGAATGGGACAAGAAAGGAAGAAATGTCTGATATTGATCTTGATGAGGTCGATCTGTACTACCAGAGCCGGCTCAAGATGCCAGACAATGGCAGGGAAGACTACAGTGAGGAGGATAGCGAAGACGAGGTAATGGGCGTGGAGGAAAGCGATAGTGAAAGTGACGATGAGAACTGGGGGGGCAGAAGAAACATGTATGGGGGTGCTGAAGCGGAGACGTTTGACCAACAGGAAGAGGCCGAGGAGCTCGTCAAAGAGTCCACGCGTCTTCAGAAGAAACACATTCAAGAGTTGAATCCTGAGGACTATGTGGATGAAGAGGTTATGAAGGATTGGCAGCAAGAGGCTGCGGATTTCGATGAGGCCGAGGGCAAAGGATGGGACAAAAGTGAAGAACAAACTGGCTTTTTAAGTGAGAAGTTTTCTCGCTTGGGGGCTGAGGACAAGGAAAATTTTGTCCGTACTTCTTTTCCAGAGTTGTACCCGCTTAGCAAAGAGTTTTCTGTTTTGAACAAAGGAGAATTTCAAGAGCTCAAAGCCAAGTACGCTGACATGAAGAGTGCTCCACGTGTAGCACAGGTTAAGTTTGTTGCGCTACTGGCATATTTGGGGGCTATCACAAATTACTTTGGTCTTCTTGCTGCGGCAATAAAAGCTGAAGGGACGGCTTCATTAAAGGACCACCCTATAATGGAGACCATCTTAAGCGCCAGAGAGGCGTGGAATCAGGCCAAGAAGTTGGTATACAAAGAAGATGAGAGCGAGAATGAGAGTGATGAGGTGGAATTGGAGGCCGAGAGCAAGGAAGACACTGAGGATGTAAAGGGTGAAGATAAAGAGAAAAGCGACAGTGATGAAGAAAGTGAAGAAGTGGAAGAGGAAGAGGAGAATGAAGAGAGTGAAGAAGAAGATGAGTTGGACGCTACTAAACTTAAGCACTACTCAAAGATAACAAAGAAAGTAAAGTTGCCAGACAGTATTGAAGGTGAAGTGGATGAGATAGACTCAGATGAAAAGAAGGCTCGTAAGAAGTCTTTGCGGTTCTACACCTCCAAGATTGATCAGCAAGCTTTGAAGAAGGATGCACGTTTCGCTGGTGATGACGATATCCCATACAAAGAGCGTCTTTTTGAGCGTCAACAGAGACTTCTTGAAGAGGCCAGAAAACGTGGTCTTGATAAGAGTGATGCTGCGACCAACTTGGATGACGCAGACTTGGACTCTGGAGATGAGGCCGCGGCTAATGAGATCAATGAGTATGACCACTTTTACAACTCTGTGAAGTTTGCGCGTGACGACAAGAAGCACAAGAGAAAGGAGGCGCACAAGACTGCAGTAAGAGCTGCTAAGGAGGGTAAGTTGGCGGAAATACTTGAAGAGGAGGGTGCTGATGGGAAGAGAGCGATCAACTATCAGATCATGAAGAACAAGGGTCTCACGGCCAAGAGAAAGAAGGAGGTGAGAAACTCGCGTGTTAAGAAGAGAATGAAGTACGACCAGGCTAAGAAGAAGTTAAAGTCTGTTAGACAAGTATACAAGGCACCTACAGGTGCTTATGGAGGTGAGGCCACGGGTATCAAAAAGAACTTGACTAGAAGCGTGAAGTTCAATTAGACCAATTGAATTGATCTTATAATGACCCAATACTTGTTTACGGACCTTATGTTAATGGAATTGATTGTAATATAGTGAGTGCATAAAAAAACGTAGAATCCAAGTTATTTAGTATCCAGTTCTCAAAGTTTTGATAAACAGGCAATTTGCTTTGATGCGATGATATCCCAACGCTTTTCGTCTGGTTTCTGAATAAGTTGTATGTCAGTACTGCAGTTCAAACGTAACGAACAGGCCCTACCAAAAATTATAGTGAAGGAGAATTAATGAAATTGCTCAAATACGTAGATATACGTAGCTCCATAGAAAAGTGTGATCGAAACAAGTATTGAGTTTCGGGATATATAAATAGTAAATGGAAACTACGGTAAAGTAGTATATGTTATATCAACTGATTCAAAAAAGGAACTACCTACCTTGTATCTACATAGATCACTATTGATTATCATTAAAGTAAGCTGAAATATACTATAGAATACCAACATCTGAAGCCTCCACTAAAGGTGCCAGAAAACTACATAAAATCGCTCACGCAAGAACAACCACCAAATCACCTGCCTCCACCATATCACCGTTTTCATGCAACACCTTCAAGACCTTACCCGACTTGGTCGCGGTCACCGTCATCTCTGTCTTCATGGCCTCAACAACAACCAAACCAGCTCCCTTCTCTACCACATCTCCCACCCTCACCAAAGGCTTCCAAAAACGACCAGAGTACTGAGAATACACCATCTCAGCATCCTCTGGGTAGGTAACTTCTTCCTGTTTCTTGGGCGCTGTGCTCTTCAAGAGCTCCTGGTTGGATACCTGAATCAAGCGCTTGAACTCCTCCAACTTCTCTCCAATCTTCTTGCTCTCTCTGAGCTTCTCAATCTCGCCACTGTGCTCCTGGATCCACTCTAGGTACTTTCTGTGATCAAACACAGTGTCGCTAATCTCTACCTTATACTTTCCGTTCTGGGCCTGCTCAGTAAGCACCTCCAACTCCTCCTCCGAGACCGGGTAAAACTCGATCTGGTCGAACGGCGTCAATAACCAGGGCTTTTCCAGCCCCAGACTGTCTACACTATGCAGACCAAGTGAGAGCTTATCCCAGATAGGTATGGTGCGACCAATCAACTGATACCCGCCAGGAGACTCCATGGTATAAATACACATGTACATACCCCCAAGACCAACTGTTCCGTTTGGCGTGAACGTTCTCAGTGGATTGTACTTGGTTCCGATCAAAGGCAATGGGTACTTTCTCGCTGTCAACTCACCTTGCAAAGGAACAGCACAAGGTGCACCCAAAAAGACATCGCCAAGCCCCAACACTAAGAACCGCGCGGCATACATCAAATCACGCACATCCTCTCTATCCATACCGTTGATTTTGGCCACAAAGTCCACATTATTAGGCAACCAAGGCGCAGAAGCACGAATGGTCTCCTGGTACCGCTTCACAGCTGCAAGAGTTTTCTTGTCCTCGAAAGCCATTGGCAAGCGCACCAACTTCAGAGGAACACTCCACTTATTGACCCACAAGATCTCACGCTCATAAGCCAGAAGTGCCTCCAAAAGACGCTTCTGGTGCACCTTACTACCATCAAACTCAACCAACACAGAACGCACACCCTGCGACATTTCCACCACGCCCACTGTCTTGTTTCTCTCAACCATCTCAATCAACTTGTGCACTCTGTAACTCAAATTCAAGTCCATCTTGTCTTCGCCATACTCCACAAGCACATATCTGTCACCAGCCTGGCGGTACACAACCTGTGGGTTCTTCGCCAGAGCGTCTAACTGGAGAACCACTGGACTCTCAGGCTTTGTTCTGTACTTCTCCACGTCTATCGGAAACGAGCCCTCGAACAGCTCCAACACCTGCTCCATGTTGGTCTTCAACGCACGCGCAGAGTCATACAGAACAGGCACAAACAGAACAGTGTCACCTGGTTTCACCTGGCCCACCTTCCACATCTCGGCCTCACACACAACGGCATGACATACAAAACCTCCCAAAGAAGGCCCGTCACAAGTCAAAATCACAGGTTCATCACCTGTGAAGTTTATAGCGCCCATCAGGTACACGTAGTCGTGAGCGTTGGATGGGTGCAATCCTCCCTCACCCCCATCCAAGCGGGCCCATGCAGGCTTAGGTCCAACCAACCGCACCCCAAAACGGTTCAGATTGTAGTGAATCTTCCACTCGGCGGAGAAAAAGGTGTCCACAAATTCCGGTTTGAAGATGTCCGGAGCTCCGTGTGGCCCACAGGTTACGGCTATCTTCCAAGACTTGGTCGCCAAGTGCGGAATTAACAGCTTTGGAAGAGCAGCTGGCGCAGCTACTGGGGCAGGAAGCGAGCACAGAGCCAAACCTGGCTGTCCCACAAAGAGAACATCCCCGAACTTGAGAGTTCTACCATTGTAGCCACCTAAGTTACCAAGAGCAAAAGTCAGTCGCAGGCCAAGGTAAGAGCCCACGTCAATACCGTTGCGGATACCAAGATAAGACCGGCATCCGGATGCCAACTTGCCCACAGCCAAAGTCTGTCCCTTGGTCGCGTGGATTGGCTTGTACATCTCCACTGGCTTGCCATCCAACGCAGCCTTCACCTCACCACCTGCAATTGCGAACACAGCGTCATAGTGGAACTTCAAGGTGGGGCCGACCAACGTCATTTCGATGCCTGGAGCAGCCTCATGGTTACCGACAATTCGGTTAGCAGCACGGAACAGAAATGCGTCCATAGGCCCCGAAGGAGGAACACCAATTCGCCAGAGACCTACTCTGCCTGGGTAATCCTGGACCGTAGTGTAGGCGCCAGGAGAGGTCACCTCGAGCGCATGCGCCTCATACACGTACAGATCCAAGCTCTTTGTGTGGAAGTTGACGGCCGAGAAGAGCTCCAGCAGCGCAATCAGACGAAGGTAGTCTGCATTAGTCACAACACCCTGAACCACCGTCTCCTCAAGTGCTCTATTGAGCTTTGCTAAAGCATCGGCTCTGTCGGTACCATGGACAATGATTTTGGCCAAGGTAGGGTCGTACTCCGAAGACACCGTGGTCCCCTTCTGAATCCACGTGTCAACTCTCGCATAAGACGGAAAAGAGACCTTTGTAATTTGACCAGGAGAAGGCCTGAAGTTCTTTACAGCATTTTCAGCGTACAACCGAGCCTCCATACTGGCACCAGACACCTTGAGAGTGGCCTTCTGGGCAGTGAGGTTTGGAGCAGAGTCCGCAGCAATGTAAACCATCCATTCGACCAAGTCGTAGCCTGTGACCATCTCCGTGATAGGGTGCTCCACCTGGAGACGAGTGTTCACCTCCAAAAAATAGAACTCGTCCCTCTTGGAGTCGTAGATGAACTCCACAGTACCAGCAGACTTGTAATGCATAGACTTTGCGAGGTTCTCAGCCGCAACGTGTAACCGTTCTCTGGTTTTCTGGGGAAGATTAGGGGCCGGTGTTTCCTCAATAATCTTCTGGTTACGGCGCTGGAGAGAACAGTCTCTCTCGCCCAAAGCGACGGCATCGCCCTTACCATCAGCAAGAATCTGCACCTCTACGTGTCTGGCGTGCTCCACAAAACGTTCAATGAACACACCAGAGTCACCAAAGTAAGAAGCCCCCTGGTGCTGCACAGTTTGGAATACACGCTCAATATCCTCTTCCAGGTCCACCTTCTGAAGCCCAATACCGCCACCACCAGCAGTAGACTTCACCATTACAGGGTAGCCGATAGAGGCCGCAAACTCGCGCGCATCGGCAGCATCCTTGATGAGCCCAGAACCTGGAACCAAGGGCACACCAGCTTTCTCGGCAATCGCACGTGCCGAGTGCTTGAGCCCAAGCTTTCTGATGGCGTCACCACTAGGACCAACAAAGACAATACCCTCCTCCTTACATCGGTCGGCAAAGTCTGCGTTCTCAGAAAGAAAACCGTAACCTGGGATGATGGCATCGGCGCCAGTCTCTTTGGCCGCCGCAATGATCTTGTCAATATTGAGGTATGTCTCAGCCGCGGTCGTCCCATGAAGCGCAACTGCGATATCGGCGTTTGTCACATGCTGCGAGTACTTGTCTGGGTCCGAGTATACAGCTACAGAAAGCACGCCAAGCTTTTTGAGAGTCTTCTCTATACGCACGGAAATCTCACCTCTGTTTGCAATGAGAATTCTCTTGAAAGTAAGCTTTTTGGAGCCGAGCTTTTTACTCTCCAAGCTCTCGATGTAGGCTCTGAAGCCGCCAAACTCGGTCACGTCTACGGCGCCCTCGGAAGAGTATCCTGCTTCCTCGCAGATGAACAGTTTCACCCACCGACCGTCGACCAACTGCGCAGAGCCAATCCCAAGAGGTTCTGGCACCATCAGTACAAACTCACCGAATTTGGATATAGGCACAGAGTACACCTCGACTGCAATTTCCTTACCGCCAGTAGAGACTCTGCGAAGGCCAGGCTTGAGAACAGGCCCTGCCATAGGTAAAGCATAGAGCCTGTAGTTTGAAGAAGTGGAAGTGCTCTCCAAAAGAGTGGCATTCACCCTGTCTAACTGCCAGTTGAGAGGAAGACCAGAAAGATGTGCACCCACCACTGCAAGCTCGATGGACTCCAGCAGAGATGCAATCTTCTGCTGGACTTTGAGGTCCAAGGCATCACCGGAGCCGACACTATGGTTTTTGAGTCCACCAATGAAACGACAAGATGCGGAAGAACGAAGATACTGACTCGCAAGCTCAAGCAAGGCGTAGTCTGTGAAGGTGTTTCCGAGGATGGTGACTCCGAACGGAAGACCATCTGGACGAAAACCTGCAGGAACCAGAAGGGCGGCAAGGTCTGCGAGGTTAACAAAGTTGGTCCAGGTTCCCTGGCGCGAGTTCACAAGAATAGGCTCTTTTTCAAGATCCTCAAGCGTAGGGTTGAGAGGAGCAGTAGGCACGAGGAAAACGTCATACTTACTAAGCAACTCTGTGCGCAAGCCCTGAAGAATTCTCTGACGCTTGTACTCAAAGTTGAAGGCGTCTTTTGCGTCAAAGTTTTTTGCTGTTTGCACGATTTTGTAGACAATAGGGTCGAGGGATTTTGGGTCTGGGTTCAGAGCGTAGAAGGACTCGAGAGCCGCATATCTCTCGGCAACCCAAGGGCCTTCATAAAGACACTTGGCGAGTTCCAAAAGCGCAGAAAAATCCACAAACAGCACATCAACAGATTCGAGAGCAGAAAAGTCTTGCACGGCTTTGTGGAACAACTTTGGGTTTTCAGTGTCACCATAAAAGGGCGTTTCGAGAGGGACGGCCATGCGGATCTTTTTGCCAGCTTTAGGGTTGCGGAAGAACTTGAAAAGAGGAGGGGATGGGAAGGACCGCAGGTATGGGTCATTCTCGAAGTCTGGCTTTCCAAGCAAGTCCAACGCGTGCTGAGCATCCAGAAGGTTTAATGCAAAGATCAGCACCACGTCGAGAGACTTACACGCAGGGATCACACCACTGCAGGAAACAAGCCCTTTGGAAGGCTTTAAGCCTACCAAATTGTTGAGCATTGCAGGCACACGGCCCAGACCAGCGGTGTCTGTACCGAGAGCAAGCGGGACTAAACCGCGGGCCACGACAGAGGCCAGCCCAGAAGAAGAGCCTCCAGAAACGTGTTTGTTAGAGAATACGCAGGTTGGTTTACCGTATGGGGAACGCACACCAACGAGACCAGTAGCAAACTGGTCTAGGTTAGTCTTACCAAGCACAATTGCACCATTGGCTCTCAAGAGAGACACAACAGTAGCATCAGTGTGTGCGTCACGCTCATACGCAGGACATGCACCTGTGGTCTTGAAGCCTTGGGCGTCAATATTGTCTTTGACAGCGACAGGAACACCGTAAAGAGGAAGCTGGGAGGCACCTGCTTTCAGCTGAAGAACGCTCCACTGGTGGGCCAAGTTCTCTGAACTGGCAATGGAGATCCACGCCGGATCAGAGGGGTCCAACAGGGACAAGAGCGCAGAGAGAGCAGAGAACGAGTCCTCAGGGGTGGCACTTGAATTAAAGCGCACCCACTCCTTGACGGTCCAGCCTATGGTGGTCATGATGGAATGTGGGGAAAAGAGGACTGGATCAGCTATATATTGGAAAACGCAGGCGTGTTCGCCGAGCCTACAATCTGCCAGATAAGATCACGTGTGCATATCGGGGCGCCGGCGGTTGAGAGGAGTCATACGCGAGATTCTTAAATCGGCAATCATATTTATTGAGGTCATGAAGTGCTTTATTGAAGGAAATGACTCTCATCTATTTTTTGTAGCTAAGTTGGGCTGGCTTTCACGGAAAATGTTTCAGGGATAAATTTTTGACGTGCATAATTAGCGACAGGTTTGGCCATAACATTTTACTCATGTATTACTGAATAATAAAATGGCTTTATATACTAAAATATATTCTTGAAAATAGTAGACTAAGATCCATGTCTTTTTGGCTCCTCTTCAGTTTGATTTCTGCCCTTAACGCATCTGAGTCTTCAGTCCTATTATTATGCATTTCTATTGGCTAACCTCACCGTAATCGGCGAGCCGAGGGGAGGTGCTGGCAGAGAAGGTCAAAGGGGTGAATTTCTTTTCACTGCAACCTAGCAAAAGATCTGAGCGTGTATAAATTTGACTTTGTGGCTAGCAGAATGTTCTTGCTCGCGTAAATCTTAATTTCTCCAAACAGCTTTAAGTGGTGCGCTACAAAGTGCATTTTCCGCGGAAAGTAGACGTCAATTCTGCAATGCAAGCGCCATGCGTCAGACAACGGTCGGCGAATTTAGGCTACTCATGGGGCGTAGTGAGCGTATAAAATCATTACAAGATGACTTTCTCGAAACTGATAGTTGTTGTGATTTGTTACGTTCCAGTTTTATGAGACTGATCTTTTTTTTATGATGTTTTCCAGCTTAGACCCTTACGTTCCATAACAGTTTAGACAAGTATGAATAAGATCTAAATGAAACTTTAGAGAAAGAACACTCTTTTAATCACAAAAACCTAGAGACAACTGATTTTCAGATCTGAAAGTTAGCAGTCTTGATAGCGTGCGCAAGTTCTCGTTATGTCTCAGATGTATGTGTCGATGCATTCATGGATGAATCGCTGGATAGAATAAAATGTTGTGGTAGTCATTGAATTGAAGTTCACAATCTACCGTGCAGCAAAAGAATCATAATCAGAGTCTTACATTGGCTTCATCAGTTCTCAACGCCTTCCACTGAAGCTTCATCCTCAAAACTGAACCCACTAATCGATTTATCAATTATTCAAATTGACAATTGAACCGTCAAAATGAGTTAGATTCAACTTTCTCTATATTTTTCACAGTTGTGGCGTGGCGTACGCAGCACGCATTAATCAATTCAATTTGTAAGGGAATTTTCAGAGAGCCAAGCATCCATTCATATATTTCGAACAGAAGCAAATTCACACACAAATACGTTAACATATCCAGCCATTGAATTCCCCCCTATTCTACAATTTTGCAAGCATAGTGCAGCTGATTTACCCCACACTTACACAAGAATATTTGCTAAAAGACGTATGAAAATACACTCTCATCGATGAAGGTAAGTTTTGACTTTTTAATATAATGTATTGGAATAATGTCCTCTGAGCAATCAAAGGTCTGGCAACTCTGTTCAAGTCCCACCCACACACCTCTGGATTTATAAGCAGCTCATTGATCTTATCAGATAAAAAATTCGGTTCAATAGATTCGGTTTCCAGTTGATATCGGATATTTTCCAAAGATTATCTAGCGAAAGTCAGAAATCAAAATAGCTTATTAACATGGGATTAATTCACACAACTGTGACCGATCCTGACTTCTCTCTCCTGCACCACTATGCTCAGCGTGTGGTCAAGAGAAAGGCGCTCACGCACTTTCTGAACAATGTTCCTCCTGGCATCAAACCTCATCCAGATCCAATCTCTTTTGGGGGTGGCATGCCTAATAGAGGTTTGTTTCCTGTGGAGTCCTTGGTGTTGAATCTTCGTGAGAAGCCGTTCCAGACAAACTCACACACAAAGGAAGATTTCTTGGATCTGCTTCTGTTGCCTGGAAACGACCTGTCTAAGACTTCCGAGGACCTTAAGCCAAAAGACACGTTCAAGAACAGTGCTGTTGGTCTGACACCTGCGCGGACCGTCATCACTGAGGAGTCTGGATCTGTGGCTCAACCCTTCCCGCTCAAAGACGCGTTGCAGTACCAAGGTAGTGAAGGGTTCTCGTACTTGAGCCAGTTTACCAAAGATCTCATTGGACGGCTTCATAAGCCAGCTCGCGAGGACTGGTCTACTGTTTTTGTGAACGGAGCTGGAGACGGTCTTAACAAGATATTTAGTCTTTTTGTAGACCCTGGCGACACGATTCTCGTTGAAGAGTTCACTTTCATGCCCACTGTGTGGTCTATTGAGGATTTTGGAGGTAGCATTTTCCCTGTAGAATTGGACATCAAGAAAGATGGAATTGATGTTGCAAAGTTCGAGCATTTGTTGGAAAATTGGTATACTGTGGCACCTGGCACAAAGAAGCCTAAGATGTTGTACACTATTTGTACTGGCCAAAACCCCACCGGTTTGACCCAGACTATGGAACACCGCAAAAAAATCTATGCTCTTTGCCAGAAGCACGACATTCTCATTGTAGAGGATGATCCTTATGCTTACCTTATCTTGCCTCCTTTCGAAGCCGACTTCAGACTGAAGAAGCTGCCATTCGAGGGACTTTCTGTGGAAGATTATGTCGGTAAATTTCTCCATACCTCTTACCTCCACCTAGATGTGGACGGGCGTGTTCTCAGATCAGAGACGTTCTCGAAGATGATTGCACCAGGAGTTCGGTTTGGGTTTGTGGTGGCAAACGATCATTTTATTAAACAGTTGAATCAGTTGACGATGTTGACCACTAAATTTCCTTCGGGATTGTCTTCTACAGTAGTGAACTCGACAATTCAATACTGGGGCGGTATAGATGGCTTCTTGAAGTGGGGTATTGAGTTGAGTAAGTTGTATACTTACCGTAAGAACATATACTTTGAGGCTTTCCACAAATCGGAGAGTTATACCAAGAAAAGAATTACTCTTATTGATGCCTCTGCAGGCATGTTTATATCTATCTTGCTTAACTACCCTAAGAGTAACACAAAGAAGTACTCCGAGTTGATGGAGGAACTTAATGTGTTGACCTTCAAGAACGGCGTGATTGTGGTTCCAGCAGGTACCACTTTGTCCTTGAATAAGGATGTTTCTGAGAGAAAGGGTAACATTATCAGAACCACCTTCGTGTACGCATCCAACGATGATCACGAAATTGTGGAGGCTGTTAAGAGAATAGACAAATCGATAAACGAGTTGTTTGATCAGAATGGGTGGTAACTTATATAGTCCGTTTGTTTACAAGGGTATTATAAGAATTGTAGGCATTCAAAGATGTTTTAACAGCTAATTTACATTATGTACACTAAGTTTTGACCCCTCGTTTACTCTTCATCTCAGCTAGCTCACTTCTCATTGTAACATAGCCCATATGGACTTTTCCCATGAAATGGTCAGCCAATCTACGGTCACTATCGAGCCTACTAAGATACGCCCCACAAACAATACATACTTCCAATTGCTGCTGACTCGCCTGGCCTATTCTGTCGGTGATTTCACGCACTGTTTTGGCCATTTTGGCACGTTCTTCAAGTAGTTCACTTTGTTTCTTTGATTGTTCAAGAGCTCTTGCTACGTGCCCCTTCTGGTTGAGCAAGCGGATTTCTTGGGTCACGAGTCCAATTCTCGCGTCCATATTATCTAGATTTTCATTGATTTGGTCTATTTTTTCCTGCTCTTCAGGTGTATGTCGGAGATTATTTTCTGCGACATTTATCTTCCGAGTCACGTCCTTTATATGAAACTCCAAGTCCTTGATATACTCATACTCAAATTCTTCAACCATTCGTTTGATTCTGCGGTCCTCGTCATTCTCCGGCTCACCATTCTCTCTTCTTTTCTCATAAGATCTCTTTTCAGATTCATAGAGAAGCTTGTACTTCTCTAAATGCTGTTTTTTACATCTACCTATGTTTTCTTTTGAAGAAGCAAAAAGATCGTGGGGGCATGTACCCACAAGGAACGATTTGCACACCCTATAGTCAAAGAGACTTGCCTGGGACCTCACCCGAGACTGGTTCTCACGCCCAAAGAGCTGTTCGAGAACGAGCCTCTGTTCAGCTGCCATGATGTATTGGTACTAGATGGTACTAGATGCAGATCTCTATAAGATATGGTTAGATTTGGGGTGTAAATAGACCTAGGGTTTAGAGCTGGTTGGAAAAATAATTTTAACGCATAAATCATCTCACAAATAGCTTAGGGTCAGCACCCAAAAGTTATCAAAATGAGTTCTTTTTTTAAAACAGGCTTCACTGTTCTCAATATAGTGGCTTTATCCCACATTTTGCTAGAGAACACTATCGAAATCACCCCATCTGAAGGTGAGTCGATGCTTCCCACAATTCGCAACACACGAGATTATCTTGTGATCAAAAAAAACCACAAATATGGGCGCAACATACGAGTAGGCGATGTGGTATCGTGCATCAAACCTACGAGCCCTTCTGAACGGGTTTGTAAACGAGTTACTGGTATGCCAGGAGACATTGTTCTAGTGGATCCTCTGGAGTCTTCTGTGTTGCACAATTTCCGTGAATATCTTAATGACCCAAGTGTGACGAACAGCATTCTGCGAAAAAGAACCGGAGAGCTTGAATTGCTGGAGTTCGGGGAAGCAGAACAGGAGACAGTGATGAACAAGCTAAGGCACAGCATCCAAAAGGGGAAGAATAAGTCGTACAACAATGCGACAGACCAACAATACTACGATCAGCTCATAAGGATTCCTGAGGGGCACTGCTGGTTGACAGGCGATAACTTGGACAATTCGCTAGATTCAAGAGACTACGGTGTAGTGCCTTTGGCTTTAATCACAGGCAAGGTCGTTGGCAGTATATACGCTGAGAGTGGGTTCAGACCTTGGACTTGGATCTTTAAGAGAGTGAACAATAACTATGTTGATAGTGAGGTGGTGTGATTTTGAGGAGCGGTGCGAGAATCAATCAGAGATCAACCAAATAAGTGACTTCAAAAAAGATTTACATATATACCAATATGTCAGTCCACTATAGGGTGCATCAGCTAATGATATGAATGATACAAGACGTAATTGTGAGCTTGCTGTGGTACGCTATAAGGTTAGATAATCAACATATATACTGACTTTTACGCTTGAGTTTTATATATGGATAGTTGATATAAAAGGTCCTACAAAAAAATTGAGTAACATTTAATTTGTACATCTCAACTTGTATCCAATGCACACAACCAGAAGTACCATTTGTATCTTAAGTATTGCTTGGCTAATGAGGGAGTTTCATTATAAATTGCACGAACCTGTTTGTTGAATTTTGTACACTATTTCTCTGACTGATTGAGTTAATAACTAGAAGCCCGCTCGATCATATGCCTCTAGTTTCCTCCCTGGATCTTCTTCTGCAACAAGCTTCTGAACACTCTCGAGCCAAACCACACGCTTGGGCCTGCCAAGGCGGCCGTCTTGAAAATCAATCCAAAGATCAGCTCTCCGAGGTAGTACTGCACGAAAAAGACCTCGTAAGCCACAATGCATCCCACAAACGCAATCTTGTACAAGAAATACACAGAAGGCTCACCTGGAGCAGAGCCAAAGTTTTTGAGGTTGATGCTTCCGTGGGCAGCCAACGTGCCCACAAACCACAAGAAAGCAGCACCAATCAAACCAATGAACACAAACGCAACTGCTGGCTTTGTCTGTTTGTCAGGCTGTCTGAAGATGTGGGTTATTTCTGGCTTGACGGCGTATCTGGAAGGCGCGGTGTAGCCTTTTCCAAGCTTCTCAAGCACAGCAGCTGGAAACGCAAGCTTACCGATTTTCTTTTCAACAGGAGCGTCAATGGTGCCGTCGGCAGCTATTATACTCACAGAGAGAGAAGCAGTGGAAAGGCCGCTGCTCAAAAGCAAGTTCTTGGAAACCTTGGTCACAGGAATGCTCACCAGAGCAGAGGCGTCCTTCATGGCAGGGATCACAAACTGCTCGAGGCCTGTTGATGGGTTTGTGAGAACAACAACAACCTGGTCTGGCCTGTAAGGTTCTTTTCCGTCGGGCTTAAGCACGTCGAATTTGATGCTGATCGTGTCTCTATCTCCCACAGTGAGTGGTTTTTTGATAGGGTCGCAGCATGTGAATTTCTCTGTAGACTTGCCAACAGCGAGCTTTCCGTTGGAGATCTTGAAGCCGGTAGCCGCCGTAAGGAGGAGGGCCGCGGCCTGGAGCGGTCTGGTGAGAAGCATGTTGGTGAGTTGGCTGTGAAATATTATAAATTTAGGCGGCTATGTGACAGCCTGTCAGGAATCGACGCTGAGGTGGTGAAATATGTTTCTAAAGTATTATTCAGTGATTCCGAAACCTGTTTAAGCTTCATTTTAAGTTTGTATTGTTATATAAGTTTGCGTGTTGGTGAATGCATCTGCACTGGTAGCTACGCCCACATTATACATCCATATTAGACGTATATGGCACGGCCTATATTTGAGCGCACTTATACGACTATTCCTTGTAAGAAAATAGAGGCCAATTATCAGGTATCTGCAGATTCTCCAGCCTCGCTAGCTTTCCATATGCCTTCCGAAGCTATAGCTGTATACAACAGAGCCACTGGCCATTACAAGAATACATTCTAGACATGCTATTCATACAAGATATCTGTATACCCCTACAAATCCTGAGCCGCTGCATCAGGCTCAGCCTGTTCCAACACAATCTCCTCCACCTCATGAAAAGTGGTCTTCAAATGTTGAGCTACCCAATCTGTGTTTCTTAAGTAATATCTCGGGTCACTTCCTCCGGCTGTTCGAAGCACCTTTTTGTACACATTCTGGTACGTGTCTTCCTGTTCCTTTGTGTCACGCAAAACCAAGTTTTCTTCAAACTCCACAAATACACGAACGTCCCTTATTTTGAATATCACATCGTCAATCCGCAAAAAGAAGCGGCATAATAACAACAACCGTTGCTCCATCACCCGAATTTTCACCTGCATCACCGTGATGCCGTTGTCAGCCAACTCGTCCTCATACAAAACTACATCATCGAAAAAAAGAATCGGGTCTGGGCGCTTGAGTTTTTCTATAGGAATCTGCTTTTCACTCTTTTTAAAGTCGGCACCAGTGAGTGTGCCCCCGTAGATTGGAGAGTACGTCCAATCGTAGGGTTTAATCATTTTCGTGACATGTTCATTAAGCAGGTCTACAGGCACCTCTGTGTCATACATTTCTGAAGAGAGTGTGCCTTCATTCAGGAGGGCATCCTGCTTTTGTTTCTTCAGAAACCAGTGTTCTGAGTGTGCTACTTTGAACAATTTATTTGGATCACACCCTATTTTCAACACAGTGTCTAATGCGTCTATCAGTTTGAACGATATTTCCCAACCGTATTTTGAGTTTCTTATACGAACTTGGTTCTGCCCAAAGATCATTTCGGGAAGTGGAAGATTGAGCTCTTTCTCGTACCGGTCGATCTCAGGAGCACTAAGAATTGGTTTTCTTACAGTGAATATTTCCCACTCACCTACAGATATCGAAGGTGAATCTTTAGCTGGAAGCAGAGATGCTGGAGCAGGGATGATGACTCCGCCACAGTGGTCACACTGCGGGTTGTTGCATTTTCCGTGGTGCAGCTTGGCTGGTATACTGACATTGGCAAGTCTAGGGGTAGGACGAGGAAAGGAGGACGGCGCCTTGAACCGAGAGCTGTTTTCGATGATACCAGGTTCTCTTCGGGATCGCGTAGACTTGAGGAACATCTCTCTAGCGTTTTTCACATGAACCGCATTTATGCCAAACAGAGGAGTGGCAAAAGAGCTATTAGAAGGGGGAGAAGAACGGGATGCCCTAGAGGACAGGCTCATAGAGGATGTGCTGGCATTATCAGAGGGCATGCCCAGCGAGGAAGAAGTATCATTGGCGTTATTGGAGTTCATGGGGTTTATGTAGTGTAAATAATTTCTGGAATGAGGAAAAAGAGAACGGTGATGTTATGTGTTCACAGGTTAATCAGGCTGTTCTAGATTTATTTGCCAATGAGGTATGTGAAGCTCAAGTTTTGACTGGCTGGGGTTGTGGGTAATTTTGTTTGTTTCAATACAAATTTGGCATGCACATGTTTGACGTTTGATTTGACATCCAGTTGCATTATTGCAGAACGAAAGTTGAAGAGAATCTTTTTTATCAGCGATGTGGAGTCTAATTAGCAAATCGAAGTATTTGGAGATCTAAAACATGTAGGAATAGCTATGTATGATCATGCTTACCTCATCCGCTCAGATATGTCTTTCAGAGGTTGATAACGATATCAGGCTCTGAATTCGAGCCAGAGACTTCATAGGGGGTTTACAACTACAAACTAAACCTTTATTGTATTTCGTTGCGATAATATCGTGACCGTAATACGAAAAAGAGCTCTACCTCTACCTGCTTACCACAGACACTTTACTTTGCTATCTATATAGATTCAAGGAGTAATGAAGAGCATTGTCGCCGTATAAGCACCGGGCTGTTTAGTATACATTTCACTGGTTAGTGTCGTTCATTCATAAGCAATCATTAAAACTAAACGCCCTTAGCTAGAGGAAGGAAGGAGAACAATAAGCGTAGAAACAAGGAAAATAAACAAACAAAGTGTCCAGAGCTCTTCCTCAAACAGGTGCATCCCCACGATTCTTTTGGGTGCCATTATAGGCGATTCAAGTCTCTGTACAGGAGTTCCCGCAGTAGGTTTAGAAGTCGCTGTGCCTGACTCAAGTAGACAGTTTGGGCTCGCAGTGCGTTTCTCAACGGGGGCTTTAGCTTGAGGCGTCCATGGCTCTTTAGCGAGTTTGGTGTATTGTCTTATTCTTTCTTGGGAACGGAGAACGGGGTCGTGACTATTGAAATGCGAGACAGATGTCATTGACGATTCCAAGGTGATAAGTTTCAAAAATCAGCAAAAAGCGAAACTTAGTAAACGCTATATTACAAAACAGTGCGTACACAAAGACCTGCATTCACTCAAGTAAGTGAACAAATTTTGGAATTTTGAAGAAAACGCGCCAAACATACATAAACAGACCTCTAAGTTTAGATCAGGAGATCTTAGACTTTGTTGTGTTTCTCCACTGTTATACTTTACCTATTTTGCTTTCATGCAATTCGTATGCATTGACAGCTGCAGTCACGAGACTTATCCATGAAGCCAACCAAAAGACGGATAATTTCTAATCAGTCAAATAAGCTACAGGACTCAAAAAGAAACATTCTATAATAAAAGCGGTAAATCATATCTACAGTACAAAATTCGCAATTGAGTACCCTCCGCACGGCGCTCGGCTAGAGGGAATTAGCGGGCAGTCAATTTTTTAAAAATTCTCACCCTTCCAGCCCATAATGCTGTTTCTACGAAGAGCTCTACCTTCCATTCGAGGGCAGCGAATAAGAGCGCTAAGACCACGAATATATCTGACACCGTTGCTGATCTCCCCCCGCCTTTTCCCCCTTCGAAAAGTGCTCCCCCTAAGGCGATACGCCACTAGGCCCACACGTCGTGAATTCATTTCCAAATCAACACTGATGTTCCAAACTGTCGTTCTCAATATAAAATGGCTTCTTATTCGCCAGAATAGACCGTTCAACACTGACGATTTGTCCGCATTTGTCTCGTGGTTCGTGTGGTCCAACTTGATTTGGCTTGTGGTGGGCACAACAACCTTTGCTTCGCTCCTTTTTCTCACTATTAAACAGCTAGACTGGAGTGGCGGTCTGCTCATTGACAAGCTCTTTTTGCACGCCGTTCTCAAAGTGGAACCAACCAAGGTGAAAATTGACATGAAGTCGATCCAAGGTGAGAATGTAATTCCTGATTTTCGCAGGGGCGTTATAACGCTCCGTAACGTTACCGTGTCCAACCTGGACCCTGCATCACCCTTTCGTTTTGGGTTGGACGTGGATAGAATGGACATCACCTTAGACTTCAAAAAATGGTACCAAGGTCGGGGATTGATCAACGACGTAGACGTAGAAGGCACCAAAGGTTTCATCCAGAATGGGCTCCTTGATGATGACGTCGAGCCTGGCGAAAAAGACTACTTGACAAAACTGCTTATTCCTCTGATTTTCCATGGGAATAAAAATTATGAGTTTCGCAATATCAGACTCCAGAACGTACAAATAGATTACACTTCTGGCGAGCTGGACCCTGTAGATTTTGAGATTTTCAACCTTGAACTTCCGAAATTACGTGTTCGGTGGTTCTTGTTGGACGTTCTCAGACCAAAGATTTGTTCTGGGGCAATAAATGATGCGCTTTTCACAGCACACCAGAAACAAATTCGCTTTGGAAAGGAAGATAAGCCCCTGAACACAATCACAAGGCTTCAAATCCACGAATTAGATGTGAATAAAACTCATCTTTTTGCTCAAAAATTCAATTGGATCACTGAAGGGAAGGCCAATGTGGTTTGTGACATTAACTTGCCCAGTGAAAAGCATCTTGGTGTAACAGATTTGATTGCACAGGTTGGACACAACTTCAACAAGGACTTACTTATGGGTGTAGACTTGGAGCATCTTCACAAAGTTGCAGTGGCTCTCGCACAGGATCACGAGACTTTTGAGAAGTTCTTCAAGTATAGCAACTTATTTGATAGTGACTTTGGAGGCTTGGGCAAATATGTGCCTCACGTGCCCCAGCCAGAGCTTCCTCAAAAATTTGTTCCTGAGCCAGACAACAAGAACCGCTACCTTTTGTTTGATCTCAAGGTACAGTTCATGAATGCTGTAGGAAAGGTTCCAGAACAACTTCCTAGTGAAACTTACACGAAGAAGCCGTTTGTCAATGAGGAACATTTGAAACCAATCATTGCATTAGTGAATAACAAGCCCTCGAAAAACTCGTTTTTTCTGAACAACCGCACTTTGTCTATTCTTCTTCCTTCAGAAGTGACAACGTTAGACCACGTGTCGCACCCAAACACAGTACATGAGAGCTGGACGCAACTGCAGGATAAGCAGTTCACTTTGACTAGCTCTACTATATTCAACTTGGACAAGATGTATGGGAAAGTGTCTTTGCTGCGGGAGACCGATTTGGTGGATCAGATTGTACTGGACTTGTATGACGACATGGTGCGCAACTTGCATTATGAGCTCAATTCTCGATTTTTTGATCGTTATGGGCAATATTACAACTTTAATGTGGGGCAATTGTTGGACGCGTTGGGAAAGAATAGCATGGTTGGGAACGACCGCTTGTTTGGCATAACTAACCATTCTGCTAGCTATAAGCTTGGGTTGTTGTTTTTGCTCGGGGTGGGGGCATTTTTTTGATGACTGTATTATATAACTGATAGGCTCTTGTATGTATGACGATGATGCTTTGTAGGATGTAATATTGGACTGCTTAACTTTGGGTAGTTCGATCTCTTTGGCCAAAGCTATAACGATAAAACAAAACAAAAGCTTTGTAAGCCGACGCCAAGGTTGTAATAAATCTGGTTCATCAGTGTTGGTTCAGCTTTGGTTACCACCTTCATCAACTATCGGGATAATTGTATGATACATGAGGTATTGCCTAATGGAGGTGCTGGAAACACTTTTTAGGCTCTAACACATTTCAGCTGAAAATCATGTCTGGGATAGTATCTGCAATTGACTTTAAACTGTTGTAAACAAATTGTTGACCGCATGTGCCAACAAAATGAAGAAAAATCGGTGGGGAAAAGTTCAAGCGAGCATGCGTTTTTATGATCGTATGAAGAATCACTGGCAATAGAAAGCCGTTAGAAACCAGTTTACAATGATTATCTGCTTTGGCACCAGTAACATCTTTGATGATGCTGCAGCTTTTCTCCTGGAACCGCTAAAAGTTGTAGGAAAACTTGATAAACATAAGTGAAATGGCTGAAACATCCTATTAGAAGCATCAGAATAAACTACGAGTGTTATAGAGAAACGCCTCAAAACTCATGTCGACATTCTTATATGTCAAACCAATTTAATAATTAATTCAAATTACCACCAGTTGATGGAAAAGCCACCTAAACACATATCAGATCTCCCTGATGAGATCTTATCGAAAGTGTTCACGTTCTTGGATGTTAAAACGTTTCATAGATGTCCTGTTTTTCCGCAAAGATTCGTTCTTCCAAACCTTTTGAGAGAGGTTTGCATCGATGATCTCCACGTACACCCTGATTCTTCACGCCAGGTTGTGCTTGCTGAAAATTATTACCTGATCTGTTTCGAAAATGGCCAAAAAATAGGACCTTTCTTTGTAAATATTGACGAATGCATATCTTTTGGCATCTCTCCCGAGACTGGGTACCCATTTGAAATGCTTGAACCCTTCAAACAACACATACAACATCTTAATGTAAAACTAGGCAAGTATAGAAAAAATAAGAAGGTTAAAAAACTTTTGCAATCGTTTGTTCTTCTGTTGCCACGATTGACCTCTTTGGTTTGTGACGTGTTAGTGTCAAATGAAGAGAGTTCATTGACCGCTTTGGAATTGCACGGATATAGAACAGACTCCTTTAGGTTCAACACAACCCACATTCGTTCTCTTCAACTTGTTTCAGACTCTCCACTGGAGTTTAATTACACATACAGTAGCTTCCCCATGTTAGAAGAAGTGGATCTTAGAGCCATACGTTTGAGATCTGACGAAGCGGCTCCTCTCTTGACAGATATAAGATTATGTGATGTCGGCGGATCTTTCAAAGACCTTAGCAGTCTAGGTCATATCAAGAATCTCTTTATCATGGGCGAAGGAGAATATGAGGTGTTGGACGATTTACCCCCGTTTTCAAATATTGAGTTTCTTGGTCTTGTAAATGTTTTTGCTTCTGATATATTCCCTTTACATCTTTTCCCAAATTGTCGCAAATTATCGATTGCTGGTCCTGAGATGGACTTTCCTGACGATATAGATATGCCAAAACTAGATGATATACTTTGTTACAACAGGTTCAATCTGATCGTACCAAAATTGCCTGCCAATGTAAGGCTTGCTGGCCTTCAGCATTGCAACTTGAGAACTATCTCTGCAATAAGCTCTTGCCGTTCTTTAGAGAAACTTGAGCTTCAAGGTAACCTTCTCACATCTTTTATGAGCTTTGAATGTTTGAGGGATTTGAACTTGAGTGACAATAAGCTAAAGCGGTTCGATGGCCTCAGCTTCCCTGTCCTCAGAAACCTTAACCTCACTGACAATCGTTTGGAAGAACCACCGAATATTGATCTGCCCATGCTTGAAGTATTATCGATTAATCGTTGCACTTTGACAAGTCTTGATTTCATCAGTCTGTTCCCAAGATTGTTCATGTTCGATGGTCTGTTTAATCACTTTAGAGGCACATTGATGCCTTTTTCTGGTCTTCAGGATATAGAAAGTGTTTCCATATTATCCAATAGTGAGGAAATCCGCTGTATTGATTTAGTCAATGTGCCCAAATTGAAGCGTTTATACTTGTCCAACGTCATAGAATTGGGAGATTTGAAGGGCTTGCCCAACTTAGAAATGCTTCAACTAACAAGTTGTGAAATTCAAAGTGTTGGACGCTTCTCAGATTTGTCTCGATTGAGATGCGTAACTATAGACAATATGTACCTGACTTTGCCAACGCCATTAGAATTTCTAAGTTTGATATCTAGTCTTGAAATCTTGGAAGTTACTAATAGCAATATAGATTGTATGAAAGGATTGGAAAACCTGATAAATTTAAAGAAGTTGGACTTTGCAAATACTAACATGAAGAAAATACAAGACTTGTCCTCTCAAAAGTTACATGAATTGACTCTTCATCAGACAGAGGTGAGTCTGTTGAACAATATAACCAAACTAGAAGGATTAACACGGTTGGTTCTCAGCTCTAGTCAGCTCAAAAGTCTAGATGGGAACGACCTAAGGAAGACGCTTCCTAATTTGGGAACATTGGATGCCTCTCTGAGCAGATTGGAGACTGTTACAAATTTACACGGTATGCCATACTTGAAATTTCTTATCATTAATAATAACAGCGTTAAGGATATTGGAGGAATTCACGATTTAACCGGATTAGAATACTTGAACCTCTCGAAAAATGGGATTACGAAAATAAGTCCTTCTTTTAAAAACTTTCCCTCGCTAAAGAAACTTCTATTGGCTTTGAATAACATCGATGATTTGGCGCCTTTGGAAAATTTGGGTTCAAACCAAGTCGAGGTCATTGGAGTGGATATGAGACCAGATTTTGTGGACGATGGGTTCGAGATTTTTAATTAGGGACAGCAAGAAGTAGCTGGAAACATAGTTAGAAGGGACAGCATATTCTCTGGCGCATGCTCAATGCTCTCAGAATTGAGACATGTGGGTTACACAGCTACGATATCTATATATGCAGCTTCAATCACTGGAAGGAACTGGACACCCGTATATACATTTTTAAACTATTGAACTCGGGTGTTTTCTGACACATAAGTTCTTATAGACCTGTGAAGCTCAACAGTAACCCTATAACGAAATCATCTATATGTATCCGAGAAGTAGATCATTTTATCACACAATCGCAATCCTAATCACGATATAATACTATAAACGAAGTTGTGAGTTTTAACTGTCCTAATTGCTCTACGCTTAAATGATGCATGAATTGTAACTACTTACAAAAAGAATGTGTTCAGGTTTCCAAGACATTTGATTATCAAATATAAATTATATACCAAGACGTATGTCATGTTTGTGATTCATCATTTGACATCACAACTGTGGTGCTTTTCATGCAATGCAATGTGATTTTGAAAACTGTGGGCAGCATATAAAAGTACCATCAGCGTCTTACTGAAGTAATGACTATTGGATTCGATATCAAGAGAATTGCAATTATAGGAGCAGGTCCGGGGGGACTTGTTGCGTTGAACGAGTTTCTTCATACGTCGAAAGATGGAACGTCTACTATAACAGCGCCCACATACAAAAACCCACTTCCCAAGGACCCAGCTTTTGAAGAAGTGGTTCTATTTGAGAGAGCTGGAGGGGTAGGAGGTGTGTGGCGTCATACACATGAAACTGACAACAATTTGCCAGAAACTGTTGTGGATTATCTGGATCCTGACGCCCTTAGACCGAAAATCAAGCCACCAGAAGAAGAGGTCCTCGAGGGACATGATTTTAAAAATCCCTTTAAGCGCGATATTGTATCTAAAGCAATCAAGGATAATCTTTTATGGGACAAAAGTCCTGTATATGATGATCTCTTCACAAATGTTCCATCAGATTTTATGAGATTCTCATCAGGCTACGATCTTTTGAGCTACCTCCCTGAAGAAACGAAGAATGTCTATCATCCTTTCATGAAGCATGAGAATATTTTACAGTTCTTAGAGAATTACGCTGAAGTAAACGATCTAAACAAGCATATTCGTTTGAACAGTCACATCGAGCGAGTTCATAAGAAAGAAAACAAGTGGATTATTTCGGTGTTGAACATATCAGATGGGAAGGAGAGCTGGTATGAAGAGACATTTGACGCGGTGGTGGTCGCTACAGGCAGATTCAATGTGCCCTACTTTCCCAAGATACAAAACTTATACACATTTAATAAAGAGCACCCAGGGGTGGTATTGCATACAAAGAGTATTAGAAATGCCGATAAATTCAAAGGAAAGAAGATTTTGCTCGTTGGAGGAGGTGTGAGTGCTTTGGACCTACTCCAGTACTTCATACCCAAGTGCAGCGAAGTATGGCACTCTACAAACAGATCTTCATTGAATGAGTTGCCAGACGGAATTAAAAAGGGACGGCAGTCATGGTCCGATGAGATTCTACGTGATGATACGTTGCCCGTTGTTCTGGTTCCACGCATAAGATCTTTTGACGGTGATGCAGTAATATTCGAGGATGGATCTTCCGAAAAGGGATTTGATAACGTTATATTTGCGACTGGGTATCATTTACATTTTCCATTTTTGGAGGGAGACCATGTCTCTATTACAGGAGAAAAAAACATGCCCCAGGTGAAAGCAGACAACCTTTACCTTTATGGGTTCACAATCCCAGACCCCACTCTAGGACACATAGGACTTGTTCACAGTCCTTTTTTCTTCTTAACCGCTGAGGCTACGGCTATAGCTCTTGCAGGGGTTTGGTCTGGTGCTGCAAAGTTGCCTTCTCAAGAAGATCAGAAGGAATGGATAAAACGCAGATTGGAGAACAAGGATACTAGATTCCAGGCTTTTGATTTTGCAGCGATCATTCCTTATATTAACAAGGCATACGAACTTGGGCCAAAGAACAGATTTGATCTGGTTCTGTTAGTGCGGGACTACGATGCCGCACCCGGAAAAAAGATTTTGAGAGATTTGTTCTATAAGTTTATTGAGACGAATAAGAATCACAACTAGAGGTTTTGTTCTGTCATTTTAAGGTATAATTTTCCGCATTTTTTGGCAACGTATGACAGTAATCGATGGCCATTGTGACCAGTTATAGAAATCGTTTAATGATTGGTGTTGGATATCACTGTTTTCGGTCCAGTTTTTTTTTTCGAATAAAGGAAGGATTGCGTGCTTTGGTGTAGAGACATGGGTTCATAGAGTCAGCTTTAACGACTACATCTTAACATTATATATGATAGCTGATGAGAGGACAGCAACTTTAGCGGGAAACTCTTTACAATGTTTTTAGAAGCTTCCTAACTTTCACATAAGCTCAATAAAAGCATAGAAACTAGTGTGAATACCAAGCTATTGGCAATCTGCTAGAATTCCAAATTGTAATGATACACCTTGAAAGTGTGAAATCTTGGACCAAGCAGACTGAGTTAGTAAACGTAATAGCATCTGACTCAGATCTTCTTCAATCACCCTTGAGGAAGACTCACATTACAAAAAAAAAAAAAAAAAATTTAAATTGATTGATATTTCAACGTTTTTGTACAACTCAATAACGGTTTTCCAAGGACATGTGATTTATTAGATTTATTATCCCGTTTTGGTAAGATATTTCCCGATTGGGAATAACCATTTTTGAAGACCACGATTCATTTGAAATGGAAACAACTCTCTATATAACTATTAAATGATTTATTCCCTATGCAAAGGTCTCGCTTGCATGAGCCCTTTGCGCCAAAGATAGCTTTACTTGTACACAGCTGCATACAGCTAAGGAAGACATTCAAAATGTAAACGCCTCCAAACTAGATGATGAAACACAGAAGATAATACTTTACAACACTTTAAACACACACTGTTTTAGCCTTTTACCGGTTTTGCACTGATGTTGTGCTCATATCAACAACAACAATTCACATGTGACAGAAAAATTTCAAGCGAATATATTTTCGTCAGACAACTTTTTCGTACTTGTCGTTTACTACACAAACATATAAAACCGGCGCGCTTACCAATACGAGCGCGTATTCACCCATATTCTACCCCATCCCAGAGGATAAACCCCCTTTACATATACCCCTCCTACACCCCATAAATACAGAATGCTTGTGTCCAACAGTGCAGACAACGGCATTCTCTACGATGCGATCGTGGTGGGTGCTGGCGTGGTTGGCCCTGCTGTAGCGACCACATTTGCGCGCCAAGGCCGCAAAGTGCTTCTTGTGGAGCGCGACTGGTCGCAGCCTGACCGTATTGTTGGTGAGTTGATGCAGCCTGCTGGTCTTCGTGCGCTTCGTGCCATGGGCATGCTCGAGGCAGTTGACGGCATCGACGCGGTTCACGTGGATGGCTACAGCATCCACTACCACGGCGAGCAGTTGCTCATCGACTATCCTTCCAAACAACCTAAATATAAGGTGGCTCACGTGCCACACTGCGTTAAAGGCGCTCAGACTCCAGCCGACGAGAACTTGAGATCGCGGTTCGATGAATCCACGGAGGCGGGCGTCGCTTTCCGCCACGGCGAGTTCATTCTGAACTTGAGAGCCATTGCTCAGAAAGAGCCTAATGTCACTTGTTTAAAAGGCACTGTCATCAAAGTGATGCGTTCTGAGGCCGGCTCTGTGACCGGCGTGCTTGTGAACTGCGAGGCTGGAAAACTCCAGTTTCTGGCTAAGTTGACGGTGTGTTGTGACGGTATCTTTTCGAAGTTCCGTAAACAGCTTCTGCCTGCGCACGTGCCGCTGGTAGGTTCGCACTTCATCTCGTTGTCACTTGAGGACGCCGTTCTCCCTGCCAAAAATCACGGCCACGTGGTGATCCTGAGAGAAGCTCCTATTCTTATCTACCAAATCTCCCAGAAGGAAACACGTATTTTGTGTGCCTATAGACTGGCTAAATTGCCCTCCGTGAACGATGTGAAACTCCAGAAATACCTCAATGAGACAGTGTATAACATTCTTCCAAAGTGTGTACGTGCTTCTTATAAACAAGCTCTCATTGCTCTGAGAGTACGCATTATGCCCAACTCTTATTTGGTTGCCCGCCGCAATGAGACGCCTGGACTCTTGGTTCTTGGGGATGCGTTGAACATGCGCCATCCTTTGACAGGGGGTGGCATGACTGTGGGCTTGAATGATGCTGCATTAATAGGCACTCTTCTTGCACCGGAGCAGGTCTCCGATCTCGCAGATTCAGGAAAGGTGTTGGAGCAACTTGCAGCATTCCACTACGAGCGCAAGGCGTTGGGCTCAGTGATAAATGTGCTTTCCATAGCTCTTTACTCGTTGTTCAGTGCAGACACAAAACACTTGCAAATTTTGCAAAAGGGGTGCTTCCAATACTTGCAGAGAATCCCTGAGCCGATTGCTTTATTGAGTGGATTGGCTCCAGAGCCTTTTGCATTGTTCCGCCATTTTTTTGCGGTTGCTTTCTTCAGCATTTTATTCAACTTTTTGGAGAACGGGTTAGTGATGTTTCCTGTGTCGGTGTACGAGTCGATCTTGACGTTGTACACGGCGATTGTCGTGTTCACCCCATATATGTGGGCCGAGTTGGTTTCGTGATGGTTTTGGATCTGTGGGTTTTCTTGTTTAGAACTAATTAGTAGGCGGATATGGTTTGTTGTAAGATATGTTAGTAAAATTTGTTGATTTTTGTGGTGCACAATAGTATTTACATGTGTATATCAGGTATGTATCTGTGAGTGTAGTGCTTGAATTATGAGATTTAGTGTTTCCTGAACATTTCCATGCTGACTGATTCTTTATCCTTTATCGCTCAAAAGACGAGTCAAGAGTTAAGCCGCTTGAGCATTTTGTTTGAACTTTGAAAAGGTCTGGATGGCAATGGTAGGGCGTGGGCTTGATTGAACCAGATATATTTGTGAACTTGTCTATGACTAGTATACAGAGAGTTTATTTTCTCATTAGAGAACAGTTGCTGATCAAATTCGATCCCAGAACTTGATTAATCTCTTCGCTTTTTTTGTTTGTGCAACAGAATGTCTTTGGGCCAGATTTTCCAAATGAAAAGATTGAAACAGATGTGATTTTCGGGTTAAGGTGGCGTGGCTTATATAAAAGGACTGAGTTGACCGGCTTTTCGATGACCCGAGAGCATTTCTTTTCATCTTCAAAAAACGTACTTTGTACACACCAAAAGCACCTCAACTTCCATTACGAAAAATCGAATAACAAGAAAGTGAATTAGAACTTCAAATCTGGTGCTAATAGATACAACCTTCATATTGAACAAAAATTCGAGCCCGAGGATCTCTTGGTCTATCGATTTAGATTTACATATTTGGTTCAGTCGGTCGGTCGAACTTGAAATTATAATCCAAAACCTAAAACATCCAAGCGCTAGTTCTAATTGAGATACATCAAATTTACTTAACTCAATAGAATCCCATCACACTAAAACCACAAAAAACGGTACCCTACAACTGAAACTAAGTATTCATAGTATTATCATACATAACACACACCATAGCATACCATAAGCACACTCTTAGTTAACGGTGGACAAAATGTCAGAGTCACCGGCGTCAGTGATAGCCAAAACACCAACTCTGAACAACTTACCACAAGCAGTTCCCAACTCATTGTTACCGCCCTGGAAGTAAGAGACTGGAGTCTTGGACAACATGGCGTAGTACTCAAGCTCAGTCTTTCTCAAGGTAGGGGTGTTAGCAGCCAACACAATCAATTTGGCCTTACCCTGTCTGAGAGACTTGATGGAGGTCTTGTAACCAAGCTGGTACTTACCAGACTTGATGGCCAAAGCCAATTTAGAGTTGAAGTTATCAGTGGATTTCTTTGGGGCCTGATGTTAGTAAAGCTACGATGAGATGGAGTCTAACTTAAGACTGATACTCACCATCTTTGCGCTCGATTATTGCACTCCGGTATTCTATCAAAGTTATTTTTTTTATTGGGAAAAAAATATTTTGTGTGAAAAATCACATGCAAAGCTCTAGGGCGCAAATTATGCACGTGGCGTGCGCTCTGCAAAAAAATCAAAAAGTGCTCTCACGATTCTCACCAGTAACAAAGGTATGTTGAAAAGAGGGTTATGAAATAGATGAGCTATGGCAAATGATATCATGGGGCTGATGCGATATTGAACCTTTGAAAATTCGAATATGGAGAAACCAAGAAACATGAACCAAGAACGATGAAATTGTGAAATTGGAAAACTTCACCAAGTAAACTGCTAAAAATGAAATAAGAAACTGCTAAAGAAGTTGATGAAGAACTTGATCGAAAGAATTGAAAACCAAGCTACCCATACCAACAGACGCCTGAATTTCAAATTTCAAAATCCAAATTTGAATAAATTATAAGTAAATACTAACTCCAGATGAAGGTTGAACTTGACGCCTTTTCCGGCTCTAAAATTTACCCAGGCAGAGGCACTTTGTTTGTGCGTGGAGACCTGAAGACTTTCAGATTCCAGTCGCTGAAGTCTGCTTCTTTGTTTTTGCAGAGAAAGAACCCTAGAAGAATCTCCTGGACTCAGTTGTACAGAAGACACCACAAGAAGGGAATCACCGAGGAGGTGAGCAAGAAGAGATCCAGAAAGACGGTCAAGAAAGAGAGAGGAATTGTTGGTGCTTCTTTGGACGCCATCAAGGCCAAGAGATCTGTGAAGCCTGAAGTTAGAAAGGCCACCAGAGACGCTGATTTGGCTGCCGCCAAGGAGAAGAAGAAGGTTGAGAAGGCCAAGAGAAAGGCTGCTAAGGCTAAGTTGGCTGCCAGCTCGGTTGGCGGTAGCAAAGTTTCTAAGCAGGGTGCTAAGGGGGCCCACCAGAAGGTCCAGGCCACTTCTCGTTGATGGTAGCGTATGAATCTATGTTAATCAGGAGATGTAAGACTTTGCAGAAGGATGTAGAGGAAGATGTCGAGAAAGGACCCGGACGTAGTGGAAAGGAACGTAGCGCAAGAAGACGGCGTATACGTCGGAATGTGCTTTGTGATTGTGTCTGCAGGACTGCCATACTTTGATAAGTATATAAACTAATAGGATGTACACCGCATATACTCTTAGGATTTGTCAATTTCATACTTTTTCAGCTTTTTCACTTTCATGGAACTTCTCGCCATTTCTATAGCTCCATCACCAGCTGGAAATCAGCCTAACGAAGCCTTAAAAATGCAAAAGCTTGTGAACAATCATAAATCGTCAAAAATTCTCTGCAGCAATGATTGTCTGTGCGATGTGATGCTTGATGTGGTGATGTAGATGTGATTTTCCAAAGTATATATCTGCGTGTGCAGCTGACGAGTGATTTATATACATAAATCATCAATTAAGTTTATAGCGATGACCATTCTGATCCATATTCTCAATTGATATCGTCATGTTACTATAAGCAAGGCTGGCTTACTGTAAATCGCTTTTTGATGATTACACTATTGATCTTAGCTGATTGTTCAATTGTATGCTATGAATTGACCCAATCAACGATTTAATGTAATTGAATGATAGTATTATACAAGCTTCTTTCTTAGCTTCATGTGAAGGCTGCTCCAGCAAAGGCTTTAATGACATGGTCACTAATACTAAGATTACTCTGACCCTAAGGTCAAACCGTAAAACAATAACTACTACAATCACACGTGAAAATCGTCAACTTGGATCCAACAGTACTACGATGTTTGGGAAATGTAAGGCTGGGTTGCATTACCCGCCATTCTACATAAAATTTCAAAATTTTCAGCCAGATCACCATACACGCACATAATGTCTAACGAAGAGAGAACCTTCATTGCCATCAAGCCGGACGGTGTCCAGAGAGGTTTGATCAACCAAATCTTGGGTAGATTCGAGAACAGAGGGTTCAAGTTGGTGGCCATTAAGTTGGTTAAGCCATCCGAGTCTTTGTTGAAGGAGCACTACGCCGACTTGACCTCCAAGCCTTTCTTCCCATCCTTGTTGTCTTACATGTTGTCTGGTCCAGTCTTGGCTACCGTGTGGGAGGGTAAGGACGTCGTCAAGCAGGGTAGAGCCATCTTGGGTGCTACCAACCCATTGGCTTCTGCTCCAGGCACCATCAGAGGTGACTTCGCCATCGACATGGGTAGAAACGTTTGCCACGGTTCCGACTCTGTTGAGTCTGCCAAGAAGGAGATTGGTTTGTGGTTCAAGCCAGAGGAGCTCATGGACTACAAGCACTCCATGTTCAACTGGATCTACGAATAGATCTCGAGTAGCTAGTTAGGCTTGTCTAATTGATTATTCGTTAAATTGTAGAGTTTGTTGTTGCCTACTTGCCACGTGTTTCCTTTTTTGTGTAATTAGTATATATGCAGGTCCCCAAAGCCTGTTCACCGTACATCCTGAGGTGCACGAAGAAGCACCCTTCCCCCTCATAGCCAATTCTGAGGATTCTGTAACCAAGAATGAAGCTACCAAATACACAGAATGGTGTAGGTGGAAGTTCAGCCGTAAGTCACCCCAAAACCTGGAAAGGGAGGAAGTTGAGGATAAGAACGATACTCTGATGCATTCAGATATCGACACCGATGTAGAGGAAGCACCAGACCGTCATAACTTAATCGAGGAAATTTTATGATATACTCTATCAACAGCACGCCTTAGCTTGTCAATAGATTTTTTTATAAATGTCTGTTGCTTCTAGTTAGTAGCATATGCACCTCTTCATTTGACATTTGTGTCATCACAGAACATTCGAGGAAGAAGTTTAGACTGTAAATTCTACCAACTGGAGAGTCTCGTCCATTCGCCGACCTTTGGTTTCAAGAATACCCAGGGAACAATGAAATTCAGGGCCCTTTTTTAACCTTACACACACTAAGCCAAATCTGAGAATAAATATCTCCTACAAAACCCAAATACCCTCAACCCCTCCCAATCCAAACATTGAGCAAACAAATGAGGAGCTCATAGAACTTAGATAGCTCTCGACATTCTCTCTACAGAGCGTTGATTTGGCGAAGGAGGATGACTGTTCATACAGAATCTAATGAAGAGCAAACTCTTGACAAAAATTTAGCTATCCAACCGGGAAATGAAGAAGTTGTTTTGGTTGATAAAAAACTAATTTTCTGTGCATTGTATTACACTTGAAAACCTTACTAAAAGGTTTGTTATATGGAAACGAGTCTTTCGAAAAACCTCATCCTACTAAAAAAACTATATGTCATTTTTAATTTTCTAAATATTGTGAATAAATGATGAAAAAAAAAATGATTAGTTTATACCCACATTCTATTTACTCCAGCTATAGTACATACTCACAACAAAGTTACCCATAATCAGTGTCGCCACTGAACCAGTCTCTAAAAATAATCTTGTAGCATCATTAACCCGGCCCCCTATTCAAAAAGTCCAATATGTCTATCAGCAGATCATCTTCCCCTTCTATCTCTTCAAACTTTACCGTTTGTCCAGTATTTCGTCTCAATATCAGCCCCTTCTTGCGAATAGACTTAAAAGTGTTGCTCCTACTGTTGTGCACCTTGGGCAGCGTAGGCACCTCTTCTTTCTCCCTATCAATCTCTTTCATCTCGTAGTCTCCAAAGAGCTCCTTCAGCTCCTTCAGCTCCAGTCCCTTGAGCTTTGACCACAAACTGGCTTTCTCTTTCTCTTTCTCTTTTCCCTTCTCTTTTTCTTTCTCTTTCTCCTTCTCCTTGATATTTGCCGGCATCGGAGGCAAAGCAGGCCGCACACTATTGGCTCTATGTGGCATATTATAAAAGTCTGTGGTTGATATCACAGTATCGGATCGATTTTGTGAGCTGAAACTGCCATTTATAGGCAGCGTAGGAGTTTGTGCAATCCCTCTAAGCAGAGACAGAGCCGGGATCTCATACAGTCCGCCACTTCCATTTCGTTCTTTGACATCTGGAGGCGCTCTGAAATCGTCTTCATCCCACGCGTTCTCAAGGATATCGCCGAAGTCGTGGGAGTTGGTCTCTGTCTCTTTGGGTGCCTCATCATCCTCGACCACGTCATCCGGAATGCCATACAATGGCAACCACTGCACCCAGCGTCTCCAAGTTTCATGCAGATCGTAGTAGTGTGCAAAGTGGTCGTTAGCGTACACGTGCCCGTGTCGAAGCCGGATCTTGCGCAGCACAGCGCCAACAGTGTAGTCCCATGGTCTCTCACGGAAGAGAAATACTATAGTGTCGACGGTACAGTTAAAAGGCTGCATGAAAGCCAGAATCGCAGTGAGCCAGTACACAGGGCCATGGCGAAGCTCGTAGTCGTACTGAATACACTGTAGAGCAAAAGGAGCCAACCATAAGAAAATGTACAGAATAGGGTAAATGAAAATCAGCTTCATCTGGCGTTCGATCTGGATGCGCCGCTGGTCGAACAGAGACATTGTTGCAGCGTGAATCAGCTTCTTGAGAGCGTCTGGTGACGACTCATCTTCAGATGCCTCTCGAGGCCGGCTAAGAACTCCACCAGCAGCAATGTACTCCGAAACAAGAAACCGGACGTTACGGAAGAGATGCCGGTCGAGTTTGAGCCGGTGACTCTGCTTACCGTTGATGTCCTCGTGAATATACATGATCTGGTTGAACTGGCGGATTACATGAATATAGATGGCTGCATACAAGCAGAGAATGGTCACAACAATCACATAACGCGGGACCCAGCTGAGCACTAGCCTATACCAACGTGGGCGCTCTGGGAGATAGCACCAGTTGACTAGAGGCTGGTATCCCACATTATCAATAAAGGCCAACGCAGCAAATACTACAGGCACTACGATACTGAGGAGCCAGACGTACCAGCGGTACGGATATAGTCCTCCTTCGACTTTGTCCCCGTTTTTGTACTTTCTATTGGGAGCAAATATAAGGAGGGCTGTGTGTATTGCAAAGGAGAAGATGGCAATGTCAGCGCCCTCGATGGCCATTGCTGTGAAAAAGCCCACGATATCACAGAAATTACTATTATAATACGCATGATGTACAAGGGCGACTCTAGCAGGATAGAAGAGGAGAGTTACTGCTTTCAAAAAGTCGTAAGCTATAAGAAAGAAGATGAGATGGTGGCGGAACACACGCCGGCGGGCATCGATAGCGCCGAGCATATAGAAGCCCACAAGGCCAGCAGCGATCAGTACCACCAGGGCCAGAATAGCCACCAGGCGGAGCACCAGAGACTGGTGCTCGTCTAGCCTGTCTAGGGGGGACGGTGCCACATAAAGCCGCTTCACAATGTCAGTAGCCTGTGTATGAAATGCTAGGAGAGGTTGCAGCACGCCATGGCTGTGGGGGGACATGGCCTGTGGGATGATAACTATCACTGAATATTCACGGATCGAAAAAAATGCAGAGTGAAATAACGAGGTAAAGGCTAGTGCTGGGGAAGTGTGTAGTTTATGAGCTGGTCAGGATGGCTGGGGGGCCTCAAGGAAAGGATGCGTGCTGGTTTCGGGAATTTTGGGTGTTTAGGGGCGGTGTTTGTAATTATAGTTATTCAAGGTCTGCAGGAAAAAGGGATGCAGATCAGTTTAGGCGAAGGATGAGGGTGACTTTTAAGGAGGTTATCTCGGGCCAATTTGGAATGCTCTGTTGAAGGGGTTGATCTTGATTGTTTCTATCAAGGATTAGTTATATGCATGTGTGTATCCAGTGGTGCGTTCAATGTATCTACATTTGTATTCTTTAACCTACAGATTGAAGACGGGTGAATTAGTACTACGATACACATCTAACATAACCTGTCTCTGCCTCAAACTCAGCCGTCCAGCGCAGCTCAATCTATGGATCTGGGGTTGCGCACAGTGCACAAATTTGAACAACGAGTAGAGCAACTTATGATCAAAAGCGCATACGCTTTGCTTGCTGTATTCTATAGTATATACTATAAAGATTAGTAACTTCCCTCGGTATACATTCAATATTTCTTAACAACTACTCTGAAATTACAACAATTACAAGATACTACAATACCATAATTAGTCCATAGAATTGGTAACTACATAGCAGCTACGTGCTTATATAGATATTTTCAACAACCGGTTTTGCCAGTTGCAGGTTTTGCTATCTCTAGCATCACAGTACATACTCTAACGCCCATCGGCTACTGGCCGAACATCCCGTTATAGAACAAGCTAGACCCGCCAGATTGCTGGAAGTCCTGGACAAAAGTCTCCAAGAAAGTGAACACCACCAATACCGAAGCCACAACACCCCCTGCAAGCCCTTGGGCTCCCAAGAGCTCCAAACAAACGGAGATGGCTGCCAAAACGAGTCCACCGGCTGCAGATGCATTACCGACAATTTTGTTGAAGTAGTGGGCCATGTTGATGTCGCGTCTTCCGAGAATAGTCACGTTTTGCTTGGCCAAAGTCTCTGCAATCTCCTTCCCGGAACCGCCCGAGATCCAGGTCCACTTGGAAGAAAAGCCAATCACAAGCGCAGCTTGAACACCCGCAAAAACCAATGTCTTGATTGGATGAAACACAGCGTTTGTAAGAGACGTTGGAGCCTGGAAGTACAGTCCAAGACCCGAAATTTGGCGTGTTTTACCGTAGACTGGGTCAGTAGAGAAAGTGCCAATCAAAAAGTTCAAAACGCAGCCAAGAACCTTGGAGCCCTCAAAGTGGCTCTTGATCGTCGCAACAAGAGAGCGACCAACAGGAGACCATGTCGCGAACTTGTTGAAGGTGTAGCTGGCAAACTGGATGTTGTAGAGCACAGTGGCGGCGAAAATCAAAGGAAGAGCACCATTGAAAAAGAGCTTGATTGGATAGTTCTGGGCAGCAGCTTTAGCAGCTTTAGGCTTGATAGGAACAGCCTGGTGCATAGACTGAAGGTAGAACATCAGGGCACCAGACACAACAGCAAGAATCACCTGTTTGAGATTAGGAGCCGAGGTGCGGGCGAAAAGATGCACAATTCCGTGAGAAATGGCAGCAAAATTGAAGGTAAAAAGAGAGTAGAGAGCGTCTTTGAGAACAAATACAAGCTGTACGATCACACCGCGGTACTCGAGACCCGAGGAAGTCAGCACGGTCGAAAAATCAATCAAGGATCCAGCAAGGCCAACAGAAGCGTTGACAGCAACAAGAAACATTGCGCCAGAAGTGAAGCCGTAGTCCTTATCCAAGATCTCCACAAGGTACGTGGTCACAATGTTGTACACAAACAACTGGGCCCAGATAAGAAATTTGAGGCCGAAGGTGGGACCGAGAGTGGCCACAGCATCGCCGCTCGACGCGTGGGTAATGTCAATAGCACCAGAAAATTGGGCCTGAGGGTTATAGTAGTCAGTGACGAAGACCAACACAAATGGATAGAAAGCGCCCAAGAAGAAGGCAGTGAGCTTCTGGAGCAGTTGAAACAGAGTTCTGTCGGAACGCAGAGAGAAATTAACGCTGATCAAACGAAGACCAGAAATAATTTGCCAAAAGAACCCAGCCGTGAGAACCGGCACAAGACCAAACTCGTCCAACAGACCCTTGTCAGATCCAGTGGAGTACCGAAGACTCGAAAAAGGATCGAGATTCGTGGCTTTGACGCCGTAGATTGGAAGTTGAGAAAAGAGGAAAAACACACTGATCCCGATCGAGTAAAGAATCCGGTCGTCGAACGAAAGGTGTGCCATATATGGCTTCTCGATCTCCGGAAGCGCATACTGGAACGGCTTGACGAGGTCGAGGAACTTGAACTTGCCCATGGTGAGTGTACTGCTTGCCAGCAAATTAATGAAAAATGAAAAAATGGTGCAGGCCGAGAGGAGGGTGATTTTGAAAGGAAGGAAAAATCGGCCACTCAAAGTAGTCTATTTCTTTACTCTATTTGTGTCTTTTGGGTGGTTTTTTGTGCAAGGTGTGGTGTAGAATCTGATATCAGGGGTTGTGCTTCGTACGGCTGTATGCAACTGCTAACTGGTGATCTGATTGGTGTTTGATCTGTTCATCAAGGATTTGAGAGGGCAAATATATAAGTGCAAGGTGAATATTTGCTCAATCTATGCTGTTTAGTGTATTTGTTCGAAAATTTGTGATTGTTGTAGACCACAGGTGGTTATTTCCGATTCTTTTGCGAAGTTCTTAGTTGCCGGAGTTTTAAGTATGTGTTTCTCTTCAGCTATTTGATACGCTTTTGTTTATTTAGTGGTCTCTTTTTGATGTAGTATCTACGATTCATACTCATCTAATCTGTTTGATCACTACAGAGCAATTCGGCATTAGAAAAATACTAGAGTGATATTGCAAACGTCTTTGAACTGTTAGCAAACGTCTATACAACCCATAAAAAATGATACTAAATGTATCCCAGATATACATATGAGCGCCCTAAAATCATCAATAATATCGCCACTAGTGTCCAAAGAAATAACCAGCAAAGTTTACAGTGTCTGTCATCAAAAGCCATAAACTCTTTGTAGTGCTTTGCTCTATTAAACATGTGTTTCCTCTTCTTTTGCATAAGCTCGCTTTTGACGAAGTCGACGTATATCTCAATAATCAATCCAACCACATACAAACAAAGAAGAAGGTTTACGAATTTAAGTGAAATAGGTACTACGAATCGCGAAGAAGTATGCTTTTATTGGTAATGCAACCAATGGGATATGGTGAGTGTGAAAACCACAATATAATGGAAAGTAGTGGTGTAATAGTGTAGGATTTCGTTTGAGCGTAAAAAAGACTGATGTAAAAAAAGACTGATCTTAGAAGTCACCTTTATGAGATTATGTGGATGTGCTTTGCATAGTACAAGAACTTTACACACAAATTTTTACGGTAAGAGCGATCTAAAAATCGTAGCTCGTCGTGTCTCGGTTGGACGGCTTAGTTTTTAGAAATGGCACCTTTCACCAGTGATACGTCAGCACACTTTGAAGATGGTGAGGTACATAAGTATCATTCATTCAGAAGTAGATAAAAGAACACAACAGGCATAGAAGTCATATTTAACTAGTTTTTATATGACAAACTCATGTTGGTGCCGCCACCATATAAATACGAGATTTACCTATCTGAACACATGAGATCAACGATAGCACTGCATTTATAGTTCAAAATCATCAAGAGAAGAAATCCTATATGCATCGTATCAGAAAATAGTATACTTTCATCATCGGGAGTGAGTTGTCTCAAGCTGAGGCTCAAAGTTTAAGCTACAATCTACAATCTAGTTTCAAGTCACATTTACAATCCAGATTAATCATGTATGATCAACTCGTATAAATACGACACTATAGTATTATGGTCTCACTCTCTTAGGGTCTCTTGGGAACAAGCTGGCACGTCTGATGTTCTTCAATCCCAAGAAGAACATCACCACACGCTCTAAACCAATACCACCTCCAGCATGAGGAGGACATCCGTATCTGAATGCGTCCACGTAATCCTTCAATCCTGGTCCTTCTGGGTCAACCTCGAACTCTTTCATTCTCTTCACCAACATCTCAGGGTCGTGGATTCTCTGAGCTCCGGAGAGAATCTCCTCACCACGCATGAAGAAATCGTAAGAATTGGACACCTGGGAGTCTTTGGCGTCCAACATGGTGTAGAAAGGTCTCACGGCCGCTGGGAACTTGTCCAAGATGTAGAAGTCAGTGTTGTACTTTTCCAACACAATTTTCCCCAACAACTTCTCGTCGGCAGTGCCCAAATCCTCATGGTACAGCAATTCTGTTCTTCCGCCCACTGTACGCAACAAGTCAATACCCTCTTTGAATTCCAATCTTACCATCTTCTCAGGGATCTTGAACTCTTCGCATGGATACTGTTTTCTTACCACCTCGATCTCCTTCTTGTAGCGCTTGTTCAACTCAGAGAAAATGAAAATGAATAACTCTGAAAGCACATTGAGCACCTCGTGGTAGTGCAGCTCGAAAGCCATTTCGAGATCCAATCCCGTGAACTCGGTAAGGTGGCGGTGAGTATTCGAGTCCTCGGCACGGAACACTGGGCCAACCTCGAAAACACGCTCAAAGTCGGCAGCAATACATTGCTGCTTGTACAACTGAGGAGATTGGGCAAGATAAGCCTTTCTGTTAAAGTAGGTGACCTCAAACACGTTGGAGCCACCCTCAGAGGCAGCGCCAAGCATCTTTGGAGTGTGGATCTCTCTGAAGCCCCTGTTGGCCAAAAACTCACGGAAAAGAGAACATACGCCTGACTGAATCTCGTATATGGCCTGGTTTGTCGCAGTACGAAGGTCAATCACACGGTTGTCGAGACGAGTATCCAAATTGAGCGCAGGGAGACCAAGTTTCTCGGCATCCTCAGCAGAACGAGACGCATCTTCGATAAGAATAGGAAGACGTGCAGGAGTGGCAGATGTCACAAAAAGCAGCTCAATCTCAATCTCATAGTCTCCAACACTAGTAGACTTGATTGGGCTCGCTGGCTTACGAACGTGGCCTTTAACCACGACAATCAGCTCAAGGTTGATAGAGGATGCAAAGCGCAAAAAGCTCTTGGAGACAGCATCACCTTTCTTGAGAATTGCTTGGATGGTCTCTGCCTGTTGACGGAATACACAGAAAAGGAGATTTGCGGACTGGGATCTTTGCAGGTGCAAGCGTGCACGGAACTCCACCACCTTGTCGACATCTGCACTGGTAAGCTCTGCAAACTTGATGCGAGGCAGCTCAAGCTTAGTGGTCAGTTGCACAAAGAGAGAACCGTAGAGGCCCTTGGAAACGTCATTGGCAGCCTCTTTGGCTTCACGCTCGGCTTTTTCCTTGGCTTCTCTCTTCAAACGCTCCTCCTGTTTTTTAAGCTTTTCTTTCTCTTTCTCAAGTTTTTTGAGCGCTTTTTTCGAGAGCGGTTGGCCATCGGGACCGAGGGGGACAGCGGCAGCTGGTGCGGCATCAACGGAGAGCTCCGCGACTTTCTGGGCAGCTTCTTCTGTGGACATTGGTGATTTGGAATTTTTGAAGAATTATTATGACAGATTTTCTTGGGTTACCCGGAACCAAGCCCTTAAACGGTTAAACTTATGAACGTTCTCACGATAAGAACATTCTTATCTGTGAGTCATTTTATTTTTGGAGTGAGAATTTGAAGTTGCTCTGTTATAAGTGTTGGATGTTGCTGAAGCTGAAGCTGAAACCTGTAACCATCGCATTAGGTCGAGACACGTTAAGTGGCTACTACCACTAAAGATGTTTATGTTCAAGCTACTAGGTTTGCTCTTTTTTAAGCGTGTGGACAAGTTAGTTAGGATTGAGGTCCTGCCCTGCTGCGGTTGAGATGTAGGTTTCTTGTCTAGTTGTAAAGTTTTTGAACAGTGTGACGAAATATGTATTATTTGGAGATTCAGCGTCTCAATTAACGTTCTGTGGAGTGACAGTGTCATAGATTTGACTTTTTTGGTGGATTTTGTAGAGATATAAATATCTTGAGTTTCAATGAATCTTGAAATATCCTAGAAAACTGAACTTTTCTGCCAAAAATGCGGCGAAAGTATTTAGAAAAGTCTTTAGTATTTAAAAGACGGTCTTTTCTTTCTTATTATTGTAAGATTTTCTCAGTTAAGAGCTCGAAGATTGGTGTCTGAAACTCTGCCTCTGTCATAAACAACGTTCATCAGTTTATCATCCTTCCTGGGAAACTAAAATCCTCAATTCAGCGGAACTTTTCGAAGGATGATTTGACGGTAACTTTAGAAATGCTTTGATACGAGTTTAATTTGTATTCATCTCATGTTCATGAGTTTCTCAAGGATCTTCGAAATCAACCTTTACCAAAAATTCCTTTTTCGGGATGAAAACAGAAAGGGCATTCCCGAGAAACTGAACCGATATCGTTTCCTCTTGTTGAATCACCACCAAAATTGAATTGGCATTGAGCATGTGCCCCTTTGATCATAAATTCTTCCAACAGTAGAAGAGTACACCATACTTAATGAAGATCACACGCCCATGAACCTGAAAATCAAATACAATGCCGATTCCCAATCCGGAAATCTATACATAGATATCTATACAAGTAAATCTCCACCGACAAACTAGTTTCACAACTGTTATCTAGCCTCTGTAGCTTTATCTGTGAATACGCAACTAGCATAATTATTAATCTCCAAGAAATAAATTCCTGCCACTTATTTGATAATACCGAGTCGAATTGCTAGTGATAAATGACTCTGTGTATATACAACTCAAGTTTTTTGAGTCTGTGCCAAAATGTGAATACCCCTCCAGAGATGCTGTCAACCACTAGCGGCAGAGCCAAACAAAAATCGAATGATTTCATCAACCTATGAATTCGTTCATTTATCCGAAAATTCTTTCGGAGACCGTGAGCACAGCAAGTCTTGCTATCTCCTGATTTCATCCACTTTACTTAATTAAAGACTATCTGAACAGCCATACAGCATTATAATGAAGCTGCTCAATCCTATGAATTGAATTGCATTTTCTGAGTGATCTGTTCTCATTCACTTAGTCTCTTTGGGGTAGCAATGATAGATTTTCTCCCCCACATTTCGCAGATGCCCCACTTCGGGCAGCAGAGTGGGGCATGCAGGAACCTTATATGGTGGGGCATGAAGATCTAACTCAGAATGATCATATATACACAATAAAACAATTCAAAAATGTTCATCTTCTCTTCAAATATCTTCTGTTTTTTAATTGAGTACATGAACCTTCCAGGAGTTGAACTACCTTAATTAGCAATGAGGAGTACAAAATCGGGGTATCGGAAATGAGCTACAACAAACTAGTTGTTTACCAACTGAGGAAATAAACATTATTCTTTTAGCTCCACTATACAATCCGCTTGACACTCAATGACCTGAAGTACGTATGTTTTCCATCAGCATTGCTTCTAACTATTGCAACAGAAAGCCAGCGTTACTTTTAAGAAAATTGTCAATAACACTAAAGCGCATCTACAACTAATCAAACATCAATTGGCTTAGTACATATAACCAAGCTTTTCATAGCTCATACACTTATTTCTCAGTGTCCAACACGTATCTACCAGCAATCTTACCCTCCTCCATCAACTTGTAGACCTCAGGCAAAGCGCTCAAGCCAACAACCTTGATAGGAGAGTGCACCAAGCCTCTAGTGAAGAAGTCAATTGCCTCTCTAGTGTCAGCTCTGTTACCAACGTAAGAACCCTTGATCTTGACAGACTTCACAACAGATGTGAACACATCAGCAGTAACAGCAGCGTCAGCTGGCAAACCAACAAGCACAACAGTACCACAGGTTCTGACGTAGTCAACAGACTGGCCAATGGCCTTTGGAGACACAGACACGTTGATCACACCATGTGGACCACCGCCAGTAACCTCCTGGATGGCAGAAACGACATCCTTAGTCTTGGTGAAGTCAACGTAAGCTTCAGCACCAAGAGACTTCACCAACTCACCCTTCTCAGAGCCACCGTCAATACCGAGGACTCTGAATCCCATAGCCTTGGCGTACTGGATGGCAAGAGAACCGAGACCACCACCAGCACCAGAAATGGCAACCCACTGACCCTGCTCCAAGTCAGCAGTCTTCAAGGCCTTGTAGACAGTGACACCAGCACAAAGAATTGGGGCGACACCAGCCAAGTCAGTTCCCTTAGGAATTTTGGCGGCCTGGACAGCATCAGCAGTAGCATACTGCTGGAAAGAACCGTCGTGGGTGTAGCCAGAAAGGTCAGCGTGAGCACAGTTAGACTCGTCACCACGCTCACAATACTCACAAGACTGACAAGAGCCGTTCAACCACTTGATTCCGGCCAAGTCACCAACCTTGAAGTGGGTGACAGCGTCACCAATAGCAACAACCTCACCAGCACCCTCGTGACCACCGACAAGAGGAAGCTTAGTTGGCAATGGCCAGTCACCTTTCCAGGCGTGAAGGTCAGTGTGGCAGACACCAGAGTACTTGACATTCACCAAGATTTCGTTTGGCTTTGGCTTAGGAACTGGGATGTCCTTGAACTCCAATGGTCCCCCGTTCTTCTCAAAGATGACAGCCTTCTGGGTAGAAGGAATGGCAATTCTGGCTATGGTAGCGGCATGAAAGCCGCGAGTAAGACGAAGAGCTGGCTGAGTTCTAAAGGAGAGCATTTTGATGGTGAGTTCATGGGGGGGAGAGCCTTTTTATACTTTTTTGCATCTGTAAAGTTTGCTGCAGGTGCCCCGCCTGAACCCCACCATGCAGGCTGAACGGAAGTGATATCAGCCACGTTTAGGGTGGGGACCGAACCCCACCTAGGGCCACGTCAACGGCGTCGTTCGAGAGGAGCTCTGATATATCGTTAACAAAATTTAGAAATGCAATATGGGTCTTTTGCCGAGTTCGATTGCCCACGCGTGCGCTTAGCAGCCTGTCTTCCTTTGCGGCATACAGTGTATACCTTACAGGAACTGTAGCTAAAACCCCAGGTAATACCTCTGTTTTCTTACCCGGAACTCCAAGTTTAACAAGTGACGTTTTTTGCTTTTTTGAGCTTTGATGCTGCAATTCCTTTTGCTTCCGTTTCTCGAGCATGCGTTTATTGGTGGGGTAATTGCGACGACGCTCAGCGATCCAGCGCTGTACATCTTCTTCTGTATCTAGAGTGATTCCGAGTCCCGGAATTGGAACAGTAGATTTTTGGATATTTTTAGGAGGGGGCTGTTTTTCGGGCTCGTGGGGGAGATGGGTGGGGAGATTGTCAAGATCAGGGCCCTCGGATGAGTGCGAGTGGGTAGCCATAGTAAATTTATTGGGGGTGTGTTGGGTAGGGTGAGGAGATCACGATACGAACTTATACGATCTGTTTATATGGGTGGGAGGATCTCGATTAGATTGTTGGTACCAATTATATCTTGTATAATTGGAGCACCAAGGTGAGGGGGATTCCGAACCTAAAAAAAGGTCACAAGTTTCAACCCAACAAAACAAAACTAAAGAACCCAGGATCGCTCCAGATATATATAGTTCTCAAGAATAGACACCGCTGTGGCCATCGCTTGAAGGAGTTTCGAGGTAAAATATTTTAGCGGTGCGCATAGCACCTTCGTCTGGTGACTCCATTCTCCACACATTAATGTGCCATTAAATTCTTTCAGCCCTACCTATAGCCATGTCGTCAAAAGCAAGTCAGGCGGTTTCTAAGTCGCTGTTCGTCGGCAAGTACCTCAACAAGGAAACTTTCAAGATGGTGTTCACCACCCACTTCTGGGGCCCTGTATCTAATTTCGGGATCCCCATGGCTGCCATTCTGGACTGGCAAAAAGACCCATCTATTATCAGTGGTAGAATGACTGGTGCTTTGATTGTTTACAGTTTGGTATTTATGAGATACTCTGTTGCAATCTCCCCTAAAAACTACTTGTTGTTTGGTTGCCATGCTGTGAACGAGGTAGCTCAGTTGGGCCAAGGCTACAGATGGGTGATGTACAATTACTACGGCGCAGGCGCAACTAAGGCTGAGACGGCGGTTGAGGCAGTTAAGAAGGACTGATGTATTATATACGCAATGATCAACATTTGTAGTCTTTAATATAATACATAGATTCGGATGAGTGGCCAGTCAAAAACTTCAGTATACCATTTAATGGCAAATTACTAGACGTTGGAATATCTGTGATTATACTAGCTAGATTTCAAAATAGTAACATTTATTCTCTAGCTTGGTCTGGCTAGAATGGTGATGTGAGTCCGCTAATCTGACGGCTAGATCTAAACATTTCAGGAGAAATATCCAGAAATGTCACAGCTGACTTTGAATAGATACTTTCATTAAGATATATGAAAGATTGTCGGTTTTAAAAGTTTTTTAATCATGAAAGTGTTCCTGAAGATCGGTACTATTACCGATCCGGACTTCGGCCGTGCCGGATGTTACTCAACTGCCACTCACTTGATGCTTCAAGACAAGAATTAAGAATGGAGCAAGGATACCAATAGTGGTTGACTGAACTGTCGCCTGGGTCGGGTCCAAAGGAGGTTAACAATTGTTCAAAGGCAACTCGATATTGGTGACCAATCTCCGTACTACACGTCACATGATATATGCATATTATTGTGTTGCAGCGTCTTGACATGTATTATATAGTTCAGTATTCGAGTTGAGGAAAGGAAACAAACACGCAATATATAAGCTCCACTAGTTATTCAGTTAGACGAGATTCACAGCTATGCCTATTCAATCTATCGTTTAGTCATACATTCCTGTTATACCCTGCCTAAGCCTGCCTATGTAATCGTAAGTTCAACATGCCACCACGCAGACCTGATTCCACCAGCATCAGAAGCCCCGAATTCTGATATCAAAATACCTTGCACCCACGAATATATCTCAAACTTATCGTCAATCGTGAACATCTTTAAGCCAATTAAATGAGCTGTAGTACGTAATTTATAAAACTTTTGAAGTTAAGAAGTGTCTGAAGCGGTATCTTTGATTACAGCATAGTAGTTCTTCGTTGAATTCTTGACGTAAGACTGGCGATCTTTTAGGATTGTCGTTTTGACGTCGAACACTCGTATTTGATTCGTCCCTTTCCAGAAATCTCAAATTCTCCCTTCAAAATTTGGTCTTTTTTCTTGGGAGATTGCTGATAGAACATCCGTGATTGGTAATTGTTCTTCTAGAATTACTAAATCACACACCACTATGTGGTAAATCTATTCTTTCTGTTTTACCAACCATAAACAGCGCATACTTGGCATACAGTAAAAGCCCTTAAATCTGCGATGTGCTGTCACGGTTGACGTTAGTGTGTTACACAACTAAAGTCTAATCCAAGTATGACAAAGACCCCTAATAAACAGCTATGTATACGCCTACAAAAGACACAAATAAAAGCAAATAATAACAACATGAAAAAATCCAAGGTCTTAACTGTGCCCAGAGGTCTTTTTGTAAAAAAGGAATTATAGATCGAATCTAGTGAACTGTGAAACAGATCATATATGCACGAATAACGGTGACCGTTTTTATACGAAAAAGCATATAAAGGAAAAAATTCCATGGATTTGGGTCAAAAGTTCTGATGTATAATGCCTCGCAAAACTTGCTGAGTTCCACTCAGTCCACAGAGCTGTACGTTAAGAAAGACAAACGCAAACCCAGATGGAGAGACTTTTCTAGAGAGCGGAAGAAAAAACTGGAAAGCTCCGAAAAAGAGCCAAAAGAGCTTAGCCCTAGCAGCTCGGATAAGAAGCTGTCTATGAAAGACAAGTTTACGAGCACAGCTCTGTCCAAAACCACAAAGAAACAAGGTCTTTTTGTGTTTCGTCGAAAATATCTTGCTGACGACGTGCAAGAGAGAGAACGCCGCTATCGTGAGCGGAAGCCCGCAGAGGATAATGAAGAGGTAGAAGGAGAACCATCCAATCCATTCAAACCTGGCCCATCCAATGAAGACTTGGACCTTGTGTTTAGTACCTAGTCCATATTAACAGTACTGTGTATTGTGTATATTTCAGTTCTTTATCGACGTTTAAATCACTTGTAACTAAATCACTTATAATTACATTCTCATCTATACTATAACATAAAACATTTTATATGGAGCTAACAACTTAAGCATACCCGAATTTTAGAAGCTGCCTGCAACAACCTGTAGCATCTCCAGAAGCACATCGAGCTCTGACTGTGCCAACTTCATATCCCCTGCCTCTATAGCGTCTCTGACACTAGGAAATGTCCACCACTCGAACTTTCCATCCTTATCATTTCGATACACCTCTGGCTCATTCACCTGTGGAGCAAAAAGCATGTTCTTGATCCATGGCCGCAGTGTGAGCCCACTATCAAGAATAGAAAATCTTTGTAAAGCTATGAGCTTCAGATTCCACTCCCAGCGTCTTACAGAAAGAAGAGAAGGTTCTAGCCCCCCATTCTCGGTCTTTACAGCGTCTTCCCAGGTTGCTTTCCACCTAGAATAAACGTCTGAAATCTTGTTCAAGAGCTCGTTTGCCTGGTGGAATTTCGCAATATTAAGCGTGCTATCCGGGTGCACGGTGGCCGTATAATGTAGAAGATCTTCTATGTAATAATTGATCTTTTTATATGTTTTCTCCATTCCAAAAGGCACAAATGGATCGTCTATCAATCTCACAATCACTCTCGATAAAATCTCAACTAATGCACCATGATACTTCATATCTGGGTCGATATTCTTCTGCTTGAACCGTTCAAAAGTGTCATAACAACTAGCATGTGGAAAATGTGGAGAATACTCATCCTTTGGCTTCTCCTCATCCGCAAACCGAATTTGCATAACAGGAGTGCCCACAAAGGACAAAAATGGATAGAAATTACCATACTCACGAACCGAACGAAAGTCTTCTTCCTTAAACTGTTCGGTGAATTTCGGTCCTCTGCCATCCTCCTGAGCAGTGTCTGGAATTTGAACTTCCGCGAAAACCTGCATTAACAAGTCTTCAAATACAGGATTAGTCATCACGTCAAGTCTGTGGCCCTCCACGGCCCCACTAAGATCAATATAAGCAAAAGCCTCTTTTCTGATCTCCCGGAACCTTTCTTCAATCCACTCTGTGATTCCTGCATAGTTATACTCTGTCCCATCTATGCTAATAAAGTATACACTACGGAGTGGTACCCAGTTCAACTTTTTCTGAAGTTGAGTGAACACTTCCACTAGCTCCAAAAGAGCGGTGGTTCCTGTATTTGGGTTGCACGCCCCGAAGCACGCAGAGTCTCTCTGGGCCCCTACAATCACAGCCTTCTCACTCTGCTCGATCCCTGTGATTTTGCCTACAACATTCCATAATGGCTTTACTTCTCTTTTGGAAGTTTCTACGTTAAAATGAGCCTTGACTTCATCGCTATCCTTCTTCACGCCTCCAGACCAAGGGGTATTGAACCCAAGTCTATTTTTATCCCCCATCAGCCACTCCTTACCTGTCATTTCAGAGCCTTTCTTTTCAATTGCCTTCAAAAATGGTATGGCATCATCGTAGCTGATCGGAAGAGAGGGTATCTGGGGCGCCGTCTCGGACTGTGACCAGCCAATCCGTGGGTTGCTGTCGATGCTGGGCCATCCAGGCGTGAGGACATCCCCTGATGCGTACTCTGAAAACGCCACAGACGCTTTCTCAACCGCCAGGCGTTCATACACAATCTCTGTATCGAAAGCCAGAGGATCTTTGAAAAATACAACGGCAGAACACTTGTTTTTTGTTGCAATTTTCACCTTTTGACTTGCCAGAATGCGCCCATAGCGTGCGAAGCATATGCAGTTTTCTGTAGCCACACCAGTCTCTTTGAGAGCAGTGTAGTCCATTCTACGACCATAGTTTACATACACTACAGGACCATCTGCACGGCCGTCAGCAGAGAGAAAGCTAAAGGATCGGTAAGGAAGAGAGACATTACCATCAGGAGCAGGCTCCGAAAGCTGAGCCGTGAACCCGTCTATTGAAAGCTCGATTTGGTCAGGATAATTCAAAAAGCTCTTGACCTCACTAAACTCACGTGGAGATATTCCTGACCGGCCGTAGACGTTGTTCACGTAGCGTGCAAGCGCCAAATCTCCAGATGTCCCTGCAATGTGGGGTATCAGACTGAGGTACTCTAAGTTCTCTTCCATACGTTTAGCGTCAGTATGAGAGGTGATATACGACACAAGAACGTTCTCGTCGTTGAACTGACCATTAAGCAGAGCTTTATTGCTCGGAAGAAGTCCGGAGCTCACCACAAGATAGATCAACAGCGAAACAAAGAAAACGTAAAGAAACCGCTTGATGATGAGGGGGTTACCGACTTTAGCTAATAGTACGTCGAACTTGATCAGGACCACGCGCCAGGCGTCGGCCACGGGGTCTAGGAGCCGAGAGATGGGGGTCACAAACTTCTCACGTAACAGGCGTGCGCTGTCAAGAAATGAAGGGGGATTAAGAGGGTTGTTTGGATCGAGGGGGTCTTCGATCTCAAATTCCTCGAAAGAGGGGGTTTCTTCGGGCGGATCATAAGCCGGTGGGTGGGCGGGGAGGTCCTCATTCTCAAAGAGAGGTTCCGTGGGTAGGTGTTCGTAGCGAGGCATTTTTGTGTATCTATAGATGTTCTATGGGTGTGCTATTCACAGTGAGTGTATCACTGATTAGCCTTTGGGGAATGGCTGTGCTGAAGAAACAGAAACAGGAGAGAAATGCAATCACAATAAATTATATTAGGGGTTGCATAAGCCAAACCAAATAACTGGCACATACCGGTGCCACCCTACCCACCATGCTTCCGAGAATAAGAGCTCCTCGCCTGAACGATAACATCTATATTCTGAGTTCCGCTCTGCGTGCAGCCCCCACTTTCCGGAGAAAAACGTATAGTGATTTCGAGGAGATTGACTGGGCGCATGAGCGTAAGAAACAACGAGACACCGTCACGGCACTCCGGATCGCACGTCATCCAATCCAATCGCTTCTCTACACAAGTGAGAAATGGTTCATCATATTTTTGGCTGCGGTGCTAACAGGCGTGATTGTTCTGATGATAGACGTGGCTGCAGTGTGGACCAGTGACGTGAAAAATGGGTATTGCAAAACTGGCTTTTTCAAACCAAAGCTTGCCTGTTGCTCTGGTGAGGTGGAAGGTGCCCGATGCGCCCTGTGGCATGATTGGGACTTTCGGTCGAGCCTGTTTGGCCATTTCCTTGCATATGCACTCTCAAGCATACTTCTAGCGCTTGGTGCCCACGCCATATCTCTGCATGTTCCATTGAGTGCCAAGTCAGGTATCTCAGAAATGAAGGCCGTAGTCTCGGGCTTGGTTTACCGCGATTTCCTCAGCGCACGCACGCTCGTAGCAAAAACCGCTTCTCTCACTTTGGTTGTAGGCGCAGGATTGTGGGTCGGCAAAGAAGGCCCATTAGTGCATGTAGCAGGCTGTATAATGGATAATGTAGGCAGATTGGTAGCAAGGCACCCTGATGAAGCTCTCAAAAGAGAGTTGTTGGCTGCGGCTGTTGCCGCTGGTATTGCAGTTGCGTTCAATGCACCTATTGGAGGGGTTCTCTTCGTGCTCGAACAAGGCTACCCAAGCTTAAAGATAAGTAATGTAATGTGGAAAGCGTTCATTTGTGCTACAGTTGCTGTGGTGGTACTCCAAAGTCTCCATCCTTTCACTGAAGGCAGAAACGTTCTTTTCACTGTGTCTAACAATAGGGACTGGCTGAGCGTAGAAATTCTCCCATATATGATTTTAGGGGTTCTTGGTGGAGTTTACGGAGCTGTTTTTAGTAAATTGAATATTAGATTTGCGCTGTTTCGCTCGATGAATTTGGACTCTCCTAAAAAACGCACTCTTGAAATGTTGTGTATAGCAACTGCCACGACAGTTCTCACATATCCTCTTATATTTGGGAAGCTTCCGCTTTCTCTTCTAACAACTAGGCTTTTTAGAGACTGTGATGGGAATGACTCTGATATCATTGGCAGTTTGTGCCAAAAAAACTTTGAGACTGGTGCCTTTCCTTTCAAGCCTTTCTTGCTCCTTTTGTTCACAGGAATCGAAGGTTTTCTTTTATCTGCATACACTTATGGTACTCTTGTACCTAGTGGTGTTCTCATGCCTTCTCTCGCTGTAGGGGCCTGCTTTGGACGTGCTCTTGGCTTGATTATGGATCACATACAAATAAACCATCCCCATTGGCGAGTCTTTGGGAACTGTCCTAGTTTCGTGGCGCCGGATGCCATAGCAACAAGCCTGTGCGTTCTGACAGGGGCATATGGAGTTGTAGGCGCAGCATCATTTTTGGCAGGAATCACAAAGACCACAGCATCCGTAGTCGTCATCATGTTCGAGCTTACTGGCGCACTTACATATGTTTTACCTATCATGGTTTCTGTGCTTGTGGCCAAGGTGGTGAATGATAGTTTGGTAGTGAAGAATTTCTATGAGATATGGCTTCGTTTTCTGGGCTTCTTCTTTCTCGATCAAAACTACAAGGACTCTCATCCGATGCCTAACGCTTGTGTTGAACGTGTGATGAAGACAGATCTAATTGTTTTGTATACTTCGGAGAGAGTTACCGTTCGCACTCTATCTACGCACTTAAATACTTTACAACAATCAGATAGGACTAAGGACTCTGTGCCAGGATTTCCAGTGTTAGATTCCAAGAAGAATCCGGTCTTGATTGGCTGGATCGCTAAACACGAACTCTCTAAAGAGGTGCAACTGTTGATGCTGCTTCCAGATTTTGATTTGGAACAGCAAGTTTCACTCAAAAAAACAGACGGATTCTCGGAATTCGATGTTTCGGGCTCTGATTCCGACACATCTGAATGCTTGTCACTCCAACACCTCATAGAACCTTGTGAAAATGTGCCAGTGTTCCGGAGCTCGCTTCCAGTATCTACAGTTGCAGATTTATTTTACAAGGTGAATTTCAATCTAATGTTGTTCTGTGACGACCATGGCAGGTTCAGGGGTTTGCTTACAAAATACGGAATTGTGGATTTGGTGGAGACAAATTTCGGGCAGTTTTAATAGTAATGATTAGTAAAAGCATGTCTGCATGGGATGTTCATAATGCATAAATATATATTCCTCAACAGGAAAGGTAATTTACGAATGTGTATGCTAATAACAGGCAACAACAATAGCTTAAATTTGATACTGGTTAGGTACATTAACTCAATGTACATAGCAATCATGCACCCCTACAGGGTGATCGTGTATAGTCATTAGTCAATTAACTCTATAGATCAGCATTAGTCGTTAGTCGTAAAGAATGTATGTGTTTAATATGAGCAAAAAAGTATGGCGATGTGATCCATCGAAGCGAATGTATAGCAGACAACCAATTCAACGTAATGTTTCTAGAGCTCAAGTTGTTAGAGTGTGGTGCTCTGCCTTTCCTCAATTCCTGAATTGGCTAAACCCGAAGAATGACAGCTATAAAAATGATAAAAAGATCACGAAAGAGTAGTAGGAACAAGGGTGCTCTCTAAGGCTACGCAGTCAAGTGGTACATTTCTGATAATCTCCCCACCACGCAGCTTTCGAGCCATGAGCTGTATCGTTTCGTCCCTCACATCCAAGTAGTTATCCAGCATGACCCCATCAAGGAGGTCACCCTTTATTGACGTCACTGTGAACATGTCCCCCTTGGCAAGATACTTCTTATTATCCGAGCTCAGAAGCACGCTTCCGAGGGCAACAACAACGCTTCCAATCAGAATCAGCAAGTTCTTCGGATCATCATTGTAAGCCAGCTCTATGTCATCGATTGCCATCCGGCTTCTTATGACTATCCGGTTATTCTCGACGTTCACACGATAGTACCGAAACCAAAGGAGAGTGAAGCTGATAACAGTAAGAAACATAACACCAATGATGGCGAATATTGTTCCAATGACCACAGCATTGGTCACATCCCTCTTACTGACGACGTATCCAGAAAGATGGCTCGCAGTGTGGTTGAATGCAACATAGGTATCCATTTCTGTGGGTATGGGTATTTCCGGTTCTAATTGTGTTGATATTGGAAGTATAAGTGCAGTGCTAAAGTGCACAACAATTCTACATAAAACAGCACCCAGGTCTATATTAATAATCTTGAGGTTTTTCTAATTTCCGTGCAGAACTTTCCGCATAGTTCCATTTCTGGGGTGACGGGTCTCGGAAAAGATGGAACTGTGAGTTCACATGCAGGTCTGTGCAGCTTCAAGCATCAGAGTGCATAAATGAAGCTGAGGCGTTTTTCCAAACCGCTTTTTCCATAACATCAACCGTTCTAGCAATAGGCCGGAAGATTCCCATATACTTTAAATCTGCTATATGTTGTATAAACACCGCAAGAACGATCTTTTCCCATCCTCTGGTCTCCTCCAACGCATCTCCTATTGCCCCGAGAGCTGCAGGATCATTTGAGAGCAGGCTCGCGTGCCCACTCAATGCACGTCTTAATAAAGTGATGTAGGTTTTTTCATCAATAGCGGCCTTGAAGGACTCATAGTAGTCATAGATGTTCACCGTTAAAGGTGCTTCTCTGTAAAGCTTGAACATCTCCAACAAAAGCGGTTTTTTGATTTTTCTCTTCTTAACAGGAAAATATTGCTCAGTGCTCGAAAGGGCCTCCTCAAGGACCGCTCTATATGGTGGTCTGAGAACTGTAGCAGCTTCGACGCCAGAAATCATAAATATCTCGGAGCCAAGAATCTCCAGAGCAACAGTGAAATCGAAAGGCCCCTTCTGTGCTTCTTTAACGGTGAAGATGTTATGTGGCTTAAGCAGAAATAAGCCAGTTTCAACAACTTTAACAAGTCCCTCTATGCTATTTTCGAACTTGATCTTACCCTGGACAGGGAGCTCTCTAAGCCCATCCAGGGGAGTCTCCAGCTCTATGAAGTACTCACCTTCTGCTCCAAATAGAGAAGCAGTCTCAATAAATGGTTTGACCAGCTCATAGAACTTAGTGAATGCACCTTTTTCCTGAATCTTCTCCTCTATGGATCTGACCAATTCCACGAAGAAATGAGGAATAAGTGTATTGAGTGTACCGCAAAGCTTTTTGGCAAATCTTGTAAACTCGTCCTCGTCTCCAAGAAGATAACTGTACAATTCAATGCTCGTTGTTCTCTCATATGCTAAACTCTGGCGTGTTGTGTTTGTCAGAATAAGGTTGTTTTCAATGAGATATTTGTTATTCCTTTCAATGGCATTTTGCATAATCATCATCAAGTCTATGTAATCGGCCAATTTGTTAGAAAAAAGGGTAATGGCCAGAGAACTTTCAGGAATAAGATTTTCTTCTATATATTCCCACTTATTCTTTTTTTGTTTTGATTTCCCAAAAAGAATCAAAGCGGCCTTCTGAAACGCTTTCTCATCCTTCTCTTTGAGAGACTCCATGTAAGATCTCAAACTAGGAAGACGACAGAAATAGTCACACAATTCATCATAATACACAGGTGCATCCTCCTCTTCAAACTCAAAACCTAAGTCTACCTCCAGAAGAAGTGGCTGACTGAAAAAATGAGACATTATGAGGTAACGTATTTCAGACACAAACATCTGAATGGAACCATTATTTCGAACAAAAGAAGTTACCAATGGCTTAACAACATCGGCTCCGAAAATGAGGTGTGGCTCTGTAGGCTCTAGCACAAGCTTGCGAAACACCGAGTCTACAAAACCCTTATTGTCACTGTTTACACGAATAGTGTTACACAGGAGAATCTGTCTCAAAGGACCTATCAAAATAGATTCCATATATTCGAGAGAAAAGGAGGCGAAATTCAACACCAATTTGAAAGGTATCTCTGCTCCACTCTCCTGCACCATACGCAAAAACTTCACAAGAGTGGACTGACTGAATGCATTGAGATTTTTTACGAAGATGACTATTCTAAGTTTAGTGGTATTAACGTCTGTGCCATCTCCTTCCTCCTCGTAGTGCTCTCTACAATATTGCGTAAGAGAGTCAAAAGAAAAGTTTTTAGTCGAAATACTCGAGCCCAGGCGAAGACCAACCAAACTGAAAGCAATTGTCTTCAATATAGAGGCTATATTTGCGCCTGTGCCTTTTGCATCTAATGTGATGAGTTTAATATCTGGGTAGCTCTTGTCTAAGAGCGCAGAAAGACCTCCAAAAAGTTCATTATCTTTGGCAATATTAGTACCTGTAAGCAACAAAGTTGTTGAGATTTTTGGTTTAATTCCAAGAAGTTTGTCTCCTCTCACGCCGTTACTCACAGGTGATGTTATGGTGTCTATGATCTCTTCCAATGTAGGCCGGTTATATTGATCCATAACTTCGTTTATGGCATTCTCACACATGTCCCAGTACTTTAAAAACAGAAGAAAACGTACAGTTAAGCTTTCTGTGCTTTCAGAGCCTTCTAACAGCCTCTGAAGTGGAATTTTTGTTCCTTCATATTTGGCCAAATCTCCAAGCTGGACATCAATGATAGGATCAAGAGAGGTAGAGCGTGATGGGTACTTCACGTAGACAGTTCTCTGTGCATCAACTTGCCTCTGTTCAGTCTCGGGGTCCATGATCTAGTGTTGTTTAGTTATTTGCTTGAATTGTCAACATGAAATATCACGTGAATGGGAAGTGCTTTGATAAAGTGAAAGGAAAAAGTATCTAAGCGATCTATTTTATAGTGTCACTCGTTGATAATCAATCGTTCGCTTCAAAAAGTCAGTATACCTCATATATAAGATTCTACACCTGCCAAAAAATACTTCATGCGTATGCTCGAACGAGCCACTAGTCCTGGTGAAGTCACCGGTGCCTATATAACCAGTCCCAATTGAAATAAACGTCTCTGGTGTGTCCTGTGGACAATGATATATAATAACCTCAAATTTCCTGAAATTTAATCAATCCTTCTTTGGGTCAAACTCTGCCAAAACCTCATCCTTCTCTTCAACCTCAGGCTTTTCAAACCCCTCTTCATCGGCCCCACTCCAGTCCACCACAATCTTCCGATGTCCAGTCATATCAGTATTTTTCATGATATTAATCTTATCGTCTTTCCACACATCCTGAACATCTTCGAAGCCCTCCTTCCACGTTTTCAGATAAATCTCTCTCAACTTCTCCTCCTCCTTTTGTTTCGCCTCTTCCTGGGCCATCCACTCCATGTGTTTCAAATCGTCACTCAGAGGCTCGTAAATATGCCATATAACATAATGAGGCAACCCATAGACATTGAAACCCATTTTTTTCAGCAATTTACCAAAAGCCTCGGTCTCGGCATGTTTTTCAAAAGAAAAGGCAGGGAAGTGAGAACCTGCTCTAAAAACTGCAGCTCTACTCAAGATAGAAACTCCTCCAATCCCATCCAAAGGCATCTCCACCTCCGGGTCTCCATATGGGTCCCGCAAGTAAGCCAAGTGCGGTCTCCACGTCAGATACTCTACATAACCTTCTACGATGACCGCATCCTCATCAAGAGTGTTGGCCAACTGAAGACCCCCATCAGACTCTTGCCACGAGTTCAAGTCATATGGTTGCTGATTGCCCAACCAGTCAGGAAGTGGTCTCCAAACATTAGGGACAATCACATCTTTTCCATGGTGCATCAAGTCCTCGAGAATTTCACCCGGAACGGTCTCTACGTCAGCATCCCTCCAATACACCCACAGATGCTGCGGCTTCAAGGCCACGGTCCAAAGCCAGTTTCTGGCTTTGGCCATCAATTTTCTACGAGGGCCTTGTGCAGCAAACCCGTGACGGTCACTAAAGCCTTGGCCAATGGACTGTCCAAAATCCTTCTCAAAAATCTCAATTTCTCCAAATCGCTGGGATGCGTCCGGGTCACTCTGAGCATCGCTCAAATGTTTTTTGAGGTCCTCCATCGTGTTGTCAGACAGGTCCGATACAAGGAACGCCATATCAATAAGATGATGAGGATACGTAAGATTGCGCATATGTCTGAAAAACATTGGAAGATGTGCCAGAGCATCTCTGAGAGGAACCAAGAAGAGCACATGTTCCTCACGGCGCCACCCATCGGCCCTACCTTCAGAATCCTTGAGATCGTAGAAGACTGTATTCTCAACTTTATCGAAGTTGGGAGTGTACAGACCACCTAGAAGGAACTTGAGAAGTATAAGACACGTTATCACGAGCCCTGCCACGCTTGCACGACTTTTGTTATCCATGTTGCTCTTGTTTTGAGGTGGGAAATTTGCACTCACTCGTCAAATTAAAAAATCAAAAGTTGCCCCTCTCAGTTAAAAAGCGTTTGATTCGATTCAGCGATTGTTGCTGGTTTCAGGCCGATACTTTTCGACAGAACCCTCCTTCCTCGCTCTTTATTTATCTTGAGCTAAGTAAACGTTGATCTTTTAAAAACGGTCCTGCGGGTAACCCACGTGAGTTCCTTACTATCACCCAACTTTAACGCATTAGAATTTCTGCTTTTCTTTAGTTTTGATGTATGTTTAGGAAGCTTATTTGGTTAGTTGATGGTTTTTTCAAGTGGTGTAGGTTTTATAAGTGGAATGATAAGGCACTTACACTTCTAAGTTGTTATCGAAAACTTTTCATGAGTGTTGAAGGACTAATGAGAGTCTTTATGATGCTCCTTGAGTGTCTTTAACATATTTATAGGTTTTTTTTTCAACTTCTTGTTTTGGATGGTTTACGTACACATGTAAGGTGCTACAATTGTGTTTATGTGGTTCTCGTGTAGATTTATATACTTTCTGATTATCAATCAGTAGGGCTATCCAGCTTTGGTATTTTGGTTCACGACTTGACTCTTTTGAAGCGATCACTTACCATTCCTGTTCGTGTTGAACATTACATTGACATGATTTCCGTACGCTCACGATCTCTGCACTATTCAAACTGCTGATAGAATTCATTAGATCACAATCTTTGCTTTGTGCTGGTGGAGAATCTATTTCAGTGTATGCTTGCGTAATCGGTCTGATCTATACCTGTATCACGTATCACTGGAGGTATCCTGAATGGCAGGCAATACTCAATAAAACCTGAAACTTTCACTTTGCAGAGCGCAAACAATGCTTATATTAATCGCATACTTGATCAATTAGAACAGTTGACCTTTGCTCCCTCAACTACACTCAGAACTCTGCGAAAACATGTCAAACATCTGTAACTAGGGGCCAGACCTCACAATACATAAACAACCCGCACCTGCATATCCTAGAGCATACCCCTCGCTTAGCTTTGCAACCAGCCTCCCTTTGCACAGCTTTCTCAAGGTGAGCACAATGGCGAATTCATTAAGAACTGTTTCTGTCCGAGCTCAAAACCTACTAAGAACACCCAACTCACAACATATGTAAGCACATTACGTTCAGATAGCAAAATTTGTCAATATGACATTTCTCTCAACGCAAGAACATCCCTCAATACGTCCACGTGACCGACCTCTCTTAAATCAGCTCTTAATGAAAACATCATTTAATAAGAAAAGGAAGTCCCACCAAATATAAGGTAAGCACACTTTTGCATTGGTTTGCATGTTACTTTTGAGTTGTCTGTTGTCTGACGTTTGGTATTTGCCACTCATCAGCTGTTAGATCTACTACACACTGTTTCGACAGAGATGCTATCGTCAAAGAAATATAACCTACTTTGAAATATATCGATTACAGGCCATACGTGTATTGAAATACATGATTTTTTACTTGTTGTGAATCATAGCCAGCATTCATACACCACTATAACGATATTTTGACATTGAATAAAAGCACAGATTTAAACCTGACAAGTAGCCAACATCCCCCATAAACACAAAAAAAGCAAAACTAACATGATGAACAGATACCTTCGACTTTCTCGCCTCCATGCACGCTTCCTCCGCCTCCCCCTCCTTGTGCGGCTCTCCCCTCTCCCCGTAGCCTTCCTTGCCCTCAGTCTCCTGCCGCCCATTTTAAATGACGGCAAGCCGTTCTCTCTGAGTGCGTCATCACAGACCGCTAAACAGCCCATTGTCGCGCTTGATGACGCTGCTGCTACCCAAAAACTCCACCAGAACCAGGAGAGCTACCTTGTCAACAGAGGCCAAGGAGTGGTGCGCTACGACATCTCGCAGCTTCCTTCGAACAATCCAATAGAGGACGACCACTCTGAGCTGATTGTTGAGGCGCCCCTCGAGTCTGGTGTCTCTGATTGGTCCTTTTGGGGTGTTTACGACGGCCACTCTGGTTGGTTCACAAGTGCTAAACTTAGAGAAGAACTCATCAAGTATGTTGCTGCTGAGTTAGCTGCTGCTCATGAGCAATCTAGTAAAGTCCAAGATGCGTTGGTTCCTCCCTCGGATGCCGAGATCGACGCCGCCATCAAAAGAGGGTTCACAAAACTCGACGACGCCATCATCAAGACCGGAGTCGAGCGTGCTTTTGCCCAGATGCTGGACAAGAAGAAAGCAGCAACTGAGCTTGTTGCTGGTCTCTCTGGTTCTTGTGGGTTATTAGCCTTTTACGACCTGCACTCTAAAAAGCTTCGTGTTGCTGTGACTGGAGACTCCAGAGCTCTCCTTGGTCATTTCAATGATGCCGGTCACTGGACGGTACGTGCGCTTAGCACAGACCAAACAGGTTCCAACACACACGAGGCCGCACGTATCAGAGCAGAGCATCCCGGAGAACTGCAAGCCATTTCTAGAGGCCGTGTGCTTGGTCGGCTTGAGCCATCCCGTGCGTTCGGTGACGGGAAGTTCAAGTGGCCTTACGACGTCCAACAAACTATACACGACAAGCTTTTCGGTTATTCTCCTCCGGGGCAATTGAAGACGCCGCCTTACGTCACCGCGGAGCCTGAGGTTACAACTACCGAGATTCACCCAGAGAAGGGAGATTTCTTGGTTCTTGGAAGTGATGGGCTTTATGAGATGCTTACTAACGAAGAGATTGCGGGGTTGGTTGTTAAATGGGCCGAGAAGAAGGGACTTATGAAGGACACTACTCTGCGAATGTTCGATATCTGGGGAGGAAAATATCCTAACATTACGGATTTGACTCCTAATAAGGAGGACTTCAAGCCTCCATATAGAGAGGTCAAGGGAGAGAAAAAGATGCTTGTGGAGGATGAGAATGTGGCTACACACATCATTCGGAATGCAGTGACTTTGGGAACGGGAGATAAGGAGTATGGGAACATGTTGTTGGGGATTCCGCTGCCTGTGCTGAGACGGTATAGGGACGACTTGACTGTGGTGGTCGTTTTCTTTGGGGAGGGAGGGGTGAAGGGTGGGGTGAGAGCGAATGAGGTGGGTATGAAGCCGAAGCTTTAAAATAGCATTGCTGAACGAAGCGCAGCGAGATGATGTTTGGCTAAAGTTCTGTTACTAAAACCTTGAATGAATGATTATGCTCTATGATTATTTTTAGGCATGGATGAACCTGTTCCCTACAGTTGGTATGAAATCTGCTATCTAATATACTTCTCAATTACACGTCTTTTTATACTCGCAAAATCTCTGCTAAGAGTTGTATTTATTGCACTTTACAGACTCTGTTTGCCTTGTAAGTAGAGTTCTCAATCTAGTTGTAATCTCACACTAGTATTCATAATTTTCTGACATGTTGGAGTCTATTTATGCACAACAGTGTAAGCTTACGATATTATTGTTCGTATCTAAATTAAGAACCGAATGTTCTAATACTTGAAAAAGCTGTCATTAGGTTTTGTCTTATTCAAAATTATGTAAGCACTTTCCATTCATCCAGTTGCACAATCTGATGCTTGTCATACTGCTCAAGCATCTGAACTCCACCCAAATCCACTCTGGTTTCTACAAAACCAAGCAATCACAGTCACAAATCAACAAAGTGAATCTATCGAAATTATAAATCAACCACGAATGTGCATTAATAAACACAAGCATGGCATGCCTATAACTCCATCTGCACAGCTTAACTTGCAATTGTACAACCACACCAAAAAACGACAATCGAACCTTTAAGTAAAATAAGCAAACTTTAAACCAAATCAGCCATCCGAATCTATCAACAAATTCTCACTTCTCGCCTCGGAAACTCATATTTTATCACCAACGGTGTTTGTTTATAAACATTTTAAAATCAAAGCACTGATCTCATCAAATGAACGCCCACACCTGCGTCCTCCAGCGCCTTCGCACGGTCATCTGGCACTCGCTAGACAATGACCTCCTTGAGACCGCCGAGTTCACCGCAGAGCGCCTTGTTGGTGTTGCAGAAAAGAACGATCTCGATGCCATCTATCTCTACGGTCTCGTACTCTTCAAGCGCGGAAAGCACAAGACCGCGTTCCGTCTTACGGCCAATAGAGTACATGTTGGGTGTAGTTATGTCTTTGCCAAATGTGCTCTTCTTCTAGAGCTCGAGAAAGATGGCATTGAAGCCCTTCTAGGCACGATGAAGCAGTGGCGCCCCCATGACCCCGATGCAGAAAGACCGCCCTACGACTCGCCTGAGTATACTTTGAGATCTGTCCCCGACGCCCTGGTCCTCTGCTCACTTTTGGGCCGTTTGTATGGGGCTATAGGTGATGTCAAGCAGAGCAGTGTGTACCACACCCAAGCTCTCCGAGCAAATCCATATCTCTGGGAATCATATGAACAGCTCTGTCTGATGGGTGTGAACGTGAACGCACGCAATATATACCGCCCTCTGTCCTCTAGCTCTGGCTCTGCAGGTCTTCAAAAGATGGCTCCCATCCCCCCAAAAACTTTCTTCAAGAAGGATGTGTTCCAAACTCCTCCAGATCCTCGAAGAGCGCCTGCAAAAGTGTCTAGTCGCTTGGTTAACCAGCTGACACCGACTGGTAAGCGTAGAAAGGAGGGTCTGCTTGACACGCGCAGAAGAGAGTGTACAGAACAAGCTGAGTTCCAGCTTATGACTTTGTATCTCATATTTGCGCGTGGCTTAAAGGCAATGTCGCGATACGACTGCTACAAGGCGATTCGCGTGTTTAACCAGCTTCCAGACGCCCAGATTGAAACTCCATGGGTTTTGGGCAAACTTGGCCGGCTCAATTTTGAGATTGTGAACTACGCGCAAGCAGAGGACTATTTCGTTCGATTGAGAAGACAGGATCGTACAAGAATAGAAAATATGGAGTATTACTCTACTTTACTTTGGCACCTTCAAAAAGACGTGGAATTGAGTTTCTTGGCTCATGAAATGTATGAAGTAGACAAGCATAGTCCTCAGACGTGGGTGGCGATTGGGAACTTGTTCTCTCTCCAGAGAGAGACCGATGAAGCCATCAAATGCTTTCACAGAGCCACGCAGGTGGATTACAAGTTTGCATATGCATATACACTAAAGGGGCATGAGTACATACTTAGCGATGCTTTTGAGAATGCTTTGGAGAGCTTCAGAAACGCATTGTTGCACGACAGTAAGCACTACAATGCGTTATATGGTATTGGGATGGTGTATATGAAACTCGGGCAGTTTCAAAAGGCGGAATACCATTTCCGGAGGGCCAGTGATATCAATCCGGTGAATGTGATTTTGTTCTGTTGTGTGGGAATGGTGTTGGAAAAGCAGAACAAAAAGGAGTTGGCTTTAAAACAGTACCAGCTAGCTACAGAATTGCAACCTACGAGCCCGTTGGCGTTGTTCAAAAAGGCGCAGTTGTTGTTTCTGTTGCAGAACTTTGAGGCCTCCTTGATGGAGTTTGAGAAGTTGAAGTTCATGGCACCAGACGAAGCTAGTGTGCACTTTTTGTTAGGGCAATTATACAAGGCTGTAGGACGGCGGAACGAGGCGGTAAAGGAGTTCACAGTGGCGTTGAATTTGGATCCTAAGGGAAGCCAGTTGATCAAGGATGCATTGGAGAGTTTGAGTGAGCTGTAACTGATTCATGATTGAGCTAACTTTTGTGATTGAGCTTGCTTATATATGATTAAACTGCGGTTGGTGTGGCCTTATATAGTTGATTCTCAACCATAGCTGATTTTGGTGGCTATTATAATCTGTTTGCTAAAAAGGGTAGTTCTTTCGAATGAGTACTCTAGAAGTATGACCTTTTTTCGAGTTTGTTCTGATCTGATTACAACTGCGGAGATTTCTCTTATTGGTATTCTGCACTAACAAGTGCAAGATTGGTGATAAATGTATTATAGACTGTTCTGTAGATGTGCTTCGGTAACATAGACTCAGCCGCATATATATTCATCTCAGCTCGTATGTGTCTACTCCAAAATCTCATATCACATAATTTTATTACTATACTATATACAATCATCTCTTCCCCGCCTTAGTAGGTTTAAACCCAACAGGCAAGCCACAACTGTTCAAAATGTCAAACCGAAGCTCTGTGATACCCTGTCTCTTCTCTCCCTTTGGTGCCACAGAACTTGTAAAAAAATAATCTGGCTGGATCTCTATTCTGTTTTCCCGTAAAATTTCTTCTAAATTCTCTATGAGCTCGCCCAATCTTTGAGGAGAATTGACCTTGTCTATTTTTGTGAACACAATCCCGTAGTTGAGACCTCCTCTTCCCAAAAGACCCAAGATAATCAGCAAATCGTTCTCATTGAACCCGTTTACAGCGTTGATCAACACATAAACCTTTTTGAGCTCTAATCTGTTCTGCAAGTACTTTATAATCGCTTTACCTTGTTCGGAGTGTGATTTCTTACCATAACCAGGAGTATCGATTATGGAGAGTCTCATTCCTATAGAAAAGCAGTTAATCTCAGTAGTGAAACCTGCTCTTTTGGAAGAGTATGCATACTCCATGGTCCCTCTTTGATTCAATTTTGTGGATAAAGAGTTGAGTAAAGAAGACTTACCTACATTACATCTTCCAAGAAAAACAACTTCAGGTTTTGGCTTAACCAAATGTGGAGCTATTCTGGGCTTCTTCTTGTTGTTTTTCTCATAACTTGACTTTTTGTACTCCTCCACTTCCTCTGGGCTTTTTAAAGCCTCAATCTCCTCAAATGAGAAGCTTTTCCCTGGAATGAACCCCGTAATATTATCTTCTTTGACAGATTTGAATTTTTCCATCTCTCTTTTCCACTTTATGTCTGGTATATCATCAAACTTGGTAACAGACCAGAGAAATTGGACCTTTGCCGTATCAAAGAAATTGTTGGTCGATGACACATCAAATTCAGAGCTTGGCATGATCTGGAACTGTGACTTGAACTGATCATAAAGTTCTGAAGCTTGTACAACAGCTCTTTTTCTTTTTTTCTTCACTTCCTTTGATTTTGAAGCTTCTGGAGGAACAAGTTGTATTGCCCCTTCAGCTGCTCTTTGTTCCAAAATTCGCTGCTTGAGCGCATATAAACCAGAGTTGCGTCGTACAAACCCTTTATTTTGAGATAGTAAGTCCCTAGATCGCCTCAATAGAGGAGCTCGATTAAACATTGATGTTTTTTTCACTTGTAATTTTCAAATTTAAGAAGACTGAAAAGTAAAAAAAAAAAAAGCGACCTCGGTGAGGATCGAACTCACGATCTTGCGATTAACAGTCGCACGCCTTAACCAGCTTGGCCACGAAGTCTTATGCGTCTAAATTTTGGGTTTGTTAAACAGTATCTAAATACTGGTGTAAAAGAGATACTCATAGCCTGATCCCTGTAAACGAATAAGTTGTAAACGATGTGAAATTTTACTAGGATTTAAGGGCGAATGAGCGTCCAAAAAAGCGAAAATAATGCAGAACTTTAAAGATGGTATATCTGACATAAAGGGAGTTTGGTAAGGCTATTAGGGACTATAGTTTGAGTCATTTACTTGAAACGCTAAATAAAAGTTAACAAGCATGACCATGATCAGCAAACCATAAGCACCTCACCTCGTCTTGTGCAAATCAGAAGATCGTTTATCCTGTGGCACATGTAGGGCCCCTCTGACTCCGTCTAGAGAGGCACTATAAATATTGAGCATGGACTGCAGATAACCAAATCACATGTCGGTGATCTGTCTCAAACCAAAAGAAAGATTCTGTCCCGCCCAATAATCAGCATATATATTCCCTGTTCTGCCCTGGTGCACATCTTAATCTGTCTAGGATCTTTTTTCTAGTGCCCTATGCTCAACGTGTCCGCACCCCTCAACACTGTTGCCATAGCGTCCAAGAGTCTTCTGATTCTGGCCTCTGTCGGGACGGTGTCCACAAAACCTACAATAGAGCCTGCAGCTGCTCCTCCCGATCCCAAAGAGGATGATGAACTTGACGATTCCGACGACGATTTCGACGACTATCTTGACGACGACGAGATCGACGAAGTTTTCAAAAAAGCTAAGACTCTTCTGACAAGCTATCTCCACCCCAGTGTACGTCCTGTCCCCCCCGTAAAACGTCCAGCCCCCTCCTCTCTCATTAAGACTAAGCAAGAGGCCTTACTTTTTGAGCGAAAATTCGAGAAACTCAGCATCGACGGCTTCAAAAGAGAGCTATACAGTGACCTTGGTCATGCTGAGGCTCTCGGTAAAGCTGATACTAAGCATGCTGCAATCAAAGAAGCTGAAAAAATGCGTATACAGAGGACGCTAGAAATAGAGGCAACCCCCAAAAGAATAATACAAGCTCTCAGGGCACCCAGAACTACCCCCCTGCCTGCAGCCTTGGTACGCAAGCTGCCTCATCGACCCCCTATGGCCCTCCAAAAGACCAACAAAAGCGTGCGTCCTCTCACGTGTCTCGTGGTCCCAGTATCGGAACCTGTGTTCCCGACACTTGCGATTCCAGATCTCCGTATCTTGAACCCCGCTCAGAAGTCTGCGGTATTGCTGATGGCCGATGCAGACCGCCCTATAGCGTTGTTCTATGTCAAAGACCCACACTTCCGGTCCTTTGATATAGTAACTGAAAGAAGCGATGTGCATGAGAGAGGAGTCCTCGCACGTGTCGCAAGCTATACGTCCTATACCGACCCTGCAACAGGTCTCAAACCACTCATAGTGCTGCTCACTACACTAGGAGTTGTGGAGATAGGCCGGCTTTTCCCGCCCGATAAGAAAATTGCGGCTGCGCTCCCCGATACCGAGACAAGTAGCTTTGGGGGTCCCAGTGCGGGTGAGACCGAGCTGCACTTAGACTTGGACTTGGACATGCTTCTGGGCAAAAGCCTCCAGAGGCTGGTGTGCTGGGCGCACGTGCGCATGCAGAGCGCTAAGTGCAGCCGCAAGCGGCTACAAGAGATCCGTGAAACAACCGGTCGCGTCATCAAGCGTTTGGTCAAGATTTACCATAAATCTGACGAGGTGTATCGTAAGATATATATCGATACATTGAAGCGAAACGGCCCTAATATGGCTGCAATCTCAAGTTCTCTAGACTTTTATGACTCAACAAAGGACAATCTGGAGCTTTTAAATGTGAAATTGAACGTAGCTGCCGAGTTAGCGAAACACTACTTTGTGCACAAGTTTAAAGGCAAAGGGGGTGGAGAGAGCGCCATCAGACTCCAATACTATATGAGGGTGTTTCAGTCGATTGCTGATAACGTTCGTATGGATTACAAGGCTCGAGACCTTCTTAATCTCTTGGAGATAGAGGCGCCTGGAGGCCGGCCTATGTTAGGCTACAGGCCTTCTGCCAGCGACTCGGGGCCACCGCCGAAATCTGCGGGGCGGTTTGAGCCGGCCACGCCCAGTACGCTGGACCTGGAAGTTGGTCTGAGTGCTCTGGAGCTGGAGGAGAACGAAGAGTGGGAAGAGACCAAGAAACCAGAAATTTCAGGCGACGATATTGTCCTAGGTGACAAGACGCCGCGGCTCTCGCCAGAGGACTCAGTGGGAACTGACGAGACGCTATTGTCCTCTTTCAGTGCAGGGAAAGAGAGAGATGATCAGGGCTTGGCCACGCCCGAAGATAAGATCGTGGAGGAGGGGATGATCGACAGCAGTGGGGGTATTTCAAAGGCTTTCGAGGGGGCTAAGCCGGTAGAGACTCGTGTGGAGGGGGGGGTTGTACACAACTACTACACAATTAATAACTATTACTATAAAGAAGAAGATGGGAATGACAATGGAGCAGGTGAGAGTACCCCAGAACGCATGCCGGATAACAGTGACGTTGTGGAGATTGACACCCCAAAGTATGAGGAGATTATGAAGAAGGGCCAATGAATACCGTTATGACTTCATGATTTAAATGTTTGTACCATTTCTTTGTATTGAGTTTTTTCTCATATGTTAACGATAAAATTTATACTAAAATAAGTACAGGAAGACTATATGGGCGGACACTTCGTAACCGTGTATTTGATAGGTTTTAACAAACTTTATTCCTGTGTGTCTTGTCAGGTGGATTCAAGTTGGTTATACGTTCGACGCGTACATCATATACGTTGACCTTAACTCGTTTCAGTCTCCCCTTCTCCGAAGCTGGGCACTCGGTTTGCGTTGTTTATACAGTTTCATCTAATTGTGATTGCACTCTACATTGACAGGCGGGGTGATCGCACAGTCGAGCACTCTCGTAGCGCAAGTGTAATTAGGCAATGTGGTATCAAATATACAGTTTATGGTTTTCCACTCTAGAACACGGAAGAGGGTTTTCCCAGAGCTATGGCTTTGACCAAGAGGTGCGGACCCGCACTCTCACCGTAACTCTTCATGGAATGCCCTAAAAATTCGTGTCCAAAGTCAACTAAGGATGGAGTTACAGTGTTCTGTGAAACATAACGTCAATAAATGTGAATGTTATCACCGTAGATTTTAGTGTGTATACTAAGCAAGAGATAACTTTAATGAGATTAATTTTTTTTACTTGCTGAAGTACAGCGAGTGACAGCTTCTTTATAAGCAACCACTCTTGTAACATAATGTTCAACGTTGTAGAGTATTGCAACTTTGCAATGTATACGGCTACAACAAGCCATGTTGATAGTTATATATTTCAATTTCGTTACGGATGTATACATGCTCTATTACACTTGAGAGATGGGAAGGAATCCGGTTGAACATAGTAGAAGATAACTACAAATGCATCATGGTTTATGAGTGTATAAAAACAACGGAGGTATAGCTACGACAAAAACCGCAACTCCTATACAAGGAATTACAATTGCAGAGATGTTTTGTTTCGTTTCTAGTGGGGAACTCAAACCGTGGACTATGACGTTGCATCGCTTATTAATACACGCCAAACTCAAATGTCACTTCCTTCAAACGTCAAGCTCCAAAAAGGGCCCAATATTTAGAATAATGCTATACAAATGTCCATTCAATTGAGTAAGCAAATGCACTAAACTCACCTTTTATATTCTGTAGCACGTTATGCGGTTTTTCCAGCTGATGAATATCTCTGCACTAACTTCTCCATCAAGTATAAATACCACCTGCACCCCTGTTTTCGTTCACAAATTCACATGTCTCTCAAGGTCTTTCTTTCTGGTGCTACTGGTTTCATTGGTGGCGAGCTTTTGTACCGTGTTCTCAACGATTTCCCACAGGCTCAAGTCTCTGCTCTTGTCAGATCAGAGGAGAAAGCCAAAATTGTGAAAGAGAAGTTTGGCCTGAGAGTCACCACAGTTATTGGTGATCTTACCTCGTCTGAAATCCTCGAAAAAGAGTACACTGCTGCAGATGTTGTCATCACCGCTGCAGACGTCGATGATGAGCCTAGTGTGGAGGTGCTTGCCAAAGTCGCAGCCAAGAAGACCACCCCCTTCTATATCCTCCACACCTCTGGAACTTCTGTTCTTTCTGACGGTCTTGCGCCTGACCACGTGAAGAATTTCAATGGTAAGCCATATGTGGACTCCAATGACAATGCCAAGCTCAACCTGTTGCCAGACGAGCAGCCCCACAGACTAGTGGACAAGATTATTCTTGACATTGAAGAAAGCAACTCCAAGCACGTGAAGACCGCTATTGTTTGCCCGCCGACAATTTACGGATTCAACAAGGGGCCTGTACAGCGTACCCTGAGTCAGGTGCCCTTGTTGGCCAGGTACTCTGTCAAGAATGACCAGGCGTTTTCTGTTTACAACGGTAACTTCATCTGGTCCCACGTGCACGTGCACGACTTGGGTCGCTTGTACGTTTTGATACTCAAGAAGATGCTTGCTGGTGAGGCCGTGCCAACCGGTAAAAAGGGATACTATTTCTGTGAAAATGGGACTCACTACTGGAGCAAGGTCTCTGAAGCTATTGAGAAGGTGTTGGTCGAGCAAAAGGCGGTAAAGAAGACTGGTGTAGCGGAGTTGGAGCCTAAGGAGGTGGAGAAGTTGTGTGGGTTTGACTTTGCGCCTTGGCTATGGGGAACCAACTCTTACCTGAAGGCGGAGTTGGGAAGACAGCTTGGGTGGAGTCCAGAGAAGGGAGATGAGACTTTCTGGGTTGATGTTGAGGAGGAGACAAAGCTTGTTTTGGGATTGATTAAGGTGCCAGAACTTTCTGACTAAGTCATTAGATAAATTTTCGTAATGAGAGTAGAATGTATGAACTTATCGTTCTACCTCGTTGATTTGTTATACTATGTTGTCAACCAGTAAAATGTAAGCAAGTGAGTTTTTGATGGAAATCAATGAGAACTGATAGCATTATAACGTAGAATTGTGAAGTGATTGGTGAGACCATGGGCTGGTACTAATCACCTATTACAATGTGTGACTTTGCTCACTTACAAATGAACAAGGATCTCCTTCAACTATACAGTGCTTAAGTATATCTATGAGTATACTATAGCTAATCTACAAGAGAATGCAAGTATATTATAGATATCAAAAAACTGTAACAAACATATGAATATCGAAAAACTAAAACGAACAAATCGCTCACACCTCTGATACCTCATAAACCTTAAAACTCATCCCTCTCTCCTCCCCACCCATCAACTCTCCCTCTATAAATCGCCCCACACACCACAAACTGCAGAACTCTTTGAGAATAGGCACATTTTTCACCTCCAAAATGTCGTAGTACTCGAAGATAGAGCCCACGCTAGAAGGCTCGTCCCCCCTCTGGACCACTTCCCCCGCAAGCATCAGCCCGCAGCAGTGGCATAAGCGCTCATCCAAAACATTTTGAAGGGTTTGGGCTACGATGGCCTGATAGTGTTTAGAGAGAGACTTCTCCCATTTTTTCAATTCAGAGTTGGATAAGTCATAGTCCTTGAGCGTTCTCAAACAGAGTTGGGAAAGTCTTGGTATTCTTAAAACGCTTTCTGATGAGATCTTCTTTAAAAGCCCCTTAAAATCGGACACCGATTTGGGAAGCCCGGGACAATTGAGCTTCATCTCACTCACATATTTTTTCAATGCTAAAGGTGTGTTCCCGTCCTTGATATCAGGAGTATATTTCTCGCCATACACAGCTTCCAAAACACGGTTACTTTCAGCACATTCTGGCAACTCATACAAGCTAGTATTGGGCCTGAGGCTAAAAGTCCGAAGCTCTTTCAAACTGAGTACTTCGGCTGGAAGGTATCTTATTTTATTCCCGCTGATTTGAAGATATCTAAGACAATTCTTAGCATCACGTATCTTACCTGGGAGATAGGTCACTTTATTGTTGCGTAAACTCAAAACTTCAAGTTTGTCTAGGTTGAAAAGTCTTGGGTTAATATCCCGTATCTTGTTGTTAATAAGAAAAAGTTTGATGTTTGGAGAGTAGATATTTCCGGTGTGGGCGTCCACACAAACCAAGTCTTTGAGATCCTCTACCTCATCTGGAATACACGGTAACTCAAGCAGCTCCAAAGTCACGTCTGGTTTGCTTTCATCTACAGCTAAGCTTATAGCCTCTTTAGCCTTTTTGACTCCAGGATGCTCTAAAGAAGAGTTGGTTCTAGTAAATGACTTGGTCTTTTTTCTGAGAGACCGACCCTCCGTATTCACCTTAAAATGGGCATAGGACTCTCTACCTGGCTCTTTCTTGAATTTTTTATTGAGTTTAAATAGCTTGCGACTGAGCGCAGTTGGTCGTAGGTCTCCCTCTACCCAGCTATCTTCTGCGTTACTCAAGTCGTTTTCTGTGCCACTACTATTGAAGATTTTTGTGTGGGTGTCTACAGTGAGTCTTCCGAGGTTATCGAGTTTGATTCCAAGATCGCCAGCGTCATTTTCGTCCGTATCAGGAGTTATAGTTGTCACACTATTCTGGCGCCAAAAGGGGGTGCTTGAGCCGGAAAAGGCTCTACTTAGCACTCCAGAACGTCTAAAAACAGGTGTTCTATCATTATCTGGAGAGTAGCCTTCCAGATCAGACTTTACAACCAGTTTCTGGCCGCCTACAACACAACTTTCATCGAACGGATCATTGAGCCGGAAACTCGAGTTCTCAGCTTGTATATATGCATCTACACTGTCTTCATCTTCCAACTCACTCGACATGCCGTCAGTTGTGTAGTTGAAATTGCCGAACCCTGCGTCACTACTGTCTATGGGTTCACTACTGTCCTCGTACGCTACAGGGCGCGGTTTTCTACGTTTGGTACCGGTCTGGGTCACGGAAAGCGTGTTTGCATTATAACTGGGGAACTCTGTGTTGAAGTGTGAAATACTGGTTCTGTTGGGTTCCAAGGAAAGCTCAGAGCTTCTCAGAAGGAGAAAAATCTCATGAGAACTGTCTAGAAACTTTGGGGGAGAGAGAGGATCGCATCTTTTCTTAAGACGCGTTTTATGGGGGGACGGTTCCAGACTTTGAGGTCTCTTTTTTTTGGCCTTAGGAGAAAGAAAGGGGCTAGAGTCCATCAGGGTGTTTTTGGTTTTTTTAGTTTCTGAGGGGTTTCAATGAGTTTGGCTAGCTGTTAACAGGGTGCTGTATGCACAGCAAATGCCTCGATGAGTGTAATTAAAGAGTCGCGTGCATTTTAAATGTTTCGCGTCAAGAGGTGCGGATTTATCGATTGGTACATCCATATATAGAGGTTTTCATGATACGTAGCTCATAATCGATTAACTAGTTTGAAGTAATTATACTAATACTAGGCTTCCCTATTCGAGAGATCTTCAGTAGTTGATTACTTGACTTTTTTGTGCCTGTCACTGGTGTGAGCCACCTGCTCGGAGTACTAGCATATGTTTGTCTAATCGATTCAACTGTAACCACACTTTGCTATAATTCAAAACATTTGCGATCATTAGATTTTCAACTCAGGGGACAGTATTGACATGTCACAAGCTGAGTGATCAAGTAGATCACTCAATTCACAGTTCTACAGCAGTACGGAATCATTAAAAGAGCTGACCAACAAGGCCAATTTCGATCATTTCGAAAAAACGCTTTAACTCACTTTTAAACCTTTGACTCAAGAAGCATTGAAAAGAGTATACTGGAAGCTCAATCAACAGCGCATGAACACACAACCAACTCCCCCAACCACTTGATTAGAAAAACGAATCTTACTTAAAACTCTAAATCCTATCACATCAACCCCCTTCCAAAAAAACCCCAGACGTGAATAAATCGCCCGGTCCAGGTACAAAGTAACAAAAACAAAGCACTCAACGTCAAAAAAAAAGCAGCTAAACATCCTTGAGTCCCATAAATGGGTTCCCAAAGATGTCAGCGCCACTTTAAGTGGAAGTATGGCTCGCTAATATATATAGCAAATATGATATTTTATGTAATCCCGGGGCACACTACTGCAGCACCCCACAACCGAAACTAGCTTTACTACACCAGAAGCTGTTCAATGGATCATATATCTATCAAAAAAACATTAGCATCTCACTATGCCCACCCTGTACCAAGTCCATCCCCGGGCCCGACGCTAAACCCCTCGGAACGCCTCCTATTGGCTCTTTCCACGTGACGCGTGACGTGAAATATAATATAAAGCACCACACTCTGATTTTCAATCCCGCAATTGCAATGTTCTCTACAGTCTCTCGTCGCGCGTTCTCGTCCACCGCCCGCTCTAACTACAAGGTAGCGGTTCTTGGTGCTGCTGGTGGCATTGGTCAACCTCTTTCTCTTCTTATGAAGTTGAACCACAAGGTGACAGACTTGGCTCTCTACGACCTTAGAGGTGCGCCAGGTGTGGCTGCTGACGTTTCGCACGTGCCAACCAACTCTACTGTCAAAGGTTACGGACCAGAGAACGACGGCCTCAAGGCTGCTCTTTCTGGTGCTGATGTTGTTGTCATCCCAGCTGGTGTGCCAAGAAAGCCGGGCATGACCAGAGATGACCTTTTTAACACCAACGCCCTGATTGTCAGAGACCTCGCATCTGCTGCCGCCGACCACGCTCCTAACGCAGCTCTCTGTATCATCTCCAACCCAGTCAACCTGACTGTTCCAATTGTGGCCGAGACCCTTGCCAAGAAGGGCGCCTACAACCCAAAGAAGTTATTTGGTGTCACCACTTTGGACATTCTCAGATCTCTGAGATTTATCTCCGAAGTTGCCGGTACTAACCCTACTGTTGAGAAGGTTTCTGTGGTTGGAGGTCACTCTGGTGTCACCATTGTGCCATTGATCTCCCAGACCACACACAAGGGCTTGCCAAAGGACAAGTTGGATGCTTTGATCCACAGAATCCAGTTCGGTGGTGACGAAGTCGTCAAGGCCAAGAACGGTGCTGGTTCTGCGACCCTTTCCATGGCTCAGGCTGGTGCAAGATTCGCTGGCTCTGTGTTGAATGGATTGGCTGGTGAGGCTGACGTTGTGGAGAACTCGTATGTCGAGAACCCAGTGTTTGCTGCTGAGGGTGTCAAGTTCTTCTCAACTCCTGTGACTTTGGGCCCAGAGGGTATCAAGGAGTACCACGGAATCGGTGAGACCAGCGACTTAGAGGACGAGTTGATTGTCGCCGCCAAGGAGACTTTGAAGAAGAACATCGAGAAGGGTGTCAACTTTGTTGCCCAAACTCTGAAATAAGCAAGTAAATACTAGAGCAGTTTTTCTGCTATGAGTTGAATGAGTATATTACATGGTTGTAGGTGTGTAGGTGTGTAGGTATTGTTTTCTTGGTAGATTTGGTTGTACACCGGATAGTATTCCAGTAAGCTGTCTTCAGTATGGAGACCATTTATGGTCTTGGTCTTTATTCTACATAGAACTGTGTATTGTCATATCGAATGAATCTTCTTAGCTTTTGACATGTTTTCCCTACTTTTCCTAAATTAATATCGCACATCTAAGCTCTTGGGGCAAGTTGCTTGCGTCTGATCGCTTAATCGAATGTAGTCGAATGAGTGTTCTCACAAAATCATCGATCTTCGTATGCGCATATCTGTCATCGCACTTCAGTTCAACAAAGGTGCCTGTTCAACGTATCATCCATGATAGTTCTGGTTGTCTCATGCATGTCCGGCAGCCTAAAGGTATTGGACTTCCGTGAAATTTTTGAGTGAGATTGTCTTTAGTCTGTTAGGGAACCCGGTCTTCTAGTTTAAAATGTTGACTGATTCTTAAGATCTGTTTTCAACTTAGGTGGCTCTGCAGGTCTGTCATTTTGTCGCAAATCCCTTGTGTCCGGAGTGCACCAAATTACCGGGATGTTTATTGAAAGAGAGCGTTAGGTGTGTTTTAGCTCTATCTTGGCGAATTTGGCATTGAGTGATCACCTCAAGCCAGCCCAAGCTGTGCGTCTTTCTAAAAGGCCATGATATTATTAACTACGATAAGACTTGTGATCGTTAAGAAAGAGATATTTTGTTTCAGCGTTTTATGAAACAGTTTCAAAGAACCTCACTTTAATACTTAAAAACTTAGATATTCAAACTTTAGACGTGAAAGCGCATGTAAGCTTCTGGAAGTACGGAACTTCTTCATACCTGTCCTGTCCATTGCTCCGAATCAACTAACAGAAAAAGACAATCCTTGTGCCCGAGAAAGCTGAATTCTTCAATTCATCCGCTGAAATGATTTATTCTACACACAAAAGTATACAAATCAATCTTAATCAACAGCCAGATCAGCACCCATCTCAACCAGATCGATTAAAAAAGAGCATGAAGGATAATTGGAGAATCAAATATGATCTTCTGAGTGTCAAAATCCCAATTAACACCTCTTTAACCCTTTTAAATCACTGGATCACTGGATGTAAGTTTCCCAGTGCTACATACACAAAACTACGAAACATCGAAAGCCAAAAAACGATGAGCCGAAATTAAACCTCAAATAACTGATAGAGTGCTAAGAAACCTATAAAAACCAACCTCATCAGGTATTTAACGTCTAACTTGAAAGATTGGCTCCGCCGGGCAACCCCAAATATTTTTCAAATATTTCACTACAGACAACTCTACAGCACCAAAATGGCCACCCAACCTTTAGACATGCTGAATGCGATTGTGGCGCAGGACGAGATGGGCCGCCCGTTCATCATTGTCCGCGACCAAGGCAAAAAGCAGCGGAGTCACGGTATCGAGGCAACAAAGTCCCATATCTTAGCTGCACGCGCTGTTGCACTGATTATCAAGAGCAGTCTTGGACCCCGTGGGCTCGACAAAATCCTCGTCAGCCCTGACGGAGACATTACAATTACGAACGACGGGGCCACAATTCTTTCGCAAATGGAGATGGACGACCAAATTGCCAAACTTTTGGTGGAGCTCAGTAAGTCTCAGGACGATGAGATTGGTGACGGTACCACGGGTGTGGTCGTGCTCGCGAGTGCGTTGTTGGACCAGGCGCTTGAGCTCATAGAGAAAGGTATTCATCCAATCAAAGTGGCTAAAGGCTTTGATGAAGCTTGTAAAGTGGCCGTTGAACACTTGGACAAAATAGCTGACAGAGTAGCAGTCCCAACAAGCTCTCTGGACAAGGACAACACACAAGATTTATTCAAGGCCCTGAAGACTTCTCTCGGGCTGAAAATTGTAAGCAAATTTCATGACCAATTTGCGCAGATGGCCGTCGATGCCGTCTTGTCTGTGGCCGACTTGGAGCGCAAGGACGTTGATTTTGAGTTGATCAAGGTGGAGGGCAAAGCTGGAGGGTCTCTTCAAGATCTGAAGCTTGTTCATGGAGTGATCATTGACAAAGAGTTTTCTCATCCACAGATGCCTAAAGAGGTAAACGACGCAAAGATTGCGATTTTGACGTGTCCGTTCGAGCCTCCAAAGCCAAAGACAAAACATAAGTTGGAAATTGGTAACGTTGCTGATTTCAAGGCTTTGCAACAGTACGAACAAAACAAGTTTGTTGAGATGATTGACAGCTTGAAACAAAGTGGCGCCAATCTTGTGATCTGTCAGTGGGGTTTCGATGAAGAGGCAGACCACCTTCTTTTGCAGAATGAGTTGCCTGCAGTTCGGTGGGTCGGAGGTCCTGAGATTGAGCTTATAGCCATTGCGACTAACGGGCGTATTGTGCCACGGTTCGAGGACTTGGCCCCTGAAAAACTCGGCCATGCTGGAAAAATTCGTGAGATTGAGTTTGGGACTACCAAGGACAAAATGTTGGTCATCGAAGAGTGCGACAACTCCAAAGCGGCCTCGATCTTGGTCAGAGGATCCAACAAGATGATTGTGGACGAAAGTGTTCGTGCAATCCACGATCTGATTTGCGTGGTTCGTAACTTAATTAAGGACAACAGAATTATCTATGGAGGTGGTGCCGCTGAGGTGTCCATGTCCATTGCTGTTCTGGAAGAGAGCGACAAGCGCACTGGGATTGACCAGTATGCTTTCCGTGCTTTTGCTGACGCTTTGGACCAGATTCCTATGGCTTTAGCTGAGAACTCGGGCTTGAACCCAATCGAAAGTTTGGCGGAATTAAAGGCAAGACAGGGTAAGGAGAAGAGCTCGCATTTGGGGGTGGACTGCTTGGGGAAGGGAAGTAATGATATGAAGGAGTTGTTCGTGATTGACCCGTTGATCAGTAAGAAGCAGCAGGTTTTGTTGGCTTCGCAGTTGAGTAGGATGATTTTAAAGATTAACGATGTGATTATCAGTGGAAAGGATGGCTACTAAACGAATATGAGCGGAACGGGGTGTGCGTTTTGAACATTTCAATCCTTTCCGCTCCGCTCAAAGGCTCGTTTATCTGGTCTGTGTACATGGCGTCTAGTATAATTATTTCCTTCCAATTCACTGGTTAACATTTCTAGTCTCTAATTTGAATCTTACATAACAGAGAATAATTTATGGCTCACTGATATCACAGCATTCACTGCTCGGGCTTTGATCTGATATGATCCATAATATCCAGGGCAAATCCAGGTATGTGTCGATGAACTAGATTGCAAAGTAGCGCATTCCGAGCGCACTTCATTTCGAATGTTCGTGAATATATGATAGTTGAATGAATTTGTTGTAGTCGTTTAGTAGGGAGAATATCATTGGCATGAGTATTTCTAAGTATTTTAGGTGTGTTTATGTAAAGCTCTAGCTTCTCGAGGCTCCGTAAAAAATTCACAGGAACTAAGAACTGCAGCAGCAACTTGAAAGGTGTATGTCAGTGTGTTTCATTTGGTTTCTACTTCACAAGCTTCTGGTAAATATGCTTGTTGTAATTTCGGCCTTTCCTACTGAGTTAATTATCCTACCTGCAAAAGTAGAATTGAATGTAAGTAGATTCAATGCACTTTTTTTGTTTGGTTGCAATTTTAAACACATTTTTGCAATTTCATGTTAGAAAAGGTATTCCTCACTTTCACCGTCTTTCCTGATATGACCGAAATTTGGTTTTTTTTGAAACATAAAAACACGAGTTTTCTATCATCCATTTATACTGCAAAAGAGAGCTTCATCTGCCATTACACAGTTGTTCAAACAAAAACTCTAGTACTCGAAGAAGCTATTACAGTCTCTACAAAAACGCCTGTACACAGTGTTACAGCTGTTGCAAGATCAACTGACGCGAAATAATTAAACTTTACGCGTCGCTAAGTACAAAAACAATCAAACATACCAAAATTATATTTCTACATTATCGGAACCAATAAATTTAAAAATAAGCGTAAAAACGTGAGATATCAAACCTCTAGAATTGAAAACTTAAGTGTTTGGGGCCCCACCATTCACAATCACGGGCTTGTACTTGCCAAAACAGGCATAGCCAAACTGGGCGTCGTCGTGTGCTTTCTCCAAGTGCTTCACGAACGTGTTGAACTCACACCATCCATCGGCTCTCTCCTCACATTCACTGATAGACTGCTTGTCCAAAGGCAAGGTGCGGTCGTTCAAGTAAGCGTGCACATACTTGGTGAGGCTACCACTCTGCGAAGCCGCACTTCTGTCAGCTGGAACCGGCTGGTCGCACTCAATCACCTCCACAATAAACTGCGCACCGAAAGGAACCAAATCAGAAACACGCCAGTTATCGTTGTCCTTCTTTATTTTACTCTTCTTTTCGGTGACAGTGAAGTTCGTCTTGAAGATTTGCAAGTCCATAGCTGTAAGAACGTTGACCATGCCTGTGTCGTGCGAGAAGTCCAAGAACATATTCTGGTCGAGTGGGAAGTAATCTGGGTTCGAGTTGAAAGTCGAGTTCTGAGTTGTCTGCTTGGCAGGGTCGTACTTGGTCCCTGTCATTCTGTCATGGAGTTCATCGACCCACCCAATACCTCTGGCTTTGGAAGTTGGGTTACCGAACGAGTTTTGGTAGTAGTATTGGTAGTCTTTTCTCATTTCGTAGCCCTCCCAATCATCTGGTGTGAAAAGATCACAAAACTTGGAGAATCCAAGGGTGCCGGTCTCAAAAGCACAGAGACGCTGCATCCCGAACACGTGCTTGTTCTTGAACTTGATGTCGGACCCGTTAAATTGGCCAGTCACAAGTTTGTTGAGCTTCTTCTGAGTGTCGTCCAAATAGTAGTCCCTGAAAGCGTCAGTTTCCTCATCAATGTTTGCGAAACTTGGAACGCGACATACGTTTTCTGGAGAGAGTGTACTGTTGAAATGTGGGTCTTCAATCTGCAACTCTAAGTTGACGTACTTCTCCCAGTCGAGCCCAAAGAAGCCTGCTAAAAAGTACCGGGCCGAGTCGTGAATACGTTCTTTTGTGGTCGTTCTTGCAACAATTTTCTTGTAGTTTTTGTCAGTGAAGTTGAGCAAGCCTGCGTACCGATACTGCATTCTGTTACCCTTTCTGAAGAGCTGCTCATTTCCGTAGTTCGTCAACTGAGCATAACCCAGGTTAGCAGACCACTCGTTGAGAAACTCGAGCTCTCCAGAGGTCTCGAAATGTCCCTTGTACTGCTTCATCCACTGAGTCATTTTGCTTTCGGTGGTGTCGTAACGCGATCCATGGCGAGTCAAAGAGTGCACCTGTTTAATTCTGCACTGTGGGGGGAGCGAGTAGTCGTACGTGTTGGCCCATGGTCTGCTTGGGATGTGGTATGGGGAGTATGTGCCCATAAGATTGAAAATGTTCTCATCGGACTCCTTGTGGTCTGGACCTTGGATCTTGGTCTCAACAGGCTGAGCAAGCGTGTAGGACGATGTTGGCTTGCCGGTCATAGCTGCAGCGGTGTTGGTCTGCGCAAGAAAGGGAGCGCGACCAGTCGCAAAGCCGGCAGCGTGGCCAATGTCCAGCGGGAAGACAGCAGGTAGCGCAAGAGCATGGTTGATAAAAAAGAAAAGGAGTATTATGATCATTTTGTAGAAGTATGTGATTCAATCGATCCTCTGGACTCTATCTGCTGATAAATGTAATCCAATAAAGATACCGAATACCAGATATCCGTTTTATAAATACCTCGTCCTGAAAAATACCTTATTATCAATGGCGAGGCACGTTTTAGTATGCATGATATGACTCCGGGGCTAGCTGGTAGTCAGTTGGTTGGACGCAAGGATAGATTATCTCTTATTGATATGAGTTCTATAGATACTTTATACTGATCTATACAGTAAAAACAGTAAAAGGTAATCATAATCATATTCAATCAACGAAAAATTTATGGCATTCCTGCGTGGCATTTATGTAAGGCTTCATTCTACTTATGCAAGGGACATGAATCAACTCCAGTGCAGCATTCTCTGAAAGACACATTTTCGAAGGAACACCATATATAGAGTGAACCAGTGAATGAGAAAGACTTATTAGATTATTTACTGGTGGTGTTATTTCTAATTTTTCTGGCCACCTCTATTTAGCCTCGTGTGACTTTGAGAGGCAAAGTGAAGTTTTGTGACACATTCCGTGAATTTGCGCTATAGATAGCATGCATTAGTCCGAGGATCATATTCATCAACTATAAGCGAACAGTGCTGCTACTCAGCGTCACCTTTGGTAAGTTTTTGGAGAATAACATGTATATCTCATTTGATAGCGCCAAAAAAACCTCTAAAATGAGAGAAATATATGACAGCTTCTAAATTTGATGTTTCAATAGAGCTATTCTTGGCTATTGTTCCATTCGGCTCAGCAAAATTTGGCATACCGGAGAAATTAGAAGATCACTTGAAGAGACGTAAAAGGTTCACGAGCAATGGTGGAACTTGTAGTTTCGGGTTGATGAATTTTAAAATACCATTAGTTTCTCTGGTTAAGCTATTTAATTGATCAGTTGACTTGACAGAAGCTTGAGGTATCTCAAGAATTTTCAGTAAACTCCTTCTAAGACACAAGGTTGGTCTGGCAGACTTTTGAAAACAATGAAGAAGTCAATTTTCCGTGATTCGTCTTATCTCAGTTGGCCCAAAACTTAAACTCTGTTTCTAGTGACACCGTAATTTTTGCACCGCTTGAGCTTCTATACAGACGGGAATTGAGACAAAACAGAGATATTCGCCTGAATTCAAGAGAGTGGATCAATGCGGAGCAACAGTTTAGCTCTTATTCGTATACAGCGCTACATTATCGCTATCATAGCACTTCACAATAACCAGTTGTTGATATTTCAGAGAAAAGCAGCTCAACAACTGAAATAACATTGACTTTATATCAACAAAAATAGAAAATCAATGAAATCAGCTCAGGAAATTGCAAACTAGAACCTTCATAAACCAATTGAACTCAAAATTAACTATATTCACTAGGTTACTCTACCAGTCTATGCAACATATCCTAAAACAACAATAAATTTGTGGAGTAACTCCTAAAATCATCAAAAACCCATCTAAAAAACTAAAACAGAATTTCTCCTTCATTTCCCAACAAAAGTCAAAAATTAACTATATCTTTACCTCTAGTGCAATTAGCACCTCAGTCATCAGTTGATCTAATATTTTTTGACTCACACTCCAATCACTGAAAAATTCCAGAATTCCCCAAATAACACACCGAATTCCCATGAACCCCCTCAAAAAGCGGGCCACATCGCTTCTTATGAAACGGTTTGCCTCCTCGAACCCCGACTACGGTCTCCCCCCCTCTGCTCTTCTCTCTGACGGCACCCCAGACTATGTGAAGCTCATTTTGACGTCCAAAGTGTACGACTTCCTTGGCGAGACACCCATCACAAACGCGATCTCGCTCAGCCTGAAGCTTAATACAAATGTGGTGCTTAAGAGAGAGGACATGACGCCAGTCTTTCTGTTTAAGCTCAGAGGAGCTGGCAACATGATTGGCCATCTCAGCGAGTCACAGAAAAACAAAGGTATAATCGCTTGTCTGGCCGGTAACCATGCGCAAGGCGTGGCCTTTAGTGCACGCAAGCTTGGTATAAATCTGACCATTGTTATGCCTCTGGCAACACCAGAAATCAAGTTCAAGAACGTGCGTCGTTTGGGATCGAACGTGGTGTTATATGGAGACGACTTTGACGCTGCCAAGGAAGAGTGCAAGCGCTTGGAGTTGCAGGACGGGCTCACGAACATTCCTCCATTTGACCACCCCTACGTCATAGCTGGCCAGGGTACCATTGCTATGGAGCTTCTCAGACAGCTCAGTTCTTCGAAAATCAGCGCTGTGTTCTGTGCTGTAGGGGGCGGCGGACTTATTTCGGGTGTAGCTGCATATCTCAAGAGAATAGCTCCTCACGTCAAAGTTATAGGTGTAGAGACATACGACGCGCCTGCTATGCACACTGCGTTCAAGGAGAAACACATAAAACCTCTTGAGAGCGTAGGCTCTTTTGCTGACGGTACAGCCGTGAAAGTTGTTGGTACAGAGACGTTCAGAGTGTGTTCCAAGTATGTAGATGAAGTTGTATTAGTGAACACCGACGAGATTTCTGCGGCCATAAAAGACGTTTTTGAAGACACCAGAGCTATTGTTGAGCCCAGTGGCGCTATGACAGTGGCTGGAGTGAAAAAGTATGTCAAAGATCACCCTGAAATCAGCCATAAGGACGAGACTTATGTGTCTGTATTATCGGGAGCCAACATGAACTTTGACCGGCTACGTTTTGTGGCCGAGCGTGCTGTTCTTGGTGAGGGCAAAGAAGTGTTCATGTTGGTATCCATTCCAGACGTACCAGGGTCGTTTCTCAAGCTCCAGAACGTGATCCACCCAAGATCTGTGACGGAGTTTTCTTACAGATACTCGATGAAGAACGCACAATCGGGGGTCAAGACTAACAATGCATACATATACACTTCTTTCACCGTAAGTGACAGAGAGAAAGAGGTTGGCGAGATCCGTGAGCAGTTGAAAGAACTTGGGTTCGAGGCTTCCGATATCAGCGACAACGAAATTGCGAAGAGTCACGGCCGTTACTTGGTTGGAGGGAACGCAGACTTGCCCAATGAGCGGATATTGAGTTTTGAATTTCCAGAAAAACCTGGTGCTTTGACCTCCTTTTTGACGCAGTTGAAAAATCGGTGGAACTTGACGTTGTTCCACTACCGTAACCACGGCCAGGACGTGGGGAAGGTGTTGGTGGGGTTGGATGTTCCAGCTGAGGATGAGGAGCGGTTGAAGGTGTTTTTGGGGGAGGTGGGGTATAAGAGTAGGGACGTGACAGAGGATTTTGTTCTTCAGAGGTTTTTGAAATAAGCATGTACCTATGGTCAAAATATTTGTCAAGGTTTAAAAGTCTATAGTTAGCCAGTTGATGTGTCCCTGCTATAGATACAGTTAACTAGATACAGTTAACACACAACCAGCCCACCACGAGCCCTGCTTGTTTTGTTTAGACCGCTTGATACTTCCCGATAGCATACTATAAACTATAGCTCAATTGTCAACTTAGTCCACATCAGAGAATGAACGTATTATCTGAGGATGTAGCTTGTATATATACCAACTGGATCACAAGTTAGTTAGCCCAAACATAAATCCTTACATTTCCAACAATAATGCGCAAAAGCTTGCGAGAAGTCGCAACTTTGTCAAAATGTTTTGTAGAAATGGAACGCAGTTGTATGTGTGCCATGTCTATACGCCCTTAGCTGCTCTCTGGAATGTGATTTACCCTTGATTGAAAATAAAGTGTCAGAAATCAACGTGTTCGATACCCTTGAAGGAGGCATGCCAAGAAACATTTACAGCAGACTCCGGAAGAAGAGCCTTTGTCCAATTTATTTTCAGATTTGTCAGTGTAGTGATTTAGATGAGATTTTCCGAAGTATGCTTGTGCAGCTTATGTATACGAGATGGTGTGGTGTTGTATGATGATGGATCGGGGATATCCTGTAAGAATGGCTCTTGAATATAGTTGTGATTTGATTGTGAAAGCCCAGTTCGTGATAAACGTGATGGACCGAACTCAAGATTGCAAAGCATGTATTTGAGGGAATTATAAAACTCCATTAGCATCACTTTTTCTTCAAGTAGATATTATTGAGATGAGTTCAAAAGCTACATATTAATCTAACATATATATAGGGCAGTTCTGAGGTTTGTGAGTAAAAGAGAGTGCCAAGATTGAGATCTTGATCAGAATGAGATACATTTCACCAATTCCAGTCCACAGATCACAACCTCAACTCACACATATAGCCTATATACTCTAGATTTCAAGTACTAAACAAATGAATATGTTTTCAGAGGATTCATAAGAAATATTTTTTTTTTTCACTTTTGTATCAGATCCAAAGCAAGAAATAAAGGACCCATGAATCACACCAAAAAAAAGACTCGAAAACATACCTAAACAAACAATTGAAAAAAAAGGTGAAAAAAAATGAACAAAATAAACTAAAAAGATCATTCAAAAACATATGCACACTGCCCGTTGACGCTCAGAGACACAGGGTCGACCAGGTTACCCGCACGCAATAAATATAATAGCTGTCCAAAAGTGAAACTTTCAACTTCACCATGTCCGACTTTTCTGTCCTTGATCTTGTGAAGCCGTTCTCACCGTTCGTGCCCGAGGTACTGCCTCCTCTCAGAAAGGTCCCATTCCGCCAGAGAATCATGTGGACCGGAGTCACCCTCCTCATTTTTCTTGTTATGAGCGAGATCCCGTTGTACGGAATTGTGTCTCTGGACCTGTCGGACCCTCTCTTCTGGCTCCGTATGATGTTGGCGTCCAACAGAGGTACACTTATGGAGCTTGGAATCTCCCCTATTGTGTCCTCCCTGATGGTGTTCCAGCTTTTGCAAGGCACTCAACTCATCACTGTCAACATGGAAGACAAGGCTGCACGTGAAAACTTCCAAACTGCCCAGAAGTTATTCGCCATCATGCTTTCTGTGGGCCAGGCCACGGTGTACGTGTTGACCGGTATGTACGGTGTACCATCTGAGCTTGGATGGGGTGTGTGTATCTTGTTGGTCTTGCAGTTGGTCTTTGCAGCATTCCTTGTTATTCTTCTCGACGAGCTTCTTCAGAAAGGCTACGGCCTTGGCTCCGGCATCTCCCTCTTCACGGCCACAAATGTCTGTGAACAATTCTTCTGGAAAGTGTTTGCCCCTACCACGGTGAACTCTGGAAGAGGAGACGAGTTTGAAGGAGCTCTCGTTCTGGCGGTCCACCTTTTGTTCACCAAAAGAGACAAGAAAAGAGCGCTTATTCACGCTTTTTACCGTCAGGAAATGCCTAATCTTTTCCAGCTTCTTCTGACTTTGGTGGTGTTCTTTGCAGTTGTCTATCTCCAGGGCTTTAGATTGGAAATTCCTATCAAGCTGACTAGAACTAGAGGGCCTTACAGATCCTATCCAATCAAGCTCTTTTACACCCTGAACACCCCAATCATGTTGCAGAGTGCCTTGACCCTGAACGTCTTCATCATCCTGCAGATGTTGTACAACAAGTTTCCTAACAACATCGCTATCAAGTTGCTTGGTACATGGGAAGCTAAACCGGGCTCTGCCCAACTTTTTGCGGCTGGTGGATTGGCCTACTATATCCAACCGCCATTCTCCCTTACCGAGGCTCTTTTGGACCCGGTGAAGACTGTCATCTACGTCTCTTTTGTGTTGACGCTGTGTGCGGTGTTCTCCAAGACCTGGATCGAGATCCTGGGAACATCTCCTAGAGACGTAGCGAAGCAGTTCAAGGAACAGGGCTTAGTGATTGCAGGTAGAAGAGAGACTTCTGTGTATAAGGAGTTGAAGAAGATCATTCCAACGGCTGCTGCCTTTGGAGGAGCCACCATTGGGGCTTTGTCTGTGGTGAGTGATATGTTGGGGACTTTGGGTCTGGGTACTCTGATTTTGTTGGCTGTGACCACAATCTATGGGTACTATGAGTTGGCAGCTAGAGAGGGAGGTTTCTTCACTAATTTGCCAACCGGTTTGGGGGAGATTTGATGATAAAGTGTAAGACTGGTCAGATCTAAAAAAGAGTATTTGTTGATACTCTCCCCACCTACGTCTAAAGATTAGGGTCTGCGACCTTACTCTTTGGATAGTGAGTAATGATATGTATTGCTACGAGGAGTTTGCATAATCCAGATTATCATGGTACAACGTTATGTGGTGGTTGTGTGAATGTTGATGTAACATACTTTTTGTAGAGGTTAGCGTATTTTATCGTTGGTGTATTTTTGGGAGAAAAAAAATGAGTGGAAAAGGTTTAGGTATGAAGCGCATGCCGAGAACAATGTCTTTGAATAGAAGACGTTGTTTTATTTTAGAATGGTCCAACCAGAGTTCTTAGATTAAAAAGTTACTTTCGTGATATGATAGTTAAAGCACCTTCTCTGGGTGAGACTCGCGGTGATTACCCTGATTCCAGTTTGAGGTAAACGTTCAATAGTAAAATGATGACAAAGTAAAAAAAAAAAAGCTATATTCATAAAACTTCTATACAGCACATTGGGAACAGAAACCAGCTAACGGCGGTAGTCGATTGGCCGTACGGAACCAACTGCATCAAATGTGTAGAAGAAAAACTTTAAAAAAAAGATTATAGTATCGCGGACAAAGCACGAGCATCAGAAATGTGATTTCATCTACTTTGACAGTGTAAACACCCTACAATTCAATCTAATTATACAGTTAATTTAACATAAGTATACTCGAGGTATGCACTAACCGGTATCTCTATATTAGCCAAGCAAGCATTCTTTGAAGTTGAACTACTTCGAAGATGATTCACTTGAAAGTAGGCTGGATGGTTTTAGTGTATATGGAGAGTGCCAATAAAACCTCACCTGGCTCAATTGTAAACAAAGGAAACCAAAGAGAACAAAGAAACCTCATTGCACTCGCTCGGTCTCTTTGTTTTTACTCACTTCCTCACCTCCTCCTCATACTTCAACTCCTCATCCAAATCCAAATCCCTCCCTGTAAAACAGTACTTTTCAGGAGGCAATCTAACCCCAAAACTAGGAATACAATTAGGCAAGGGCTTCTTATTCTTCTCATTAGCCAACTCCAAAAAAAGCTCTCTCGTTTGGGCGTTTCTAAACTGGTAATCCAGACGAGCCTTGGAGGCCAATTTAACGTCATCCACAGAAATCAATTTGTCTGCAGCACCTGTGTTACCCGCGTTTGTCATCGTCTGGCTCGACATGTTCCCGTGGTCGCTGTATACTACTGCGTCTTTGAGCATGCTAACGGTGTATCTATGGGCAAAATCCATAAGCTGAAGCGGCACATGGTCTTCATAAGCATCAATAGAATTGGCTGCAAAAAGGAGATGGAGAAGCTTCACGTCTCGTGGAACATTCTCCTGTGCCGCAATGCTAGGAGTTTTCGACATTTAGGTTTGTGTGGTTTATCGGTAATTTATTGGTGGTTTATTGAATTTGTTAGTTTGCCAATTAATTCTGCATGGCTGATTATAAGGCAGTACCAGAGCTATAAAATTCCCATATATGAATCGTGGCACATATCTTTTATCTAACATGATAACATTAAGAATGCCCTTGTTGTAACAGTTCTTCATAGTTAATCTTTTTTGGGTGGTTCTTCGAGTTGACACTATTTACTAAACGCACTAAACTATAAGGGTACTATTTTTGAATGAAGCAGGCGATGTAAGAGGATTCTCATTTTTTATTGGATTACAAAGAGGTATACCAAATGGATTGAGTAGTAATTTTCAGGCTTTTACTATTTCTGGCGTAGTTAATGAGACCAACTTACATAGAACACAGACTACGAGCGTAAATCAGTGGAATGGTAGTTGTATAGTGATTGAACTGAACTTTACGACGGCAAAAAAACATACTTAGAGACCTGAACACAAGCAAAATATGAAGCCTGTATCTTGCAAACCAAGTTGAATTCACCAAATCCCAAAAGTCACTGGGAATCGCAAAAACTCGGAAATAGTACTTATGAGATATAGATGCTTCTCATTTTTGCCTTGATACAGAGTGAACCAAATAGAGTCCCATTAGCCGAGAATAACTTCAAATGCATTTGTAGGTGCCGAGATGTCCCTCTTGAACACTATATCTATGGCACATGCATAAAAATAACTATTGCACTACTTATCACGTCAAACGTATCAATAATAAGCTTTCCGCGTCTAGCCGGCCAGAGCCTAGACCTTCCTTCCTGCTGTATGCATCCCTTACTTATGTTTCCTTTTTCTGAGCCCTTGTGGCATGACACCCCAAAAAGAACGGTACTAGTAATACTATACTTGTAATACTGTAAGGAGTCTTCCTTCAAGGAAGACAGGAAAGTGTACTATATATACCTCAAATCACCAAAAACTGTATGCTTATTGAGTCTAAGACAAAGACCCAGATCAAATCGAGGCTTGACAGTCTCAATATACTCTTTTTTAACGAAAAGGCGTGTCAAGTGACGTATCCTGACTTTCTAAAAGAGCTTGAAATTTACACTTGTGTCAGGCCAGATGTTACTTGTCTCAATGAGTGTATCATTGAGAATATTATTCTGAAGTTGCGGGTCAAAGCAAGACCAAAATGCCTTGACCAATTGTTTAAAAAGGCCAAATTGGCAGAGGTGACCAGACTCAGCATGGTGGAGGAGGAGATTGGTGAAGATACAGAGTCTGGTACTCCTCTGGGCAGCACTACACCGATGGATACTACTACATTTGGGGGTAAGCTTTTTGGACAGTGTCTGTTTGATGCTGGAGTTTTCTATGATGAGGTGGAGAATGCCGAGAGGAGCTACCAATGAGCTAACGGCAGCACTCAGTTCAACTTTTCAAACGGCATACAAATGGTTACAAGCTTCAGATAAAGTTAGCTTTGAATTTTACAATTGAACACTGATATAGGCTGTAAATTAGCAGAACTGTAAAAGAAGTGAAAGAATTGATCCCTACGAAAATAATGAGCGAAAGAGATTCAAGCGTAGCACATACTCATCGACCACTGGAAAAGGATTATGTTTATAACTCATCATATCAGCTCAATGGATAGCTATAACTCTATATTTAGATCGCAAAATGGAAAAAGTAGTGTACTCCACCATTTTTTTATTGAACTTTCTCACAGTAAATCAATATTCTTACTCACAATGATGACCTCGCCTCGCTCAACTATGAAGTAAGAATATTCACCGCCCACTCCACGCTCAACCCCCTCAAGTCCGTATAAGTCTGCCCCACCCCCACAAACAAAATAGGGATCCCCGTACTGTAAACCATATTAACCATCGTCCCTATCAAATCCCCTACCGTATCACACTTACTGATGATGAAAAAATCCAACTTCTTGTTGGCCCCCTCAAAACTCTTGTTAAAATTGCGGGCTTGCATAACAGAGTCTGTCCCCACCAAAGCCTCCCCCACCATAATGATCTTATCTGGGTTAGCCGCCAACGCGAAATCCTTGAGAGGGGCCATAAGCTTCAGATCTGCATGGCTTCTCCCTGCAGTATCCATCAAAACAATGTCATACCCATTATCTTTGGCATATTGTATGCTATTTTTCGCGATTAAGGCAACTTTCGAGTTATTCCCATAGCCCTGCTCAAAAACCTTGAGTTTACTGTTCAAGTGCTCGGAGTTGGATATAAGCTTGTTCAAATTCCGCTCATGAACTTTTAACTGCTCAACTGCTCCAGAACGAAAAGTATCGCAAGCAGCTATAAGTACATTATACTTGTTATTCAATAGCCAGTAAGCAAGTTTAGATAGGTTTGTGGACTTTCCCACTCCATTCACTCCTACTACGCTGATTACGTAAGGAGAGTTACTGGTTTTCTTCTTCTTTGCAATCTCATGAAGAAGGTCTACAGAAGTATTTGGGGTGAGAATGCTTGTGAGTTCTGTAGCCAAAGCCCCCTTGATTTCCTTCTCAATCAGAGCAAAGCCCAGAAGCCGTTTTCCGACCAAACGAGGTCCAAGCGAGCCCACAAGTTGATCTGCGATCTCTGCAGATACGTTTTTCTTGATAAGACTTTCTTTGATAGCCGCTGACGATTTCTCCAAATCAGCATCCAGGATTACCTTTCCTATCGGAAGATATTTGGTAAAAATACTAAATGAGGAAGTATTTTTTTCCTCTTTTTTCCCTTTTTTAGAAAGAATTCCGTCAATCTGCAGAGATAAATCATCAATGATGAAGCCATCCTTGGTCACGTGGCCAAAATCACCGCTCGCAAGTTCAGAAACATCTTGAGACTCATTTGAACTTTCTTTAGTTGGATCTGTGAAATCTAATGTCTTGCTCGTTGATACTTCCATGAACCCTCCATCAGCTCCCCATTTCCGAATCTGTTTGGCTCCTTTCTTTACAGGTTTCTTCCCTGCACTCTTTTCTACAATCTTCTCTTCTTCCTCTTCAGACTCTTCAGACTCTTCATCCAAGTGTATGTCATTATTCTCCACCTTTCTACGTAGCTCCTCAGCAAAACGACCGAAACTCACCTCCTTTACCTTCTCTTTCAAAAGCATATAATCTAAGCCTTTCAAGTCGTCCACAGACTGTTTATTCTCAAGCACCAAGGACACAAACAACTCTTTCAAATGAGTCAAGTACAAACCCAACTTTTTGGCTTCAGAAATTGAAACTCGGAGTGAAGAATACACTACACTGAGGATTATAGACCCTTGACTTGAAATGTCAATGCTTTTGACCACATCATTATTCTGGACATATGTCTTGAGTTCTCCCTCCTGGGTGGTAAGCAGGGGGTTAAAACTCACATATACATCAGATATCATCTGGTTGAAGATAGGGGTAGCCTTTGTGAGCGGTGTGCCGTTCTGGGGGGCTTCCCGAAAAAGCACTATTCCTGAACCAGACGTTATTATGGTTGTCATGCCAAATCGGTATACTTCTATCGATTTTCAGGGGTGTTGTAAAACGTTTTGCCGTCTCCTTGATCGTGTTTTGACGCTTTTTTTTGAGATTTCGGTGTCGAATTTTGATTCTGATCTAGTCCTTGATGAATTTTTACGATATGCTTATGTAAGGAATTGGTCAGTTAACTTCGGAGCTTTGCCTAACGAATTATCATTTGATAACAAAATCGAGTTGAGCTATATTATCAGAATTGGTTGATTTGCTTTAATGGCGCCAATGTATATACTGGGCCAGTTATGTCATACTCACATGCACTTATAAGTATAGTGATAAGTATATACTATATAGTACTAAAACTGTGTTAGTGCTTTAGCGTCTTCTTGCTCTTTAAGATGTAGTGAGGTGGGTATACAAAAAATTAGATGTTCTATTTAACTGCTCAAACTACACCAATCGTTATCGTAATATATGCAACCAAACGTTTATCTAGTTTGAGGAGCTCGAAAATGCCAATGCGATTATGAACATGAAATTGAGATTTCATTGATATTTCATTTTGATAATTCGGAGGGAACTCAAATGGTATTCCAAGTGAAAAATGTATCAATTTAAATGGAGATATGTTTATCCACTGTAAAAGCCATGAAGCTGGAAAACCATATGATGGCTACATCAGATCATTGAGCGATCCCACTCTTCTCCACCATTTCCCAACCCCTTGTCCCCACCAAAAACACCCTCATCAAAATCAAATAGCTTTGTAGCTTCTGCTTAAAAACATCGTTCCCCCTCACTTCCTCGCTTATTCCCCCGAACCCCTCCAAGAAGCTCAAAAAGTCATCATAGATCCCCTCTATTTCCCCCCCCAATCTTTGAGGTTTGCCATGTAAAATGAAGAAATTAGGCGCATAACTGTGGAAATTCTCGGAGATCACCGGGTACCGCTTGTCAAATTCGTTGCGCTTTAGTAGGTTTACCACCAAATCTTTAAACACTAAATTGTTCAAAAAACCTGGCGAATCATCAACCTCACCAAAGGATTCCGCCTCTAATACACTTTCCCCTAGTCCATACAAAATAGCAACTTTACCTGGACTCATTTCCATGAGAATTGTCAACATCCAAACATCATAGAAGACACGATCCATGAGAGAAACCACTAAATATACTCTCTGAGAGTCGATTTCCGCCATTATAAGCTCGTTTACCGTATAACTTGACCGCACAATACGCTTGAACAGATTGTTTTTGGCGTCGGGGGTTGTTTCGATGAGTACAGGTAATTGCAAGTCCTGTGACGCTTGATATGAAAGCTGCATAATCGAAAATGGCTTTTCTGGGTCATAATCCACGATTTTCGCGTTGTGTTTCCCGCAAATATGAAGTTGAGCAAATAGACAAAGCGGGTCTGTAGCTAAAAGGGTGTTTTCATGTTTGAAGACTGCGTAGAATCCAAGTGAGAAAAAACCATTTTTGGACTCAGAATCAAGCTCAAGACTCCATTTTTTCGAGGTGATTGGAGGAGGATAGATGGGTGGATACGTTTGTAGCGGAAATTTCGTGAATATGGACTTTATTATGGCTGGAGGCATGATTTGTACAAAGTGAAATATCGGTGAAAATTATAGGGAATGGGGTTTAAAGTGGAAACTCATACAAACTGAGTTTCAAAGAAACGATTTCTAAGAATAGAAGAACTGGGTTGCTCAGAGATGTCTTTGGATTTTCCAATATTGACAATTGATTCGTAAATCACACTTCGTATAACAACCTCAGAGAAATGGCAATTCGTAAACGAAATCGATCAAATCTAAGCTCTTAGAATTTCGTTCTTAGAATCCGCAAACCTGGATCTTGCTTTGTTGGGTTGGCACAAGCTGAGGAGTATTGTAGATTTGACTGAAAATTTCTTTGGTAATGCGTCACTAATGCGCCACTAATGCGCCACAACTAATGCGCACTCGCCACGCACTCGCCACGCATTGATCGACGCACTTGCCTTAAACTGCACCGCCACTTGAAATTACCCCTCTAGGGTGCTGCGCCACTACAGTGTGCCACATGAAATTTCCTGATTAGGACGCTGCGCCACACTGTGCGCCACATTAAAGGCTAACTTGTCATGTCATGATGAGGGGTTCGGTTCGGAAAAATAAAGCCGAATGTAGAAGATGACTGTTGTATATGGTGCTTAAAATAGACATCCATGAAATTTCAAGTGGTACGAAGTCACCCGGATGTATACATTATATTTTGTGTGTTTTCTGTCTGCGCTGCCGAATTTTGGAAAATATACAGTGTCATAGCACAGGGACACACAGATGACAGATGTACTTATGTACGTTTACAAAGATGATTTAGTAGTCTCCAATTTTGAGATGAAATTTTACTCTTAATGGAAATGTCTTTACGTACACTCATAATAGTATTGTTGCCAATCATTTGAAATTAGTGTAATAAATTGGCAGATAAAGTCAAAAGTACTATCCAATAGTGGGATTTTCGCATGGGTTTAGCTTCATAGATAAGAATGGAGTTTTTAAGAGATTTCCTTAATAAGTGGGTCACTGGGGAACTTTAAATCGTATTGATCGTATCCCCTATATTTATTAGACAAGAAATGTCTTTGATTTACTTAAGGAGTGAGACACTGGTTCAAGCTGGGTTTATGTTTATTCAACTTACAGATACTGACTTATGTACACTCTGCAGTATTCCAACACAATTGTTTCTACCAATGCAATTGTATATTCCATTATGACTGTATATACGTATATACAACCTATAGATTAGAATTTAGAAGGTCCTGCTGTTTTTATCAATTGTCAACAATCTTACAAATGCGATAGTTGAAGTATTGGAACCAAACCAGTAATAGCCAAAGTTGATGGCAGTAAACCCTCACCTCAAATGTCACAAAAGAAAGTTGCTGTCTATTTGTGTCAAGATCCGGGTCTAGACACCGAATTAGATGCACAGTCAGCGATTTACTAGTGAGTTAACACATGATGGGTGATTGTAATTAGATCTACCAGAGTCTATGTTTGAGAAAGAAGAGGATACGGGAATAGACGAGAAAAAATGCCGTATCGTACCCCTCTACGGTTTACTCTGAGTACGTAAATGTCACTGTTGATTTAAAACTAGGTGCGGTATTGCAATATCTCCACCAACATTGCAGCTGATAAAAGGTGTGTTACGTGAGGCTAGAGAAAAGATCTTTTGGATTACGAGCCATGCTAGTGATGGAATGTTCTTAGAATCTTAGACATCTGATCGCTGTCCAAGTAAAATGTAGACCTGGTTTAACCCTCTGTGCATTGGCGTGTTGACGTGTTCTAGATGTAACTCCCGGAAATATGTGTCTCCGCCTATAGACTAGCAGGTACATTAGCGGCAATCTCTCTGTTAAAACCTCAATCTGAATCTGCTCGTCTGTAATACCAATTGGGGACATGAGTTAAAAATCAACAGCTCACGCATCTATAGATATCGAAAAAGGCACGATTACAAGGGAATAAGAATATGTGTATTATTCATCTGAAGAGGTGACATGTGTCTGTACAGCCCTTTCCATATCCGAATGTGCTTCCGACGGAGTGCAATGCCCCTAAGGCCGCCCGGGGGTGTAACAGTTTAAGATCGATCCTACACTAGTCTATCTTGCTAGTTCAAGTATAGCAAACAGGGTATCAGCAAGCTGCCTACCACCTGCTTTAGGTACTCTGCGTCCTCAAGCACGATTGCCATTTTAACCGACGAGCCCCGAAAATTCCGATTTCAACCCCAATACACAGTTATTTACACAGGAAATACACACCTTGTTTCACTTAGTTGGAGATTTTAAAAGTAAGGAGTCAATCTGATATCTAAACCGTAGCTTCACAGGCACAGCCAAACATAGCTGACTGAATTCAACCACAAAGACCCTAAAGAGCTGTGCTTTATTTACATCAACATTTGGAAAACTTGAGGTATTAATCTAGATACGCTGGTGTTTACATCATCTATTCATATCTTGAGGCATATCTCCATCCCCCCCCAAATTTCATTTTTCACAAAATTCACATGAAAATTCAGTCCAAGCCATATTAATTGATTCACTTCAACTCCGCAACCTCAATTCAATTCCATTCTTCTTTTTCACAGCTGCGTTCACATCTATTCTCCATAACACCTCAAATCTTATCGAATCTAAGCCTCAACTCACATCTGAATCATCAAGACCAAATCTACGGTAAAGGTATATAATATGTGCTTGAATCTGAACTGATTTGCAAGAATACATACAAATTACAAGTCAATCGTAAATCATCATATCATCTAACTCTAAGAGCTCGGGTATCCGGAACATCGGCATCTGAGAATCGAATTATAACCATTAAAGTATTCAAAAGAATCACAATCACAATCAGTATTAGTGTACATGCCACCTGGCCATCTATGGCCGGCCACTATATATAATCAAGCAGCATTCATGTGTCGTGGTGGCGTCCTCCCAATCCAACTCAGATAAAGACAAAGTCCCCAAAAATCCCTGACTTTTCCCCAAAAATGCCTCGATCAAGTCCCAAACCCCCCACTCCTCCCATACCCCCTACTCCCCCAACTCCTCCAAGAGTACCCTGTTCCCAGCCCTCGCCCATGTACATGTTCAAGTCCAAACCGGTGGGGCTCATTTCGTCGCCCTCTTTCAAGAGTTCCGCCAAGTCCATGTCGAGCTGCGGCTCAAACAGAGGCTCAAAACCGCTGTAACCGAACGCCAGCAGCACAGGCAGCACAAGTGGCATCTGGTCGCTCTCCCCCAGCATCAGAGTGGCTGTGGTAACAACACTATTTCTGTGGTAGTAGTTCATTTCTTCAAGAGTAGGACTATACTCAATCTTTTCCACCTTGTAAGGCTCAGGCTCGTATCCTTCAAAAAAAGCAGAACATTTGTCTCCATAAGCTTTAGGAGTAAGTCCGGTGATCAGCTTGAACACACGGTGGAAATGCCAAGGCGAGAGATTCAGCTTGGCTGCAAGCTCCTTGAACCCCACAACACCCCCTCTTTTTCTGCGCTTCCGGCCTTCCAGAGGACCGCCAGCAGCAGCAGCGGAAATATGGCGGCAAGCCATCACCGCAACCACATGATTGTTTGTGGCAGTGCTCTCCTCCTCTTCCAAGACATTTGGAGGGGGGCAGAAGCCTATATCAGCATTGATGGCTGTGATGCAAGCACGAATGTGCTCGTGCAGCACGGTCTTGGATGGGTTACAGTGAGAGCATGGAGTGTAGCCCGCATTGGCTGCAACCACTGCATTGGGGAAGAAGCGCACAAGGGAGGAATCCTTAACCGGCTCACGGGCATCGCAGTTAGGACAACAAATAAGTTGACTGTCAGCAAATGCCACCACAAACTCGCCTTCAGCAAGTGGGTCTGTGAATTGGTAAGCTTTCCATTTAGCCAGGTCTGATGAGTATTCTGAGCGATCCATTTTGGTTATTGGAAGTGCCGGGAGTGTGTTTATATAGAAACAGGGAGGTCGGCATACTGCATGCAGGCGCATACAGGAGCTGCAGAATTGGGTTTTCATGCGTCTGACGTGCACGTCATATATGCATGGGTGCTGCGCCGCTATGCGCCGCTTTCTTACGTCTGCGCTGTGGCGCAGCATCATCATAGTGCGTTACAAACGTTGTCATCGAGTGGTAATGATGATATCAACGGTGGTAAGAGGAATATCTAACGTGGGGAAATTTAGAAAAATTGGAGAATCTATCTAGAATTCTAATTCCTTCGGGTGGTGTGAGGTGTTACGGATGCCGAAACTGGCAATCAACCGTTCTCTAACTTTGATATTTCCAGTTTTTTAACCGAGACATATTTAATTGAGTTCAAAGGATCCTACTAGTTCACCTCACGGGTAGATTTCCTGATGGTCAGAGTAATATGGTAGACCCATCAAGTGCACGGGCTCTAATCGTATCGAATCTATCAACAAGAAATTGTGCTATAAAAAGACAAAGAATTTGATTATTTACTATCTATTGAGATATTCCGTTTTTACCGCCTCACAGATTGAACTATTACATAATTTTCGGCATAGCGTACTTGGAATACGAAAAGCACCATGGTTTATTTGGTGAACTCATCATTCCAAAAGATCTTCCAATTCTTTCCATACCATAACAAATTAGATAGGTGTTTCAAGGAGGTATATTATGTCACTTATTGACTTGATCAACACATCGATAAAAAGCTTCATTTATTGTAGATTGAATATCATATTTCACTCTTTCAACTCCGGCACTGACTTCGACATTATAGACATGTATCTCATACATGTCAGGGATGTTAACCGAGATGGTGCATCAAATACCTCAGCTTAAGAAGCTAATCAAAATCTGATATTTTGAGAGGAGATTTTGAATAATTGATATTATTTTTGAAGCTGTAAAGATTTTACTAGGACAAGTATTATGCTCGTTTAGTTTCTGAAATAGGCATCTTTCTTTTTTGTTGACCTAACTTAAGCGAAAGTCCCTGAGAAAAAGAAAGTGTTTGACGGGACATTGTCAGGTCTTGATTAGTAACTTAGTGTCAGTTCGAAAATTGTGAGTAAACTCTAATGCCCATGAATTTCTCTGATTTAATTTTCAAGTTTCAGTGTGAGCCCCTTAGAATAAAGACTTGATCTTTTACAGTCACTACAAAAAAGAATTTTCTGTCAGGTATACGGTCAAAAGGTATGACACTAAACGGTGAAAGATTTATTCGTTTATGGAGTTCATTAAACTACCTCGTGTTAACCTGTAACTGTCATTCATATTTACATCTAACCAGTCATGTTTAAGCGCATCTCCTCATCTCATCTCCTCATCTCATCTCCACACTCCCTTGATCTTACATAATTATCCCCCGCAAACTCGGCCAGGCCATTAATAATACTTACTTTTACAATTTTTCAGGTCGATTAACTCTCTCGTTTTCTTTTTACTTCTCTTTGCCTCAATTTCAGCTTGCATCGGCTGTCAAATTTTGACTTTTGTTGCACTGCCACAAAATATTACCATTTATGGCCGGAGAGTATGTTCTTGATCAATCCGAAAGTGGGGAAAAAAAATAATAAAAAATATCTCAAATCTTTCAACACCCGCGCCCGCCCACATAACTGTTCTAGGCTTGCCCCCCATTTTTGTGTACTTTGGCCATCCACCAAAATATATGTATAATCAACAACACAGGGATATTACAATCCAACTATCCATATAGATATTGAGGCGGCACATAGAATAGGAAATAGACAGCATTGTGTACATCAACTAACCCATATTCAGATTACCTAAAGACTAATAACTATATGGATATCGATAGCATTATTTTTTCGGAATATCGGGCTTGTGAAGTCGTGATCGTCTATAGATCATCTAGGTATATTCACTCCCGTACTCGCTTATCAGGTGATACTTTTAACCGATGCCGCCAGGCACAAATTGCAATGTAAATAATAATGACAGGAAACGCTGATGCGAGACCAATTTTGACTTAAAATTGCTAAGTTTATACAGTTGCGTATCCATGGAATGTATCCAGTGTTGTATATGCTTTCCTCATCTCATCTTTATTAATATATTATCCGACGTATTCACTTGGCAAATATCGTATACAAAAAACATACAAAGAAGTACTTTTTAGAAAACAGTACATTTTCGGTCGTATTATGCTCATTTCCCCACAGTGATAATCGAGTGGTATAACGTATGTTCATAGAATTGTGGCTAGAACAAAAGCCCCAAAATACACCCGAATGATCAATGTAAGCGGAAAATAGAAGTTTTCGGAAAAACATATTCGCTTATAAGCCATTCTCATAAGTTTCATGCCCGGTGATTCAAATGATTAATATGATTGAGTTGATTGACTCGTTCTAGAACATTTAACATCTCATCGTGGGCTGCTTAATTTCAAACAGATGTAAAGATAGCTCGCTGATCAATCATCGTGATCTGCTCTAGATATTCAGCAGATTTTCGGATATATAGGAATACATTGAGGGTTAGGTTCAGATTAAAATTATAGGCTGATAATTGAATGGTAATGTAGATAAGATGAAAGGAAATTGGTATTGTTTACTATGGTTTATATCAAATTCCTAATGTAGAATGAAAGACTATATCAAAAAATCTTAATTGTGATCTTCCGAATTTAATAGTGGAATGGAGAGTTGGGTTGGGAGTATAGATTCTGCACAAGATTTAAGGTCAATGGATCACAGAGGATCGTGTTCATAGCGCGCTATATCATAAGACATGGGGCTATAAATATGCGAAATGGTTTAAGCTTATAATAGGTTCGGTAGACTGCGCCTCTCACCTGGGGTAACTGATAAGAAGTTACACCAATACATTTTGGGACTTATGCTCCACGCTTACTGCCAACCTCAAAGCATTCTACACTGCTGAGTTCATCCGCACGTTCTGAGCCGTTGACCCAAGTTGGTGTTTAAATTGAAGGAATGAATAAGTGGTGCACCATTTTAGATTGGACACGTGCTTTCTGGTTATGATTTAATCGCATTAGATTAGCATTATAAGCACGCCTCTTTTAACTGTAATAATACAATTGTGATTTCGTAAGCACATACGAAAATCCAAGGAGACAATTCGCTTGACAGGTGCATAGGCAAGACGTCACTCTTTATGAGGGTTTATGAACGCATATGAGTCCATTGATTCCTTAGACTTCAGAATCATCTAAACTCAGCCAAGCATGCTTCTGCATACGCTGCCAGTCTCAAATGGTAAGTCAGCGCTTATCGTATAATTTTCAAACCAATTGGTATCATTGGTATTTGATACAAATTTCGCTTAAACCTGTTAAACTGTGTTCCGTGTGATGACAGTTTATGCGTCATCAAAGCTACACAAAATTAAAAATCTTTCATTTCAAACCTGAGATCTTGGAATTCGATATTTCTACGTAGGTTTCATCTAGTTGGCCACCCCTTTCCCTATGACCTCTTCTCAGATATGTACCCCATTTTTCAAAAAAAAATTAAGACCAACCGTCGCCGAATACCACCCCATAGATCTCCCTCCACTGCTCACAATTCTCCATAGAAACCCCCGAAATTATCATAAAGCACCTTCCCAAACCTTTTTGATCAACACTTGAACTCTGTTATCACCAAGATACCAATCTAAATTCTCAAGAATAGCTGTCAAATGAGAATAGTGGTCACAGGACTCGGTGCGGTTACTCCCCTTGGACTCAACCCCGCCTACGCATTCTCACAGCTTTTAAAGAGGAAATCAGGCGCTGTGCGCACACCACAGACCCCTGCCTACTCTCAGATACCTTCTAAAGTTGTATGCACTGTACCTGAGGGCATGCAGAACCATGAATTTGACGCGCAGCGGCTTCTCGGGCCAGACGCTCGAAGACTAGCCAGATTCGCGCAGTTTGCCGCCGTGTCTGCCGACCAGGCTCTAGCCGATTCCAATTTCCACCCATCTGAAGAGCAGGCTCTCTACACAGGTGTATCAATAGGTCTGTGCATTGGCGGACTTCACGACCTTGTCGATTCGTCTAATACACTACAGGAGAAGGGATACCGCAAAATCTCACCTTTGTTTATTCCTCGTTACCTCAATAACATGGCAGCTGGTGCTATTGCTATGCGCACACCTGCGCGTGCATTTAGCAATACCGTCTCGACGGCGTGCGCTACCGGTCTGAGCGCGATAGGTGATGCGTATCACTTATTGAAGAGCGGTGCAGCGAAAGTTGCGGTAGCAGGTGCAGCGGAGGCTGCAGTGCATCCTGTGGCGTTGGCGGGCTTTGCACGTAGTCGCCTGGTCACGTGTGCAGATGTTTCTCCAGAAGAAGCATCGAGACCATTTGATAAGAATAGAAGTGGTTTCGTACTTGGAGAAGGAGCAGGAGTTGTCATTTTGGAAGAGCTAGAACATGCTCTAGACCGTGGTGCTGATATATATTGTGAGATTGTAGGGTACGGTTTTTCGAGTGACGCGTACCATATCACGGCTCCACTGCCAGATGGAGAGGGAGCGGCACGTGCGATGAGCATGGCCTTGAACTCTGCGGGTCTTAGCTCGTTTTCTGAGCGGTCCAAGGTTGGCTATGTAAATGCACACGCTACAAGTACAAAACTTGGCGATGCGGCAGAAAATGTAGCTATACACTCTGTGTTTGGAAACAGAGGGTCAAGTTTAGTGGTTGGCAGTAATAAGGGTGCGATTGGACATTTGTTGGGTGCTGCAGGTGCTGTTGAAGCTATCTTCACTATACTAGCCTTGAAGGGGGGAAAAATTCCTAGAACGCTAAACTGTGTAGAGCCAGGCGACGAAGAGGGGCCATGGGATTTTGACTATGCTCTTCTGGAGGTTCTGAAGGAAACTGAGTACGCAGTTAGTAATAGCTTTGGATTTGGAGGGGTAAATGCCAGTTTGGTGTTTAAGCAGTATAAGTAGGGGCACCAGAAGGGGTGTAATGATTTGATGTGATTTGGATGTTGCACGTTAGAGAATATAAGTTTTCGTGTGATAGATTTTGATGTGATTTCTGTATATATATAACTGCCGTATTGTGTTGGTAGTTTTGAGGTTAAAAAAGGATTTTACGGTGTACAAGTTCGGGATGCCTTTCGATTACGACTCGCGATCGACCGTGTTGTTATTTTGTGATATTATAATTTTCGGACAGAGGGTTGTAGGAGTATATTTTAGGGGAAAGAGCATATTTATTACTTATGATTTTACTTTCAAATGCTCAGATACTGATAAATGCTTTCTTGAAGCTTAAAGATGGTTTTGTAAAATGATACTCTAGGTTTTCAATATTTACACTAAATTCGCTTGCTTGTTGAAACATATGAAGTTGTTCTGATTCACCGAGAAAACGCAAAACTTTTATCTGTAAACTAGTTTTCCATATCAAAAAGTTCGCCATATTTTGGGTGAATAATTACAATTATATTTCCTATTATCATCTGACGATCTAAGAAGCCAAGAACTGCACACACCAGAGAGGTGCATAAAGTTGAGTGGATTTATAGTCTAAATTTCCTATAAATCGTTTGTGTGCAGCTACAGATGGCCTCATCATGCATACATAAAGACACACTTTACGCACTCCAAATGAGCTAGGAACTCAAAAATCAACGTAAATACACAGAATTCGACATGGTGCTTCGTAAAACCCCCAAGTTCCGTTTACAGCTCACAAATATGCCTTTAAAGTGGTGCACATATACATCACGTGTGGATCAGCTCACCTCTCAGTGTGTCACCAGATGACCTCTTGAATGCCATGCTGGTCTAAAACTCTATTGATTACTCCATATTAAGTTATTATTTGTGTACTTGAAAGGACAAATTAGAGGAGTGTTAGTTCACAGGAGCTACGCAAATATGGGTCTATACATTCAAAAGAAGATCTAAGAATTGGAAAATATATGATTCAATCATGTAAATGATATGATAAACAGTGTTTTTCTTTTATAGTGACGTAGTAATTGTGCGTATAAATGACTGGGCATACTCATCCCCAGTAAAGTACGATGTACAACACCAATTCAAAGAATTGAGCTAAAAAACCCATAAAAACTCAAAAGAGCCTGCGTAGCCAAATTCCATATCAATATAGACATTTTATGACATAATGTAAAATGGTGTGGTGCACTACGTATACTGGTCTCCGTCTGAGTGGGGAAATTAAATATACCTTGGGAGTCAATTACACCCCAAAGATTTCGTGCAATTGAGCTTACTGATAGTGTCTTTAAATACACCATCATACTTTTCTAATCTTCAAAGATTTAAATATACAATCCGCACGGCATGACTCTTCCAGACGTTTACTTAAACAATGATCCAGAGTCGTTTGCGTTCTCCACATGCCGCGAGCGTTGGCCCAAGATTCTTTCTGATGCAATCTCTGCTGTGTCTGAGCTTGAGAGCCACGACTCTGTGTCCAAAGCACTCTCGAGCCTTCTTACTGAGCTCAAAGAAGATCAACCACTCAGGCCTTTCAGCGAGACCGAAACCAAGTCCATAGCTGGTCTTTCTTCGTACAATACTACTCTTAAAAAATTTGTGTCTGAGAAGAGGCTGCTTACGTGGCTCACCGCTCCTTGGCTCTTCACAGAGTGCTACTTGTACCGGCGTGTAGACACTGCTATCAAGAGCAAGTTTCCCGAATTTGATGTTTTCCACGAAAAGAAACAGGCCAGCTTCAAGTCTCTGGAAGCTGCTGTTTTGGACTTAGCTAAGCGCTACCGGTCTATCGATTTCACTGACATAGACTTGCACCTAGTTTTCCGTGAGTTTCTCGATGTGTGTTTGTGGGGCAACAAAATTGATCTTTCCTTGTTGGCCAATAAAACACAAGAAGAGGTTCACTCTGGACAGAATGAGAAAGACCGCCAGGAAGCTGAAAAGAACATTTTGGCCAATGACTCTGAGAAGATCTGGACCCAGATCAAGGGCAACAAAGGGAGAGTTGATGTTGTTCTCGATAATGCGGGGTTTGAAGCTTTTACTGATCTTTTATTTATGCTGTTTTTACTCGACGCAGGCTTGTGTGAGACAGTTACTGTGCACTGTAAAACCCGGCCTTGGATGGTGAGTGACACCATGAAAAAAGATATAGACGTTTTGTTGGATGACTTGATTAGTGGTTTTTTTGAGGCTTCTGACGATTTGGTGTATGTACACAAAGTCTTTTCCAAGCACATAGACTCGGGCAAAATGAAGATTACAGACTCGGAGTTTTGGACTTTGGATTTGGACTACACCCACTTAGACCCTAGTGGCGATTTTGCTGAGGGGAGAGAGCTCTACAAGGAGTTTGTCAAGTCCAGTGTGGTTTTCATAAAGGGAGACTTGAATTATAGAAAATTGACCGGCGACAGAAAATGGAAAAAAACGACGAAATTTGTGGATGCTATTGGCAGATTGGGTGAGAACGGAGTGCACGTGGCGGCTTTGAGAACGTGTAAGGCTGATGTTTGTGTTGGGTTGCCGGAGGGGGTGGATGAAGAGTTGTGTGAGGCTTGGGCGAAAGAGACGGGGGAGGTGGGGGGGTTGTGGTGTAGTAGTGGAAATTGGGCGGTGATATCATTCAACTAAGTAAACGAAGTGAAATATATGAAGTGAGGCCTTATCGAGTATGTAGTAATTATAATTATATATGCTCGATTTAGTTGATTGATCAGTAAATTGGAAAAGTGTAGCAGTCAGGTGAATACCTTTAGTACGATTAATACAACAAATTACCTAGGCAGTGGAAACTCATCAACATGCCGATTCACATTATACGGCTGTTAAAAGTGGACTGAATATGACATCGTAATATTTGGGATTTCGCACTCATTAAGATTTTCAAGCTAAATAGCATGTAAAGCTTACATTGAACATAACCCGCCTATCATCGAAAATGTTGCGAAACTCCTTTGAACTCACACTATACTCGAAAATGTTTTCTCTCTTTCGTCATAACTCTCCATAGTTCTACTTGCTTCTGCACACAACACCTGCAATTTACACAAACACCTCCTCGACTTCCACACCAAAAAATGAGCGGCCCTCCCCCTTTTTCAGAGGCTTATCTTGAATTCAGACGTTTCACTCAAGAAAAGAGTGCAAAAGCTCGCGCTGAGAGGCTAAAATTAGAAAAGAGACGCAAAGCTACACAGACCCTCAAAAAAACTCAAAGGCCCAAGGACGCTTTTTCAGCTGCTAAATTACCTTCTATGCACTCTCCGAAGAGACTCTCGGAAAAAAAGAGACTCCCTATCCCAACAGGTCCTCCACCACCACCTCCTCTGTTACTCGATGTGAGACGAGAGATGCGAGAATTGAACGCAAAAGCTCTTGAAGTCAAGATGAGGGTTCCGACTCAAATTTCAAACGAAGATCGTAAAGAGGACTCCGTGAGGACTTCAGTGCGGACTTCCGAAAATCCAGAGCTTCCAAGAAGCTCAAGAGGAGATTCAGAGACTCCTCTCAAGTCACCAAGACAGAAAAATGAGGCGTTAGCCGATTTTCAGAAATCCTTTGTTCAGGGGATCTCACGAGGGGCTACTGAAAGGAGCCCAATAGGGTCTCTAGAAGGCTTTTCGAGCTTCATTCCAACTACAAGCCCTTCTCGAGAGCATGTTGTGGTCGAGGCTTCAAAAGCTGCTTCTTCTCCAAGGGGGTCTCAAATGAAGCAATACTTTGCAGACCAGCAGCTCCCACAGATGACTCACCCAGCTCCGGCAAGAGGGAACTCTTTGAGAGAGCCTTATGAGGAGCCTTCACCCGTCTTGAGCAGACCTACACTGACTCCTTCGGGCTCTCAACAAATCAAAGACTCGATGGCTTTTTCTACGCAAACACCACCGACAGTGGTGCCCCCAAGATTGTTTTTATCAACCTCTCAAAGAGATATGTCTTTAGAGGCACAAGAGGGGTTTCAGGGAAACTATGAAGACCCCCCAAGCGGTCCTGTGCTCCCTGTCAAGCCACCTCGTACAGAAAGACCCAACAGAACCATTCATGGTACTCCGACACACGTTTACAGATGGCCATACTCTGAGATTGACCAAGACGATACGATAACTGACGTGGAACTTGTCCCCGATCCCATAAAATACTGGCAGCATATCGTGGTCCATCTTTCAGAGAGGCTGCGCGGATGGCCGATCACCACCAAGGTTGCGATACGTCTATTCAAGCGTCTCTCTATTAACACCACTTTTCAGGTTTCTGCGCGGGCCATTATCAAGGATTGTATTCTGAATGGTGCAGGATTCACCGATAGCTATTACAACGAGCAGCACTGTGAGAATCTTCCAGAGCCGTTGATTCATAGTCGAATCGACAAGCTCGATGCGATTGCACACGTGGTTGTGGTGAAGTACTCGGGAGTTATAAGCGCACTATTTAATGAGTGTGGCATGCGGGAGCACGTACCGGGGACAGATTTGGAGGTGTACCAGTTCATGAGACACAAGTTTCACCGATACCGTATCTCGGACGAAACAGAGTCGACTTTGAATGCTATACACTGGAGCCTGGACCGAAAGCGCTTTGCGGCTGCGTTTGGGTTGTGTATCGATCAGATTGTGCTCTTGGAAGAGATTGTGTTTAGAGTGGCTAAGGACTTGAACATTGAGCTCCTACAGGATGACAATACGGGCCAGGGTTGGATATATAAACCAATGCCACAGAAGATGCGTTTATTGGGTGTGCTTAAGCGCCTTTTTTGGGAAACTGCGTGTTTGGATTCATGCCAGTTTGAGCTTATCGCTGCAAGAGTGGCTTACAACAGAACACTTATGAGATCAAGAGGAGTGGAGGATGCCTTTCTTCAGGGCGGGGAGCATCCTCGGTTCTCGGAGACTGGGAAGGAGGCGCTCAAGCTCGTGGAGAGAATTTATAGAGAGTACGAGATTACATATTGACTAGTTCCAATTGGCGGTTGGGTGACTTGATATTAGTTCAGTGTGTATTTAACTATTCACATTAGTTGTAGGAAGTGTGATGGTACTCTTTGAACTGGTACAGTAAGTTTTAGTGCGCGGCACTTGTGGTTGACGATTTTGAAATCAGTCCATGTTTTTCAAATGGTCCACCCACATGTTCTGGCCATATGTGTGTTGTTAACTATGACAGCTGCCCCCTTCTCAAGTTCTGGCAATCTATTATAACGGCAGGTTTTTGAGATCTTGTATTACTGAGGAGACCTCAATTTCAGTATAAATCCAAGCAAATCATCAAGTAACATCAAACAGATATATATGTAATATTTTTTTCGGTTGCAAAACAATCTACGACCTCCATCCAATTTGCTGCGCGCACCCTCTCTTTCAAAATTCATCACTTGAGCAACACCTTAATGGCAAGCGAACTAAGCATCAACGAAAAATACGCTCAGACTCTCCGAAACATCTCTGAGCTATCGAGCATCGGGGCTCGTCAGGACTCTTCCGAGTTCCAGAAACCGCTTGTGGCGTGTGTTATCAGTCTTTTACAGATCCGCACTCAAATCAACGTATTGGGATTTTTCTCGGACAACGAAAGTTTAGAAGAGGTGAATACAAAATATCTCAAGTTCATGGCAGTGGAGTACCACTTGGCTGAGCTATTAGTTAAGAAACTTGATTTTAAAGGTAAAAGTATTGATTTTAACCTCAAATCAAAAAACCTTGAAAAATCACAAGAGTTTATGATTGGCTTTCTCAAAACCCTCAAAAACTATAATGTGCTTGATAAAGCACAATTGGTGAAATATGGAGTCTATTCAGATTTTCTTTCTCACAAAACTGACGTACTCCCACTGTTGGATCCAGCTTCACGTAGAGAAGACAAGATTGCGAATTTTAAACTAGAAAAGAGTTTGAACGAGAAAATAGATCTTTTTGAAAAGAAGTATCCTAAATTTGTAAGTGGAGAAGAGGACGAAACAAGTGTAGATGAGGATGCTTTGAGAGAGCTATACATAGAGAAATTGAAGCTCTACTCTATCAAATCTTTTACACATTTGGAAATGACGAGTATGGAGCTTCAAGTTTTGAAAAATCGGCCTGCTCAGATCGAAGAAGTGCGGGAAAAGAAAAGAGAAGAGGAAAAAGAGGATGATGAATTTGGGTTCACCGATAAAGTGGAGCTTAAGAAAGGGAAAGAGTTGCTTAGTAAGGAGGGTAAGGTTTTACAACCTTTTACTATAGTTTCGAAGAAGGATGAGTTACGCAATAAGGTTTATGGGTACGGGCAGTATTTACCAACTATGACTGTTGAAGAGTATATAGAAGAAGAGATTAAGAGGGGTGGAATCAAAACTGAAACGGTCACGGGACAGGAGGGGGATGACAGTGAGAGTGATGATGATGACGATGATAAGATTTATGAAAAGAGAAAGTGGGATGAGTTCAAGGATTATCATTTCAGAGGGGAGGGAAATATGAAGGGGAGAGGGTAATCAAATTACGAGTGAAACAAGTGGGTCAAGAAGCTTTTTTATGTCAATCAAGCGAAACAAGAACGTTTTTGTCTTGTTCAATAAAGTTTGCACTCCAATCAAAATGGGATATAATAGCTGATATAGACTCTCACCATCAATCACAATTTTCTTGAATAGTTTTGCTCAAAAGTATCGATGTTGTACAGTAATACTGGATGTAGAATAAGGTGAGCTGAATTCAGATCACTTCAAGTACCTTACAAGTGCCTATTCAGATGAATATCACTCCTTTGTATACGATCTGTACAGTGTGTAGTAGCATCATATAGAGGCTTAGGTTTATGCAATCATTATAGTTTTATCTATACAAAGCTTCACCTTTTCACACGTAGAACTTGTAAGCTCAGACTAACATCTACAAGAATCTACGAAAAAATGAACTATGAGTATAAATAGCTAACAATGTTCACATGCAACAAGTCACGCGCGATGCTCACCTCCAAACTCCTTTTTCCACTCACAATACTCCTCCAACCTTCTCTCTCCGTATTCTCCATAATCAAAGTCGATCGTCGAGATCCTGCTCTGGATCGCGGCCCACACCCCCCAATAGAACGCCGGCACCCCAAAAAAGCTATATATTTCATCTATCAACAGGTCTATATCCTTCTCTATTCCTCCCCCCACATCCCCTCTTTCGCCATAAATGTATGCAAAGCACCACTTTCTGAGCTTCCTATTTTTTCTGGATGGCTCCAATATCCTCAGCTTGTCGCATTCAAAGCCCTGCCACTCAGCCAAGTGGTTGGCTATATCGAACCCTCGCGGGGCCCTAAGCATATATTCATAGTCTATAAACAGTAGAGGGTTTTTTTCTGGTTTAGGAAGCTTAAGATCATACTCTGGAAAACTCACATACTCTTCATTCCCCTTTTCTAAACACTGCTCAAGCTCTGGAGGAATTACAATATTCCCACTGAGCAAATCACAATGGCTCCTCACCAACTTGCTCCGGCTGTCTAGCGTTTTCTTCATCCAGACAACTTCCGCTTTCAAGTCACTCTTTGCAATTTTGAGCGCACTTTCGGGAGCCACATCGATCCACGCTTCCAAGGTTTCCCAAAGGTCGTTGTGGTCTACTACCGCAGCCTTCGTGAGAGTGGCATGCCAGTATCCTAGTTTCTCACTTATTAGCGGAAAAAGTCGGTCTTCACAGAGTTCGGCTGAGACTAGAGACCGACCAGCTAGATAGCCGTAGACAATGCCGTTTGCAGCGCGAGCATACACAGTAGGAGCCAAGTTAAGCTTATGGAGCATAATATGGTTTTGGAGCTCACTACGGCGATCGATGATGAGATCAGTATTGTTTCCATAACTACGAGCTAACACTGTTTTGGGGGTATTTCCAGAAGAATTTTTGTGGACACATTTCACAAGCATGTTTGTGATACCTCCAGAGACCGGCTTCACAACCACGTCTTCGGGGCGCCACGAGGGGAAGATTTGTGAGAGGAGCATGGGGAGAGACTCCATCAGAATCGTGTGCAGAGTGAGATCAATCATGATTCTGGTTGTCTCAACTATGAACTCTAGTTACAGCTGTTTATGAAGCACAAGGAATATTGACTTTATAGGCTTGTTCAGTTTTTTATGTGTATCGTGTGACAGTGTTCAGTATCTTGAGTTGATTATACCAAATCAAAATATAGATGTTTATGTATGTATGACCAACGGAAATAAGTCTGGACTATGTTAATCAGCTTGAAGAGCGTTTAGCACAACCAGTTGTAAATGCACCTGCCAGGTATAGCTTACCAGAAATGTGGATACTTAGGGAAATATACTGATATGTCCCGAATATTGAAAAAATACCTTGGATATCCTGAATATTTTGGAATGTCGGCCAAAAGTGCTTTCAAACACGCCAGCGGCTTCTTGAAGACACTTGAGGTTATATGCTTGACCAAGGTACTTGGAGACAGATACACCTGATAGACACACCAGACCACTCAACTAGCTTTCCAGGAGATTCTCTAGTATTAGAACTGAACAAAGTATACACAAAGTATCGATGAATCAGTTAAACAGATTTTGTGCCGAACTGTTTGTAGTCCGATCCCTACCTATATCAGTGTGGTGTGATAATCGTATGCTGACACTGTTGGAAAAAGGATAGGCTGAGGGTCACCGAAGTGGGCGTCAAACGAGGGGGACGGGTATACGTATTTCTATTGTGTATTTAGAGGATGGTGTTGGGTTAACGCCGCTAGTGAGATTTTTTTTCATGTGATGAAATTTACAGTCAATACCGCGTGGACGCGGGAGTGCGCTGGTATATATAGAGTGTACGCGACAATATCCTTTTTTTTTTTGTAAATGTAGTGGGTAGTGTTCATTTTGAGTGTCTTATAGTTTTCGGGTTTCGTTTAGCTGCTCTTGGTGTTATTCTTGTGGTGGGTATTAGCAGATCAAGAGGTATGTTTACATGTGCGGATATCGGTATACCAACTTAATGAGAGTTATCTAGGTAATTAGCGGTTTTGAGTATGGTAGTGTATCACATGTGTTTGTGTTTGCTTGATCTCTTGAAAAAGAACTCACCAATACTCATACTTCATGTAAAAAAAAAATTCAAGTAAAACACACAAAATTATCATTATTCAAGTGAAAGGTATCAATGAAAGCTATCTTTTCCCCCCCAAACTTGCCAAAAGCGAAGCAGCACTAGTCCCCCCATTCGCCTTCTTCTTCCCTCTCTTTGGCTTCTCCTTTACTTCAGTTTCATCCTGCTCTGAATCTATCTCTATAGTCTCTCTTGGTCTCTTCAGAACCCTCGTAGTCCTCTTTTTTAACGCCCAGGCTGGTTTAGCCTTGGCCTGTGTAGTCTTAGGCTTGGTAATTTTAGCCCTGCCTCTAGCTACCTTCTTCTTTGGCTCATAGTCTTCATCAGAAGCAGACTGGGAAGCCACCTCCACCTCCTCATCGCTCAGAACAATTTCTCTACTCTTGACACGTTTTTTCCCCTTAGGTGCTATTACACTGAACACCTTTTTATTCAGATTTATGTACCCCATCAACTTGTCGTCCTCGTCAATGTCTACGTTTCCCAACAACTTGGTCGCATTCTCAATTTGTGCCTCTACAAACCGCTCTATTGCGATCTTGTCGTCCTTTTCTACATAATCCTTGACTGCGGCGTTTAACCCCACTTCCGGTATAAGAGCTAAATTGGCCTCTTTCAAAAACTCATTCACGTAGTTTTGTACCTTAAAGGACGCATTCTCTTCAACCTCAACCTCCAATTTCGGCTCTGACCTCTTCTTAGACTCGCGCTTCCGAAAGAACGAAATCACGTCGTTTGGATTTGCCACTCGCCCTACAAACATATTACTAAAACGTCTAGGGTTTTCCACCTGAAAGTCTCCCAGGTAGTCTACTCGAAGCCTAATCAACGGGAGAGGGTGCTGTTCTTCTTCTTCTTTTTCTTCTTCCGCTCCATCTTCAAACAAATCGGGGTTTTGTTCTCTCCATTTAGCCTTTGCCTTCGTAATTAACTCTTCAACCTTAGCTGTAAGAAACCGAGTGACAGCTCCCTTCGAAGTTGGTCCTGGTGTAATACCAGAGTCCAGAAGAACTGTATCATCCATCACAAAAGGCCTTACAGTGCGTAGTTTAATAGGTTTTACATGGTAATCTCTGCCACATATAGTGACGATGAACACGTGCTTTTCCGCCGTTTCTTTCTCGCCCAAAGACGTTGCAACCAGCGACCCTGGCTGCAAAACCTCAAAGCCGGTCTCGTAGTTGGTCACGGTGTACGGAATGCACTCGTGCTCGTGTCCCCATACAACCAAGTCTAGAAACCCAGGAAGAAAGCCTTCCGGCAAGTACAGAGTCTCAGTGTGTGCGTGGTGATTCTGGTGCACCGCCATGAGGTTGAACCACTCATCTTGCTGCACGGCTGGCCGGTTAAACACAACCTTGCCCTCTTTGAAAGTTCTAAACAAACGCTCGTCAAGAACATTAGCTAAGCCATATAGAGCTAATTTACTCGTTCCTTTCTGTAGGAGTATAGGATTGACGTTTATATCGCTGCTGCGGACCACACGGCCAAAGTGGTTGATGAGCCCCGAGACCCCGACCACGTCGAGGGGCGACAAAAACGTGCTTCCTGTACTGTCATCATGGTTTCCCAGGATCGCAAAAAGCGGGACCAGCACGTTTATGTTGGGATCTTCGTAGTTGACGGTGTTGAAGCCGTCATCGAATGTCGTGCTTGGGTCACTCAAGAGCTCGAGCGAGCATGGCCGGTCGCCAAGACAACGCGATCTGAGGATCCGTAGAACTTGGTAAAGAGACTGTTTGGAGGGGTGGTTGACGTGGAAAAGGTCGCCTGACTGAAGAACCATATCTACGTCATTTTCAACGGCTATTTTCATGACCTCATCGAAGGATTTCCACGAGTCGTCGCCAATGACAGGATCGTTTTCTTTGTAGCCTACATGGTTGTCTGTGGTGATGAGGAGAGTGATGTTGTTTTCAGAGGGGGAGAGGGGGGTTCGTACTTCAGGCATTTTGAGGCGAGCTGACGATTCAGCGAGTATTTACTCTTAATTCTTGGCTAACTCAGAGAATTGTTCTAGTTTCTGACAGAATCAGAGAGTGTCGTTGATTTCCTGACAGAAAAAGACAAAAAAAACAGAGATGCTGGATGACCACACCTGAATAATTTTTCGTCAAAAACTATTCAGACGCAATAAAAGCTAATGTATTAGCCAATTGGAAATTCTGGAGGTTATTATCGTGATTTTGGCGAGTTTGATTGAACTTTGGCGATGCGATGGAGCGATCTGAAATATTTTGGAGGGCGCCTAGACCGCACATAGAGTAGACAAATAGTTATCATAGAGGGCTATAAACGGGGAGTTTTGAGACAAAACTATGCCACTTTTTCTTTTTCAAAACAAGTATATCGTCTTTCTTTGCGTGAGATCAAGTGTTTGCTGTGGCCTGGTTTGGGGAATCTTGAAACTGACAAAGATTTAATCGAGAGTATCGCTTGATCAATGTCAGATATAATATACAATTTTTGAATTTCTAGTTTCTGTCTCAATTTGTTCTCCTCATTCCCAATCAACTGAGAATAATTTAGTACATTGGCCAGTACAAGCAACCTGCCTTCTCACAACTACAACTTTCAAGCTCGATTTTTAACTATTACAGCCTACAAAAACACATTAGAATCAATTCAAGCTATATTTGTCCCATAATAAGTGAAAGCTGGTTGGTGATGTAGAGAGTTCATCTCCAAACTTTCCTTGTTAAGCGTACAATACGGTACACCTACAACAGCCTCCACATGCATACATACTAGCAAACCAGCCCTAGTAAATTAGATAGACAATCCGCACTTAGCGCATAAAACGATATGTGATATGCACTGTATATTTATAGGTTTACAGTCTATAAGCTACTATACCTACAGCGTATACACAAATCACAATAAATGTGATTCCAGACAAACCTCATATCCATATCGATACTCACTCTGATATTCACTCTGATACATCACGTATGATATCTCACATAATAAGACAGCAAGAGGAGTTGGTCTTCTGAGCTCTCTCAAACAAGCCCTTAGAAACCGTACTCAAATCATTACTCTTCTGAACCAACGAGTCCAAATTGTCTCCTCTGGTCAAGAGATTATCGATGGTCTTGTGCAATACGAATTTGGTTTCATCCAACTCCTGCTTCACTCTCATCAAGGCATCGGCCTGGGCTGGGTTCTGGTACTTTTTGATGTAGTTGTCCAAAGCCGGAAGCTTGAACTTGCTTGGGCTATCCGTGGTAACGCCGGCCCACAGAGAGCTTGGGTAGGCTTGCAAAAAGTCCTGCAAAACCATGTTAATCAAGGTGTATGCTGGTCTCACTGGATACTCTTTGTCGGTCAATATGATACCGGTCACACCTTCTGGAGAGCTGTATACGTGGCCCATGTACTCGCCTTCTGTTACAGATTGTCTCTGATTGGGTGGAGTGCGAGGAACCAAAGTTCTGGAGAAGAACTTGAGAAACTCTCCTACAGTGCGTCTTTCCAAATATCCAAACAGAGAGAGGTCTGACACAGAGCTAAGCTCGACGGCACTCTTGTCTCCAACAGGCTTATAGACTCCGATAAAGAAGATTTTCATGGTGTGGGTATGGTTGATGGGAGGTTATGTGGCGATTAATTTATCACGTGGAGATAAGCAGGCCCAGCAGAGCGGCGGCGCGTGCCATCACAATCAACTATGGTCAAAATATACTTTGAGAGCAACTGAAATTTATAGTTTCTCGATCCAGAAAGTGTTAACTTTGTCGGAGAGTGTTTGAAATGTTTCTAGATTGCATTTTTAAGTATAGCAAGTGCTATGTCTACGTTAATTTACTATGACCAGAATTATGCTTTTGTGAAAAACAATTTTCAAGATAGCAAAGATTTGCCTCAAACTTACTGATTTTTGTGTTCGTTCAGCTATGGGACTACCTGTCTATATACGTATTATGCATCACCACTCAACCACCAAATGTAATACTCCAAAACAAACTGGGCAATCACGACCTTTCTGAAAGTTATCTGTAAGCACTTCCTCACTTTGTAAGAAAGAGAAAGTCAACACACTACACCAATTCAAGCACATAATTAAAGGATATGAGTTATCATATAACAGAAGAAGAACAAAGAACGAAGAACCGCGCAAATCTATAAACACGAATATAATCTAGAACAACCTCCTCACATCCCATAAACCTCATAAAGATGCTGCACTTTATGTCTCTTCCCCCATACATCGCAATCCTTGATCAATGACTCAGGACCACAACTAACCACCCACCGGTTCGGCTCATCCATGAAATCAGTGCTGGAGCTAGCCAAAAGCGGTTCTAATACCTCCTCCAAATCTGGTCTTCCCGAATGCACGAAATCGAGTCCTTTTTTTTGCACCACGCTCTCTCCCTCATCTTCGCTAATCTCAAATTCTTGCATCTCTACAGCCTCATCAAGAGATTCAAATAGACCATTATCTTCTCCTGAAACCTCTGCATATCCCGGGCTCTTGACAGAAACCCCATTAAACTCTTTTCCTGTGATCTTAGCAATTCCTCTCATCACGACCCCTCTCAAGCGCGCAAAAAAGCCAGGCTTTGTCTCCACAGCTTTCTTGCCAGTCACATAGATCTGTATACGACCTGCGTAGTCCCCCACAAGCTTCCGCTCCTCCATTATACCCATTCTCCCCAACACAAACACGTCCTCTTTCTCTCTCACGCACCATACGAGCGTAGCGTCAATCTCACTTCCCATGTCATCCCCCTCTCCAAGTTGGGCTCTTCTTTTTTCCATAAAAAATCGTAGTATAGGAAGCCCGAATGCTATACCTGAACCACCACACACAATCACTATGTTCTCAGCACTTTTTAGGAAATCATCACCGACACCTTTGAACACTTGACTCACAGCATAGTCACTCTTGTTGTTTATGTGGAATCTTCCTTTTCTAACAATCAAATCGACTGACATGTCAGATACATTAGCTACAGTGTACGGGTGGGTAGCATAAATCCAGCTTTGGTAACTTGAAAGCGGTGCAGACAAACGTATGTGAGATCCTATAGGAACCTCTGACGGGACTGCCGTTTTGGGTATACGGACAAGCAAGAGCGAAGAATCGTGCATGCTCTCAACTACAAGTTTGGTTTTATGTGTGTATGCTATTTTGCAAACAACGGAGTACACCATAAGCATTAATGAGAGAATGGTGTATAGGTGTGCTCCTGGGCGTGCGTGGAGCGTAATCAAGAAAAGCATGGCCCAGGCAGTGATGGTGTGACCACTGTAAAAGAGACCGTACGATACTTTACGAAGGGGTTTCAAAGAAATTATGCTGACCAAAACAAGCATAGCTGTGACTGTTATTCCCGAAAAATTGGCAATTTTAAGTGCTTTGGCGTACACGTCTTTGAATCCCCATTTGTAGAAGTAGCCAAAGCCATGCACGGTTGTAAGTAAAATCATAAGTCTGGAAATCCATTTATGAAGCGGGATGAGCAGAATGTAGAACGTCTTGGGGAGAGGAGACGGTCTGATGGCCAAAAACACGTTAAACGGCACGAGAGCGTACCCTACACGGCCAAGGCGGCGTGCTACGTCCACCCATATCGCACCAGTGATTTCTTGAGCCCAAACTAGGGGTATGAGCGAGATTGTGATAGTAAAAAGTGTCCAGGCGCTTACTTGGAGCGCCAAGGGCACCAGAATCCTAAATCTTGATGATATCAGCAGTGCTCTCACCACATTTGAGATGCCAATGAGGGTTATTGTTATAAGAGAAATCACAAAAACAGTGTTGGCATATTTGGCATTTGAAGAGTGGTGGTGGTGCCCTGTTTGGGTTCCATTATGGTTTGTCTCTTCTTCATGGTGGCCCTCATGGCGAGGAAATAAGCTGAACATATTTTTGTATTGGTTTTTGTGCTCAAATGATATTTTGGGATGCGTTTTTCAGCTCAGCTGAGACTCCACCTGTGCTTCGTAAGGATTTGTCAGTATGCTCTAAAATATTTTGGAGTAGGTTTTTCGAGAATTGGACAACCGGTCACAGGCTGACTCGCAACACTATAATACGCTTTTGAAGGAAGCACTTGGTTAGCAGGCCAAAGCTTGAAATTTCAGGTGAGTTGGAGCCTATGATGGTGGACCAAATGTAAGCAGCACGTGAGTTTTTTCGGTGGGCTGCTTAGATTGGTAATAAATGTTGAATGAGATTGATCTAGATTTTGTTGGTGTTTTCTATTGGTTTTGCAAGGTTGGGTGTTTAATCCGGTGTGTTTTTGATTGTTTTGGTGGGATTTTGGTGGTTTAAGTATTGGGTGATTGTGGTGTATCTGGGGGAAGTTTGTGAGGGACAAGATATGTGTATCGAATCTGGGGCATATGGGATGTTATTGAGTTCAATTGTAATTATGGCCGATCGAAAATTCTCAGGTCCGTATAAGAAAGGTAGGATTATACAAAATGAGGATCATTGAGTTACTTGCAAACATACTCGCTGTAAGTATTCTCGAAATACTACCCCTTGATAAATCTGACTTGCTAAATAAGAATCAATTCAAACTTTAGAATTTTATTTCGTTTTCTGTAGCGATAGTGCACTAGTGAGTGTTCAAAACTCAAAACACAAGCTATTCAAACTGAATAATAAAAAGGCTTTGCCAAAAAAACGGAGCATGTAAATGCATCATCTTATCACCTGTTTCTATATAGAAAAACGCTTCTTAAACACGTTCACTCAGATATGATCTGATTCACATGGTTCATCGAAGATCAAATAATAAAAAATACATCATGACTACCCTCAAAATCCTCCTAGTGGGGGACCCCTTTGTGGGCAAAACATCTCTTCGTGCTCAGTACATACACGCCATGTTTCTGAGTCTGTATAGAGAGACAGTTGGCGCGGACTTTCTTTCTAAGAAGCAGAGCGTGAAGATAGGAGACGAACAGAGAGATGTATTTCTTCAAATATGGGATACCGCTGGCCAAGAACGATTCAATCTGATAGTGAAAACTTTCTATAGGGGGACGGATGTTGCGATATTCGTGTACGATGTGACCAGGCCAGAGACCTTCCACAGCATATTCAAGTGGATGAACGAGGTGCTTGAAAATTCGAAAAGCAGCGCACCTGCAATGATAGTAGTTGCAAATAAGTGCGATAAGCCGCTCTCGGAAAGACTTATAAGTAAAAGACAGTGTAAAGAGATGCTTTGTGAAAAGTTCATGGACCAGTATTTTGTAGATTTAGACCAGGATGTATGCTACATTTCAGCTAAAGACACTCGTGAAACAGAGTTGATGTTTGAAAGAGCCGGTTTTTTGGGCCTACGACGGTTGCAGGAGGAGGTGACTGTGAGAGGTTTTGATGCCGTAGAAATTGAAGATGAAGGGATCCGTGAGGCGGGGAGCGGATGCTGTGTTGTTTGTTGACAATGCACACTATATATGATGTTATGATTTGTGCATTTGCTTGTTCTTTTTTCGCTATTCAATAGAGTGCTTTATTAGTACAACGTGTAGGGCAGGTGTGTTTTGCCGTATCTAGATACCAGTTTGTGAATACTGTCCCGCTTATCGGTAGGAATTTTACGTATAGAGTAAAAGGTCTATCTTGACAGACGTATAAATGCGATCCCGCAATAGTAACTGTGTTGGGAACCTTTCCAACAGCGATATTTGAGTGGGCAGTCAAGCCCCAAGCGGATAAACTTCAAGCACAAATAAGTGCGTACACACAGCACGTATAAAGAGAAGATACCTAACTGGGCGTATATCCGGCTATTGACACAACGTTTTGTGCCTTTAACCGTTATGCGCTGATTCGGAAAGTTCCGAGGAATTGGTATATTAGTCACATGAACATGCAGATGAGATGAGATAAATAGTGTGAGGACCCAACTATTCACCAAAATGTCCGGAATCAGTATTGCCATTGATGTGAGTGTTTATTTAATTGAATTTTGTTCAATTGAGTCCAATATTTGTTTCTTGTTTTGGTTTGATTCGCTTATAAGTAAAACTCATTAGATTCATACGTGCCCATGATCTGATGCTTCTGTATTACCTTTTTGATGATCTTACAATTCTCTTATACTTGCAATTCTCATACACATGCTCCTCAAAAAGCGATCCATTTTACAGACCATGAGCTATCCTTTTGCTTGAACGAATGATCTTTAGATTCGTAAAACTCCCATTTTTGGGTTATCAGCTATAGAGCACTGGTAACTGCCCTATAACTCACTTCTTTTGTCATAGTACTAACCAGCGTGGTGGCACCTTCACTGACGTCATTGCCTTCCTCCCCAACCGCCCAAACTTCCTCTTCAAACTCCTCTCCGTGGACCCTGCAAACTACCCCGATGCTAACATCGAAGGCATCCGCCGTGTTCTCGAACATGCCTCGGGAAAGCCCATTCCCAGAGGTCAACCTCTTGACACGTCCTGTGTGCGTTCCCTCAAGCTTGGTACCACTGTGGCTACCAACGCTCTCTTGGAGAGAAAAGGAGAGAAGTGTGCCTTCATCACTACAAAGGGCTTCAGAGACTCTCTTGTCATTGGAGACCAAACCCGGCCTCGTATCTTTGAGCTCGACATCCAGCGTCCTGACGTACTTTACGATACTGTCGTCGAAGTGGACGAACGTGTAACATTGCACGACTACTTTGAAGACCCTAAACAATTTCTCACCAAGCCAAACGGCTCAGAACTTGTCACGGGAATCACAGGTGAAACTATTAAAATCTTGCGTCGCCCGGATGTCAGAGAAATTACCAGTATGCTTAAAGCACTTCATGCTTCTGGAATCCGATCTGTAGCTGTGTGCCTTCTTCACTCATACACCTTTCCAGCCCACGAGCTTGTGATTGGTGAGATTGCACGTGCAGTGGGATTCACGCACGTGTCGCTTTCTCACGAGCTCTCACCTATGATCAAGCACGTTCCACGGGCTAACTCATCCGTTGCTGACGCATATCTTACACCTGAAATCAAGAAGTACTTAGCAAGTTTCAAAAACGGACTAAAGGATGGTGTGCAGTCGCTTGTCGATGGGAAGACCGCTGGTGTTAAAACACAGTTCATGAAGTCTGACGGTGGACTTGTCGAACTGTCCAAGTTCTCTGGTCTCAAAGCTGTGCTTTCTGGCCCTGCTGGTGGTGTAGTTGGTCTTGCAAAGACGTGCTTTGATCAGGAGAGTGGAGTTCCCCTCATTGGGCTTGATGTGGGCGGTACCTCTACAGATTGCTCGCGTTTTGCTGGAAAGTATGAGCACATTCTTGAGACCACCACTGCAGGTATAACGATTCAATCCCCTCAATTGGACATCAACACCATCGCTGCTGGCGGTGGTCTGAGGCTTTTCTATGAGAACGGCCTCATGCGTGTAGGACCAGAGTCTGCTGGTGCCCACCCTGGCCCTGTTTGCTACAAAAAGGGTGGCTTTTTGGCGATTACCGACGCAAACTTGGTCTTGAATCGGTTGGTTCCAGAAACTTTCCCTAAAATCTTTGGTCCTCATGAAAACGAGGCTTTGGATGCGGAGGCCACTTTTGCGGCATTCCGCAAATTGGCAGACCAAATCAACAGAGAGTCTGGTCAGATTTTGCTGGTAGAGCAAGTAGCTGAAGGCTTTTTGAATGTCGCCAACGAAGCCATGGCTCGGCCTCTCCGGACGTTGACCGAGGCCAAAGGTCACGTGCTCGGCGATCACCGTTTGGTTTCTTTTGGTGGTGCTGGCGGTCAATGCTGTTGTTTTGTTGCCTTTGATGCTCTTGGCTTGGACCTGGTCTTGGTGCATAAGTACCTGTCTGTGCTCTCTGCTTATGGCATGGCGCTTGCCGATGTGGTTGAAGAAGTCCAAGAACCGGCCTCTATAGTCCTTGGGTTAGCATCTGAAGCCAACATTTTGGCGGTGTTCGATCGCCTTGTGGCTAAAGCCACAGAGAACTTGGTCGTTCAGGGCATCGACCCACAAAACGTGGCCATCGAACGGTACTTGAATATGAAATACAAAGGCACAGAGTCTTCGCTTATGACACCAGCGGACCTGAACCTGGCCGCTGACCATGTAGCTTCATTCACAGCTCTCCATAAGGCGGAGTTCGGCTTTGCTTTCGAAGATAAGCCGATCGTGGTCGATGACGTGCGTGTTCGTGCTATCGGGAAGACCATGGAGGGAGGCAAGGTGCGTATAGACTCTGACGTGGCTAAGATTTATGAGAAGGGAGGATTGAAGCCTGGTAAGCCTCTTTTAATAAGAAAGGTGTTTTTCAAGGGGAAATATCATGAGACGCCGGTTTACAAGTTGGAGTCTCTTCCACAGGGAGCTGTAGTGGCTGGACCGTGTATTGTGGTGAATGGTACTCAAACTAATGTGGTTCCACCAAGCGCCGAGCTATTGGTATTGGAATCGCACCTTTTTATTCGCAATACTAAAACGGGGCCCAAAAAACAGATTTCAAAAGAGATTCTGCCAATTATGCTCTCAATTTTCGGTCATCGGTTTGTGGACATCGCAGAACAAATGGGATACCTGCTTCAGAAGACTGCCGTGCTGACCAATGTCAAAGAGCGTCTTGACTTTAGTTGTGCGCTCTTCGATTCAGACGCTAACCTCATTGCTAGTGCCCCTCATATTCCTGTTCATTTGGGTAGTATGGGCACGTTTGTGAAGTACCAGGCAAAGCTCTGGGAGGGAAAGCTCAAGCCAGGTGATGTTTTAGTAGGTAACCATCCAGTTTGTGGCACTCATTTGCCAGACATCACTGTGTTGACACCTGTGTTCCATGGAAACACTATCGTGTTCTACTTGGCCTCTAGAGCGCACCACAGTGATATCGGTTCGATTCTCCCTGGAAGTATGCCGCCAAACAGTAGAGAGCTTTGGCAGGAAGGCGCAGTGATCTTCTCGGAGTTACTCATCAAGGATGGGGTGTTCCAGGAAGATCGCATGATTCAGTTGCTTTTGAAAGAGCCTGCTGAGCTTCCTGGATGTTCAGGGACCAGAAAACTCAGTGACAACTTGTCGGACCTTCAGGCTCAATCAGCAGCTAACCAAAAAGGCGTTGGTCTTCTCACACAGTTGGTTAACGAGTTTGGGTTGGACGTGGTGCTCGCTTACATGGAAGCGATCCAAGCCAACGCGGCTGGAACTGTAGAGAAGCTTTTGAGTAGGGTGATCAAGGAGAAAGGGGGTGATTTGGAGGCTGAGGATTTCATGGACGATGGGTCTAGAATCAAGTTGAAAGTGAGTATCGCGGAAGATGGAAAAAGAGCCAAACTTGATTTCACTGGCACAAGTCCTGAGATGTACAGCAATATGAATGCTCCTAAGGCAATTACATACCTGGCCACAATTTACTGTCTTCGTTGCCTTGTCAACGAGGACATTCCTTTGAACGAGGGCTTCCTTAGACCTCTTGAGATTGTGATCCCAGAGGGGTGCTTTTTGCTGCCTTCTGAGGGAGCTGCTGTGGTGGCGGGTAACGTGCTTACTTCTCAGCGGATCACAGACACCATTTTCAAAGCATTTGGTGCGATGGCAGACTCTCAGGGTTGTACCAACAACTTTACTTTTGGGATAGGGGGTAAGGAGGAGGGGGGTAGTCACGTGGAAGGGTTTGGGTACTATGAGACCATTGCGGGGGGTGCGGGAGCTGGACCAACTTGGGACGGTGTGTCTGGAGTGCACGTCAACATGACCAACACGAAAATGACGGACGTGGAGGTTTTCGAGAAGCGGTATCCTGTTGTTTTGCATGAGTTTTCGATCCGCAAGGGCTCCGGGGGGAAGGGTAAGTACTTAGGGGGCGACGGAGTTGTAAGAGACATTGAGTTCAAGATTCCTCTCAAAGCGCTGATTCTTTCTGAGAGAAGAGTGAATGCACCGCACGGAGTGGAGGGGGGTGAGAATGGAGCTAGGGGATTGAATCTCTGGGTTCGCCAGATCTTCAAGGATGGGAAGGTATCTGAGGTGCGCACTGTGAATATTGGAGGTAAAAACACGGTGGAAGTGAGTGCAGGTGATCGCATCGTACTTAACACTCCAGGCGGGGGAGGTTATGGGAATAAAAGAGAGAGAGAGGAAATTGAGGTTGTTAAAAAGGTGGGGGGGGTTAGTTTGGGCGGAGGCTCTGTGTTTAAGCGGAAGGAAATGCAGAACACGAATTGAGCACTCTGCTGAACGAAGCGAAGCAGGCTGTTTACTCATGCCCAAAAACTAGTAAGAAAATAGAGGTGAGTCATTTGAATATTTGCCATACTTTTCTTAGTAGGGTTCTTATTTAGAAGAAATTGTGCGAAATTTCACTGATTGGAGTGACATTGCTCTTTAAATGTGTTTACAGATTACCTTGTTGTTGGAACTTATAGAGAGGTTTTCTATTGATCCGTAGAGTTAGTTATTACCAACTATTTGGTGTGTACTTCATATCTCTCCTTTCAGATAATTATAGCACATGACTATATGGCATTTGATACGTTGACCAAGCAGACAGTTTCAGACATGGGCGTGCGTATCAAGCATTTGATTATTGCGTTGAAACTTCATAGTATAAGAACTGGGCATATTGAATATTCATTTCTATGTTTTCCTTGAAGAAGTATATTAACACAACATCTCACAAAGTCAAATTTGACGTTACTCTTCTAAAATTAGCGCAAATCTTAAAGGTTTGCCGTTTATTTCTAGCATCAAAGCTAATTTTTTAAACAAAACTGGGTCGCAAGTCACTCAATAAATAGCCTATAGCCCAAATTGACGCTTCAAATAATCTCTATAACACCTTGATTATCATTTTACATCATGCAGGTCTTCTTTTATATCATATAAGAAAACCTATACAAGAAAAGCATTTTAACCATCACCTACGATACCAATACTTTTACCATCCATTCACTTACCTAGTGAGCGCACAGTGCTCATCATCACCCACACCTCAACATTACGAGTAACATTTCTATCAAAAGAACACACTCACTTTGAGCACCAGATCCAAGACCAGGAACACAAACCATCAAAAAAACAAACAAATCAGTTGCTTCTTAAACTCAAAGGATACTGGTAGTCCTCCTCTTCGCTGTCACTATCCTCTCCTGTGGTCAAGCGGAAGTTAACATAATCTTCAGTTCCCAACTGCTGCTTAGACTCCTGCAAAGAGCCCAAGTCTCCAGGAGTAGTGAGCATTTGCCGGTCGATAGGCGAGCCAGGCATCAGAAGAGGCCGGGTCAACTTGACTGCAGAATTGTTTGAGAATGGATTAGTACCTGCCTTGAATTGGTCTGGATAAGCTCTTCTCAAAGCCAACTGACGAGCCTTGATATACTCCAATCCCATACGTTTCCAGTCCAACAACTCCGAGAGACGCTCTGTTCTGTTACGCTGGTTAATACGCTGTCTTCTTGACTTGTTAGCGAACTCAAACATGTACTCTGTGAGCTGGTTGATGCTCTCATCTACCAGCTTCATACGCCGATCCACAATGTAGATACCGTAGTCTGGAGCGTTCTCAATCAAGTCCTCCATGTAGCCTCCAAACCCAGAAAGATTTGTGGTGATCAGTGGAACACCCATCACTGTACACTCAGCTGGAGTGTATCCCCAAGGCTCATAGTACAGGGGGAACACACCCAAGTGGCACCCTCTCACAAACTCGTCGTAGTCCAAAGGCAAGATTGGATTGTTCAGGTTGAGAAACTCTGGATGGAACACAATCTTGACACGGTCTTCGGGCCGGTTGAACAATTGAACCCGCCGAATTTGCAGAAGAATCGGGTCATTGGCATCGTCGTTCATGTTGTGGGTCACCACAGGAGGAAGGGCATCTCTTTTCAAAGCATAGACTCTACGCTTAAGCAAAACACGGTCTGCAGGCTTAATCAACTCGTCTAAAGCTGGAACCTCTTGTCCGTGCTGCTGGTACCTAGCGCAGTGGTCAAGAAGTCTTCTCTCAATATTCCTCGAGATCTCAGCCACACTGTTCTCAAGGGCCTTCGTCACCGCTTGGCCTCTGAGAGTCTCGGCAGTGTACAGCCTAGTCAGAGCCGGCATAATGACAAACGCAACCACCGTCTTGTTTGATCCGCTCTCCTTGAGTCTGTGGTTCAAACGAGCCAAGGCTTCAATGTACACGTCAGCACCTTTGTTACGGTACTCATAACGACCAGCAATGAAGAAATAGAGAGTGTTTTCGAGGTCAAAATCATATTTCCCATAGAAATGACCTCTGACAAACTCATTAATTTTCTCCTTCTTCGTGGCGTGCAAGTTCTGGAACTCATGAACCGCAGAGAACTTCACCACATTAAGGCCATTAGGAAGAACACCGTCAGGCTTTCTTTTGAGAAGATTCTCTGCCTCAAAAGCCGTTATGTGCAGCACCGTGGTGAAGACGTCTGCAGAGTGGGCTGCAGCCCTCTCGATGCAGTATCGGTGGTAGATACCACGCTTGCCCGCCTCGGCGTCGACATCAAAGTTGGCCAAATTGTTGTAGAAATCCACCAGCCCTGCACAGAGGTACCGACCAAGAAGGGTTGCGTGCGTTGTGAAGATAGTGGTAACGTCCAAGCGGCGTTTTCTGCAAAGGGGAAGACACACGCCCGCAAGCCACTCATGGCAGTGGGCAATGACCGCTCTTTCTCTATCGTGGTGCACAAGCTCACCAAGGAACCATGCTACAAGATAACCCAAGAGAATGGCATCGTTGGTCTCACCATCATTTGGAGGAGTAGGGATCCCGACACTGGTCCAGAGGTCCAGCTTCCACTCGTCAAGGTACCCACTGGCCAGTTGAACATCAAAAAGAAGGACTCTTGGAGCCCCTTCGATCAACCAACGACCATAAAGCCAAGATATCCCACGCTCCAGCATTGCGTCAAGAGCTTTTTTCATGTGAGGGTCCTTGAGCTGGAGCTCTTCGACTTCTGTAGCCGCAGAGGCTCGGTTGAGGGGGCCGATGAGACAATACCGATGACGGTACTCCGCAACAGTTATGGGCGCCTTCGACTTAAGGACAGAATAGATACCGCCCACGCGGTTCGCCACCTCGGTAGCCACCTCGAGAAGAAGGTGGTTTGTGATGTCTCTCATCTAGTTAGTCTTCATGCTTTACTTTGATAAATTGAACGGATGAATACGCAAACCAACAGCATATGACCAGTTTTTTTGTGAAAAGGGCGGCTTGAAAGAAATACCGTTCAAAGGAAGTTGTTTGATTACAATGAGGCAGTTAGGTTGGTAACTATGCAGCAGACTCATGAATGGAAATCCTTTATTTCAAACTTAGCAAGTTTGGTAAAACAGTAAATACACATTTGATTGAGTTTCAGAAGAAGAGGGTGGTAGAGTAGCATGCGTTTATCACTGATAAAGTAAATGCTAAGTGAAACAGGAGCAGAGCAACAGAAAATAGGAGAGGAACTAATGACAGCCAGAAAGAAGAATAACAGAGTCATTTATCATACCTGTGTCAAGATAGCCAAAATTGAGGTTAAGTCGTAATTGACAAGTATCTTTAAAAACCACCTGATAATAATCTATAGCCTTTGTAGCCCTCGGGAGTTCACGCAGCCAACAGAAAGGCTATCATGAGCTTCTTTTAATAGTGTTTAATTAATGTGACTAGATTTGTGTGTAAGGCAGTTGATCCTCATTCAATTGGGAAGAGTTCAAGATTCGATCTGGCATCATCGGCTATAATTAGCACAAACATATACCAGAATACGTCTCGGTGCCCCGAAGCTCTCTTTAAACGATACTCACTCTGTGGACACGGGGGCTTGTGTTTTGCGTTTTGTTCGCTTAAGAAGCGCTGGAAGAAAAAAGGGTTTTTATACAGATGTAGTACTTCTCGGTTAAGTAGTGCAGGGCTCGTAGTATAGGGAAGGCAGCCAAAGAGGGGTGGAGAATGAGTGAGTAGAATAATTACTGAAATTTTCTCAACGGGGCCAAAATTGTATAGTAATAAGTTTTCAATCAATGTTTTTTGTCTTTTCATATATCTCATCATATAGCCATTCTACGCCATGGTTAACCACTACATGCTTACCCCAGATTCCGATAAGGCCCAGGGCACGCAACCTAGGAGGCGGGGTGGGAAGGAAAGCAGTAAATAATGTCAGAGTCAGCAGAGCAAATATAAGGATAATAGTCCCAATTTAGTTTAGTTGGTTAATGTTTGGCGGCAGTTTCAAAGCTATGGTGGTGGTATTCAACCTCTAGTATAGACAGATATTTTTTCAATTACTTAAGTACACTACATTAATTTTTTGAATCAGCACATTCGAAGGCAAACCTCTTTTGAGGCTAAGTGGGGATACAAACTATGAGTACAACGTTCCCCTGGGAACACAACGAGGCTGGTATTGAAGAAATGAGTGGGGTTTCCTGAATCAGAATAAAACTATGACCTAATGACTAATCCATTGTGGTTCTTGGTCTTTTTCTAAAATTAATCGCACAAGTTGCCCTTCAACTGAAGGGCATTTAGAGATACTATACTATTTACAAATGGAAATCATAGACATAATATATAAAATATTGAATGCCGGATCCATCTACCATTGCAGTCAGCTTATCAACTTGGATCTCATGACGGTAGGTTGAATTGCTATATGTGGCATATCGATGATCAAAATCTCGCTAATCCGTCGATCATTTTGACAGGTCTATGACTTAATTAGGTGAAGGGGTGCAAAGCTGTGGATTTACTCTGTCTACAGAATTTATTGTTTATTATAGATACGCAAAGTGAAGTACTATCATATACATTTTTGTTTCGTCTGCACTCCAAGCACTTTCTGAGGGTACTGTGGCTCGGGGGAGGGGCTTTAGCCGCACTTCGAAAACACCTGAGATGCAACAAATTTCGAGGAAGTTATATCATCCACAATGCTTAAAGGTTTTAATAAGAATGTTCAACTAACCTCATTAAAATAGTAAGCTGTTTTAGGTGAACGACCCACGTGATAAATATTTTTCAGCTCAATTACAAAGACCACCTCTATGTCCTTATTGGGTCCTTTCAAAGATAAAAAAGTTCGTGTTATCACGACAGATGGTCGCTTCTTTGATGGGAAACTAGAGAGCTATGACCAGAGTACAAACATTGTGCTTCTGGAAACAAGGGAGATAATTCTAGGAGATCCAGAGGACCCTGAAGATGAGACACAATTGATCCCATTGGGGGTCTACTTCATACGAGGAGACTCTGTGGTCTGTTGTGCTATAGATGAGAGTGGATATGATTGGAGTGAGGTAGGTTTTTTGTTGATTATTGTTTTTAAACCCATGTTAGATCGATACTAACGAACAGATACGCGCAGTGGCATTAAAATCTACAAAAATCGCAGTATGAAGTTTATTAATGTGCTTCATATCTAGGGTCAAACATTCAGTTTAGCATATGTCATCTTCTTATATTCTAATTTATATCATTAGCTGTTTTACCTCTAAGGTGTAAACACATTAATTTTCAACTGTTGGAATCCCCAACTTCTTCATTTCAACGGCCAATCCCAAGAGATAATCAATTGCTTCATTATACACCTTGGCCTTCCACACAGTCTCCCCCCATACATAGATCCCATGCCGTCTCACTAGAACTGCTGTTGTACCTGGATACTCCTTGATTGCCTGTGCAAGAGAGTCCTTTAACTCCTCTTCATAAGGTGTGTTTTCTATGATAGGAATCACCAACTCCTCGTTGAAATGCATGCTTCCCAATTTACGCCCGTGGGCATCTAATTTAGGCAAGGCTTTGACCTGTTCTATGCTTTTGATTCTGAACTCTTTCTCAAACAAAAGAGTTACTAAGACTGCGGCTGCAGAGTGTGTATGTATGCATGCTCCAGCATCTCTGATATTGTACGCCTCTAAGAATAAGGGGGTGCACGCACTTGGTTTTAGGCCAGGAGGAACACGAAGATACTTTTCTTGTTCCCCGAAATCCATCACAAATATGTTCTCAGGAACCATTCTTTCCTTTTGAACACCTGAAGGTGCCAAAAATACCAAATTTTCATCTTTATCACGGATCAGAATCCCTCCTCCAGTACCAGTGACCCAACCATTGGCGTAGAATGTCTTGCAAAGCAGACAAATGAGGTTTGCAGGGTGGTCTGGGTGGTCTGACTTGACCAATTCGTCGTTCATGGTTGGTGAAAGGATGATTTTGAAAATGGTGAATCGTTGAGAATCAACTTGGTATTTTTTTTGGCACGTGAGATGAGCAGTGGATGGATGGTTTCTATGAACATCTGCTTACGTTTATGGGTACATATAGATAAGTATACGTGTATCGTTCGACTGTATGTATTCGCAAAAATGTCTAGACCGTATTTCAAATCAATGTAATACGCATATATATATATATGCAGCTCTTGAAGATCAATGCACCATAAAGCGTTTTAATTTTCGATGATTTTAGGTTGAGGGTCCGGTACAAGCGGCTTCTTGTAGCTTCAACCCTGACATGTTCTTTCTAATTTTCAGTGTGAGAAGAGGCTGAACATACATAAATTATCGCGGATGAGGCATAGGCATTCGGTCTGCATATGCAGCATAATCAATTTATCTCCGAGAATATAAAAGGGTCGCATTCACCACTTAGCCTAGCCAAATCCTACTTGAAATCCATTTGGACTCTCCCTGTCGAACTATCCTTCGCACGTTTTCCGTCAAATAACATAAAGCTTTACAATGCAACACAAAGGTCTAAATAACAAAAACTAAGCAACAGGAGACTTGCAAGTGAACGAAGTCGTTCTGCCTTCCTTAAAAGCGTCCTTAAGAGACATAGAAGAAGCGTAGATACCGAGTGCTGCTGTGGCAACCGACGCAAGGAACCCAAGAATATGCATAGTGTTGGCAAACCACTTCTGCTTGTATCCACGGAGCCATCTACTGGCGTTTCTCCATGTGTCCACTCTGTGTGTAATCTTGTTGACATGGTCGTACTCACCGTCGCCAGTAAGAGCACCAATCTGAAGGTCAAGCACAAACTTCATGATGAATGGGAATGTGTATGTGAACTGCAAGATACAGACGGCACCAATCAAAGACACCAAAGAAGAGAAGTTTGGAATGGCAGCTGCAAAGATGAAGGCAATGGCCCAGTACACACACACAAATACAGACCAGATCAAACGCCCATAACGCAGGTCCAAAGATGGCCATTTGAAGACGCGCATGAAGAGAGAAGAGTACAAAGATTTGATACCAACGTTACCGTACAAACCAGCAGCAATCAAAGCCAGGACCAAGTTAATGACGTTGGTGGCGGTCTGCCAGCCGTAGTTCAGGATACCCTGGTTGGCTGGGTTAATGGCAAACTGGCCCTGGTAGTGGTAGACAACCATCGCGAAGATCAAGTAGACGGAGAAGATGAAAGCCTGAGCGCAAGCCATTCCCTTCCAGAAGTCCCATGGGCGCTTCATCTCAGCCATAAACTCAATGAATACAATGGCACCACCATAAGAGTACACGATATTCATGCAGGCGTTCAACTGGTCAGTGAATGCTCCAGAACCAGAGACCACAACCTTGGTCACAACAGGACCAACGCTAAGACCGAGGGTACCTGAGGCAGCAGTGTAGTTTGGAAGTTCCTTGGAAACACAAGCCATGGTTGCAATGATAACAAAGACGTTCATCCAAATGGCCAGGTTGGCAAGGAACCCGAAACGAGCCAAAGAACGAATCTGACCAACAATGGCACCAGCAATGGCCCACACGAAAATCAAAATGGTGTAGCAACCCTTGCCTTTGGCAATCTGAGAAAGACCCTGACCGTTACCCAAGATGATGACGGCCACGTTACAGAACAACTGGAGGGCTTGAAAGAAGTCAATGAAGTAACGGGTGTTACGGCCAAAGATACGGCCAACGAGGTCACCGTAGTTTCTGAGTGGGTATTTAACAGAGTCCAACTTAAGGTAGCTATTCCAGATAATTGCACCGGCGTACGCAGCAGCAATTCCGAAAAGGAAGTAGAGCAAAGCACCTGGGACGTAACCGAGCTGCGCAATTGCATAAGGAGCAGATGTAGGACCAAGAATATCGGTTGTTATGAGGTAGAATACAGATCCCCAGGAGGCAGTGCGAAGCATACGGTTGGCAGCCTCGTAGCTGAACTCCAGAGAGATATCAGCCTTCTCAGGAATGGCTTCTTGATCCTCGGTGTTTCTACCCTCCTTTCCAAGAACCTTAACACGGAAAAGCTCCCAAGCAGGGATAGTGGCGGCAGCCTCACCGTACTCGGCCAGCGCCTCAATCTCTCTCTGAAGCTTGGCATGATAAAGGAACTCCTCCAAAGGCACGTCGTTAAACTCCATATCTGGCTTGGTGACAGCACCCTCGAAAGCCTGAGCCGTGCCTGCAATAGCAGCGGAAGCAATACTGGTGATTGGTTGAATCTTTTCACTCATGGTTGCAGTACTTCTTTGGTAAAGAGGATTAGGTATGATATATATATACCAATGTCTCTGCTGGTTTTCCTTTTTTGCTTATCTTCATGCTCCAGCGCATTCGTGCATGAATGCCGTTTGGAGCGCTTGCAGTCTGCTTCCCTTATTCCAGGGGAAAATGTCTTGGCTCTCACGCCAATGCAAGGAGAACAAGTATTGAGTTTTTCCGTATCAACTATTCATACAAAGTCTTATTCCTGTTTCATCAGTCGAACAATATTTCTCTCGTATTATTGTCTACATACGCATTCATACATCATCTGGGATTGTTCCATCGTCTTTTTTCCAAAAGAGTAAAAATGGATGTTCCGTTTTCCAAAAGAGTAAAAATGGATGTTCCGTCCCACGATTCATCCAGGTAAAAAAAAAATACACATTTGTGCACTCAAAAGGAAAAAAATTTTCAGCCATAGATAATGTATAATATCGTATTGAGGACTCTCTCTGGATATATTCCATCAAGGTCGTTATTTGAACAAACAATGCGGTTAGCTAGTTGCTTATCTACCTGTTCGGAAAATCTCAAACGCATCCTTTTTTAATCCCTGGCTTGGCTGTTTTGGCTCCGGAGATTTGGATCGTGCTTGGCTGCGTAGTTGTATATAATAATCTCCTTTGTCCCCAGCCTGTATTGCGGCTCGCATCAGACCGTAAATCGAAATGCTTCCGATAAAGGCTGCAGTAGACGTCTGTAAGAGGATAAGCGGTTCGTATGCGAACTCATGAGCCGTATTGCCTCTTTAGTCATTTATACCGGAAAAGTGTCGGTGTCACCAACTATCTCTTTTCTAACGTTGGTTGAATGAGCCTTTTTACATCTGAGCAAAGCTTAGACTTTTTACGATCTTTTTCAGCCGTTCAACATAGTGACACAAATTTGCATTAGGTGCATCTAAGATATTAAACATTGTCTCAACATTAGCCACTGTGGATTCAATCTAAATCAATCAATCAACTGGTTTAGGTTGCTTTAGCGAATTCTAAGTAGTTTCGAATTACCAACCCACATGTGCTAAGTAAATTGAGAACTTATCTTTGATGTCTGTCATTTCTTATCGCTTCTAAGCGACATTCGTTCGTGTAGATACGAATACAGGGGAATTTTGGGTTTTTAGATACATTCAGGGATCAAAGTATATAGAGGCTCCTTTTTGCCATCACTATTCGAACAATCACAACCGGCCAATAGATTCCCGTCATTCAATTGTTTTTAAGTAATTTTACTACTTTTATCCTATTACAGGTCCATAACACCTACTATTTTCTATAGATAACCCTTATTGCTGATCAATTGACCTGCACTCAGCTTTGCTTGCATAAGCAATAAGATCAGAGTACGGGCTCGTATTTAAGTGTTCCATCAGTGGCTAACCGACCATTTGCCCTTTGTGTAACAATGCGTGAATTTTGTCACAAGCTGGTTTCAACGGTTTGGTATGGAAAATTATGTAGACTTCACGATTTGATTGATCTACAACGGTTAACTTTATCTCTGGAGATCTTAGAGTAACCTAATGTTCATTCTAACCTTTTCTGAATTCTCACCAAAGAAATTTGAATAATCCTGCCAGAGGGCAGGCAAATGACCACAGGCACTGTCTTCATATTGAGGACTCTGTCTTTCGTATCGCTGTTGTCTCGCCAGAAGAAGTCTTTGAAAATGCGTAGACAATTCTTCGGTTACTAGGTGATCAAGAGATTGGATCCCTTCAGAACCTGGAAATGGTAGCCATTTTAAACTACTCTTGACCGAGCATGACGCAATTAGTGAGCCTAGCGAACAGGAAGCACCAAATTGCCTCCAAGTGATATTTGCGCCTATAGGAAAAAGACCTTTTCAAAAGGCTTATCAGCAGTCTGCTCGAAAGGTTTATCAACAACCTGCATTCGAATTATGTCTCTTATTTAAGTGACTACGGGCTACTGGTCGACCTAACCTTATCATGAACTCTTCATGAAAAAATATAAAAAAGACCTTTGGCTGATAGTGAAGCATTAGGGGTGTTGCCGTTATGAACATTATCAAATACCTTTTCATGAAGTGAGCGAAAGAACAAAGATGAGGGAAAACTAATCAATGTAATGTTAAACTGAGTTTTTATCCCCACGCTGAACTTCTTGCAACGGAGAAATCTATATCCCTGATCTTCTTGCTAGTGAGCGTAGCAAAGAGGAGACATGTGGACATTATACTGCGGGTGGGGGTAGGAGGTAGAGGACAGCCAGGTATGCAGGCAGAAACCATTAAGAGGGCTTTTGTTTGAAAGAGGGACAACCACTAACCTGCCTTTAAAATCATAGCGAATTTTTGAAATGGATGGTAAATTTCAAACAGATACAAAATACATAGATCAGTTTTAATCTTGGAATTTGACGGATATTGATACCTTAATTCACTAAAAATACAATTAGATCTACATGCCAAAGGTATCAATGGAACGTGCTTACCTAAACTAGCTGTTATTGCTTCTAAAGGTTTAATACAGATTATACTCTGATGAGTGCGGCCTTCAAGGGCTTCACTAAGTTATTCCAAATGAAACTAGACACAATGTCCATCAAGGGAGGAAAACGTCATTCCCTTGCTCGATTGCCTTTCTAGTGTGAGTGACAATGTCAGTGCTCTCCCATGGGTAAGCAATCCACACATCTGGCAAGCTACGAGCAGCAATATACTTGATATTCTCAGGCAAATCAGCCTTCTTCTTCTTTATCTTGTCGTGCAAAACGAACACCCCAAACTCAGTGGTGGCCTCAACACCCTTAGCAGCACACTGAGCAGCCACATCTTTTTTCAACTCACTAACAGCATAATGCAAAGTGGTTCTTGTGTCATCCACCTCATCCACAATGAGAACGCGCTTCCCAACCAAGTCGATGCCACAGCTCTCGTAGTCAATCCACTGAGTTCTAACCACACGCACCCCAACCTCCTCTTTCTGAGTCAGGACAGAACTGAGGTCCTCATACAAAGACAATATGATGGCGTAGATCCGCGTGGTTGGCTTGCCCGGAACTTTTAAGAAGGTCCGCAAAATTCTCGCTGGAATGAAGCCCCCGCCACCAATGGCAATGATGAGATCTGGGTTAAACTTCTTGATCTCGGTCGCAGCCTCCTGACAAAGTTGGTGCACGTTATTGTACGAAATGTACGTCTTGGTGGCTTCTTCCTCGCTGAAGGGCATGACAGTGGTCTTGACGTCGGACATCTTTGGGTTCGATGAGCTAGATCTCGGCGAGACGGATGGCTTGATAAGAAAATTTTGCACGTGAATAATGCATGAACGGTTTGAGGCAGGCTTAGTCTGCCAGTAAAGTGGTCACATTTACTTCTAATGTTCTTCGTGTCGCTGTAAGTGAATTTTCAAATATATAATTTTTCACTCTGTATTTCTTGTATATCTGGTATTCTTACGCTTATTGGTAATTCTGTAGTTGCTGAATATGTTGCTACGAATAACTGTCATACAGAAGTAAAAACACTTTTTGATAGTATTAATAGAGGCTCCTGCCTATTCGTATGTGTTGTATTATGTTATCGTAGTATACCGGAATACTTCAGGGGCACAAATTAAGGTGCATGTCAGGACCCTGTGTTAATTAGGTTGTGGCGAGATGTCTTTTTATAGTCTTAGACATATACTAAATTTTACAATAAGGTTGTTTTCATTGTAAGTTTCCTTCTAGACGAATGGCCTTGTCACAGTCATTGACATTAGTTGTTGTAAAATACCATAGTGTAGTATATTCCTATCTCGATATGGATCCCAAGCCAATCCAATAGTGCAATCTACAAAGCAATAAAACATGAATTTGATACCTGGATAGTCTAGCTATACAATGTACTTACGGGCACTGCCCGCTCAATGAATTATAGGACCAGATTTGCTTGTAAGCCACTCTGGATATTTCAAATGTTATAGCCTTAACAATGATTTAAATATTAGTTATAGGAGAGAAAAAGGGAAAAAAGGGAAAAGGAAACTCAAATCTACGGGTGCTATGATTACACCTCTGCTAGTTGAAGCGTTCGTAAACGGTTGAAAATAGAAGATTCTCTAGGAAGAGAATCCATCGATCCAGTATCATATCAACTAAGTATTAATATTCGGATCAGAACACAACATTCTCGCTTCGCTCGAATTTTGCCCGACTTTATATCCACTCCATTCCCATTCCCGCCTCTATGTCCTCCCCTCTTCCCTCCACCATCTCCATCATCCCCCTATACACTCCTGGCTCCCCCCTCTCCAAATCCCCCATCAACCCCCTCACCTTATCTGTGATTTTTACACTTGGCTCACTCCCGACCCCGTACCCCCCAAAGCCTACCAAACGCATTCTCATCTCCTCATTATGCCGGAAATTGTCCATACTGGATAACTCCTCATCAGCCAAATAAGCCTCGAAATCGTCGTCATCCAAAAGCGCACCTGGTCCAGCTTCCTGGGCCTTTTTTGCACGCTCTTCGGTCTGTGCCACCTGTGCAACCTCGGCAACCCCCAAAATCATACGGAGGTACGCCTTGTGGCGCCAAGTCGCGAGCCATGCTGCATGCTCACTCCCACCTCCCATCTCCTGCAACGAATCCCAATTCAGAAGCACTTTAACAAGGAAAAGAAGCGTCAACTTCACTGAAAAACGAGTGTTTTTGTGCATCTTTAAGAAAGGGTTGTTCCCGTTCATCGTCAAGAAAAGCTTGTTAACCAATTGGAAAAACAGCAACTCCTCTGGAATGTCGGCTGGAAGTTGGTCCGCAGCAGCAGCGTTGGTCGCATCTATACGCCCCACAAGATCTATGAGGCCTGCAATGCCACTGAAGTTGTTTACAGCTTTTATGGCCACAGCCGGCTTATAAACAAAGCACGCAAAGAGAATGTTCACAAAATTGTTAACTAATTGTACCATCTCCACCTCTGCGAACAGAAGGTCAGCTCCCTCTTCTGTAAGCAAAACCACGCTTTGCAAGTTTCCGACGATAATATGCATGAAGCCCAGAAGAACCATGTTCATGAGTGAGCCCAAAAGCTCATTTTCATTGGTCATACCATCATTGATCCCGTGCAATGCCAAGACTGCATCCAACTCGCTTCCCTGGATACCTCTGACCAACGCAGCATTTTGTGCTGCAAGAATCATGTCCTCTACTAAAGTTACACACAGATTGAAAATGGTGTAGTAATTTCCATCAGCAATGGCCAGTAGCCCAACTCTCAAAGCGACATGTGCTAGGGCCGACATGCGCGCGTCAGAATCCAAAGTGAACGCCCCTATAGCTTGTACATCAAGCTCTGGGGTATTATGCTGGTCACTGACAGCGGCATCAAATTCAGGAGCCCAAGAAAGAGCATAGGCATAGTGAACCAACACATAGCTCTCAAGAAAACCACCGAAGTAGTCAAAGTACTCTGAAAAGCCAAGACTCTCGAAGTTGTCCAAAACATAGTCCACTGTGGCCTGAGCCAGACGAGTAACACGCCCTAAACGCCGCACGAGCGTGGTCTCGAAGGCCAATGTCTCTTCGAGAAGAACCAACACTTGATTGTGCACCACGTAGCGTACACAGGGGTCAAAATTTTCAACAAAACGAACTAAAAGAAGCCGGTCAGCACACATGGTCTCAGCCATCACCAGAAGGTTCTCTAGGATGCCGATGCACTGCAGTTCCTTATCATCTTCGATGGCAGTCATGGCGACCAAGTCCGAGACGTTTTCACTTCCGTGAGCCTCCGTATAAGCCATTCTCAGCGCGCAAGCCTCTGCAAGCTCACCCGCAAGCTTGAGAAATTGTCCCGAAAGCTGTCCCGAAAGCTCTGCCGCAAAGGGCTGAAGTTCAGCCAGGAAAGCCAGGATAAACTCTACGAGAATGGTTGAGAGAAAGTCTACTTCATACTCCAGAATCATCCGCAAAAGACGAGAAACAATCCCCGTAACAGTTCCAGTTAAATGTTCTTTCACAGCTCTGTTGATAAGAAGCAGTCTAAGGGCGTCTAGAGCCTCGACTTGGACTAGGAAGGCATCTGTACCGTCTAAAAGCGATGTTACTCCCGAGAAAACAGCACCAAGCACTTCCTGGTCGCGGAACTCATAACTGAATGATGCAAGTGTCTCGAGTGCACGCGCTGCAACCCAGAGCTCACAGTCTGGGTTGAGTTCAGGGAGAATGTACCGCTGAACCAACGCATCTACAGGCACTTCCAGCTCGGATGAAAGATGGTACAGAAGAATACCAACGATGCGCAATGCAGCCTCGGTCTCTTTAGCAAGCTGTGAGTCCTGGCCTTTCTGCAGCTGAGCTCTGCGAGTGAATATGTCTCCGAGATACAGAAGAAGGAATGACAGCACCTGTCGATAGTGAGCATTCGTGAGCCTATAAAGGAAGTTCACTGCTGCGGTGTCTGGTCTGTGGTCCTCATTCATCACGTCATAGTACTTTCTGAAGAACTCTTCATCATCTTCATGAAATAGCTCAAGTCCTTCGGGAGAGAGCACCACAAGAGGGAAAATGAGGTACACTATAAGAACGTTGATATTGGCACTGAGAAAACGTGTGAAGACAGAATCATCGCCCACAGCCGTGTGAAAGAACCGCACAGAGTAGTAGAGTGTACCATCATAAAGCAAGCTCTTTTTCTCGTGCCATTGAGAAATCTGGTGGAAAACAGCTTCAAAACACTCGCTGAGCATTGAATGTTGGAAATGAGCACGGTATGCAGTGAGGGAGTCTGTGTGCTCCTCGTGGTTTATGTTAAGGTAGTTCAGATCTATTGAAGGCTGCCCGCCCCCATATTTTGTGTATATTCTTACAACATTTGCTATGGCCCATTTCTGAGCCCTTGTTCTGTAACCCGGGGTTGCGTCGGCCGAGGGAAGCACAAAGAAGGCAAGTGAAACACGGCACCAGTGGTCGAGGTATGGAAACGCCCCGCCTTCTGCGGTGAGCAAGTATTCAGGAACATCGTTGAAGATGAGATACTTGAACGACTTGAACACAAGATAAATGAGTCTGTAAGCCTCAGGAGTTCCGTGACCCAGACTGATGCCAGACAATAGCCCATCTGCAATCTCGAGAAGAACGGGACTTATGAAGGCAGCAAGCTTGTTTACAAGTACCGTCAGGTCGTTGATCTGGTCTGCAGCCTTCATCTTCAGATTTGAGGGGATATTAAAGCCCTGGATTGACCAGCGGTAGTGTTTGGTGAGCTCACGAGTCACGTAGAGAGCGCATAGAAGACTCGGCAGCGCGAGGGCGTCAGGGGATGCTTTTGCAGTTTGGACCAAAACTTCGGTCTGAACCAAGAGCTCTTTCCCAAAAACGTTGCCGTCGTTTTCGAACGATCCAAGAAGTGCTGCTAAAACCTCTGCCACATGCTTTGTGATGGCCGCCGTGTGGCCGGCGTCGGGCTGCGTAAGCGCTGCCTCGAGAATAGAGAGAATATGCATTTTGAGACCAATCTTGTCCAGTTCAGGCACGCTCACGGCGTCTGCAGGTTGCTGGGACCTAAGCAACCAGTAGCGGCGGATCAGGTTCTTGACAAAAATCACAGCAGAGAGCCTTATGACGGGATCCACTGAAGAGTCCACGCCAAGCTGCATTAGGAAGGACACAAAGCCCTCTGCTGGCACAAGCAGGGTAAGGCGGGTCTCGGCCGCTTGCCGGGTGGCGGCCTGCGTATCGAGCGTATCCACGAGCGTCGCAATGACGTCTTCTTTCGTGAAGGACATGTAGTAGCAGGCGTGTTATACAGCGTAAATTTTTTTTGTCACTGTAACTCAATGGAATGACTTTATCTGAATTTGTGGTTTTCGGGACCACTCGGCTTTAGACTATAATCATTAGACTCGTTGTATTTTGCGATTTAGGCAAATCGTAGTACTATATGTTTGTTGGTTTTGAAATATAGGTGTACTACACATCTAACTGTATAAGTTACAGCATAAGATTTGGACTACGGGTGTTAAATTTCTGCCAAGTTTGACAGACGTTTACGTTTTGAAGATCTGAATCTCCTGCTAGCTGATTTATCTTTTGAGTCCGGTTTTTGTTCCCTACTTCCTATCTAACTGTGCTTCTACTATGGATTAATCCTTTAAGCTTGCTATTACAAGTAATTGATACACCTTTAACAGGTTTGACTTGTTATTGTATAGAAGTCCGATCAAGTGATTTTTCACTTTCTGCTAGGCACAAACTTGAATGGCAACACAGTTTAATGGTGATAAAACTGACTGAATATTCACTTGCAACACACTCAGCTTCAATGCTCCGAAAATGCTGTTTTGCAGTATGAATTTTTAGATATGGTATCCCTAGGCAGTTATACAGTTTGTACTATTCTAACGGTTTTAGCATTTTCAAGTCTCATAATTTTTTCAATTATTTCAAGCTTAACCCCGATTTCCCTTTTCAACCGACAACGTGCCGCTAAGCTCTTAAGTCGTTCTTACCTAGCGATGTCTGACCTTGCCGCAAGAAGAGAGGCCAAAAGGGAGGCCAAAAAGAAGAAGCCCAAGGCCACTCCAGAATACATAGCTGAGCAAAAGAGACTTGCAAAAATCAGAAGAGAGCAGAAATTGGCAGAGCAGAAGGATATTCCCACTCCTGTAGAACCTGCTCCAGAGTTCATCAAAAGACCTATTCTCTGGCTAGATGAGTCCCCTGCTGAGAATACTACTCTTAAAATTATGACTTACAATATCTTGGCGCAGTCTCTTATCCGTCGTTCTCTCTTTCCTACTTCGGGAGAGGCTTTAAAATGGCCTAAGCGCTCTAAAGTTCTTCTTGCTGAGTTTCAGTACTATAACCCAGACGTTATGTGTTTACAGGAAGTAGACTATGTCCAGTTCGAGTCGTTCTGGAAGCACGAGTTTGAGAAAATGGGCTATCTCTGGGAGTACAACCGCTATGGAGATAAGAACCATGGTGTTGCAATCATATATCGTGAGAAGCTTTTCAAAAAGGCTACCATAATAAAGCATGTGGTGTATGATGATGTTCCTACAGGTGAGGTTCTTCCACGCACTCAGACTAAAAACATAGCTCTCATCATTGCGATAGAACTCCAAGACTTGGTCAAAGCGAAAAGAAAGGGCTTCGTGATTGGCACGCACCACTTGTTCTGGCATCCTCATGGGACCTTTGAGCGCACTAGACAAACCTATGCAGCCTTGAAACTGTTTTATGATTTTTTCTCAGAGGAGGGTCTTTCTTCTAAAGATTACTATAGGTTTTTCTGTGGCGATTTCAATGCAGAGCCATATCATTCTCCATACCTTTCTATAACTAGAAAGCCTGTGTTCTATGATGATGTAGCCAAAAGTGTTATAGAGGAGTCTATATTGCATTTGTATGATGATGGGCCAAACCAAAAATCAGTTGAGACTGAAGACAGACCAAAGTACACGGCTGCAGCTGTAGGGGCACCAAAGGGGGTTCCGACCACTAAATCTGAATCCATAGATACACAGTCAATAAATAATCTTATAGACATACATAATGAGCTTCCTGTTAGAGCCATTTCGCTCTATTCTGTGGGGTACAAACAGGTACATCCAGAAAATCTGACTTACAGAAACGAGCCTAACTTTAGCAACTGGGCTCATACATGGAGAGGTTTGTTGGACTACATATTTGTTGTGGCTCCGTGGGATGTCACCACTAACAAACAGGAAGTAGACACTCCAGAAGAATTGGAAAGGAACGAGGGCATAAAAATTAGGGGGCTTCTTAGAATGCCTCCTCGTAGCGAGATGCCGGAGGAGGGGCTCCCTAAAACAGATATGTATGGAAGTGACCATTTGTGTATGATGGGGGTTGTTGAGTTAAACTAGATAGCGAGAATTGCGGGTTGTACTCTCTTTCATATCAATATGTCCGGCGGTAAGCTAGCGACTTCTCCAAGGCACAAAAATCTCCTCATTTGCACTTTACTGCATATCTCAAATTCAAAATTTGATAGCACTAGCATGGTTTAAGTCGCACATAAATATTATTCTCATTTTGTAGCTACAGAGTATCGCATTATCCTGTATTCTCAAACGATTTATTGCCCTTCAATATTAAGCCAATACGGGAGGAGATTTAAGTAAGACCACCGTCACTGACATGAGGTTTTAAAAAAAAATAAAAAAAAGAGGTCGTACCCGGATTCGAACTGGGGTTATTCGGATCAAAACCGAAGGTGATAACCACTACACTATACAACCACAAGGTGGTTTCATACCTTTGCAAGTTTGACTGGTTACATTAGTTGGTATTTCATGAAAATTCCTACGAAGAAGGAAAATATAATTTAAACGAAAAAGATTTGAGTTCTATAAGCTATTACAATTTTAGTTTTGCTACAATCATAGCATTTGGAGCTCTTATTTTCAGCTAAGGAAGAATTACCAAAAGTGCAACTAGAACCAACTCCACACAGAATGGTCAAGTATCTATAAAAATAAGTTCAATGTAATATTTGGGTCTTCAATATCATATAGCGAATTCATGAGATTCAGTGCAATTTTTGTCAAGTCTTTTCGGAGCATAAAAAAGAGATTATCATGAGTTCAAAAATCAACTACGAATTTTCATTCATTATATAAATATCGTAAGACTTACTCCAAAAGTCGAAAAACACTTTACGGCGTATTAACAAAAAATCTACAAGAATAAATACAACGTAATATCTCACCGTTTATGCTAGAAAGTCTCATCCTCATCCTCCAACTCCACTCTCTTTTTCCCGTTGAGCTTCGCCGCCTTAGAAAAGTCGGTGAGATTCTTTTGTTTCCTCATCTTCTGAGTCATTCTATTGATTTCTTCTTCTGCATTGTCACTCTCCTTTTCAGCGTAATCGATGTTCAAGCGTCTACCCAACAAATGCACGCCTTTCAAAGCGTCGATAGCATGTTCGGCTTCCTTCAAAAGATTAAACTCTACAAAAGCAAACCCCCGTGCGCTCTTGTTGAATTTTTTAGGCACTCTGACCGATTTCAACTGGCCAAAAGACTTGAACAACTCAAAAACATCCTTACGAGTGGCTTCGAAGGGCAAGTTCTTGACTATGATCTTGGTAGACTTCTTGCCCTTGGAAGCAGGTGTAGAGTTCTTGATGGCATTTTTACGGTGGGACAATTTCAACAGAATCAGATGTCCGTCAATCACCTTGCCATCGTACTCCTTTATGAAAGCAAGAGCATTCTCCTTCTCCTTAAACTCCACAAATCCGAAACCCATACTGAGAGCTTTCCCTGAATTCTTAGCGTCAGGCTTAGTGCTAATCTTAGCAACAATAAACCCATCGCAATGTTTGAAAAGAGCACTCAATTCCTGTGATGTTGTCTTAAAATTCAAGTTCTTCACAAACACAGAGGAAGTGATTCCCACAAACTCTTCTTCATGCTCCTCATCCTTCTCGAGGAGATCCTCTGCAGACAACTTTGCGTTCGTGACGTTTGAGCTCTCAGGAACCACAACCTTAGCCTGAGGAGCCAGGGTAAACAAGTTCTTAGGCCCCTTCTCCAAATAAAGCATGTTCTTCTTGAACCGAGTGTACGCCAACTTTGTAAACGCAGTCCGAGCCGAAGGAGTGTCCTTAAACTCCAAAATGGCAATGGATCCAGTTGGAGGGAAAAGAACTCTACTAAGCTCACCATACGCACCAAATAATTCGATGATCTCATCAACTGTGGTTTCATAAGGGAAGTTTTTCACAAGAATGATTTTATCATCTTTTTCTTTATCGCTAAAAGAAGTGAGATCCACACCTTTCCCTTCAAAATATTTGCGGACGTCTCCAATAACGTGAGCCTCAGCCAAGGCCTGCTTTACAGCACTGCCTGAGGATTCGGGGTCTATCAAGTCGCGCTTGGCAATGCCCATTTTATCAGCCACCGCATCCAAAATAGCAGTCTCATTCAAGAAAAGAGAATTCCATGAAAAAGTGTCTTTAGATGCCTGAAACTTGCGTTTGAGTTCCTTTTGCTTTTTGAGAGGCATATTCTTTAAGTCAAACTCGTCGAGACGGTGCGACTTTTTACCTTGTCCTGGAAGAATATGGAGCAACCGGCCTTGGAAAATTTGCTTATCCAATGCGTGGTATGCTTCTACTGCATTCTCTGGGTTGTTGAACTGTATATAAACAAACCCCTTAGATTTATGGGTTCTTGTGTCTACTGCAATGTGAACCTCAGAAAGAGCACCATACCTCAGGAAAAGGTCTCTAAAATCTTCTTCTGTAGCTGTATACAAAATGTTTCTGATAAAGAGACGACCAGTTTTGCGGATATCGTCTTCAGGCGTATTATGTTGAGGCTTTTCTCTCTCGACAGGCATCACTTCCTTCTCCTCCTCTTTTGGTTCCTCCTCATCTTTGAAACCGTCTTTCTCCTTCATGAGCTTTTGTTTACTACGCAACCAGTCAAGGTCCGACATGTTAGGATCTGGCTTTTCAACAGGTTCTGATTCTGCATTCGAATCCACAGTGGGCTCTTCATTTGTATCCACCATCTCTTCATCCCTAGCTTCGCCCTTTTTGAAATCATCTAATTTCACCATCTTCTCCTCAAACTGCTCGTATTCTCCATCACTCTCCTGGTCCACTTTTGTTACAGTATCCTCAGCAGGCTCAGAGTCCTTCTTCATCAAACCATCGTCCCAAGAGGTGACTTTAGAACTGCTTTTGGTGGCCTCCATATACTCTCTCAATTTAGGGTTGTTCGCAATTTCCTGGTCAATCAGCTCTGTGCCATTGAATTTGCCCTTCTTCTTGCCACTCTCTTCGGCCTCCAACAGCCTCTTTTTCAATCTTTTCTCCTTTTCTTCGAGTATGCGTTGTTTTTCTCTCATACGCTCTTTGTAGGGCTTTGGTGCAGAGGGGTCAGCAAAGGACTTGGCTAGCTGCACTTGTATTTTCAGAGTGTGTATGAAAGAATCATTAAAATAATGGACCGCGGACTCTGCGTCGTCCTGGTTTTTGAAACCGAGAAACGCAAAACGACGGGACTCGCCGTTTCTACCTTTCATGAGTTTGACATCTGTAATGTCGGAGTACTTCTTAGAAAAGTGATCCTTGAGGTTGTCCTCGGTGAAAAACTTGGGTAAGTTTTTAACAATTAAACGAGACCTGATGTTAGTGGAAGTTCATTAATATTCTGAGAGGATTACTCACATTTGGAAAGTTATCAGCAGTCTAGCTCATCTCATCAAATTTTTTTTTCAAATAATACAGGTGCAGGATGCAGGCACTCATTACACTTTGACTTTCGTTAATTATGAAAAAAAATCAAACACTATACCAAATATCCGTGTAGGAGAATAACCGCGATCGATCTACAAACTAGAGTACATATATCATAATACCAGCGATCTATTCCTAGAATGCTGAGCTATCTCTCAAATGCCATAACATATCCTGCATTTAAGATCATTAAATTATCTAAATGTTCTATATTCATCCTGAAGCTTTTACTACCTTCTCATACCCCTAGCCCTTCCCCTTCCTCTTCCCCTCCCCCTTCCTCTCCCTCTCGATCTCCCCCTTCCTCTTTTGAACCCCCTATCATCCTCATCATCCTCATCCTCATCCTCTTCTTCCTCGCTCAGATTTTCTGTTCTTAAAAGGAGCTCCTCTACAATTTCGTCATCAGCTTCCTCTCTGAAGCTGAAATCGAAGCCCATCGAGAAGCTCTCCATCAGGAACTTGTGCCCAACTACATTCAAAAGAACCTGTCCTTTATCCATGTCACACAAGTTGAAATGCCAAATATTTTGAAACGCAGAGTAGTAGCTATCGTTCTGTCGCTTCGCTACTATCGGATCGCTTGAGAGCGGGGTTTTATTGTATAAAGAAAGCGCCACAGACTCATTGAGCACTTCCTTCGACAGATTAGAGGATAGTGAAGACAGCAGAACCGGGATTCTATCAAAACAGCAAAGGGCAGTTTCTAGGAGGTCTGCAATGTCTTTTCGATGAGGAACTTCTTCTTTGCTTATGACAAGCTCAATAGTGCTTCTGATGTTCTTCCATATCTTCACCAACTGGAGCTTCAGATCGATAAACTTGTTTTTGAAAAACTCATAGTTTGGGCAGATCAGAAGCTCATTATACAGCGAGCTATATAGAAAGTGGAGCAGGTTGGAAACTGTATAGTCTGCTTTTAAGAAGATACTCAAATGCCCTAAAAGACTTTCTTTCAGAGGAGAAGAATGTGTCACGAAAATCTTTACTGTTTTTTTGGCCTTGAGTGGGTCTTTTTTATAGTGTTCGGTAACTGTCTTAAGAAGCCGGCCTATTTGGAGAAGAGTGATCCAGATGTTACCTGGATCACCCAGAGTGGGCACGAAAAAGCCTTGGTTTACCTCACCGAGATCATCATCATGTGTTCCATGAAAAAAAAGCTTGGACACATTAAGAGAGCCTCCTACACCAAACACAGTGATATCTGTACCCGGCAAAGCTATATCATATGCGTTGTGCTCATCTAGAAGATAAAGATTTGGTACTTTATATGTGCCAAGCTTGAATTTGTTAACCACAGATGTGTCTTCTATCATACCGTATATTGCATACACAGGAACATCAAAAGAGACTCTACCTGCCAAGAAATCCTCAAGCTCAGAAAGAAGAGCATCTCTAACATGTTCGATGATTCGCCCTGTCGCTTCTCCTGGTCCTACTTTGGAGAGCTTGTTGACTTTCTCTTTTATGGAGTCCGACACGAGCGGGGAAAACGCAACAATGTGTCGGAGATAACTCTCGTGTATTCTCAGAACGCTGCGATTGTCGAAGAAACCAAAGTTTCCTGTGTGTATGACGAAATCGGCTTTGTGGGTCCGTGCAAGCTCGTTGATCCGTCGGAGTTCTCCTCGGGCCTCGGCAATGAGAAGTATTCGCGTATTCTGGATGGTCTGAACGTCTAGAACTGCCATTAGAAATGTTTTTAAGCCTTTTTTGGATGTTGGTTGTGGCTTGTCTGTAACAGGCTGAAGAGGAGAAAGGTGATCCAAAAATGCCTCTTGAATTTCAAAATGATTAGATAACTATATGGAAACAGGGGAGACCAATATATAGCACTAGGGATTTTGTGGTAACGAGATAGTCCGTTCAATGCGTGTTCTCACGGTCCAGTTTCACGACTCAGTAACCCAAACAAAGCCAATATTGTTTTAGGGGATCAGTGGGACGAAAAGTGTCAAGTTGTACTAGTCACCTTCGTATTAGCACGCGCTTCGATCTTCTGTGATCTCTAAGGGGACTGATAGTTGATGCAATTTTAAAAGCTGAATTTATTTGGTAAGCAGCCTGTCAGCAGATGCGCTAAGTGAGGAAATGGTCATCAATGCGTGTATTGAGGTTGGCAGTTCATTTGGCGAAAGAACGGATGATGGGTTTCTCCTTCTAAATCTGAGTATTTTAGTCTGCTTTTCGTATGAACGTTGTTTGATTTTGAAGGCTGAATGTATCGGCCCAGATTTGGCCCAAAATCTTGTTACAGAGCTTTCAAATTGATAGGTATGTGAGTTATAGATGATATAGAAGGCATTTTTGGGTGTGAAAGTGTTAGTGTGCGCAAATGTGTCTGTTATGTTGATTTGTGGGGAAGCACACAAATATTTTATAAAGTGATTCAACTGAGTCGAAAGTATCGAATTGAATAGAGGAAGTTTGAAAGAGGGTCATACACAAGAACACTTTTCTAAAGTGTTTCACTACACCTAAGGTTTTACGTTTTTTTCATGTATTTCTCTTTGGCTAACTCTCACATGGGTTCAGTTATTTCCAGAAAGAACTTGAAAAACAAGATTCTTACGATTGAAAGAAACATATACAGGGTTTCTATTTGGTTCGAGGGATACTAGTTCGATGGATTTCAGTCAGCATTGTGGTGTTTAAGACCTCTGAAAAATTGAGTACTTCTCCCTGTCTAAAACTGCCATTTTTTGCCTGACCGCCATAAATACTCTGAGCGTAAGTTATAAGACTGTTCAAAGATATTTTTAAATACAAAGTTTTTTGTGTCTGTGTCAGTCACTTGCATGTGTGTCATTTTGCAAGGCATCCACTCGGATGATCGACGGGAGAGACGTTTGTAGAGCCTTACCTTAACAAATAAAAACGACCATTCTTCATCGAGTCAGATATATCTGGAACTTTCCGCCTAGACACATGGCTATCTACGTCCCTATATAGTTAACTCAAGACTGATTACCATGAAAAGATAATGATCACACGATAACGCACGTCAAGGCTTCACAAAATTGGTAGTTACGAATAGAACGAAGCCACTCAAAAGGAACAAATCAAGCGAATTTGTAAACACATAAGTCGATAGTATGATGAAATGAAATCTACAAGTTGATGCGTTACCGGTTAGGTTGATTACACATTCTTATTAATGTAAAAGTTCACGGCATGAGGTAAATAAGAAAGAAGGTTCACGTCAAACCCCATGACAAGTAGCCAGAATTCATCACCATTGTTGCCTCGAACAAACAATAAATTTTCGACAATTACGCGACGTAGGAATAAATACCGTGCTTAATTACTCGGATCGAAGTACACTGCATACCCCATAAAAGCACCCCGTCCGGGAAAAAATCACAAAAAAGATTATCATCCTCTACTTGCCAGTGATTCAAATTTGGGGTTCAGCTACGCTCCTTTCTATCTCGCAATCGCGCGTCTTATTGGCCACCACAAGCCCCCCGGGTAACTAACTGCCAAATCACCTAAATTATCCCCAATTTAAGTGCAATCAATCAAGTCTATGTCCAGGATCTTGGAGGGCCTAAATTCATAAACAAAAGAAAACCCCCATCTACCAGAGATTTCAATAGAGTGATAAACAACTCTTAATTCATTTTTTTAACAGTTGTACCAAGTTGCAACTGATACTCCACTTACAAATTCCAGCTTCAACCATACCGGACTCAAAAGTGACCCTCGAAAAATCTGATATGCCTCCGTTTGATATAGACGCTGAGGCGCGCCATAAACCACGGCGACGCCCGCTCTATCGGCGGTTGCTTATACCCCTTATTTTTGTGTTTGCTATTTTTGTGTTTGTGGCGTTCCAAGTAGTGTCGCGCCAGCGAAACGTGCCTGTGGATGTTTTGGCTCTCGCAGACAAGAGTGCGGTCTCAGATCCTGCTGCGGATGACGTGTCCGAGAACAACAGCAAAGCTGCAGCTGCAGCAGCCGCAGCCATCCAGTATACGATTGATGATAAAGGCAGAGCCACTAGTCGTATTACAGGCGCAAAAAGTGTGGAAAAAGTGATGGCTCTGAAGTTGGAGAAAGAGCCCAAGCCTGTGACCAAAGGCGCTCCGAAACGACCTCTGCGTTTCAACGCTGCTGCTGAGTTCAAGGCGATTGTGGCGTTAGCTCCAGTGGTTGTGTTCACATGGGACACTTCTGCAGCCATTCCTTTGAGAGAGGACGAAGAAGGGTATGTGGAGAGCGCAGGTCTGTTGGCTCTGCTGCGTGCCATGTTGAAGACTTTGGGCGAAAACTACCAGATCACGCCTGTTCCTACATATGTCTCATTAGACAAACACCCTCACTACAGAGAGCTAGCGGTGTATGTGAACAAGTTGTATCACAAGTTGAATGACAAAGAAGAGATCGTTGTAGGTAAGGGCAAGCCTAAGTCTAGAGCGGAGTCTTTGGATGGAGAAGAAGAGGCGAAAGAAGCGGACCTTTCCAAGAGAGAGGAAGAGGAGGAAGAAGAGGTTGAGCAGACGTATGTGAATGCTTACGGATTGCCTGCTTTGGAGGAGGACGAAAACGTGTTACCAGGATTAGTTATAGCAGGTAAGCCTATTGCTAATGCACGCCAGTTGAGACAGGCCCATGCGGATGGGGTTTTGATGAGCGTGTTGAAGGAGTTGGGAGAAGGGATCATCAATATTGAGAGAGTTGGTTAGCCAAGTAACGGATCTATAACTGTTTTGGTTTAGATCAGGTATTGATGTCCCCAAACGTATCTGGTCTTCTCTCCAGGTAAGGTCAAGTTACAGCCTCGGCACGTCACATTGGACACGATCCATTTTACAGAGACATCACGAAATTGCATTCATTTATTAGTTTTCTAGTGCAAGAACATTTTGATTTCATTAATATCGTTCGTGGTGTCTTTCACGATTCATTCATTATAGTTATGTTTTGTTGTATGTCATGTTATGGTTTTTGTAGTTTTTAAGCTCTGTGTAAAATAATGAAGGCTCTTGACCGAAATGTGAATTGGCCCTGAAGTACATGCGAGCTAGCCTTGGTTCTCAAGTAATCTAGGCTGTGACTTAAAACATGGCTATACTGGATATCAGGCTGTACAGAAGGATGCAGCCTGCAAGCCTTACGACAATACAATTAGACTTTGCTAGTTTGTTAGAAGTTATCTCTTCTTCAAAATCGATCTTCAAAAAAGGGTTTTCAAGGATAAGTACTATTGTTCAGATGCGAAACGCGTAAGAAGGTAACAAAGAAAACAAAGAAATAGATTTTGAACGGGTCGAGAAATAAGAGTTTGCTTTCTAGCTTTTCAAGCTTATTTGACGGTTGGTATATTTTTTTTTGTCTTATTAGCTATAGGTGGGCCCTTATTGACAAGCTTAATATGGTCTGCATGCAAGCCACCTTACCTTCACCAGACACAAATGCACATGCTACAAATGAAGAAACGAGAAGGGGAACAAGAATCGCACAGATTTTCAGCTACAGAACCAGAAGACAATAATATATTGTAAAAAATCTCGTGTATTCTTTTTTAGTATTCGCTAATGCAATATTACTCAATATTGAGTTAGCGAGGCAGCATATACAACAACAACCGAACAAAGTTAAACCGCACATTTACGCTTGAATCTAAATATGGAGCGATTGTTTTTTACATTGGCTTCCAGCATCTTGAAGACACCTGGTCAGGGAAACGTGTAGCTTGATTTGTAAAAACCCACCAATAAAAATCATAAGCGTCAGGTCCCAACGGTGACCCTTTATCGTCGAATTCCAGCTCTATACTTACGATCTGCTCTAAAATTTTTCTTGATTGGTGTTGTGCCTTTCAGTGGATGCAAATAAGCCTGCAAGCATTCCACACCGTTTTTTGATACCCAGGGTAGGATCTTTCTCTTTGAGAAGCAGCAATCACAAACATAAGTAATAAGGAATAGTTAAACTACCCTTTTCTCTCTCGTCATTCTCATGCTCATGGTCTTTTGAAAGGTATCCAAAGTACTGGGTGGACCCAGTTTTCCGCTGATCCCCACATTCCTACAAACGGTAGAAAAAGTATTTTTAGAACATCCATCTGAAAGGCTCAGCGGTTTGGACAAAGAGAGGGAATGGGGGATCCCACATTTTTCCCAACTTGGGTTATTCGCGACTGGCGGTTGGGACTGCAGAATTTTGCGTCCCGGCATGCATGAGGGCCCTACGATAGAACCATTTATTCAGTACATAGAGATAATAATCAACAGGAAAACCAAGATATTACACAGAATTAATACTAATCAACAGCTAATAAGATAGCAGGTCAGATGGGCGTTTATATATTGAAAATCCTTATTGTTGCCCTCTATTGCATCTCATCCAAGAAGCGTATGCACAGACGTCCATTCCATTAGAGAAGCCTCACGGACTGACTATATAAGACAGCCCAAACCCCGTTGTAATCATCCACACATTCGTTTATTGTCTCTCGTTCAAATGCAATTCTCTACCCTTGCCGCTGCCGCTATTGTCGCCGTCGCCACTGCCGACACCACCTCCACCTTCAACACCTCTCCTGCTACTGTCCTTACTCACGACGGTACTACTGAGACCATCTGGTGGGTACCTTCTTCTACTGGTTCTTGGTGGACTCCAACCTGGTGGAGTGACTACACCGCTGCTGGTGGTAAGCTTGCTACCAACACCGACACCTGGACCACCACTGTGCTGACCTACCTTACAACCAGCGGTGGCTCTACTTACACCACAAGTACTACTTACAGTACCTCCACCTCTACTACATTCCCTGGAACTACCACTACTGGTACTCCATACACCACCAAAGACAGCAAGGGATCTTCCACCACAATCACACCTACTATCGATGTGTATACCACCACTGACGGTTCTGGTCACCTGACTACCACCACAAGTACCATCAGTACATCCACTAACGGGGCCATGAAGGTTGGCCCTTTCATGGACACCTCTAAGATGGGCGCAGTTGCTGTTGTCGGGGGCTTGTTTGGCCTTGGCGTGACTGTGTTGGCTTTGTAAAGGTGTACAATAACTATTTTTCTTCTCTTTAATTCTTAGCGTTGATTCGCAGCCGTTCTGGCTTTCTACATCTATGTATTAGATTCTTTCAATTCAAGCTGTTTGATACAGCATAATCTTGAGCTTTGTAGCCTTTATTCTTATTAATGAACCATTGCTGAGCCTGTAGATCTGCATTCCTAAAAATACATGCCATCTCCTCGAGAGCCTTAAATTCTCTGGAGATGCCTGAATGCAATGCCTCAAAATCCGAAGTTACGTGGATTGCGATGGCCGCATCATTCCTTCTATATGCTTCGGATCGGTATGAAATGTAACTATAACGCAAATATCCATGGCTTATTTTTATTATTGTCTGCGCATTGTGGCTAAGGGGTGCACGGTTCTTTTTCTGACTGTGCCCACTTAGCGTATATAAATATCCACTTTTCCTGTAAGTTCTCTCACCCTTCCTCACTTTTCTTCCTGTGCTTCTTCCTTACTTTTTTTCTATATATTCTTTTCTTCTGACCTTCTTATCATGGCCTTTGGTAGACACAAGCGTGACAGATCTGCTGGCGAGCGCGACGTTCGCAAGAGCGTCAAAATCTCTAAGAGCGATCAAGACAAGTTGAAGGTTCGCACAATCAACGTCCACGATCGGATATTGGATGCTGTTAACGAACAGCAGCCTTTCCAGGATGCAAACTTGAATCACAGAAAGATTAATTCTCTTTCCATGATGCTTTCTACTCAGCAACAGGTAAAAGACTCATTTGGTAACCCTGTGATTCGGCCAGATGTGTCCAACCCTACACGCTCCAGAGACGAAAGACCTATGGACACAATCCGGTCGTTTGAGTATGCCATCACCAAAGATGACTTCTACAGACAGAATTTGGAGACACCTGTTTACGGGTGGAATGTTAGACCATCGTATCCTTTGCTTCCACAGAACCAGAACAAGATGCCTGAGTACTCGAGCAACCCATATAACAACTACGCACCGGGCACTGGCCCTCAGAGCATCCCAAGAAATGTTGATCAGCCTGTATACCAGGCGAAGCCTAAGCCAGTACAACAAAAGAAAAAGAGAGGTCTTTTTGGCAGAAAGAAGAAGACTGTTTGATTTGTGTACGACTGATGATGTAAGTATTTTATGTATTTTATGAGTATGAATTTTATGATTTATTTTTCAAGCGTAAACTCAGGATATCGGGTTTGCCCTTCGCTTGGCTCATGCATTAGGCGCAGGTTGACAGATCTATGCATGCGTCGTAAAAGGGTCGGCTATAAGTATACTGAAAATTGTGGATGTTCTTAGATCATTAAGAAATCAAATATGGGAGACTTCAAATCTTGAAATTATAGTTATATTAAATAGCTTCTATACATCTTCGGTTAATTGTTGTCAATTTACGATAAAATCTATTGTTTTTATCCCTACACACACAGCCTCAAGTCAAAACAATCTAGAAAAAAAACCTAAGGCACGGAAAAAGGATTTCTAGGCCGAAAGTAGTAACCCTCTAAAATGTGTAGTGAGACATTCGCGATACACGAATTATCCATAGTGTAGGCATAAACAGGACGTCATAAAATAGTTTGACAATACAATTAATTATTCTGTAAGGGGTTATACACTGAATTATGTACAATTTTATCAAGTGCATACTATCCATATCTCAAACCACAATTTATCAGCTTACCCTATAGTAATCTACGATCAATCCTGAATATTAGCGCTCTATCTATAGATTAGGAGAAAGAATGTTCTATCGGGTCTTACTCAATTAACCGAGCCGAATCAATTAGTCCTTACAGGCGCCGGGATCCGAGGGACATGAGTTCAGGAGTTCAGCTCGAGGTCAAATCGGCTTTTTGAACGGAAATCAAAGATTGTGCATAATGTTGATAGATAACGATCTGAGCTAGTGATGCAAGCTAATTAGTTAAGATCTGCCATGATTTAATCCGAGTCCTATATCAAAAATGTTCAATAGGAAACCCTTAATTTAGGCCCCCTCCGTTGTCGGATATACAAATTACAATTTTGTGTCATGAAAACATGTTGCTGAACGCCTGTTATATAGTGTAAAGGTTCAAACCATTGAATCTACCTTATCTACACCTACAAAACAATGACTAAATATTACTGCTTCCGTGTAAATAACAATTAAACTATGAAGAATGGAAGTGTGTACGAGGCAGTCCTCGCTCATGTATAGACTCAACCAACTCGATGAGTGTTGCGTTTACCAGCTTTGCTAGCTCTTCACAACTCAGCTCACCGTTGCTAGCACTGCTAGCTTAACTCGTAACTCCACCACTAAGCAAATGCTTATTCAACAATTCTCGAGATTGGGTACGAATTCTTGTTTGCCTTTTCCCAGAAATCCAACGATGCCACAACGTCATATCCTCTTCCGTCAACATATGCATACAAAATCTCCTGGGAACTTGCGTGCAACAAGCGAATTCCCTCGCCAGTGATCACCCGTAACAACTCACTTGTGTTACAGTCTCTTATTTCGATGAAGTTATTATCAAACGAAAGGAGATATGGGTACCACAAAGCAAAAGATTGTGGAAGGCCTTCCCAATGGATAATCCACGTAGGACGCGAGCGCCATCCGTTAACGTCCACAAAGAACGAAAACTCCAGGTAAGATAGAAGATAATCCAGGTTCAATTTGTGGATTGCAATCGGCTTCAAGCCTTCACGACGCGTCACAAAGTCCAAGGATGTGTCTGCGGCATCCAAAAGAGACTCAATAGTAGAAGGGCCCCCTTCTTTTGGGACAAGTGAAACCACTTGGAACCCTCTTGTGCAGCCCACAATGCACAACTTCAGTTTCAAAAACAGAATCAGAACAATTTCCAGATTGAACTGGAGCTCACGCAGATCGCTCTTGAACTTCTTTTTCGCAATCTTTTTGCGAGGGTCGATTGGTTCAAACACCTTAATCAGATGCAGAGACCCGTTTTTAGCAGCACACACAAGTTTCTTCCCGTTGCAAACGCCCACACGGAAAAACAGCACGTGTGTGAGCAACTCCTTCCCCTTTTTAGAGTTCTCCTTTGCATTGAACGACTCAAGCACGTCCAAAGGCCAGCAGTAAAGCTTCTTATCACAAATTGCAAGAAGCGTGTGGAAGTCATCCAACACCTCGATCTGTGTCACGTTTGGCTTGTCGATCACGTTGATAGGATTCGAAACAACACGAGATTGCCCATTGTCCAGAACACACATCCGGATCGTCGAAACGTAGATCCCCGAGTCTGTTCCGCACACCAACCGCCGACCACCGTAGAACGGGATTGCCAGATTGATGCGGTTCGTCTGGTGGTTGAAGAATCGCTCTGTCAATGGCACAAGTGTAAAGATGTCGTTCTGAGCCCGGAGCTTGTTTTGCTGGGCCTCTACGGCATCGTACAACGACCGCTGAATCTGTGGGTTTTGTGCGTACAAAGTCATGTCGTACCCTCGTCTTCCAACGTACACAAACAGAATCGGGTACCGAAGTTGCAGGTTCAGGTTGTTCGTTAAGTCGAGCTTTAGAGTATTAGAACGACCACCAATGATGGAAGCCCCCGAACCTGTACGGTTCTCAAGCATCGTCAAAGATGTTCCTGACGAGTTGTGCGACGCCTGGCGATCGAGAGGAGTAGCCTCAAACTGCAGCGCACTGGTTGCAGTCCGAGTGAGAGCTGTGCTTGACTCTTTGTTTACAATGTCCCGAAGAGAAAGCGGGTCCTCTGCTAGACTCACATAGAGGAGCTGGATGGGGATTGGGCGCTGGAACACCTTGTGTTGTTCTCTCTTGTTCAGGCTCTTAATCTTCACAAAAAGTAGAGTGTTGTCGAGAAGATACACATGTATCTCATCTCCATTACGACGAACAAGATGGCCGTCATACAAAATTCGCCGTTGCTCATCTGTCAACTTCAAATCTACGAACTCCCCGGGCTTGAATACTAACTGCTGTTTGAGAAGTGCAAGCTGGTACTTGTCACTAGCATAACCAGTCTCCTTGTTGATCTTCACCAACAACTTCTCCAACATCTCTATAGCCTTCTTGATGTTCTTTTTGTCTGGGTTCTCGTCTTTTGTGCGCTTAAGCACCTCGCCCAAAAGCAATGGGTACCGAGCAGGCCGCGACGTTGGTTTCGACAAAAATGACGAAAGATCAAGTCTACGTGATTCCTTGAGCCGCTCAGTCTCAACCACAAAACGGGCAAAAGCAGGGTTGGTCTGCTTCTGCCGTTCGTACTCGTACTTACCAAATATGATGTTGGCAGCATACTTCACAAAAGGGTGGAACCGGGGTATGAAGTTGATGAAGATATCACCAATTTGATGAACGACAGGCTGCTGTCGTTGGCGTGCAGTCAACTCCTCAGCCATTTTGCCATTCACCATCAAAATTTCGCTGATACCACCAAAAACTTTGCGAATGAACAGTTCCCGCTCTCTCTCAGGAATAATGTTGCGTGTGCGGAGAGGAATGATCCAAAAGTCCTTGATATATTCAAGATCCTTCACAAAGTCACGTTCTGTGTAGATCGTCTCAAAAATGGCCTCTTGACGCTTCTTCTCCCGCTCGTCCACGCTCTCCAATGTCTCCTTAGACACGCTGAAAGACCATAAGAGCTTCTGCTCGTCCTGGACCAGGCTCTTGCTCTCGATACGCTTCAAGGCGCTCTGCGGCTTCATGTTAAGCCGCGCCTGCTGCTCGAACCGCCGTGGACATGCGATCAGGTAGCAAAGCTGGTCGCGCAGGCACGTGGGCAGGTAGCACTCCGTGAGAAGCGTAAAAACCCCATTTACTTTCACCGCCAGTTGAGTAACCGTAGTCTGAGGAGCATACTCATCCTGCATCTCGGACCCATCGTGACCAACCAGGGTGAAAGAGCTCTCTAGGCCTTCGAGAACTTCTGTGAGTTGGTAAACTTCTTGTTTCAGGTCTCGAAGCCGATGTTCATAAGTAACGTCATGAAAGAAACGCTGTGCATCCAAGGCGCGCCCTAAAAGGAGCGCGAGTCCACGGTCGTTGTTCCGCACAATCGCACAGAGCACGTTGATGGCCTCCTGGCCTGTGAATGCGTCTCTATATGCAAGTCCATTCTTATCACGTTCTCCAACTGCCACCAATTCGCGAAACTCGCGCGCAACGCGCAGAAGCAACGCAGGATAGACATGGGGGCGTTTACGCAGTGCCAGGGTTGGTGCTCGCAGCGGCCGCAGAGGCGTACGTGCCACAGACTTTGTCTTCAGAAGACCGGTCTGCAGCGACCAAAGGTCCATTTTAGAGGGAACCACACGTCCAGTGGCACTACGCAGTGGTTCCTGTCGGAATGTAGGATAGGAGGTGAGTGATTTTGTGCGGGGCCCCTGTGCAACAGGGGAGGGGGTGAAACCCCCACTAAATGCCCGACGAGGATTGCGGTCTAGAATATTGTGATTCTGAGGCCGGAGAGGGGCGAGGGGGGGTGACACTGGCGAGGGAGGATATGGGGCCTGGGCCTGAGGAGGTGGGGCTGGCACATTTTGAGGTAGAAGCTGAGGGGGAACATTTTCGTAGCGAACAGAGGGGTTATATTGAGGGGGTACAGAGGGATTTTCAGGGATGCTCTGGTACAGATACGTGGCGGAGGTATTGTTTGTATTGCTATAGGAGCCTTGGAAAGTTGAAAAGGGAGGGGCCAGACTAGGGTTCAGCAGAGTGTTCTGGACGGGATTTTGGATAGGTGCGTCAAAGCGACGACCGCCAAAGATATCGTTGAACGTATCTTGACGGGTGGACATAGTGGATCCGCTGTGGTGGATGCCGGACCGGAGGTTGCTGTGTTTGGATGCTCAGCAACAAAAGCTATAAAATGTGGAAACAGCACTTAGGCACACAGCCGGGCTGGAAGAGACAGCAAGAAGAAGAAGTGTCCTCAGAGCTTGCCCTTCTGCTGGGAGGGTATGTTGAAGGAGCGGCGGGGGATGTGAGATTTGGACAAAAAAGTCGGAAGGGGCGGCCGGCGCGGCCGGCGCGGAGGGCTCGTGACCAAAAAGGAGAATTGCAAGAAGGCATAAAACAAGTCTCCACGTCAACATGCCTGTGAGTATGGTATATTCTTCAAGTGAAGTCCCACACCCTTATTTATTACGGTGTGTTGACTTCTTGCTGATTTGGTGTTGCGGTGGCGTCAAGCTATATGCACGGGGGTTGGAGTGGAGTTGGCTATAGCTGTTATGAAAGTGTGGGGTAGTGAATAAGCAAACGATGGCAATAAGGGTCTCTTTAGTGATAAACTTTTGACTCTATTTGACGATTTTTTGATAACGCTAGCTATGTGTTGGTTAGAGTAGCTACGGGGTGTACGATGGGTTTACCTCAATGAGTGAATATGGGAGGTGACTAGTAAATTGCGATATTGCGACAAACTTTCAGAAGAAAGGATGCTCCAAAATTTTGGTGTGAATGTTGAGTTTTGATGCCTGTTTTGATGATTTTTATATTATGTGTTTTTGGGTTTTCAGATTGAATTGTGGAAAACGGGAAGGCGCTGACGCATCAAAAGTTGATCAAAAGTTGATCTTGATCTTACTCGAATACATTGTGTGTTTTTTTAATAAAGATTTATAGTTTCTGTGGCTCCGCAACTCTAGACATTGAGCTATGGAAGCATTCAGAGAGCTTTGTACTGGTAATAAAATAAACTGTTCCTAAATACCCTCATAAAATACTCACTCTCATTCTCATTTTACTTTCTCGTTGGTTTTCTTGTCTTTCAAGGTGAATATATTTTGGATAGTTCCGAATAATGTTGCGATCGCACCAGGATTTAATCTAAACATCGCCTATTCACTATTCCAGAAAATGTCAAGTTGAAGGCTGTGCTTTAAGACTGTCTAAGACCATGCTGATCATTGATCATACTATCCATTATAATTTAACCGCTTTCAACATATCAATGCATTGATACCAATACTAACTAGGCATATCATTCGCAGCTTTCGCCACTTGCGGACTCTTCCCGTGTGGTTGGGAATTTTCCTCTCGTCTCGTTCCGCACAAACTTTAAGGGACCTTCGTACCCAAGCTCCGATGAGTTTGACGTCATTGACGAGATTTTGGATCTTTTTCGAGCAAACTCTTTTTTCAAAAACTTTGAAATCAAAGGAGCAGCAGACAGAATCCTTATTTATGGGATATTATTCACTTCTCAAGCCTTGAACGAGCTCAAGAGTACCACCACTTCTTCGGCTGCGACAAGAATGCTTAATAATTTGTCTTTGGAGGACTTTAGCTTGCCGGGTGACCCTGCTTTTCCATTGAACACAGTTTTTACTGCTCCAAAGGACAGAGTCGAGTACAACTTGTTAAAGCTGTATTTGAACCAATTCAGACAGGAGTTGAGCTCTAGACTAATACTGACTTTGTATCGAGCGGATGCATCGCATCCAGATAAGTACTGGTTGGCCTTGTCCAAGAGAAAGTTTATGAATAAGTCATTGAATTAGGATTGGGTGTCTCAGATTGATATGTAGTCATTGGTATATGATTGTAGAGTTGTGAATTGTATTTCTCTATATATATACCATGATATGTATTTTTCAAGGTTTGAAAGCTCTCTTTGAATAGTGAAATATTTTAGTTTGAAATCGTGCTGTAGAACAGTTGTATATGATGTTTTAACAATCGATTAGTGTTTATATGAATAACCGCCGCGTATAGATTGATTAGTCTAAGAGTTTAATTTTACCTCAAATTAGAGGTAGGTCTGTGGTAATAAGAGATCAGCCGTTTCCTGTAAGAAACCTATTATATGATTTCACCGAGCCCCTTGTGATTTGTAGGCTGGGAATGTTTTCCGATACAGTTTTTCATGGTTGATAGAGCCTGTTGCAAGTAATGGAAGACATGTGTCATATTTTTTAGTGTATATAATAAGGATTTGGTAGCTTAAATGAAAGATACAATAGTTATTGTTCAAACGCTTATTTCTCACAGGTTTCCTCGTGGCTCTACCTGAGCTCAGTCTCATTCGGAGAGAATTTGAAAATTAAATAAAATTTGGAATACACTAAGATGGCGCCTTGGTACCGTAACCTCTCTGGAGTGATGGGCAGAGTGTCCGATATTGCTCACCGTGTGACTGTGGTGACTTTAGCTGGCGGATCTCTATATATGTTGGGTGGTGCCTTCTACACTATCGTGTTAAGAAGTAGAGCCAACCAGCAGAAGTTGGATCAATTTATCGAAGAGAAAAAGAAGGAGGATGCTGCTAAATAAGCTTTTCGAAGGACCCAAGTTGAAATGATTATTCTACTTGGTGTGGCGGTTTGGTCTTATTGGGCGTGCTTCTGTAGTATGCCCTTATGAGGCTACAGTCGAACATAAACAACAAGAAAATACTACGTGAGTGCTGAGAGGATACTAGAAAAATGACATTTCTTTATAAGGATTCGGTAATATTGTAAATAGTACGGTTATGTTTTGTTGTAGAAAACTAGAACTTGGTCAAAGAGAAAGAACAAGAGACATCTGCTTTTCCTTTTATTCAATAGAAATGAGATTTGGCTACTTTCATATAGTTTCCAGTACCTGAAATTGCTCCCCTATAAGTTAAACAAATTTTTGTGAAGCTCTTCACTTTGCGAATTGGAAAATACAATTTTGACAGAGATGGGTGTGAGTGTTGAAAGACTAATTATACAGTGATAAATATGATACTAACCAGGCCGATGGAGGAACAAAGATCAAACGTTCTGATTTAGTGAAAAATCAGTCAAGTAAACAATCGGAAGAGTCCTTTTTGAAATCGAAGTATGCCAATTCTCGAAAATTTGAGGTGTGTGCTCTAACAAACGAGATTTTGGTATCTCCTATACTCAGTGACTATCTTGGTCGTTTATACAATAAGATAGCCGTGATGGAGTTTCTAGTATCCAAAAAAAAGGACCAAGAGAGTGTAGTTGATAAGATTGAAGAGTTTGGATTTATGTCTTCAATGAAAGACCTCGTTGAGCTAAAATTTACATTGGATGAAAGCAGCACGAAACAGAATACAGTGTATAAGTGCCCCATAACAGGGAAGGTTGTGGGTTCAGAAGAGTCGTTAAAAAAGGGATATATGTTTTTCTACTTTGCAGAGTGTGGCTGTGTTTTGTGCGATGAAGTATTAAAAAATGATATTGTCACCTTGTCTTTCAACAGGGATGATGTTTACAAGTACGGAGAAACCAAGGTGAAGGTCAGTAGGACCGATGGTTCTAATTTGTGTCCTAACTGCAACACTAAAGTAAGTCCTTACAATATTATTTACTTAAACCCAGAAAAGGACTCGAAGGAGTGCCAAAATCAGAAAGAGAGGATGGCGAGGTTCAAAGAGATTGGCTTCTACCACAGTCTACAGAATGTCAAGCGGAAGAAAGAAAAAGAAGGTCGGTCTAAGAAGAAGAGGAGAAAGATTGAGACTGAATGATGTTAATGAATGTTCTTACAGGTTGTAATGCATCTATTAAATGTTAACGAGGAATTGAAATCTAAATGAATATTAAAGAAAATACTTATGAATGAGAAAATGCTTTATTTGCCAATTAAATATTCGGATATAACTGCTCGGTGGTCACTCAAGTGGTATCCCACATCAGAAAACATATCCGGTACATAGTAGCGAGTCGAGGAGACTCCATTAGAAGCGTTATTTTTGGTGTTTAAACCGGACATGTGAAAGTCAATTCTAGTGTATTCTGCAGTGTTCCCCACAGGATAAAATCCTGTGAAAGTTGCAAAATTACCGATTCTATTAGTTGCAGGAGTCTGTAAATACGAGTCTTGCAAGATAAATGAGTCTGAAATGGTGCTGTTGTACTTTTCTTCAAATTCTGAGTTGATGGGAACACTTTTAGAAACACCAGTGATGATTTCGTACCCACCATTTGAAGGACCATAAGCTTCCGAGTTAAAATCTCCAGTCAAAATAAGTGGATTTCCCGTAGATTCAAACTCATAAGCAGCTCTGTGCTTAATAAGCAGAGCAGAGAGGCGTCTGGCAATATCACATTTATCGTCCCAATGTGTATTTATAACTGTGAAAGGAAGCCCGTTAGACTGCGTGACAAATCTCACGACTGTAGCGTCTCTTTTGGCACTTGCACATTTTTTGACGGAAGGTTTGAAAGGTGTATCACTGAGCCAGAATGTATCCCAAGAGCTGACGTTAACAGAATTCTTGTTATAGAACACCGCTTCATACTCACCTCCAGTCTTATTATTGTCTCTGCCTACTCCTACCCAATCGTAGTCAGGAAGAAGATCATCCAAGTCTGAGATTTGGAAGTCCAAAGCTTCCTGAATAGCAAAAACATCAGGCTGAAAAAACTCGACGTACTGGGTTAACCCTATGCGTCTAACAGACCAGGAGTTTTCTTTCCAGTTCCAGTAATACATCGGGTGTGCATCTGAGTTTGGAGTCTTGGTTTCGGAGTCAATAGCGTTGACACTGTCGTTGACTGCGTCGTAGTGCTTAAGGAGAAAGGCAGATCTGAGGTTCCAACTCTGGACTCTGAGATTATATGTGGAGGGGGTAAGTGTAGGGGTGGCGGAGGGCGGGGACCGCGTTATAGTGATGGTGACATTAGCATGTCCTGACGGAGAAATTTCTGTGGCTGTAGATGTTGGGTTTGTATTGGAAACTGTAGTGGATATGAGATTATGGTCTTTGAGCTCTCGTGGCGCTAAAATTTTCAGTGAGGATCTGGACAGACTGAGGGAGCTTACACCCGCGTAAAGAATGTAAGGAAACGTTAGAAGGACATAGGCTCCAACGAGCCACTGCAAGATGCGCGACATGTCGTGTGATCTTGACTGGGATGTCGTGGATTTATATGTGTTCAGAGTGAAGCTAAAACGGAAAGAAAAGGGTGGTGCAGGAGGTGCATGAAAGTACATCTCTGGAAGACACTTTTACAGATAAGAACGTAGCTGTTCTTACTAAAAGCAAGACAAAAAGCTCAATAATAATAAGTATATTAGTTACTTTTTTAGTCGTGGTACTATGTGGGTCATAGATACTAATGTTCTAGGAGTTCTGATAGGTATACGTACGGATGATTTTTTCCGTGCCAAGACTTTAAAATGATATCTGTCTTTGGCCTGCATAAGGTCTTCAGCCTGAGAGGTCATTAAACGAAGAGCACATTTTCAAGTAAAATGGCATGATATGTAGAAAGCGGCATCATGTAACAATATAGTCATTTGGTAGCGATACATATTGGGTAATGATAAATGTGGCGTTCCCAATTAGGACGAAGGGCCTATCCAAAAGCAGAAAAAAACGGTCATTAGCGTGCAGATATTGGAAAAGAAATACGGATTCGAAACTACGCATGTTACTGCAGTAGATGAACGGACCTGCCAAATCTCATTTAGAAAAACTGCTTAAAAACGATGTATCTTTGTTTGTTCACTTAATGAAGGGGTGTTGCTGAGGTGTACTGTTATCTTTCTACATGCTTGAAACAATGCAACTATAAGATTTATGTGTTATTGTCATTGACTTGCTCGGCACGCTTCAAACATTTTTTTTCAATTCTACTGATTTAACCGCCGTGTACGATATTACACATATGTTTGGTCTTTTACGAACACAAAAAAAGATTGGAGTTCGCCTAGCGAGAGAAGCTTACAACCAAATAACCGGCCTTATTAAGCCAAAAAACAAACATTTTATTAGAAACAGCAATATATTATAACGTACCATACAATTGTAAAAAGTGATTAACCTGAAAAAAAAAAGCTAGTGCTATCAAAACCGACCAGCGGTGGCAGTTTCAGGATAGTACCATCGAATCAGATCTCAGACGATGATTTCTGCAAGTAAAGAAGACACAAAAACTGCTTTACCTAATAAGGCAAGACGCAAAGTGTTTTGACGGTCAAAATGATAATCAAAACCATCAAACAAGGTATGAGGATAGCGAAACTGATAATATACTTTTATATATTTACTGATATATCGTTAATTAGATAATCAGATAAATAGATGAATCACTGGCCAGCAGTTCTCAACTCCAGGGGAATATTCTCTTGTAACCAGGTCATCAGACGCTTTGCCTTTGTTCCGTCCTTATAATACACCTTAGCCTTCTCCAACTTTTGGATAATCTGATCCTCACTGTAGCTCAACTCCAAGCCTCTGTCAATGGCATCATAGATTGGCTTCATACGACCAAACTTCTTGGAAATGGGATGGTGAGCACCTCCTCTCCATTTAGGCCCATGCATTTTTTCCAAGTCTCTGATGGCAGGGCCGTTACCCACACCATGTAAATATTCTGTTACAGAGTCCCGTATATTATCTGTAACTTTGGAAGGCACATACAAAGGTTTGAATTTGTGTTTCTTTGATTCTTGAGAATCTTGCTCTGGTTCCTCCGGCTCTGCTGATGGCTCTGGCTCTTTGCGCCGACGCTTTCTTGTGGTTTCCGGGACAATGATTCCCATGAAAGGACCGTTCGAAACCATGTCTCCAAACCTTTGTATTCCGGGCAGAGACGATATATTATTCGAAGGAGAGAGCCCTTGAGCGGGCATACTGGGAGGGATGCTGGGAGGCACACTCTGCTGAGGTACGCTTTGTCGTGATATACTCCGGGAGGACGCAGTTTGCTGCGCAATACTTTGCTGTGCTATGTTTTGCAGAGATACATTTGGGGGAAGAGACAGTTGAGGAATGCTCTGCTGAGGAGCGCCTTGCTGAGGAAGACCTTGATGAGGAATACTAGGAGGATTCTTAACTGTTTGGGACGCAGAGTTTGGCGTGGCCTGCACGCTTGCAGTTTGAGAAGACGGTTGTCCATACATCTGTATTAGAGGCTCACGCACTAAACATAGCTTTGTGAAAAGGTCAGTGTGTAGCTTTGACGCTGACTTCAAATAGTCACCTATGATAGAAGCTTGCATTTCCACTGTCTTTACGAGCCGTGCATTGCTGGCTTGTAGTTCCTCCATCTGAGACTGAAGCAGCGCATGTTTTTTGTTGAGTTCGTCTACCTGCTCCTTGAGAGGGGGGTCATATGAAAGACCTAGCCTGTGCTCAGACTCAGACTGGAGTGGATAGTCAAAGTTTTGGAAGGTGTCTGACTGGATTCTAGACATTTCCTTTGAGATATAGGGGAAAGCCTTCGGATTGCTAATATAATTTTCGAGATATCTCAGGATAATGATGGGAGAGTCAGGGCACTTTAAGAGCTTTCAAGAGTGAATTTCGTGGTTTTCCATATGCATTCCAATCGTTTTTTAATTTGGTGATGCGTTCATGTGACAGTAACGGTTTTTACGGCAATGTTAGTGATTTGAACAAGTAATTCCTTAATTGACCAGCTTTATTCGGTTATGGGCCAATCGAAGATAAAAATGGCCTGCGTGTGGATATCCACGATTTATGAGCGGTCACTGAAAAAAAATCGTTATGAATTATAGTGATAAGATCAATAGAGATAATCAGATTCAGAGGGGCTCGAAGTGCGCTTTGCTGAGTTCGTTGTGTGAATTCAGGCAACTAATGGAAAACAATCCACAGATCTAGAATTGAAGCATCCGTCTTATCAACAAATAGGGCTTTGTCAAAAGCTCATAGATTTTATGAGGCGTGGTTTCTGAACGCACAGATTGATAACAACTCCTCATGCTTATCGTATACACTCATAGCCCTACTGATTCTTCAGTGTTGCAAATGAAAACACTCGATATATGGGCTGGAAACTGGACTTGACACTAGCGAAGTTCTTAGCCAAACAGTCCACACCACAAAACGTCTTGTAATGCAATTGCATCCACTGTGACCTATTTCTGATTCAAATTGCTTACAATTTCTTAATGATACTCCATGATTCTTGAATATAGCGAGTGGGACTAGTTCTCGAACTAATTCTCAAAAGTATAAACGCCTTTGCAATAAGGGAATCGTATGTGTTATGATTATATTATTGTTCCCTCACAGAGAGGCACAGTTCCAGCGAACAAAATTTTGAGCTCTTCCTCTTTTTCCTGAGCCTTTCGCTCCTTCGTCAGCTTAGCCCTCGCTTCACAGGCCTCCTTCCAGTTCATGTGTTCGACATTTTCCAAGTGTTCCATGTCGGTCTTCCGAATTTCCTGCTGTGGTGGAATCTGTGCAGAGGTGAATAAGTTAGGATCGTTAGGATCGTTAGGATCGACCAAAAAGGAAAAACAAAATACGTCTGTATCCCTCTTTGATCTTATCCCACGATTCGAAAGAGTCTACATGGTGCTATGGGGTGTTGGGAAAATTGATCATTCTTCCGTCCACTGCTTTTTCGCCACCTAAAAAGGAAAAGCTTTGAATCCAAGCAAGGCTGCAATGAACGCATTCTCTATAGTTTTGTACAATTCTTCAAATTGGCTGGGTTTGAGATTATTAGTGTAAGATGAGAAGGTGCACTTGTTCTCCCTTTACATAGCTGCAGGGCTGAAACCTCGTATCTACACCAAAGCTTGCTTGCTTATTTTTTTTGCTATTTCGGGGCCCTCTCCATGACTTCAAACTTATCTTCCTCAGTTCACTGAGTCTCGCCGTAGACAACAAAATAAAGAGATGGGTGAACCAAATCACCACCAGATCATCAGATCCCAGATGAAAGCCAGTGGTAATTGAAAACTCCCTAACTTCTTTTAGTTTTGTCCCGAATTGCGCTGTTAACTTCAATATCAACAGCCCTATCACTCACTAACAGGAATATAAGGGTCTATCCACAAATAAGACTCAGCGTTTGCAAAACTTGGAAACTCTTCAGCAACAATGTACCATTTTGATTCATGAAAGACTTCCTGAACAATGAGATAACTCTGTTCCACAGATTCCAGTTGATCCCCCCATCTCCAGGGCTCATTTTATTCGGATCTCTGGGTTTCATAATTCTCCTTTTAATTTGAACCGGCTTTAGAAAAGTAGTGGATATCCCGTTCCACTAGAACCCAAGCTGCGTGCTCGTCATCTCATTGGAAAGTTGGATGAAAGCGCGACTCCATGAATAAACAAGAGCGAAACATTCCCAGAACTACTCCAGGAAAGTGTACCACGTGATACCTTAGCACTATTGTCAAATGGTTCTTAATACTACAATATGAAAAAATTCAACTTTTATCATCTTTTGCGTACAAATGTGCTAGCTGTGCCCATAGATGATATTTCAAGCTCAAAGACCTCATAACTATACCTTTGTGAATATACTTTTATGAAGAAAAAGCTGTAAACCATTTAAAAGGGCATATATAATCAATTTTCTTCCACCATTAATTTCAAACTGAAAATGATCATATACCGGTAAATCTCAAAGTGCGTGCAGATTTAGATCTGTCTTCGGAGTTAATTTATAATCTGGAATTCGTAGCTTACACCCATCATGACAGTCAATACACGCATCGAGTATATCGATGGACTGAAATGCCTCATGAACACTCTCGTTTGGCCCGAGATTAAGGAGCTTGTAAAAAGCAATCAGCTCGACAGCTTTGCGCGCGCCCCTGCGGATGCGCACAAGTACAAAAGAATGAGAGAGGAAATGGCCAAGAATAAGCAAAGTCTTTACAAACGGCTCGTATGCATTCAACTAGGCTGGGCGCCTAAAGAGTGGTTTAACGATCCCTCTGTGACAGATGATTTTGAGATCAAGGCCAGTTCCAATCTTCTTTTTCATGATCCTAAGGATGTCATAATTGTTCTTAACGATTTCCCTTATAACTTCACTCCTGCAGTGACTCACTTATTGGCCTGGACTAAGGTTCCAATCGAGGGTGATCCTTCAGACCCAAACGAGGACATAACGCCGAAAACTCGCGCGCTCATAGACTTGTACGTTAAAAAAACATTCATAGATTATTTGGGACTTGCTCCTGTGAATGTGGTTTGGTTTAGAAATTGGCGTGCGATCCAGAGCGTTCGCCAGCTTAGTCATATTCACGTATTAGTAAATGGTCTTTCTGAAGAGAAATTGTGCCAGATTTTGAAGACACCAGGTCAACTTCTTACTGAAGAAGAAATTAGGAAATTTGCATGATGCCCAGATCCATTGGCCGAGTGAAGCAGTGATATTGAGACCAGTTTATGGTATAGAGAGAAAGTGAATGTAACTTTATTGTGCGTCAACACTCTCGACTCTTTTTGTGAGCGATCCGAGATTGGATTTTGATGTACGCAATTAATTAAAAGTATGATGATCGGATACTCGTTCCGTTAAATCAGCCATTGACCTCACTAGCATATATTCAACTTTTAGAATAGCGACATAGCCTATATGGGTTTTTTAAATCGTCCATTTTAACAAATATTATTGCTTCTTTGGGCGCTGGGCCGGCAATTTTCCTCAATTCGTTTGCTCTTAGAATATACTTTGTTGATCATGAGATCTTCATTTAGATATATCGTGTACTACATCTTTACTACGCATCATTCAGTTTCATTGTAAATATGCCACATAGTAGTACATACTCTTACTACTGAGAGTATTATGCAATTTGTACGAGCACTTGATTTTCCGTTCTCGATTAGCCAGCTAAGCAAGCCTAACAACCACCGGTATCTTCGTCTTTCTATATCCTTGCTCTGGAAGCGCTTGAGATCCGGGTATAGTACATGTTTGAAGGAAAGAGGCGTTAAAGGTCACTGTATCAGGAAGCCTCCAATTTCGATGCACTGCTCACAAAGCTTATGGTTTGTCTTTGGGCATGATACTCGGAGGTAAAAGTACTCTGCAAACTCTGGATCTGAGAGTTCAAAGTCCTCGGGTAGGACTATTGAGACCTTGTGTTCTTCAAGGCATTGGCAACATTGGAAGGTTACCTCTCTGGAAATGAGCATCGTTGGCGCTTATTACTCCTATAATGTATTCATTCCGTGATTCCAGGGGTAACTTAATGAGATGCCAGGGTAAACCTTTTATAACTTTGACTTTGGAGTTAGTAAAGAGGTTAAGAAATCTGTTAAGGCGAAAAATTCAGTAAAAAAAGTAAAATGTATGTATCAGCAGTAACGCAGAATTAGAATTTCGACACCAAAACCCTTTTTTGAGGTTGTAGATCTGATGTATCGGTGTTTCTGAGCAATTTCCGCTCGGTATCCTTGTTGATATAGAGGACTTATTGGTGATCATTGCTCTGTATATTGACATGCCTAAAACAAAAACGCCTCGACGGACGTTTTTTATTTTTTTCGTATCTAAAAGGACCACACTATCCGGCCTCTGTAAAGCCAAACGCCGTAGGATCAAAAACCTACCCTCGTAATTCGGATTCAATGCAAGCATCAGTTAAGGCGTGTGCTGATGAACGTTACTGTTCAGCCGTAATTTAAGGATAAACGTACTGCGGGCTGTCACCTGCACCTTTTTTGAGACAGGAAGTTTATTTTTTTTTAACCGAGTAGAATGCTTTAAGAACGCGCGATGTATATCATCAAAGCATTTCTAAAGCGTTCTAAGGGCAGCTCTTTCTCCAATTATATGGCTTGCTAAAAATATTGCCCAAAAATGACCTCAGTGAGGACTCTGGTCCCTGAGAAAGTTTGATCCGCGATCATGCATGTCCGTTAGGCTTCAAAGGGCTCTATAAACTTTAATACATCCCTCGTATATCCATAAAAAGCGGTAAATTGCGCCGAATCATCTTGTTTCATCAACTATGAGTAAACAAGCACGTTCGTCTCCTGAACTTTACATTGAAAACCTCATGTAAGTCGTACCTATTTTATGCTTGTCGTCCGATTAAGTTTCGAATTCGTATCTATCATTTAGTTGGCACGCAGTATTATGGCCCATGAAGGGTCATTTCACGTGCGCACTAGTCGCAACTTTGTTCCTCAATACAAATTGGTTTCATGTTTTTCAATCAAAATCATTAGAAGCATTATTGTTTTTCAGGATTGTGCTCACATACACTTTTTTCAAGATTAGGTGTTACTGAATTAGAGGAAATTAGAAGACCTCAAATTGCGCTTCAATTTTGCACTTCCAAGAGAAAAAAGGAAATGCACAGATTAGGTGTTTGATCTAAGGAAGCATCGCAACTTTTAAAGCTTAATTCAAACTCAATAATGTATAAAACATGCGCCTTAACAAATAATGTCTTGTCGTTTACTATTCTGGGAATCTCCAAACGAGAGAGGTACGAATACGTTCCGTCTTGCACATGAAGCATGGATATCTTAAGCACAACTCGGCTAAAACCCGGCATCGCCAAGCGATCCGGTAACGCCTAATGATATTCGCCCAATTGTGCTTTATATATCCGAGCTACGTGTGCAAGACAAAACGCATTCGTAGCCTCCTATTATGGTCATGTTGCCGGATGATGATCGCCTCCTTTTCGATTATTCGAAAGGGTATTACGCCTTCACTTGTGCCCAAATAATGCATATATGCAATGTGACAACATGATCTTCGATCAGCAGTCGCTCTTGCTAAAGTGTACTATTGTTTTAGAGTGCTGAAGTGATTGAATTTTCAGGTGAGCTTACTCATGATGATTAAGTATTATTTTCAAATAGCACTTTTCAATCAACCAATATCACGATGGTCCTCAAAAAATTGAAATGCCTAAAGCAGCAGAGCACATTTCGTGATAGCGGTTTTTACAGCAGTAACGTATAGTATCGCTTGCGTGAAACTTAAAGTTGTTAAAACAGGTTTTAGCTCACCCGGTTTTCAACGGAGCAAATAAAACTATAATCTAATATTAGTCTTGGATACTAGTCAATTGACGGTTTCCGGCAAAAGAACTTCTTAGATTGAGATGACATCTCTATTTATCCAGACTTAAGTTGAACACCATTTCACTATGTAGCCTCCAACACTAAGAAAGGGACAAGGATTTTGACTTTGCCACTAATACAAGTTCTTTGTGTATTTTTTACTGTAAGATGCTTCGTCATTTCATTCATAATCGTTTTGAGGATCAAACTAAGTTATCTAGATCTTCTGCTCTCCCTTAAACTCAACATCCACTAAAATCTCACTCTCACCAACGCCACTCATGATTTTCCCATCTCCTACCTTTCTCAAGCCTTTTCCCACAAAGACGCCCATAAGCTCCCCTATTTTTGGCCCCTTTTGCTCCACTCTATACGCTTCTACAGAATCCCTTCCCACCACATTTAAAATACCGTCTTTGAAACTTGCGTCGCGCACAGGCATCCCAAACTCTAAGAAAAATGAGCGCGTCAAGCTCCCTGCATTACTGCACACAAGGGCAATCTCACTGAATACAACCAAATACTCTTGTCCCATAGCAAATATACTCACCGGTTCTGAGCGCTGAAAACGTCGTGCGGTCGCTCGGAGCAGCTCATCAGCCAGAGTATCAGAGAGTGCTTTGAAGTAGTTTGTATTTGGAAGCGTGCTTAGTATATCGTTATGTAGCCGTAGGAACCCGCTCCCCTTCAAAGGTATAAACACCTCCCATCCTGACATAAATACACGTTCTGCAGGATCAGTTAACTTGAGCGTGCGCCACTTGTGTTTCGTTCTCGGAACCTCTACAACTTGTTTCCCGTCGTTCTCTATCTCGCATATTCTCACACCCTCTCTGGTGGTGTACGCCAAATGCGAGCCGTCCTTGTCCACGCAAAAGTCTAGAACGTCCCCATCACCAATCTGCTTCTTTTGAACATACATCCCAGACTTCGCGCCTGCAGTCAAGAGCTTCTCAAAATCTGCAATATAAAGAGAGTGTGCTATCAAAAGAACTACGGCTCTAGGGCTGGAGAGATAGCCAATTTTCCTCCCATTTTGCACCCCAGATACACGCACCCAAGCAGTTCCCCGCTCTACACACATGCAGATACCAGTGGTACAAAGTGCCAAGATAAACTTGGCACTTCGGTACTCCACAGTGCATGCACTCACAACAGCACCATGCTCCACATTACGAGCCTCTAAACACTTGATTGCATCACTGTCGTAGAAGATATCATCCTGTGAGCGTGCTTTCCCTGGAAGGTCTTCAAACCGGCCGAGAAAAGTGCCTTCAATTCCCGCAGGTCTGGCAGCTCTACGAAGTGATGTGATAGTGCCGTCAATCTTTTCAAAAGCAAAAACATATATCTTTGTATCCGTGTTGATACCTTTGATTTTATAGCGCGTTGCATTCTTTGGTTGCGTGGTCTCGGATCTGATAGTTATGCTATTTCGCACATTGCGCACACGTGAAGACCGCGACGCCATAGCGTATGCATAACGTGCTAGAATAGGTGTATACTGGAGTAAGTAACGGTGCCGCGGCGCGTCTCTTCGAGTTACGAGCACGGCATCTGAAAAGAGGAATATCACCAAATGTTCATCGTTTACACCCTTTGCAAAAAATCGGCCGAAAAACAGAGCATTTTCGGGTAATTTGTATGTGAATTCACCCTTCTTGATACGCTTGTAGTACTCTGCAGTTTCTGAGGCATTTTGTAACGCGTTCAACTCCACAATCAAATCTTCCATTTGGTCTAGAACCCTCTTCTCCTCATCTGCAGGCATATCGTATTTTATGAGACTTTTATAAAGCCGCTCTATGATATTCTTCACTGTGGAAAGCTGTAAGAAATAGCTCTTGAACAACTTATCATATCTGCCGTGCTGCCGAGCACGAAAATCCTTTTCCCAAAAGTGGAGAGGCGAGTTTTTCAAGGCTTCAAACTCAAGAACACATGAAAGTCGTACCTTATTGATCAAGTCCTTTTTGTAGTGCTGCGCTGCCTGAGTGAGCCAATCCAGAAGCGGTCCACAGTAACCTTTTGTGATATTTGTTTTCTGTGTTTTAAGCACCTCTTTTAAAGGCTCTACAAGTGCCGTTCTTTGGATACTGATAATCAGCTTAAGAGGGAGAGTAAGAAGGTCTGTGAGCTGATCCAATTTTGTGTAAGTTGAAAAGCTAGATGACTTGCCAGCAAGATCGTTCAAGCATTCTTCGTAAAACATTGAATAGTCGCTGTACACTTTATTGACATGCGTTATGAGTTCGAAAAGAATAGGTTGGATTGCAATGTCTTTCCTGCTCATTTTTTCCAAGTCTGCGGCTCTTAGGTCCCAATAGTGATCCCACAGTACGTTTGTGGGGTAAACCGGTCGGTCTTTCTCCGAACGGTCAGTTCTCTCGACGAACTGGCACGACAAATCGTAGCACCCATATATGAGAGAATTGTGGAAGTGGTTTTCTGCTGTGGAGTAGCAAGGTGTGAGCATAGGAAGAACCCCGCTTACCGAGGCCTCATCGTCTATGAAATACAGATCAAAGGCTTCGACTATTACTCCAGCAGAGACAAATGCACAGAAAATAGCATCAACTGCCATTCCCACAGTGTCATCATCTATCTTGCGATAGAAGAATTTAACCAAACTGAATAGAAATCCTCTGAGCAGAAACTCGTCAAAGAGAGTACACTCTAAAAGACTAGGGAGGGATGTAAGCCAAGAGAAGATACCAGAATAAGACCACGCCTCTTTACAAGTTAAAAGAATCTCTCTGGTCAAAAGAGGGTTGTCCGTTTGTGTGTTTTGGATATTAGAAAATAAAGCTTCTCTTTTCGTAGCGCAGTGAAGAACTACCTCTGGTTCTGCGGTTGGTAGAAAGTTCGACATAAGCTCATTGTCGAGATTTACCATTAACTCCTGGGAGAGCTTGTGCTCTATGTTTGATTCGTAATCTGCTTTAGGCACAATACTCTCTTCTACAGACACAGGATCCCAAACATTTTCCTGATACTTGACAACTTCAGGGTCTGGAGTTGGCACATGATTTTGAAAACGCGTGTTATTTGAGATGACCTCAGAAACACGACTAGCCTGACTGAACAGTTCAAGATCTGGAATGGGTCTAAAAACTGAATACGGTACAGGGTCTGAAGCGCTAAAATTAACGATAGGACTATAGTCTGAAGGGGGAATCTTGAAGCTTGTGTGAGGACCAGAGCTGGGTTCGGCAGCTGAGAGCGGATCCGGCTCTGAGTATAGGTTGTGTTTCTCGGAGTAGGCTTGAGGCTCTGTAACGGCTATGAGATTTTGGGACTGATCTGCGCCGCAAAACGTGTAGAGATGGTTTGGTATAGAGGACTCTTCAATGGCAGAAGACGGTTCGTTAAGAGAAGGAGAGAGATTCTGGTTGCACTCTGGCTCTTTTTCTGGGTAGGGCTTGGTGGGGACTGCTGTAGATATTCTAAATGAGTTATTCTTCTGCTCAGTCTCCAATAGAGATTTGGAGACATACTCAGATAAAGACTCGGGGGAAAGAACAATTTTGGGAATCTCCCAATGTTCCGTGTTGGGCTCCACAAGATCAGAAAAGGAACTCATCTGCGGGTAGTCATGTAGATGTCAAAGTGACTAGATCGATTTAATCGATGCATCTTTAAGTGCACGTGCAGAACACAAGAAAGTGGTACACGACATATGACCATAATTGATTCTAAATCATAATGAGCGTGTCTCTATTTGATTCATATACATTTATATCATGTTCCAGTATGCCAATGTAAGCACGAGATGTCAGACCTATATCAAAACGCACTGTATAGGCTTCCAATATTTGAAAATGTTACAAAATATGTTTCGAACGATCTTTATTTTTACGTATCTCGTTGAGACACTCTAAAATACATCTATCAAGTTATAATAAACTTTAAAGACCTTCAACATACACCTGAATACCAAAAATAATGGAATGGATCAGAAATATCGAATCAAATTAATAAAATCAAAATTCATAAGTCATACACTATATCCCTCATACTAAAACAAGCTTGTTGCAACCTCATAAAGGCTCATCCAATATTCAGAGCTACCTTCTCAGCCTGATTGGTCTGCTTCTGATATACTTCTCTTGGCTTCTATCCAAGTCCTCGAAAAGATCGTCCCTAATTTTCTTAGAGTGTACGAAATTGCACATTCCACCTCTAGCACAAGAATTTGTGAAGTGCTCTTTACAGCAACTCAGTTCAAAGTTGCGAGCCATGCACAAGTCGCAATATATAGGTCTCCCATCATACCATCGCCCGTTGAAATTTTCCATCACTCTTTCAGCCATTCTCTCATCAGAAAACTTTATATACACGTTCCCTTTCAAATGATCACTCTGGTTCTCGGAAATCATGAAATCTTCCACTCGAGCTCCTAGTAGCACACACTCTATAAATATATCTTCAAAAAAGTGCTCAAAATGCTCCTCTAACTGTTCTTTTGTTAGGTTTTTGTCTTTGGGTGTATGGTAAAAATTCTGGCACATAATCGTTCGCGAAGAGGTGGCCTTTATATGCTTTCGAGAACACTTATCTCCATGACGACAGGCACCTATCTTCTCGTAGAAAACACAGATATTGCGGTCTCTAGACATATTAGACTTGGTGATTAATCGACTTTGGCATAATTTTGAATAGTTCGCGTGCGTTTAGCAAGTTCCAGAAGAATCGAGGACTGTAAGCATATATTTCATAGTATTGAATATAATGAGTGAGTATTAATTTCTACAGTGAAATGATGGTTGTATCTATTTACCTTTCGAATAAATTCAGTTAGCCCATGTAGTATACAATCACACCACAAACAATATAGCTGACTATCAAAATGGAGCCGGTGGCAAAGTAGGCCTTACCGTTCAAAATACTAAAGGAAGCCAAAATCGACGCAGCTAACATAGCTTCACAATACACATTCTCATACAAATATGTGTAAGGAGCGCTGGTAGCGTGGGCAATCAAAACCAAAAATGGAACAATAAAGAAGTTGATCTGGATGGCAGAACCAACAGCCACATTCATAGCCAATTCCAAATGACCCTTGTACGCCACCACGATGGAGGTCACATGCTCTGCGGCGTTACTGAAGATCGGAATCAAAATCACCGTGATGAACTTTTTTGGGATATGGGTTTCTTCAGAAAACTCATTCAACGAGTCCAAAAGATAATCAGAATTAAAAGAGGCCACAACAGTGACCCCCAAAAGGAAAAAGGAGTATATGAACACATCCTTAAAACGGATAAAAAAAGAGAGTTCTTCTACCTTCTCCTCATCCCGTTCGGCTGGAATAATCTCTGGGCCTGTGTCCTGTTCTGGAGACAAAGTAGCCTCAGAAATGCCGGTCTTGTTACTTCTTGTTCCAACAGCCGTGTTGGTTTCAGACAAAGCAGAAATAATAGAGCCACTTTCCATTCTATTGGTTTCAGAGAAACGCACGATGGACCCATTTTTTAGCTCGTTCTTCTCCTCGTCTCTTGGCTGATCACCAAGAAGCTTTCTGTGCTGGTACGGGATAATCAAATAGATCACGTACAAAAGCAAGTGCAAAACAGCGAGACCTGTAGAAAGGTTGATGATAGACTTGCTTGGGTTTGCGCTGGAGCTTCCCTTAAAGTTAGAAGTGTAGCTCGAGTCGTAGTTCAAAGAGTACACAAGCTTGAACACAAACCCGGAGAACACCATGAAAATGACATTGAAGTAACAGTTGAGTCTGTTAAAATTCAACTGTCTTTTGTTGAAGGCTGCAAAGAATAAGGCGCAACCTAAAATCAACTGGGTTGTGGCCAACCAAGAGCCCACCATAGAGCCTTGAACCGTGTCCAACTGGCCCTTAAAAAGAGCTATGATGGAGAAGATCAACTCAATGGCATTACCAAAAGTAATATTCAAAAGAGAACCGATCGTAGGGTTGGTCAACTCAGCCAAGGTCTCGGTGAGATAACTTATGATTACGGAGATTGGGATGATGGCCAAAATATTAAACACGAACACAAGAGTGGTTTGTTCTTTAGCTACATTTCCCATAACAATGCCCGCAATTATGAAGGGGTACAAGATGGAAAAATACCCGGCGCTACCCAAAACTTCAATAACCTTGTACTTTTCGCCAAACTTGTCAAACCAATTTTGGAAGTTCACAACGTAACAAAATGGAGGGTAGCTGTCAAAACGCGAAGAGAAGCGGCCAACTTTGGCCTTGATTTTCTTAAGTCGTTTGTGTTGATGTTCATTGTCTTCCTCATCGTCAAAAATAGACGGATAACGCGAAAGTTCATGTTGAACGTGAATCGACACAAGTCTCAGGATCTCATCCTGAGAAATACTGGTATAGGTGGAGAGTGCAACGGATGCTGCTTCTGGAGTTACGTCCTCGGAACTGACATCGTGACTGGGGGGTGGTTCCATAGAGAGTAAAAAGCTTGTGAGTGGTGGGCAAAAGAGGAAGCCTGAGACCCTTTTTATAAGTCACTTATAAACTGTGCGTCACTTCGCGTTAATATGCATAGAGTTGCATAGAACGCTGCGCCTCTGACGAATGAGTGGTACAAAAATGCCGATTTATCTGGGATTAATGGGATTGCATGTTAACCGAGATGTCAAATGTGATATATATAATTACTGCTCTTATATCAGTTTGCTTGATATCTTTTTTTTCGGGCCTCTACCGCTCAAGATCACACAAAAAGTTTGCTCTCCACCTAAAATGTCAAAAGTCGGCATGAAATTACATCGGCACCGTTGAAAAAAGCATGTCCTACTATTTTCACAAATTGTTACATCATCAAAATTGTTCAGAGCAAAAACTTGAACCTGTCATGATCACAGTGTCACGAATGTTGGGCCCGATTACTAATCTATTGATGGAAGTTCTTGAAGATGTGTCTGTAAGTAGGCCTTGCTTGGCTGCATTTCTTAATTGCCCCTTTTTTTCCAATTTTTAAACTGATGTGAAAAATAAGGACTGTGTTACTTCACTTTTTGATAGTCAAGCTAAAATTTTTGCAATTAAAAACTTGACAAGACGCTAAAATTCCCAAATGACTTCAAAATTCATGACCGTAAAAAAAACTCAGGTTGCCGTCTGTCTGTAACTATCTGTTGGGCTGTTTGGCTTAGAACTTCGCTAGTGTTAAGTCCAGCGTCCAGCCATCATGGTTGTTATTGTTCTTACCAGTATTGGTCAAGGCTTACTGATTGGAACTTAATTTAAGTATGATGGTAACGCTCTGCACGCTTCAGTGGTAATCCGTCTTATGCCTTAGATGAGTAGCCTCGAAAGTAAGAAAGTCCCTAAAGTTTATCACCTCACGCTTGTTATTTCTTAACAGTAACAAATAGGACTATGTTTAGTAGGATTGCTGGTTTATAAATTTCCCTCTACGTTAATTTATGGAGAGGTCAAAATATCGAACAGAGCCTGCACAAACCTTGCTGAATGTAGCTCGCATCCTCAAAATAATTTAAATTAAGGATTAAATAAGTGTCTGCTCTGAGCTTCGCTCATTGACAACAAGGTATGCCAACTAGCAAGGAACATACCTTGAGTCTTGCGAATAGGACCTTGTTAAATTTGGAGAGATACAATCTATAAAGACAAGCGCTTTCTAAACAAACATGAACAATTGGCCGTTCTTAGTTCCTATAGCGAAAAAAATCCTCCACGAGTTGATTTGACTTCTCGGACTCCATTTCCTGTCGGACCAATAGTATCAATTTCATTCTGTTCAATTATTGGCATTCATATATATAAGAAGAATCATAGTTTCGAGCACATTGCTCCACAAAGGAATCTTTAGGCAATTTGCTTGGCAACCTCACTTTGTCGCTGATGAAAGAGATGTAAGCGCCATATTCTAACTAATTGTATCAGAATACACATCTCAAACCATGAAGGTAACCACATCTGACTTATCGCCGCCCAGCATTAATGTCAAGTAACATAAACAATAAAGAAATGACACCCAATTGCGAGATGTCGGAGATTGTGGGGACGAGCAAAATGCACCCGATCATGTATGATTACGTCGGCGATTAGGTCGCGTAAACGTGTTTGATCCGAAATGTGGGGTACCTTAGAACCTGCTTTAAAAGTAAGTACCAGAAGGGTGGCCATGCTGAGGCCTCAAGGGTAGTAAGACTTCGCGTACATATATACACTCAATTCTACAAGTAATTATAACGTTTATTGCGAAAACATACTACCAATATACTGTGGTAATACAGGGATTCATGGGCGTTCTTTAAACGCATTCATGGGACGCCCTCCAACGTTTACACGTCGTTCAAGTCCAACACGTATCTACCCAAGATCTTGCCTTGCTCCATCAAGTCGTACACCTCAGGCAATTCTCTCAATGGCACAATCTTGATAGGTGACTTCACCATTCCATCGGCAAAGAACTGAATAGCTTCTCTAGTATCAGCTCTGTTACCAACATAGGAACCCTTGATAGAGATGGATTTCACCACAGCAGAGAACACACTAGCAGAGACCACAGCACCAGCTGGTAAACCAACAAGCACCACAGAACCACAAGCTCTCACATAGTTACAGCTTTGAGCAATCGCCTTCTCGGAAACAGAAACGTTGATGACGCCATGGGGTCCACCCTGAGTCACCTCCTGGATTTCCTCCACAAAATCTTTGCTGGTGAGGTAGTCGACGTATGCTTCGGCACCAAGGGACTTGCACAACTCAGCCTTTTCCGCCCCTCCGTCGATGGCCAAGACCTTGAAACCCATCGCCTTTGCATACTGAATTGCAAGGGTGCCAAGACCACCACCGGCCCCCGAGATTGCAACCCACTGGCCAGGCTCAAGGGCTGCTGTCTTTAAGGCCTTATAGACAGTGACACCGGCACAAAGAATTGGAGCAACCTTAGCTAAATCGGTTCCCTTGGGAATCAGAGCGGCCTGAAGTGCATCAGCAGTTGCGTACTGCTGGAAAGAACCGTCGTGGGTGTACCCAGAGAGGTCAGCTTCCGCGCAGTTGGATTCATTGCCCTGCTCACAAAACTCACATGCCTGGCAAGAGCCGTTCAACCACTTAATCCCAGCATAGTCGCCGATCTTGAAGCGAGTCACAGCACTGCCAATGGCAACAACTTCACCTGCACCTTCATGGCCTCCGACAAGGGGAAGTTTGGTCGGAAGGGGCCAATCACCCTTCCAAGCGTGAAGGTCTGTATGACAAACCCCAGAGTAAGCAACTTTGATCAAAATCTCGTTTGGTTTCGGAGTCGGAACGGGAATGTCCTTGTATTCCAAGGGACCCCCATTTTTCTCGAAAACGAAGGCTTTCTGGGTGGCCGGAAGCGCGAACCGAGGGAATACAGAGCTCAGAAATAAACGCGTTTGAAATCTTAGTTTGAGCATTGTTGCAGGGTGTGTGTTACTTTGTGATTGAGATCTGGCGTATTAATAAATGGGTAGAAAAAAACAGGTGAGATAAATGCAGGAGACATGTGGCATATGCGGTACTACAAAAGGACTGGCCAAGATACCTATCTCATTGTAGCGAACCTGGCTGAGAAGCTGAATTGAGTTAGAAACGGACCCCCGTCTTGGTATATGAGGTAATGTGCGTGAATGCCCCGCACAGGGGGTGAACTGCGAGTTTCGGGGGTCTGACAAGCAGCCATGCATGAAGGAGGGGTACGGATAAACAGGGGGGTGAGGAGGGGGTGGGGCGGATAAAATGCTCCTACAAACGTTCAATTTACGCCATTAAAGCCGCTTTTTTTACAAATCAATCATGCGCTTTCTTTTACTAGTATATACACTTAAAGCAAGGCAGCATAAACGCATCTAGATTGCTTATTTTTGAAAAAATGCACTCTCAGCCGTGCAACTCCGAGACGGAAAAACAGAGTACCGGAGTCCCCAACAACAATCTCCACTCGAGGTATATAAGGTCCGGGCCTGCCTGGTATAATCATCCATTCCAATGTCTGCTCCAGTTATCCCAACAACCCAGAAAGGTGTCGTCTTTGAGAAGAGCGGCGGTCCTTTGGTATACAAGGACATTCCTGTTCCTAAGCCAAAGCCAACCGAAATTTTGATCAAGGTGGCATACTCCGGTGTCTGCCACACTGACCTCCACGCCTGGAAAGGTGACTGGCCATTGGACACCAAGCTTCCTCTCGTTGGTGGCCACGAAGGTGCCGGTGTTGTGGTTGCCAAGGGTTCTGAGGTGACCAATTTTGAGATCGGCGACTTGGCAGGAATCAAGTGGTTGAACGGCTCTTGCCAGTCCTGTGAGTACTGTGAGCGTGGATGGGAGCCAAACTGTGACAAGGCTGACCTCTCCGGTTACACTCACGACGGCTCTTTCCAGCAATATGCTACTGCTGACGCTGTCCAGGCCGCCAAGATCCCTAAGGGAACCGATTTAGCTGAGGTTGCTCCTATCCTCTGTGCTGGTGTCACTGTCTACAAGGCCTTGAAGACCGCCGACGTTAAGCCAGGGCAGTGGGTCTGTATCTCTGGTGCTGGTGGTGGTCTCGGTTCTCTCGCCGTGCAGTACGCTAAGGCCATGGGCTTGCGTGTTGTCGGTATCGACGGGGGTGAGGACAAGGGAAAGTTGGTGAAATCTCTTGGCGGTGAGGTATTTGTCGACTTCACCAAGGAGAAGGACGTTGTGGCTGCTGTCAAGAAGGCCACCAACGGTGGTCCACAAGGTGCCATCAACGTGTCTGTCTCTGAGAGAGCAATCTCCCAGTCTTTCGAGTACTTGAGAACCATGGGTACCGCCGTGCTTGTTGGATTGCCAGCTGGTGCTGTTGCCAAGGCTGAGGTGTTTGCGGCTGTGGTGAAGTCTATCTCTATCAAGGGTTCTTACGTTGGTAACAGAGCCGACACCGCCGAGGCCCTCGACTTCTTTGCCAGAGGCTTGGTCAAGTCCCCTATCAAGATTGTGGGCTTGAGTGAGTTGCCAAACGTCTTCAAGTTGATGGAGGAGGGTAAGATTGTTGGTAGATACGTTTTGGACACTTCTAAATAAGCGTTTTGTGAGCTCGAGCAGCGAGAGCCACAAAGCTGTGTAAATAGTTTGAAGCTTGAGCAACGCGAGAGCGAATGAAGTTATGTTAACTGATCTGTAGAACTATTAGCATTACTGATAAAAGTATTGTCAAATGGGTTGATTTCTAGAAAACGATACCTAGCCTTGAGTAAAATCGATAAGATAGTTGCATAATTCTATGTAAGTGTCTTTCTTGATACGACCATAGCTCTATATGCTTCAAGCATGTCGTCATTGAATGCTTGCGCAGGGGTATAAGGTGCAGCAGGCAGCCCGTAAATCCGACTAATTTTTCTCCCGGCATATACAGATTACAAGTACGACGGACCAGTGGATCAATTTTTTTTTTTTTTGAGTCTCGTCATATGGCTGTCATAGGTGCTTCATGGAGTTAGCTCGGAGTAGGTGGGGCTGTACATAAAGTTAACCTCAAAATCTGAACTCCGAGGCCATAGCTCGGCAGCTTGCATATACGCCGATACACACGGCAAATGAAATTGATCTTGCCTTAAGCAAAAAATTGCCCTTTCAAACATTCCCTTTACGGCTGTTTGTAATCTGAACTAATCTAGGAGAATCTTGACATCCCCGGCCGGATATCCGAGCTGCTGCAAAAGCATAATTGTCGGACAGCGGTTTTGCATCATCTACTTTGATTCATAGAGTACTATAAGTTGTAATATTATCAATCGCTTTATATTTCTAGTATCACTATTTTGTTTGAATTGTTACCGTACTTTGTATGCTCGATAAACAATGGATTGAGCCCATAAGATTACAGCCCTCGGGCTCCGAGAACTCAATTGAATTAGAAAACATCATACTTACTCAAACCATCAAATACGTAATATGTTGATCTCAATACGTATCTAGTTAAATCATGATGCTTGAATTTACGAGGTATGATTGAAAACAATAAAGTAGAATAGCTTTTGAATTCTGCTGAGTGTCTTACTGTTTGATCAACAGATTGAAGAATTAGTAGACAACGCAGGTTACTTGGCATAAGTACGATCTCCTGATTTGACGCCTTGAGTTCTTAGCTCAAAAATTTTGCCGAGCTCTACAGTTTCTAATCTCGTGTCAGACTGTTATAGACAGAGCGAGTCAAAGTAAGGTAATTCAAGGAATACATAGAAAGTTTTATATTGAGTTCATCGAAGATGGTCCCAATCGTTCGCATTCTTTAGGCAAGTATGATAATCCAGATCAGCTGAAAGTTCTACAAATCTAAACGAACCATAAATAGCAAATCAAGAGAGCCATGCTAATATAAGTCTAAATAGAGATCTTATGTTGACAAGGTAATGACGATAAGAAGTAAAGGCTGGCTGACATCAGGTCAAAGAACGGAGGATTGGATATCGCATCGGTAAAAAATAGAAAATCATTATAGAGTAACATCATTAGCGAGTGCATGGAGTAGACAGAAATCTACGAGCATCTGTGTTTCTTGTAGTCGTACTTGCTGAAAAAGTCCTTCCCACAGTTTTCACACTTGTAAGGTCTTTTGAACAAGTGGATGCGATCTCTATGGGCCTCCATGTTCTGTTTCAGCACAAAGCCCTTTTGGCAGAACTGGCACACAAAGGGCTTTTTATTAAGGTGGTTTCCATTGATATGGTTGGTCCACAACTGTTTAGTGGTGCAGGTCTTGGGACAGTAAGTGCATTGGAAAGGCCGGATACCACTGTGGATGTTGGCCACATGGCTCGTCAAGGAGCTCTTCAACACGAACTCCTTATCACATTTCTGACACTTGAATTTTTTCTCGCTATTCATATTTCTTTGCCGCTTCTTTTTAGGAGGCTCTTCCACAAGCTGTTGCTGAGGCTGCTGAGGCTGTTGCTGAGACTGTTGCTGTTGTTGTGGTTGTGGTTGTTGTTGCTGTTGTTGTTGTTGTTGTTGTTGTTGTTGTTGTTGTTGTTGTTGTTGTTGTTGCTGCTGCTGCTGCCGTTGTTGTGGTTGATGTGGTTGCTGTTGTTGTGGTGGTTGTTGTTGTTGTTGTTGCGGCTGTTGTTGCTGTTGTCCACTATACTGAGTCCCGGGGAATAAATTACCCATCATGGGCGACCCAGGCTGTTGACTCAGTTGATATGGAGGTACAAACTGGGCACCATCGTCTGGGCTCTTGATCTGCGTCATGATAGGGATAGGTTGACGGAACTGTGGTCTTTGGGCATATTGTTTCTGGAGCATTGGGTTTTGCGAAAGCGTCATATTCATGTTAGCTATGTTCAGCATATGAGGGTTGTTTGTGAGGGGCGAGATCGGGTTGTTATTGCTGTTTTGATTTGGGTTCTGGTTTTGTCTAGACTGATTCTGGCTCTGGTTATGGCTCTGGTTATGGCTCTGGTTCGGGTTCTGGTTCGGGTTCTGATTCTGGCTCTGATTCAGGTTCAGGTTCTGATTCTGATTCTGATTCTGATTCTGATTCTGATTCTGATTCTGATTCTGATTCTGATTCTGATTCAGATTTTGATTCTGGTTCTGATTCTGATTACCGTTTCCATTGGTTCCATCATCCTCAGATATCCCATTATGAATTCCTGTGATTGCATGGTTCATATTGGCTAGGCCGATACCATGCATACCACCTCTCTGTACCACATGCCGGATGCCATGGGCAATACCATGTCCAACGGCTTGATCCTGGATCGCTTGGCCCTGGATCGCTTGACCCATCTGGCCCATCGCGTTCAGTTCATACACAGCCAACCGTTCTTGGAGCCCCTGGATGAAACGATCACGCTCCTCAATCTGAATATCATAGGTTCTCCTCATAGACTCCACATACTCGTTTAAAGATTGTATTTTGGCCTTTTGATTTTCAATTTCCTGCTTGTAGTAACCAATGAGATTGTACTCGCTAACCGTGGGCTGGTGCTGACTTTGAGAAACCAGTCCTAGATGGTCAGACATCCCTTGGCGGAAGTCTGTGGACATTTCTGTCAAGAGTCGTGTTCTCTTTTGGGTACAAGGGTTAAAAAATGAAGTAGCACTTAAGTTTTTTTGCTATTTTTTTCTATTTTTTTTTGTGTGTTTTTTTCTCCTTTATTTTTTCCGATGGCATGAATCGCTGATTACTCGTATTTATATCACCTTGCACTGAGTAACTTCCGGGATTATGCGATATTACTTAAACAACTCTTTTTAAAACTTTGCGAATTTAGTGTCTAGAATGCGCCTTTCGAAGAATTTTCGTGGTGTCATGCTGCAGTGATCATCAAGCGTTACGGAAAGATATGGCCAATGTCCTACAAATTACGAACAGAAGAATTTGATTGAGCTCTACGAAATCCCTTATAGTACAATAACCTATGTATAAATTCTACGTCACACCAAGAACATAAACCGGTAGATATTTTATTGTTTGACTTTTGTTTGAAAAATGTTCACTTACAAATAAAGGCCTATTTGAGATATAGCTAGTAGAGCAACATCTGCCCAGATATGAAAGTTGACCGCTAAACAGCAACAACTCTCTTCTCAGTATTCTCTTTAGGAGCGAAAACTGTGACGTAGTCTCTGCTATCTCCAGTCTCCTCGTCAATCACAATATCGGCAACCACAGGCCTATGATCACTGCTATAAACTCCGTTAAATTCAGAGTGCAAGATGCCGTACCCTTCTACTTGCAAACTGTACCCCTTTTCAGCTCGCTTTCCCTCCTGTTCGCACCAAATGTAGTCAATCAACTTGGCTCTCTCTCTGATACCGCCGTCAAAACCTGTATATGTGGGGCCCATGTAATGCCCATACTTTGAGATTTTGCCTTGTACAATCTTGCTTGCGTCATCCAAGTACTTTTGGGCAATCTGGTAAGGCTCATCTACAGGCTCTGTGTTGAAGTCCCCACCCAAAAAGCACGGGTCACTGTTAACGTCACGCGTCTTTTCGATGATGAGCTTAGTGCTCTCTCTTCTTGCCTTCACCCCTTGATCATCAAAATGAGTGGAAAACACATTCACACCTTGGCCAGTAGCCAAATGCTTCAAGTGTACCCATGTGACGATTCGCTCCTGGCTCGCATCCCAGCCTCTAGAAGGTCGGTCAGGTGTCTCACTGAGCCAGAAGGTTTTGCTTTCCAAGAGGTCCCATTCGGTCTTTTTCCAGAAGATAGGACTATACTCGCCCTTTGTGATGCCATCCTCTCTACCAATACCGTAGTAGGTCCACTCGGAGCCAAGAAGACGGACCAAGTCCTCCACTTGGTTGTGGAGCACCTCTTGCAACGTCACCACTGTGCTCGTGCCTCTAGAGTTAAACCGAATGCTTGCGGCCACGTACTCGCGACGGACTGACCACGGCTTCTCATTCTCCCAGAGCGCACCGTTGTCGTAGCGGATGTTGTGTGTATATATTCTGAGCAGGGTGGGCTGGGGCGATGAGCTCAGAGGGCCGGGTGAGGAAGGGGGAGTGAGAGCCTTCTTGATGGAGTAGCCTGTATAAAGGGTCTTTATTAAAGAAAGCATGATTTTTCAAATAGAGCCTTGAAGTTTTTGAGGTTAGTTAGAGAATAGGAGAAAGCAATGTATTTACACACCTGCGGGGTGCATGGGAGGGGCTTCTAACGGCACGTGTCTGACAAGCGCTATGACCTCTAAGTACTTTAAAGATTTTGATAACAAGTAGATACGTATACTTTTTAAGCTAAATTTTTTCCTTGACCTCTCTCATTTGTGGCTTATTCGTAGACATGTCACGACGGCTGTAGATGTACTGTTACTCTAAAACCCGTTAGTCGTGCACTATTTTCAAGCCTAGAAGAAAAAAAAAGGTTCTTCAGAACCATCTGTTTGAGTTTCAGATTAGGTTCTCTAGCTAAATTGCGCCTTGAGAGTCTGTCCAGATATTTATGCGTGACACTTCAAGACTCAATTAAGTCTACAAACATTTGTCCTTCAAGCTTAAAGTAGATGCTATGTATATAAGAAATCGCTACAGATTCTAAATATGTCATACATCATTCACGTAAAATAATAGGGTCCCACATATATGCACACCCTAGATACCAGGAAGAATCAACATGAGCAAACAAATCCGCTCTCGAACTCCAGAAGTCAAAACAATCAAACTATATATACTTTCTCCACCCATTTTCTTTACCCTCTTTATTCCATCATCCAATCCATCATCTCATTAGTTGGTACATCACGAATGACTAAACACTATACAGTTCAGTCAATCAACCGATAGTCAAGACAACATCCAAAACTACTCATCCAAGTCATTCTTCAAATTGAATGTGTCATTCTCAATCTTTCCACTATCATCTTTCAAATTGTTAAACTCCTCAATTTTGGCGTCCTCATCCTGCAAATCATTCTCCACATTGAACGTGTCCCTCTGTACGTTGCTAGTCAGGTTAGAGCTGCTCTCGACTCCGCCACCCCCATTTCCCACATCTCTCTTGAAAAGCACGTCGAAATCGCCACTCTTCTCATCTGGGTACACAATGAACACCGCGTTGACACCATCATCTAAGTCATTCACTAAGTTGTATGTGTCTTTGTGGGCACCCTTGTAGTCACTGAGCTTCTTCTTGTGGGCCTGGTCCATTAACTCAAAAGTGTCTTCAATGAGCTGCTTGAACTGGCTCTCTGTAAGACCTTCTGGAATGGCACTCATGTCATATACCCCACCAGGATTCACACTTGGTGGGACCAAATAAGCGCTTCCAAAGGAGCTAAGTAGAACAATCGAATTCAAGAGTGTTGTAAAATGCATGTTTGCTCTATTGTTGTTAGATTTTTGAAAAAGAAGGATGCGATGAGGTTACCCGGCCTGTATCTTCCATTACAGAATCATGTAGAATATACTACTCTACTACTTATTGTATTCTCTTCTAGAATTCTTAGAAGCTACAATATGACAATCGTATGTTTAAATTAGTCCAGCAAGGAAAGCTGGTACCATTAATGTGTCTATTTTCTTAGCCCGAAGAACGACTCTGAACTTTCATTAATTCTCTTTTTGAAAGTAAGACTACCGGTTTTCTTAACTCTACCTATTTTGATCAAAGATTTCTGTTTCTGCTCTTGGAATTTCCTTTTTACAATATACCCATGGCCCGCCTTGGGCTGAAGCGTATTTGATTCTCTGGCTCCCCATATACGCTCCACCTCTTCGTTCTCAACACCAGTAACTTTATAGGCATCTGTAGAAAACATGAAGTCCATTATAAAGGCGCCTTTTTGTACATAGAGATCTGAGTATGCCTCTTCCAAAAAAGGTAGTTTTGAATGGAACTTTGTTAAAATCATGTCAATTTTACTTGCTAATGTGCTTTCCCGAAACTTTTTACTCACTTCAACCAACTCAAACAGTTTGCTTCTAATATTAAGATAGCAGGGCGTCTCTATATAAACAATGTTAGAATTCGTTAAAAGCCTTTCCAAACTGTCTTCGCTAGGACATGTTCCTTGTAACTTTAGCAAGTATAGCTTTTGTAATTTTCCACTCTTCCAAGCAGAGGAAAAGTTACGACAAACAGATTCATTATATGAAATATCTTCCAAACAGTTCAAGCTCAATCCCGTTAAGGAGCGCACATTTACAAGTCGTGAAAGTCTCAATTCTGTTTTATCATCGGTGGTACAATTTTCCAAATTGAGTAAGGTGTATTTTTGCAAAGCGTCGCGCTCTAATCCTTCGAAAAAATCGTCCAAGAGAATATTGCACCCAATCGTTTCGATCCGATGTTTTACACCTTTGACGGTAGCCTTATTGAGTATGTATCCTCTTTTGAGATTTCCGCCGTTCAAATTGTGGCATCTGAAATTGCGTTCCGTGCCAAAAATCCTCACAAACTTAGAGAAGCATTCAAAACTATCATGGTGTCTGATTAGGATTTCTTTCCATATGGGCCGCCAAACACCTTCCCACTTCAGAAACGCGTTCATGTGCTTTGTGCTCAACAACGGAGAGCATTTTGCTAACTTATGGACGCAGAGTGCTTTAAGAGATAGGGATCTCCTCTTTGTGGCAGGTTTCAACGATTTTTCCATTGCACTTCTTGGGGTTCTGTTATCATAAGTAATTTTTCTCCAGTAATAAAGATCGTTTAATGAAAATACTTCTGTTTTCGGTTCCGTGCTTTGTTCTGTAGTGTCAGATATTTCCTTCTCATTCTCTTTGTAGCGCCAAATACACCTCCTGCGAGCCCTGCGTTTTCTCGGTTTCGCCTTCCTCGCCATCAGTTCTCCTGTGACATGCAAGGGTGGCGGTAAATGAGTACCAAATGAGGTTTGTGTTAGACATTCTTTTATTATCTGTGTTCCAGTTTCGGATTCATGCATGAAATTTGGGGCAAACAAAAGCGTCCTTAAAGTCCGAAATAAACTTGAGACATGAATTCTACATTATCAAGATAGTCTGTTTTCTTATTGTTTACAACTCCTATACAAATATATCTCGTACTGTTTTGGCAATTACACTCTTGACAAGCAGATCTGAGGCAGTGCTTGAGACGTTAAATCTGGCTAACACAATAGACAATAAAGTATCCACACAAGTAAACGTGCCTAAAACGTACTCAGTATGAGTGATCAGTGCTCATCTCCTTGGTGGATCTACACCTTTTATGAGAAACAATATGCACAACGCTAAAGGCATAGAAATTGGTATCACTATAGTTGACGTTGTCATAAAAACTCAGTCAGTCAAAGAGACTACCACCGGCTGCCACCGTGAACCAACTTGAAAACCTCGCTTATCTTCTTCAAATCGTAGCCCTCAACCAAGCAAAGCTGAAGCAATACTCTAGCCTTCTGAGGATTAAGATATCCAGCTGCAATAGCTCCTTCAAAAGCGTACTCTCCTGAGGGTAAATTACTGATAGGGACGATCCCGTTAGCATTTCTAGTGCTGTATATTACAGGAATTCCCATTAGATTGCAAGCGTCTTTGAGCATCTTGTTCCCAGCGTCAGTCCATGAACCGGACCCAGAACCTGCCAATACCACCCCTTTCACAGACATGAGTGTAGCCATGTAGTGGTTCATGTTCAACAGCTGATGTCCGTAAAGAACAATTACATCTGGGAGTTGCTCATGATGAGTGATGTTATCAATCTTCTCAGAATGAGAAAAGAGACCGGAGATCGTGTGTTTGAAAGGGCTAGGGAAGAACCAATTTATTTGATCATCCACAAACATCCCCAAGGTTCCCTGCTCGTCATTCTTGAAAGTGTCCAAAGAATTCAGGTTAGACTTGGTGGCATAAACGCCAGAGAGGATACGATCGTTGAGTGTCACTAGAACTCCTCTACTTCTTGCACTGCTCTCACCAGAAACAACAACAGCAGTGTATAAGTTCATAAGCCCATCATAAGACATACTAGTACGAGGCCGCATACTTCCAGTGAGGCAAATAGGTTGCTCTATGTCTAAAGTGAGCTCCAAAAAGAAAGCGGTCTCTTCAAGAGTGTCTGTACCATGAGTTACGACGATACCCTGGTACCTGTCGCTCTGTAAGGCCTCACGGATCTCATTTCTGAGAGTGAGAACATGTAGAGAGGTCAACTCATTAGACCCAACGTTAAAAATCTGCTGGAAGGTCACATTGGCAATTCTAGAAAGTTCAGGAATATTATCAATAAGCTCATTTATCGTAATGTTTACAGAATAACCAGCATTACTCGTGGACAGGCTTCCCAGAGATACTATAGTCCCTCCTGTTGCAAAAATTTTTATTGCTGGAAAGTGCGAGTTGTCGTGAATTTGAACCACGGCTGTCTCGCTAAGAGTCACAGGCTCATTTGGCTGTGTCACAAGATCCATTGCTGGAAATTTTTGAGAGGACGAAAAATAGGAAACGGGGTCCCAAAAGGCAAAAACCGAGGCCAGTAGTAGCGGGATATAGAAAACCTTCATTTTAGCGATCTATGACTCCTTAATTGGCCTTTTCCTTAGCGTGATGAGGGCCTTGTATTATTTTTTTTTTCTCGCACGTGATCACCTCCCAACTGCAAAAAGTAAACATGATCCATGAAACGGATCCTTAAATGGGTTGTTTTGAATAGAAGTCAAGCTTTTGATCGAATTGCGGTTTTATAAATAAAGAAACTAATAAAAGCGATGTATTACGTAGTTATGTGATGAAGTCTTTTGAAGAACTGGTCGATTTTATTAATAACTATACATGAAATCCTCAATTATCGTTTTTCTTATGCATAATCCATCACTATTTTATTTTTATGTATGCTGCCCCAGTTACCATGGCATGCATTACTGCCCCAAGTGAACGATGGTTTCAAAGACTTTCGAATCCAGGGATTCCTAAGATATGCGTGTGTGAGATTCATGTAGCAGCATGATATATAAAGCTCGGCTATCCCTTGCTTTGATAATACTCATCCTCAAGCTCTTTACAATGGTTAAGCGTGTCTCCTTCAATGCAGTAACTTCCTCTAAGGAGTTCCATAAAGACCTTCCTGCTTCAGATGTCAAGGACACAAGTGCATCCCTCATAACAACAAAATGTCCCAAGCGTGTGAGCCGTGCAGCTCTTGCCCGTGCTCTCTACCAGCGTCGTGCTCTTCAGATGCTCTTTGCTCAGCGGTTGTACTTTGCACGCTTGAGCGCTCTCAGAAGATTCAGAATACAATACCAACAGAGACTATTGACTAGAAAGAATGTCGGCTCTGGCTACACAACAACCCCATTGATCCAAGATGTTTTCAAAGACGAGACAGTGACAGACAAAGAGTACGTCGAGGAGGAGTCCGAGCTCCACGCTGATGAAAGCTTAACATTGGACGAAAGCTGTAACCAGATCAGATCTCCTTTGTCTCCTTCTGGTTCTTACACCCAGAAGGCTGTTTATACCTTTTCTGCAAACCCATTTGCCCCAATCAGCGAAAGCATTCCAAGATCGTGTTACAAGGTAGACTCTTCAAGATACCAGGACTTGTTCGAATACAGCTTGGCAAAAAGTACAACCAGTGTTTAAAAGCTTGAAGACAAGCATCAATAGCATTTGATTTCAAACCGTTCAATTCTAATAGCATGGAGGTAATTCACGATGATTTTGTTTAGTAGTCCTTTTTAATTAGAACAATGTTTATAAAAGTGTGCCATACCCATAGTTAGCTTTCTGATTATTGGGTCTCACCAAAAAAGTTGAACATATGACATGTTTATCATTCAGAATCCGCAAACGAAAACACGAAACTACATGGGACCTACTATGCATATGATCTTACTGTTTGACTATTTATTTAAGCGCTTCTAAACGTATATATTGCACACTAATACTATTACAACCAGTCATATATGGCCAGTCGACTGGGGTATATAGTGTTGTTTAGAGTTAAACTATTAGATTGCAAATCTATTTATTAGAATTCACATCCCTACACCTTCTGAGTTCGACAAAGTATTGGAGTCTACATGTATTCTTTAAAAGACAAACACATGGTCGAACCCAAAGTCATTCACAACTTCCTTAGCCTTCTTCTTGAACTCAGGAGGTCCACATATCAACACAGAGGAAGAGGTGTCAATAGAAGAAGGCAAGCTTTCAATCAAATTCTCTTTAGTTAAAAGGCAATACAAGTATCTCAAATCCAATGTGTCTTTGAATTTGTTGACCTGGTCAAGCTCTGAACCCAACAAAACATCTTTCTCCGTCTTCAGATAGTAAATCAACTTGAATTGCATGGCCATTGGAGACTCTGTAATAATACGCAAAAAAGGAGAGATACCAGACCCACCGGCTATTAAAATAACTCTCTTCGAGCCTTCACAGTGATCAAGAGTCAAGTACTCACTTTCAGGAAATCTTCCAACGGGACCCTTGAACAGGACATTCTGGTGGATGCTGAGGCCAGCAAACTTCTTGGAAACAGTACCTGTAGGATACAGCTTCACGAGAAGATCAAAAAAGCCCTTGTCGTACTTTGAAGAAATAGGGGTATAATATCTCACGATGTCCTTCGCATTCTCGTCAATCTCCTCGCCGGCGTCAGACAACAGCTCAGGAGTAAAGCTACACGCAAGGTGGTGACCCAAAGGCACTTTGAGAGCCTCGTCCTCGTCAGAAAGCTTGAACCGATATATGGCAGAGTCTTTGGTTATGATGGTTTGGTCTATGAGCTCAAACGGCTTGAAAGTATTAGGCAGCATCTTCTTTCTGTTGTAAAAGAATTTGAGGTCCACAAGACGGTAGGCGATCAAAGCAGCAGCTAAACCTGCTCCATATACTATCTTGTCAAGGCCAAAAAATGCACTCCCGAAGACTATGAAGAAGCATGGAATGTATATCCCATGGAGAGGAGTATTTATGACCTCTTTAGGGTCTTTGGCAGCCATTGTTAGCGGTGTTTGTACTTGATAAATTATGTATAAGCAGAAGGAAAATTATACGTGGCACGTGATCCGGGGTTTGGAGGGCCAAGAAAATATCAAACTAATGGGCTCGAAAGCTGTCGAGTGTGTGAAGTAAGGTCGGCATAAGCTGAAAGGTGTACGTTTTGCTTTTAGTGTTTGCAATTTAGAATGCTATTTGATAATATTTACGATCGGTCTTTAATGGTGGAAGTGTCGTACTTCGCATTCTCTATACGCCTTCAAAGGTGAATTGGACTCGGCTTGAAGTTATTGAAGCATTTCCAGTCTATAACCACAGGCTGTAGCACTCGCAAATTCTCACGGCAGCCCAACCCGAAACGTTTCCCTTATGCATCAACTGCTCTTAAACATGAGCAGGGATAGACTCCCCTAGGATGACACTGGTATTTCACTTTTTTCTTCAAAAAGAACACCCCTCGTTACACTAAAAATTGCTATTTCTCCTGCTCTCGCTCCTGACTCATGCAGCGTGCTGCGTGCTCACGTGTCTGGCTGCATGGATCACCATGTAAACAAAACAGAAAAAATTCCAACATCCGTCCTCCTTAAACATCCCAGTGGCAATACAATGAGAGAAGTTATCAACATCAACGGTGAGTTCCCAAATTAATGTGACAATCCAAACTATGGGTGATCCATATCCACCAGGTTTTTCATATTTTTATTGGCTTATCTGTGTTGTTTATCTGGTGTTCCTGAACGTGTATTTTCCTTCCAAGTGCCTTTTGTAGTTAAAGCTTCCGTTTGATATCAAATTGGATAGCTATTTATCTATGCTTCTTACTCTTTCCTCATATTTTTGAGTCCCAAACGAGGCCAAATTACCACTATTCTCACTTCATGGAATATTTACATGCACATGAATCCACTCTGGCACATAGTTCCAACGCAAGCCTCGATAATTTATATATACTAACTAGTCGGCCAGGCCGGTTGCCAGATCGGTAACGCGTGCTGGGAGCTCTACTCGCTCGAGCACGGCATCGAGCCAGATGGATACCTCACCCCAGGGCTTGAGAAGCCTAAAGGATCTGAGGCCGGATTCTCCACCTTCTTCAGTGAGACCGGCGCAGGTAAGTACGTCCCGCGTACTCTTTACGTGGACCTTGAGCCTAACGTGATCGACGAGGTAAAGACTGGTCGTTTCAAAGACTTTTTCCACCCAGAGCAGTTGATTGCTGGTAAAGAGGACGCCGCCAACAACTACGCCAGAGGTCACTTCACTGTTGGGCGGGAGTTGTTGGAGCCTATCATGGATAAGTTGCGGAAGATGGCCGACCAGTGTGACGGTCTTCAAGGTTTCATCTTCAATCACTCTTTGGGTGGTGGTACGGGTTCTGGTTTGGGCTCTTTGTTGCTTGAGCAGTTGTCTGCTGACTACAGCAAGAAGGCCAAGTTGGAGTTCGCGGTGTACCCAGCTCCAAAAGTGTCCACCTCTGTTGTGGAGCCTTATAACACTGTTCTTTCTACGCACTCCACTTTGGAGCACTCTGACGTGACTTTCATGGTGGACAACGATGCAATCTATGATATATGCCGTCGTAACTTGGACATTGCTCGTCCGGACTTCAATCTGTTGAACACTTTGATTGCACAGACGGTGTCTTCTGTGACTGCGTCTTTGCGTTTCAACGGGTCTTTGAACGTGGACTTGAACGAATTCCAGACCAACTTGGTTCCATATCCACGTATCCACTTCCCATTGGTTTCGTACGCGCCGATCAGTTCCAAGGCTAAGGCCCTCCACGAGGCCAACCTGATCCCGGAGATCACCAACGCATGCTTCGAGCCAGGTAACCAAATGGTGAAGTGCGACCCACGCGCGGGTAAGTACATGGCCAGTTGCTTGTTGTACCGTGGTGATGTTGTCAACAGAGACGTTCAAAACGCCGTCGCTCAGGTCAAGGCCAAAAAGTCTGTGCAGTTAGTCCACTGGTGTCCAACCGGGTTCAAAATTGGTATTTGCTTCGAGCCTCCAAGCGTACCAAAGACCTCGGAATTGGCCCAGCCTCCCCGCGCTGTGTGTGTGCTTCTGAACACCACCGCTATCAGCGAGGCGTGGCACAGAATCGACCAGAAGTTTGACCTCATGTTCTCCAAGAGAGCCTTTGTGCACTGGTATGTGGGTGAGGGTATGGAAGAAAGCGAGTTCAACGAGGCCAGAGAGGATTTGGCTGCCTTGGAGAGAGACTACATCGAGGTGGGTGCAGACAACATGGAGGAGGACGGCGAGGAGTACTAAGCTGTGTGCGGTTGTCTCTGTGGCCTTTGTGCCTGTTTTTATTATGTAGCTAGCGAATCGATACCGATAGACCTTGTAGAAAGAAGTACCATCAATGTTATTTATAGTGTGTATCGTATGTGATGCACAAGCCTCAAAATGTCTATGCCCACTGTTAATTTCACTATAATCTGAGTCTTCGGTATTGTTGGCAATTTTCGAAGCAAACCACTCACGTCAGTCAACCGAGCCAAATTACCAGTTCGTCTTTATTTGTTACAATGTCAACTAGAATAGCATTGTTTGGTTTGCAAGTGATTAGTCACACCCTCCCCGAGACGATTTCTGGATAGGTTCAGGTATCTGGCGACAGTTTAACGAATAATATCAAAACAATGCTAGAACATAGAGAAGTCGACATTATTAAGATACTATCGGACAAACCAATTATACAGTCTTTTCTCGCTTTGGCTGAACGGTACATTTTGCATTTTTGTCAACCCATTAGATAGCTAATTGAATAGATTCGTCTATATACTCATTCATACACGATTAAATATAAACGCCTTACTAAATTTCATAAACAAACGTACTCAAACGGTAATCCTTCAAATCCTACAGGCAACAAAAACACTTTTGGTACACCAAACACTATTATGAGATATGGCTGCACCGTGAACTGAATATCAAAGCAAATGCAAGCGGCGAACTCTATAACGCACTAACGTATTATACTAGCCCTTCTGCGAGCCCAAAAATTCCACCTCACTTTCCGTTTCGTCAGACACTTCAATCTTCTCTCCATTCCCTACAAGAATGCCTCGAATGCCTCTAGAAGGCTCATTCGTCACCTGCTCTTCTTTATCGCTCTTGCCGTCGCCCGCAACAAGTATCATTCTATCCCCCGACTCCAATCCAAGATCATACTGTAGTTTGTGCTCCTGCTCCTGCCTCAACTCGTCCTCCTCTTTCTTTCTCTGAGCAGCATCGGTTATCTCGTAAGTCCTGGTTTCCTCATCAATCAACTCTACCTCCAAACCGCTCTTAGCAATCTTGTCAAAATCCTCATGCTTTAATTGCCACCCTAGCTCGTTGCAAAGGTACACTGCAGCCTGATCACAGAAGCCCAAAATCGACACGTCAAACTCAAAGTGCCGAACACTGTCCTTGTTGATCAATATTTGCGGCACGCTGTCTGGCACAAGCTGTACAATCTCGTTCACCGGTGCCACCTTCAAAGACGTACCAATACAGATAAGCAAATCGCACTCACGCACGTCTTCCCCAACGTAATTGTGGAACTTGTCTGGCAAGGACTCGCCAAAAAAAGTGATATCTGGCTTCATCACCCCGAAAGAAGGCTGACCGTCTAATGCACCACTTGCCTCCATTTTTTGTCTCTTGCCAGCACATCTTGGACAGAGAGCCAACTCCTTGCGACGAATTTCGGGAAAAATCGTGTCTCCGCGCACTTTGTAACCACAGCTCCGGCAAGTCGCCCCTGCAAAGCTTCCATGACACTGTATCACACGTTCGGGGTTAATGCCAGCCACCTGCTCCAAATTGTCAATGTTCTGTGTGTAATTCCGGAGAAGCTTGCCCTGCGCGTCAAGCAGTTGTATGAACGCATGGAGAGGCGTGAATTTGTGCTCTGGAGGCAACACCATATGTGCGATTTGATAGAAGATTGAGGGATCTTCTCTGAAGGTGTTTAAATCAAACACCTCCTGCGGGTCAGACAAATTCAACTCCGATAGCTTCGAATACAACCCTTTAGACGATCTAAAGTCCGGAATCCCAAGCAGAGTGGAGATCCCTGCGCCTGTAAGCACGATGATACGCTTGCTCTTTCTAATGCTTTCTATAGCCTCTTTCAACACGTCAGGGCCCGTAAAATTTAGCTCACGATTCGATAAGACGCGCTCCATCAGCTCACTGAGCCCACGAAGCGCACTGACAATTGTCTCATCGGTGGAGAGGTCCGGAGGGTAGTATCCCAAAAGCATTATAGGGCGCATAATATCTTCCAAAGAAGCTTGCTCGGGAAGATAGCGCTCGAGGAAACGCAGTCTGCCACGTGTGCGAAGGTAGCCGCGTGCTTCTGCAACGTCTTGTTCCAGGACAGGAAGCATACGCCCAGAGGGAGTACGTGCGGTGCGCAGTGCACTCATCATATCGTCTGGAGGGATCTCTTCGAGGCCCAGGTCCAGTGACTCGACAAGATACGGTCCCGTAAGAATATCGCCTCTGTCGGGTGAGGGGGGTAGGGGGGCAGGTGTTGCAGAAGAAGAAAGGGCCGATGCAGGGGCAGAGGGGGGCATAGAAGAAGAAGCAGAGGGGGGTACCGATGCAGTAGCAGAGGGTGACCCGGAGGGCGTGCCCAAGGCGTCGAGTTTCCGCGCTTTATTGGGGAACATCATTGATTTCAAAACACGCCTAGGCTCTTAGGAGGGTCAGGGGTAGGACTCTACGAGTTCCTGATGACCTTATTGTTATGCGTGCTATGCTGCGCTGATCAGTGCCGGTTCCTGGCTCGCTATCGGTCGCGTTCAGAAATATATTCTGGCGTGAAATGAAATAAATCTTTAAAAACGTAAAACGTGTATGCCAATGTAAAAGGGCTTCCTCCCTGTAGCGCTTTAGTTTGGGCCCCCTAGGCTTGTTGAACGTTGGCGGGGTGTATTTTTGCTGCGATTGCTTAAAATAGATTGCTGGAGGCGTACCACGTAAGTTGGTCGCGGCCGGTCACGCATATCTTGACAGCACATTTTTCTTGGTTCTTATGTGATTCAAGTAGTGCCGGTTTTCGACTAAGTCATTTATTGTCAAATTATAACGGTTTGCTTTTCAAATATATACACAACGTCTTTGAAAGACATGGCATCATCTCGAATACAGATTAGCTTTTGGAACTTGAAAAATTGTGAGTTGAAAATCGTACTTCTTTTAGATCTAATTAATCCACAAGATTAGAATTTTCAATTTTTGAGATTTTCAAAGCTACATAGTATATGTGTGGTATTTCAAACGTATCACACTTTAACATCAAGAGCAATGATTAACAGGCAAAAGTTCCTCCTTTCAGGGTTGCGGGTGAACACTTATGGTGAATAACAAGATGACCGTTTATATTTAAGTAGAATCGCTACTGTAAGGGTAGAAAAATGAATTTCATGAAGTTCAGTCAAATTTTCAAAATTTGTTACTCGTTCAATACCTCAATTTTCTCATAAACTATTTCATAACTAATAGAAGTAGGATGATTTTGCAAGATAGATTGATTGCTTACATTCACTTTATAACATTGAGAGTCTTTATCTGGTATTTTGGGTAATGGAACGTTGTGAAGGCAATTCAACTGCAAAAAGGATAGGGTGAGAACAAAAAAAGCGATGTAGTGGCTCAAGCGAGTTAATGAGTCCTATAGATGAATACACTTTAACCTTCAGTTTTATTTCTGATTATCTATACTTATTTTCGTTGGTATCACTGGATCTAACTATTAGATTCTTTGCAATCACGGCCACTATGTTTTTGAAGCGATCAAGATCTCAAAATTCAAACTCATCGCTGTTCAAAAACATCGTGATTTTCTATTTTGGTGCTTTGGGACTCAGCATGACTTGAGCCCAATGATGCACGTGATCTTTGAAGAATTTTGAGTTGCATCAAAACAAGCTCTCTCTCACCCAATAGACCCAAAATGTCAAAGAAGCCCATGAGACTTGTGAACCTCCCTGCGTTGAAGGTGAAAAAGCCAATCTTGCACAAACAAAATAACACATGTATTGTTCTTATGACCTCTCTTCTTAACTGCTGGGCCTCTAACGGTGAGGGTAGTGCGACCTGCTTAGAGTTGGAATCCGACTTGAAAACTTGCATGAATAATAAGGTAGGTCATATAGTGAAAGCGTTCCTTATGAGGTTATGGCAAATTTGATGGGTTGATTTTTTCGAACGTTCAAAACTTTTGGATAATTTTATGTTGATGAAGAATTGACAAATATATTAGAATCAAAGATTGAGGCATCCATTTTCACTTCACCACTTATAGAAACTCACTGATGTTTCTATATTACTCTTTTAGCCCTTACTAACCAGAAAAACGAAGCTGAACAGAAATCCTCCATCAACCACCACGCCCAGAGATTATATCCACGTCTCTCTGGTCAAAATAAGGATTAATAATTTGGCCAGTATGCTGTTAATATATTGTACATATAGGAATGTTGTAAAGATAGGGGGAAAGAAAAGGAAAAGGATAGGTGCATTTACAAAATCAAGTATAAAAGAGTTGGAAATGCCTCAGAGCTGTATATACGTGAAGCTGAGAAAAGGGGGAATGTTTTGGGAGAAGTTTAGGTTTGCGATGGTCTTTGGACAGATATTCGAAGCCTATTATTCTATTGTTACACACCACTCCTGTATTCTCGGAAACAATTCTACTAAACAAAGAATTAACTGGTCAATGAGTTGACTCTCATTTTTATCCGTAGATTTCAGCTGGCAGGCTTTGTTCCATAGCACACGACCAACTCGTGCACAGAAAACTCTTTCGCTGAAAATAGTCATAATGTGTATACGAGATTTTGCCAAAGTAATCAACTGATGTAAATGGTCATCAGTCAATCGTGAATCACAATTTTACAACTAGACGTATTATGTAAGAGGGAAGCCTGGTGAGTGAGTCTAGCTGCACGCCATAAATTTTCCTTGAAAAATTTGATGAGGTGCTATTAACCTAATCCATTAAACCAACAAGAACACAGTTTTGAAATAAGGAAAGAACTAAATTTATACGTTTCCCGCTTTCATCTCCTTCAAAATGCTTTCTGTCAAGCGTATCCCAAAATCGCTCCGTAAGAGCTTTATTTCGGTGCCTTCCAGAAGCCATAGTATCACCTCTCAAAAGCGTCAGGTTGCTCCACAGAATATTTTCAGCACACCGTATGAGTCTCTTCTCCCACCAAAGCTGTTTTCCGACTCTCCTGGGCTTGACTGGCGTGCCATGGCTGCTCTGGAGTCCAACCAACTTCTGAACTTGATTGACAGTGTATCAGAGGAGCGTCAGGCAGACCCGGTTCTCGACCAACGTAAAATCTTTTCAGACGTTCTTGACAGCGTACTGATTCGTGATAAAAAAAATGAGTTCATTTCGCTGATTCTCGAAGATGTGAACAAACAGGTCTTCATGAACAATGCTCGATTGGGAGTTGATATCACAAAGAGACAATCTGAGAATATATCCGAGGCTCTTTCCAGAGCACTAGCTTACATAAATGCTTTGCCTACAGATGAAGAGTTGTTGAAGCATGCTAGAGGTCTTCAGGGTACATTTAAGCTGATCTCTTTGAAAGACCCATCAGCTGCTGTGACACGCACTAAGACATCCTGCTTGCGTCGGGCAGCTGAGAGCGCGCCCGTTAACCAGTTAACTGTGGGCAATCTTGTGTACGAGTGCATACGTTGCTTGTACGAAAACTATGGGAGCGCAGAAACTGCAGTTACCGACATCTTCACATGGTACAGAGAGATCCAAACAGATAAAAATCGTGACTTTTATTTCTACGGATGCACCACTGAGGTGTACAATTTCCTCATTGAGAAATCCTGGGAACACTTCCAGGATGTGAAAATGGTGTATCTGCTTGCATCTGACTTGCGCTTCAAAGGTGGTCGTGCTGATCCTCAGACGTTGGATCTACTTGAGAAGGTCTGTAATGAGAGCAGTTCGATGTCCAGAGAAGAAGGTGGCTTATTCCTCGAGCTTGTTCTGCAGGAGAGTCCTTTGTTTGAGGACAAAGAAATTCAAAAGTTGAGAAAACTTACGGTTTTGTTGGCAGGTAATGCTTACAAATAAGAGTGCATTTCACACGTTGGTATTAACAAGTATTATAGTTATATACGTATTGGCTGTATATAGGACATTTGCATGATGTTGTAGAAACTTTTTAGTTGATCTCTGGCATTCTCAAAATTCCTTTCTCTGGATTGTTCAAACTAAAATCTTGTAGTTTAGCCAAAATCTTGCTATTTCTCCACTCCTCTTTCAAAGGGGTCAAGTCAAAATCTTTTGTAGCCCAGTAGTAGATGTCCCAGTCCGGCAAATCTAGGAGCTTGTCATACTCTTCCAACTCCTGTAGGGTCATCGTTTTGAGATATTTGGCAGCAAAACGCAGCAACAACAAATCAGTTTCCAAAATACCTCTCTTCCGCGACTGGTATAGGAGTCTAGCTCTTTTTGTTTCGATGGGCTCGTTCACTCTCGGAATAGGTTTGACAGTTATCTCAAGCTCCTCCTCTCCCTTTCCACTGACCGATATATCATTACGAAGCTTTTGAAATAGGGACGGAAAAGAAGAGAATCTTCTCACAGAAACATATGGTAAAAGGGTTGTGGCTAATCTCAGCATGGTGATGCAATCAGTTTACTCATTTTTCATCAATAATAATTATAATTTTCATTAAGCATCCACCACGTGTGAAGCTCCCACATAAACATAATAATCCCGCAATAATATAACACGCTCTTTTTGCATGCCAAGATGATTCTTCCATTTCTATCGAGTCTTTTTGGCGTGTCCTACGTGTGCTTATGGGTAAGTTGTTCATTGTTGTCTAGCTATGACACCTACTAACTTCAGAGCTCCGCGTTCTATCCAACGCTTCTTATGAACTATCGCACAAGATCCTCCGACGCCATCCTGCTTGACTCTATTACACTCAATATAGTGGGCTACTGGTCCTATTTTGTTACCATCTATCTCCAACTTTTCAACGACAAAGTTATCAGAGATTATGAGAAGGTGTACAAAATAAAGCCAATTTTACTGATGATCGACTTTCTTTATGCAAGCCACTGTCTTATTTGTGTTCTTGTGACGTTTTGTCAGGTAATTTACTACCGTGTACTCAAGCTCAAATCTTACCACGAAAAGGGAGCCGCCAAAGAAAGTTTCTCATTTCCCTCGGATTTACACTATGCGGCTGTAATTCTCAGGAGATTGAATAGAAGCACCAAATATCTCCTTGCTTTATTGGTTCTTTTCCTCTGTGGGTGCTTTTATAAGGCATTTATCTCAGAGTCTCTTCCTCTTCTTCATCTCACAAAGTTCCTTACTTTGGTTAAACTTTTTGTGAACTGTATCAAGTATGTTCCTCAGCTTCTTTTAAATTACAAAAAGAAGTCTGTAGAAGGCTACCCATTCGTGGCGGTCTATCTTGATCTTGCAGGGGGCTCGATGTCGCTCTGTCAGATAATCTTGGACAATTATATGATTTTGCTTAAATGGAAACTGGAACGTCCAATAAACCGGTTGGGTGTCGAGCTTGATCACAGTCTTCATTTTAGCTTTTTAGAGTTTGTCAAAAAGAATTTCGCCAAATGTGGTTTGGTGTTGGTGGGCTTTTTCTTTGACTTTTGCTTTCTCTCTCAAAGAAGAATGTACGATAAAGGGCACAATAAAAGACACCTTCTCCCGAGCGGGGGGCAGTCTGTTCCGTACAAAAATTTGGAGAAAGGCGACTTGGATTCGCCAAGTATTTAATGTTGGAATGGGTAGGTTCCTAACTAAGTTAAGTTATGGCAGCACAGCCATCAAAATGTATGAATATATATAGGACAAAACTTCGAAAAACTGTAACCTACATCCGACCTCATTAGCTCGTAACATTAGCTTATACTCTATTGTACACCGTGGTACATTCATTCAAAGAAAAATTGTAAATAGTACGTTTTGATGTCAAGATCCCAAAAATCCCACAAGGCACTCTCTTCTTTTCCCCTAACGATCGGCCTGTTTGGAATCTTAACACATATATTCTCATATGGTTCACAGCTCACAATCAAATATTGGAAATTGTTTTGCTTGTCCTGAGGCAACTGATCGACTGTCTGCTCATAATAGCTCATAAATCTATGTAGAGGTTTGACGCCCTGAGCCACTTTTGGAAACTCAACTACTACAGACAAGCCAAGCTGTTCCGTAAGTGGATGCCGAACTTTTCGTATTTGGTATGCTGGCGTTCCTATTTTGATGTATTGCTTCTTTTTCACGGAGCTTATACCTTGCAGAGCACTCTGCAGACCCGGTCCTTTCTCCAACAAATGCTGTCTTTTCTGAAGATTAGCCTGATGCTTTTTTCCTTTGATGTGCTTTACGTAGGAAGCCTCGGATACATGTGTTGTGAGACACAAACGACACTCTAGATGCCCAAGATGATTTTTGAACACATACGGGTCGTTCTCCAAGAAATTGCTGTTGCTCTGAGATAAAATCTCCCGCACACGAGCTCTTCTAGATGCATTTGTTTCAGCACTCGACGCAAGACCACCACCTCCTTGCTTGTTTCCAACTCTATTTTGGTAATCCATGGAAAGAATTCTCTGTGAAAAATAATAACTGCGATGGGCGGAGCGACCATCATCGGCCTGAAGAAAAAGGCACGTACTACTCATCATTTTTATGAATGTTTCGTATACACAATTTTCAATGTTTGATTTGAGCTCTCAAATTTGATGATTCATTTCTGGTTTACGTATTTGAATGAATATGCTAACAGGCATATGCTTTATCTCTACACTTCATCGTAACACATAAAATTATAAACATACCTCTACTCTTATAGCCTGAGTATGGAGAAATATAGAGGCCCTTTTTAGTATCAGACAGTACAGATCTACATTATCTGTATCGCCACCCATTTCCGTCTCCCTGCTGTCTGATGTTATTAGTAGGGTAGCTCTTCTCCATCTTATACAAACGGAAAGCCTCTCTCACATGGTATGGCTGTAATGGAGCAGGTCTATTGCTTTCCATTCTGATATCAGGAAATGTGTTTCCCTTAACTCTCTTCCCAGATCTTCTAGACTCCTCAAACTTCATCTCACGCTTTCGAGCAATACGTTCTCCAATCTCAACCTTTTGATCCATCTCATACACATCTCTGCACTTCTCCAATAACTCAAACATGAAGTATCGAGCCAACCCACTCACGGCGTACTGCGAAGGCCCGGTAAGATTCAGACCAATAACAGCCATAGAAATCTTCTTGAAAAAAGGTTTAGACAAAGTGGCACGCTTGTATGCTTCATATCGTGTTGATTGGTCCTCACTAAAGTTTTTCATAAGCAACCCCTGCTTTTCACGATTTGTCAAAGGTTCCAAGTCTTCTGGCAATTTGGCAATGTCATTTGGATCGATGGATATCGATTTATCTATAATAAAGCTACTTTTGTTTTTTGGCTTGTGCTTAAGTCTGTGATTGAGAGATCTTGCCAATGCAGCGTTGTTGAGGTCGTCATCTTCACCTTCTTCTTCAAACTCAACGTCATCATTTATATCATCGTTGAGTTTCTTGGTATCTTCGTCTTCTTTCTCAATGGTCTCTTTTGTGGCAAGTATGTTCAACGTTCTTTCTCTTTGTAGAGCACCAAAAACACGGTCGTAGAAGTATTCAATGTCAGAGCTGTCATCAGTCACATCCTCCAAACTTTTGTACGGAAGGTTTGACTCTTCTGTAAGGTCGATTGTCGAAGACATTGTGATACTGTTGGTGTAGATTTTGTGTTCTGCATTGATTTCTGCATGCCCCGGGCTCATGTTCATACTACGCAACGCGACTCAAATTTTGAGATGATACGAATGAAGTAAACGATGTTGAATTTGGGAAAAATAAACTAAAGAAGAATTACAAAGAATTGATGTGTTCATTGATGTAGATTTTTATAAAAAGATATATTATTGACAGATGGATTTATCAACCAGCTCATTTACGATGCTTGATTGTTTTACGGGTCTATCGAGCTCATTCTCAATCCAATTGGCTACTCTAGAGCATTGCATCGCAAAAACATATATCTGCATTACGCATTGGGTTTACACCTCAAAACCATTTGCTTATCATTTATTAACGCCCACGGTTCAAGCCAAATGAACAAGTAGCTCCGAGCAGTTCACCTACTCTATGCCAGAACTAATCGTACAAAGACGTCTGGCCCTAATTAGTTATACCAAACATGTAGACCACGTCCCAATGCATTCCGCACAACCTCCACGATACCCTCAATGATACCCTCAATCACTGATCTTGATCCTATTTTGCATTTACTTCAATTTCGAAAACAATCTTGGGGCAGCACAATCTGTCAAGCAGTGCTGCAAGTGGAAAAATTCCTCAACACAGTCCTCTTTGTAGTCCTTCTGATCGTATCCTTCCTCCTCCTGTTCCTTTGTCACACGTTCAACACACTCCTCGTAGTGGTGAACCATCGGGATACAAGATGGTGCCTTAGCACAGTCTTCCTTCAATTTATCATATGGGTCAACTTCTTCCTCCTCATCTTCGTCATCATCATCGTCGTCGTCATCGTCATCGTCATCCTCTTCCTCGCCAGCAGCCTCAGGCTCTTCGGCGGACTCTTCTGGCTCCTCTACTTCCTGTTGTTAGTGGTGAATTAATAACGCAAAAAATCGGAAAAGCTTACCTCTTCTTCAGCGTAAGAAACTGTAGGAAGCACAGCAGACATTATTTGCTCAAGCAAAGACATTTTGGACGGGCTCAGATGTGTAGTGTTGTTCGCTGCTGGACACGGCCTACTTTTTCGCTTTTTTTTTTTGGTTTAATGTAATCATCCGACAAACTATTGGCCAGAATTTTTTCATAGATCACGTGAACATTTGGACAGGGGGTTAGGGGGGACCCACGCTGGCCCAATGAGCTGTAAAATTTTCTGTTATCTGGCTTTCAGAGTGCGAGAATTTGTTCCGTGAGAAGTTCGGCGTTCCTGTGCTATGGATAACGTCGTACAATGTGCGAATTTGCAAGATTCAAAAACCGTAAAAGTTCAATACTCTCGTTAGGAAATTCATAGCTAATTGGTCTCAGATTCTACCGCACCGTTGTTAGTATTTTCACTGTTCTCTGTTGAGTGGGTGTAAAACTCGGAGTGGAGGCTTTGGTAAAGATTGGATGCTTGACTCTTGAGACAGACTACAATATTTGAGCACAAAAGTTTGCAAATATAACGATTATATATATATATATATGTATATTAAAAAACATGTGAATAAGAAAAGATGACGCTTGTTCATGGCATTGCTTGCTATCGGCTAACATAGGCTCAAGCTAGAAGCAAATCTGTCTACACCCAGGAAAGTAGCTTTCTCAGGTGATGTATTCTGAACAATCTTATCTATATGCGATTATCAATCAGTTGGATGTCTTAACGAACTGTTACGCAACTTTTTGTCCTTTTAAGCTTGAAGCAAACCATCTTGTAACAGGAAATGACCGAGGTCTATTGAGTATTATTTGAAAACCACGAAAATTACGAAAATCCCGCATCGTATCATTACTTAAAGAACTCATACCTTTTAGGCGGTTCGAGATCACCTCCCAAAATGGTTGCACCATCCGCCACGTGACTTGTTCATATTCCATGCACGCGCCTATGATGAAATATTGAGTTAGAATAGAGACAGGCAACGCAATCTGGAGGGCAAAAGCAAACCATGGAAGCTACAAACGGCCATCCTATTGCGTGCATACTTCCAGAATGCTCTTCACTTTTTGCAGACCAAAATTCTATGTTTCTTCACCTTCGGTCCCACTATGTGTCTAAGAACCCCATTATTCTCCCTTGGTGGCGGGTAAACAGCGGCGAAAAAACGGTTGAATACGCCAGACTAGCCAGAGATAAATATGTGAGGGCTGCAAAGTTTGGACTGGAGCCACAGACTGCTTACGGTCTTCTTTTTGGCGACTCTCAAGACCTCGCAAAAGAGTTGGAGGAATTGAGCAGATTGGACAAACAAATACAACAGGAGACAAAAGGCAAGTCAGAGGCTAAAGAAGATGCAGGGAATGGTGATTCGCTGCGAATGAAGCTAGCTTCCATTTTGGGAGACCTGTTACCTGGGTCTGAAAAATCAGAATTCGGTACAACTATAGAGGACTCTGAAATGCGCGAAATCTTGGAACATCCAGAAACAGAAAAAAGCACTCGGCTATTATTTAAACATAAATTGGTGGAAAGCATGAGACAGGAGTTGGAAATAATAAGTAGGCATGAGAACCGTATTCCGGAAGATGAGGCCACAGAAATTGTACGTTTACAAAAAGAGATTGAAGAGAGTGCGCTATTAGGAGAAAAATTGGAGGCAGATTTGAGAAGAGTACTCAGTGAAAAGGAGACACTTTTCAGAGAGAAGGAAAAATTGTTGGACGCAAATATAAAACTCGAGTTTGAAGGATAAACAGGACTTGTTGGTTGGATGCATTTTATAATTGATGTTTTTTTGCAGCATCTACAGTATTGAAAACTAAATATATAATACAGCGTTCCTAGTTGAACTGTTCTTAAGTTCTTCCCCATCCCTCTTCATTCACTGCTCTTCGATCTTCATCACTCTCCCCATCAAATTCGAACTCCAAGTCATCCGGTGAATCAACAGCAAAGTTTCCAGAAGCGTCATCGTCATACTGGTTCGTGTCCAACAAACCACTATCAGTTGATTCTACACGAATTGCCTGTTTGCCACGCAACTTGGCGAAAAAGTAAGCAAGAGAAGAGTCGTAAAAAATAGTATAATTATCATCATATGTGTTAAGTAAGGATTTACTGTTCTGTAGTTCATCCTTGATTACACTGTTCACTTTGGAAACCAACGCAGCTGTTTTTGAATCTTGCTCATTATTACGTTGTGCAAGCAAACTAGACGAACCAGAATCCAGAAAAGGATTAAAAGCAAGAGGATCCTCGTCTTCAAAATGGCTGTCACCGCCTCTATTAGCCTCAATATCATCTTCGAAATCGTCATCAATATCATCAAAAAGTAAAAATTCAAAATCACTGATAATAGACACCATTTTTCTACGAAATTTATCCATGATAGAAGGATCCCTAAGTGCTTCTTGCTCACTTCTTTTGTTCACGCTCGAGTGTGACTGCTTAATTTTGTAAAGTTGAATCAACACAGGAGCCAAAACAAAATATGGTAACACGTTGTTTGCGGTTTGACCAAAGGCGATCATGTTGATAGAGTTCCCTAAAAATAAGGCGAATTGTGATTTTTGGAAAGTTGCTGCTATTTTTGGGACAGCGTCCTTACCAGATCCATTGGAGAGAATTTGCTTGTTGAGGAGCGTCAAAAAGTTATAGCACAAAGGAATAGTCAAACGAATGGCATAAGAAGAGTACCATACACAACTAGAAGGATTTGAGTTTTTCGGAATCAATTTGTAGATTAAGAAGATTTTTGTTTTGGAAAGAGAAATCAACGCACTCAAACTCATATAACTAAGGAGAATGAGAATAAAAGTTGCAGTAAGAAGTAATCTGTTGTGCTCTTCGTTAGAGAAAAGCAAAATGTTTATGAGCGAGAGACGCGTGTTATGGAAAACTTCAGAGAGGGTCACGAGTACAGAAAGAAGAAGAAGTAATACCCCAAAAACTTTCAAAGAAAAAGGACTAAGATAGTAATGATACCAGTATTTTGATCTTGACGATTTAAAGGCGTTTGAAAGCGAAAAACGTGATTTGCTTGGAGCTCTGAAGATAAGAGAGTGTGAAGTCAGAGAAGCTCTAATATCCTGGATTCGTATCACTTTTTGGACAGCGCTATAGTATACGCTTTCGTTAATAAGATAACGGTAATATGCGTCCTTGAAATTTTTCGTGACACTGACAAGTGCTTCATCTGTGAGTCTTTCATCAACTAAGCTGATATCCTCATTAAAACGGTTATTGTAGTTGGTCAAAGCGCGGTAAAGAGTGACTTGTTCAGTGTCTGGCACATTTTGAGAGCGCATCAGATTGTAAACACAAGAGGAAAGGTACTCCACCCATTTCTTGTGGTATGGGCTTTGACGACCACGGACGGCATCCAAGGCGCGAATAAGAACCACAACCTCAGAGAAGTTTATTTTCAGGTCACGGTAAGCGTCTCTGAAGTTCAAGAGTCGTCCAAAATAGTGGCCTACAAAATAGCGCTCAGCAAGACGAATCACAAGACTATCCCAGAAAAGAGTTTTGGGAAGATTTATGAGACCGTAACCCATGAACCAGATCGCAAGAATAAGCGAATAACTGTGAGAAAGTACAATTACAAGCGATTTAATGGATGCGGGACTAAGACCAACACTGAGGTACACATACACAGCTCCGATAAAAGCCACACCAATATAAGCCAGATAGAACTTGGCATTGTATATAAGCAGATCCCTGAGTCTGCGTTTAAAAAGGAAGTTATTGGAGGAGTAGTAGCATTGCACAAGGGGGAGAATGAGCCATGTGAGAACAAAACCAAGCCAGTAATTCACGCGCCAGGCATTGAGAATTATGGCCTTGGAATGTACGTAGAAGAAATTCAGCAGGTCTTCTTCTGAGAGCGATGACGAAATAAGATCGATGGGGAGAAGGAAAAGACTCGAGAAGGGGATGTAGAGGGCCACTATTAAAATTAGCAGAAGGATAGGGGGACTGTGGACAATATTATTGAAAGCATTCACCAGAAGTACCAGGAGAATAACGCTTCCAAGAAAGCCGCAAAGAAGGGACCACATGTTGAGGGTTGTTGTGTCAAAGTTATGTGGTGTGTATGGGGTCACGTGGCCAAAGTAAGAGTGTTACATTTGATGCTTTTACAAAAAACAAGCGAAAATATTCTGTGGAAACTGTGATATAAATGCCCACTACACTATTGGATAATGATTTTGTTGCATATCACAGTTTTTCTTGGTACGCATAGAGCGAGGTGGCAATCATTTATAATTTCCTAGACTCTCAGAAAAGAGGATATAAACTTATTGCAGCATTCATATTTCAGTTACTGCTATAGTCTCATACGCCTATATACAATAGATTTATCAATGGCAACTTATGTCCGAGTGCACCAATTACGATTACATGACTATATTGTTGAAACGTGAAAAGCTACCAATGCACTTTCTTGAATTTTTGGAGTTGTATCGGGATTCGACTTGTTCCGGTCGACGATGTGTAGAAGTGAATTCGGCTAGCTTGAAGGAGACTTGTCAAACATATATTTATCCGAGCGATACTTGATTTAGAAAAGCTCTGTAAACACACTCCAGATCACAAAGAAACTTGTAAATGAAGAAAAATCTTCACTAGATATCTGTTTGTAGTGATAGTTAGAAACATCTCTGATCTTCTGCCTCCTCACACCATTAATTACACTTTCAATTTTTGGTGCCGATGAGTTCTTCTGCATAGCCAGTTCGCAGAAAACGTATTGATGATCTTAATTTCTAAGATGAGCATTGGCCCCAGCGAATTATATATAGAGCGTTTCTTTTCGTGTGAAGTTTTAGTGCTTTGACATGAATCCCGGATAACATTGAACGAATTCCTAGCTTTAGATGTGATGCTTGAAATTGACAATAAAACCCCTGTAAATCTGCACATCTAAAACTTGAATACGACTCAGACGGTTCGTACGGACCCGAAAAAAGCGCTGTTCACGCAACGAAAAATTCGCACTTTGACTTTGTCAAATGGAAAATCAGTCATTAGCCGTCCAATTTCGAGTCGTTCTGGCTATTCATGCAGTTTACTGCACGTTTGCTCTGCTTGTGCATAACAGACAGGCTTCAAGGTCCCGAGAATAACACTTTGTTTGTAGACAGAATCCGAATACGAAAGTTGAAAAGTCGAATCTCATACTAATTTCAAAGTCATATTCGCCCAAGAGGCTCCGAAATTTCCCTTGCAAAGTAAGATTATCCTATGTACCTTGCATCTACCGGGTAACTCAAAAATCTATTAAGCGAAACCTTTCTATCACACTCTTACTAAACAATGTCCCTGAGGAGCTCTACTACATACTCCCATAATGGGTGTACGCGTTGCAAAAAGATGAAGATCAAATGTGACGAACAGCGGCCTGCGTGTGGCGGTTGCTTTCGCAAGAAAGTCAACTGTACCTACGAGTTCCCGTTCGTTATGTACAACCCTCACCTGCGCAAAAAATCCAAGACCGGCTCGAAAGTGGGCAAATCTGGGTTCCGGCTCAAAAGTGAGGATAAGCGCATTCTTCAGATCACATTACCAAGTGAATTCACTTTCATTACTGAGAAGTTCTCCGATGACAGCAGTTCACCTTCTTCAGCAGCCTCCCCTCAAACTGTAGACACTGTGCCTTCAGAGACCACAAAAGCAGTATCGAAACGCTTTGACGACCTTAAAAGCGCAAGTTCGTTCACTGATCTGATAGAACACATTCTGGATCCCACTGACCCACTTGGTCTCACGAACCCAATTCAGGGGAATTCTGGTCCTTCCATCAAACTTGAGGACCTCGACTTTGGGCTCGAGGTGCCTCTTGAACTCGACCTCAGTCTTGATTTGGCTCCATCATTGCCTGCATCCACTTCCTCAAGCTTGCCACCTTTCCACTACAACTTCTACATCTGCCATACTGTTGAGTATACCATAGCCTACTTTCGTGTAGCCCAACCAATTATTGACCGGGTCGGTATGACTCCTGAGGATCCAGAATTGCGTGGAATGTTGTGGCAGTATTTCACTTGCGGTAAGGCGCTCCTGAACCACCTTTTCGTGTACGACGATTTTGCGAATAACCCGCTTATCTCGTGGTTGATGACGCTCAGTGACGGCGATTCTGCGGCTAACAATATTATTATGACACTGGTAATTGCAGCACTGGCGGCAGGTATTGCTCTCCAGACAAAGCTCGCGTATTGGACTTCTGTCAGAGAAAAATACATGGATCTCACTTTGCAGATGCTTCTGCAGAGTATTCTGCTGGACTCCTCGTTTATAACTCAAACGTGTCTTTTGTTTACCGTGCTTCTTCTCTACCTGGAGCGTTCTGCGACAGACTCGCCAGTTTGGCGGTTGCACCTTCGTGGCGCGGCAGGCATTCTTATCCGGATCATATCCAAATGGGCTGTGCGCGGACTCCACAACTCGTCATCAGCGGAGCCCGGGCTTCAGGCTGCTTTGGGACTTTTCCACTTCTGCGAGTGTTGGTTCCTTCTGGCAGAGTCCCTTGCCTGGCTTTCGTCCATCGGTGGCGGTCTGTTGCCGTGCACAAGCATAGAGGAAGTGGCATCCGCGCGGCGTCTTCTTCTGAGCCACCTTTCTTACGAAGGGGCTAATCCTGTGGTTCTCGACGGGCTAAACACTGTGAGATTCTATCCGCAGGAGTACGTCGAGATCATGAACGAATTGGTATGCCATATAATGGAGCTTAGGGTCCAGGGCATCGATCTTAGCGATGTCAAGGGCCTTGCGCAAGTTGGACCTCCAACGCAGCAGCTGCACACCCTTGGAGAGCTTTTGTTGCAGCGTCTTGCAATGGCTCGCTCTAAGGTACATCTGCACTTTTTGCGTTTCGCAGAGTGCACAGATGCAAACTTATCAGAGACAATGCGCTTAACTGCTGTGTGCTATGAATTGGGCATCAGAGCATACATATATTCTACTCTTTTGGGATATCTGGTGTATCTGAGCGAGATACAGAGCCTCATTTCACCATTTTTGGACGCGTATTATGCGATGCCTTACAATAGTTCTTGTGCATTATCTGTGCATTGGCCATGCTATTTTTTGGCTTGTTGTGCTCCTAAGGGGCCAGTGAGGGATGAGATTGTGCAGCCTTTGCAGCAGATGTTGACACACATGATGTATGGTGCACACTATTCGTTAATAAGAATCAGAAACACTTGGGATTTTTTTGATGGGGGTGGTGCAGCACCAGATTTGGTGGAGAAGGTTGACAGTGTGTGCTTTTAGGGTTAATTAAACGAGAAAGAGTCTAGATTGTTCAACGCCATTAATTTATATATATAGAGCTTGCCGACTTTTTTCGAAAGCGTGTGCTCTTCTTCTTGCGGTATTCTTTATTCTGCGGCGGCTTTCAATAAAAATTGATAGAAGGAAGTCACCGTGCTGCTGTGTGTCCTTCAGTATGGTCTAGGTGTTCACTCCTGGTGAGTGAACGAGATTTGCATAGTTCAGCAGCGATGACGATTGTTTGATTTCGATCTCTTATAGATCTGATAGAGGCACTTGGTTACGATTGTTATGATTTATATTAGGCTATTTATATACCAGTTTCTACCATGTAAGCTGTACGCATATTTATTAGCGCTTGTGTTGAAATTGGCTAATTGGATAAATATAAAACATAAAAAATCTGGAAATCGAACAGCCTCGATCAAAATGATAGTAGCTTAACAGCCTCGATCAAAGTGATAGTAGCTGACCATTTTTACATTCAAAGTAGGCCTGGCATAGCTATGAAGATGCAATGATACACCCTATTGATGCACGTCACAAAATTATCAAACAAAGTGTGTGAAAAATCTATCCAGGAAAAACACCGCCCATGGATCACGCCAGCCCCGAGAACCTCGATAGGTGTATTGAGATGCTATATCGGCGAGAGCTTCTTCCGAGTGTAACGATCCAGGCCCTTTGCAACAAGCTCAAAGAGCTTCTCATCAAAGAGTCTAACGTGGTGTACATAGATACTCCAGTAACAGTGATCGGAGATATACACGGTCAGTTTCACGACCTCATAGAGATTTTTAAGATTGGAGGTTTTGCTCCGGATACGAATTACCTTTTCTTGGGTGACTACGTGGATCGAGGGATGTTCAGCGTTGAAACCATCACGCTATTGATGTGTCTCAAACTCAGGTACCCCAGCAGAATAAATCTTGTAAGAGGAAACCACGAATCGCGTCAGATCACTCAGAACTACGGATTCTACACAGAGTGCCAAAGAAAATACGATGGCTCATCCGAGGTGTGGACCTACTTTACAGACATGTTCGACTATCTTATTTTAAGTGTGGTGATCAATAATGAGATATTCTGTGTCCATGGAGGTCTCTCTCCCAATGTACACCATATTGACCAGATCAAACTTGTAGACCGATTTCGGGAGATTCCTCACGAAGGACCTATGGCTGACTTGGTATGGTCGGACCCAGACGAGGAAGAAACTGACTTCCAGATAAGTCCGAGAGGGGCAGGCTATACGTTCGGTGTTGATGTAGTGAAGAAGTTTCTTTTACTCAATGGCATGAACAAAATTCTTCGAGCGCACCAGTTGTGTAACGAAGGATATCAGATATATTTTGATGGACTAGTGACTACGGTATGGTCGGCGCCTAATTACTGTTATAGATGTGGAAACAAAGCCAGTATTTTGGAAGTTTATAGTAGCACAGAGAGCTATTTTAATGTGTTCAGTGAGAGTCCCGAGAATAGAAAGGAAATAGACATGGTGGCTAATATGCCAAATAAGAATCCTGTGGAGTATTTCTTATGATTAACTGAAATACGCAGGCCACACACCTCCACAACCACAACTTACTGGCTGGTCCCAGAGAACAACTACTGCAGAGTTATTTCTTAGCTACAACTAAGCCCATAGTATAATATAGATTCGGGTGGCTAACCCGCTAAGTTATATCGTCTTATTCACATGCTATAATATAATCATGACTATTTGTGTAAAATCAGTCATTAGAACTGTTGAACATTTGTAGAATGCTGTCTAATTTTACATTCATCTCCTCCCATTCTCCTTCTGCGGTGCTAAGCACCGTGATGGCTCCACCTGCTCCTATTCTCCATTTTTTTCTGTCTGTGTAGCTGAACATCAGTCTAATAATAACGCTCCAGTCCGCTTGATCGTCCACCGACCAATAACCGAAAACACCACTGTAAATTCCTCTGTTCCCATAAGCATCCTCTAACTTTTTCTGTAGAAGCTCCACTGATCTCTTTTTAGGTGCCCCGGTCATGGAACCGGGTGGTAATGAAGTAGACAATATCCGAAATCCCTTGGAAAAAGAAGGTTTATCCAGAGCGTCATTTTTGTGTTTAATATCACACTCAATCACAGAAACAAGCTGAAAAACCGTCTCATACTCCTCCACCTGCATCAATTTTGGCACACGAACATCGGAGCATGCTGCTTCTGAAACACACTCTAAGGTCCTAGAATTACAGTGTGCGTTCAAATCATGCCTGATAAGGTCTACAATCATAAGGTTCTCACCCAACTCTTTTGGTGTGTTCAAAATAGCTTCTGCATCTGCTCTAGAAAAACCTGGTTTCTTTTTTACTGTTCCTTTGATAGGTCGTAATTGGCAAACTTTGTCGAAGTCCGGCAGAGAGCCGAGAGCTTTGGAGACATTTTTCCAAGAGAGAAAGCGCTCTGGAGAAGAGGATATCAACGTACAATCGGAAAACTCGAGGAATCCGGAGAATGGCGCGGGGTTCTTTTTTGTAAGAAACTTGTATAAGTCCCAAGTGTCAATTTCCTGAGAGAACTCGATTTCTGTTGGACAGCAGAGACAAAGCTCGTACAGATCCCCTCTTTTTAAGTACTCTTGGCACTTGTTAAACATTGCAATGTAATGGTCTTTTGCAGGCCTATAGATACTTTTCGCAGCGCCAATCTCTGCCATGCTCTGTGGATATTTGGTAGTAGACACAGCCTTCAATTTTGAAACCATATCTTCAAGCCATTTCAGAGAGTTTTTCTTTAACGAGATCACATAGACTTCCCCAGTTTTTTCGCGAAAAACAATTGTTTTCTCAACAAAAACCATTTTTACGTCTGGTTTATTGGCATCTCCTTTTTTCTCGGAGGCGCGCTGTGTGTCTATGAATTGACCACTCTCGTACGACATCACCCCAATAAACCCACCGACGAAAGGCAAACCAAGCTCAGAAATCTTTTCATTTCCCAAGAGAGCATGCTTCAGCATGTAAGACTGTAAGAACTGCCAGATAGACATCCTCATTTTCCGCTCCTCTTGAGCTTCCTTCCACATGCCTAGTCTGACAGAATCAGGCTTTTCGATGTTCCAGGTGATCTCTTGGGTACTGCCTTTTTCACAAACACCAACTATGGAAAACTCCCCTTGAGAGCTTCCATTCAAAACCATGTAATCATCATCAGTTTTCGATCTAAGAAAGTCTACGGCTTGGACACAAAAATCACTCTCCTTATCTAGAGTGACCTTCAAGAAGTCTATATAATTCTCACTGTCCCCTTCCCCGGAAATCAAGCTACACCTTTCATCCAATCTCAAACCAGGCTCAGCATATGTGACCTGCAAATCTTCATACACCACCTTACCTCTGTGTTCCAGATTCCACCGAGAAGCGATATCACAAAAGTTTTGTACCAAAATTAACCCATGCTCCGAGCAAATACTCTCGGGATGGTACTGGACCCCATAAAACGGTTTTGACGCATGTTTGGCCGCCATAAGCACGTCATCTGCATAAGCTAACGGCACAAGGTCCCCACCCAAAACATGCAACAGATGATATCGAACACAGTTAAACTTTTGTGGGACGCCTGCGAATAATTTCCCCCCCAAATGAGATACTTCAGCCACTTGCCCATGACGAATTTTCTCTAACCGTTCAACTGTGCATCCTGCATTCAAGCCGATCGCTTGAAGCCCCAAGCAAATACCAAATACAGGTACCTTTTCGACAGTTGCAATCTCAAGGATGAGGTTAGTGACACCAAGGTCAGCGTCGATGTTTGGGTCTCCTGGCCCTGGGCCTATGAAAATGCTCGTAAATGAAGCGATAAATTTCTCAGAATTGGCAGGAAGCTTAGCGTCATTTCTAAGGACGCACACGCGCTCTTGGGAAGCATTTCTAAGAAGGGCCACAAGATTGCAGCTGAACAGGTCATAAGCATCCACAAAGAGAACGGCCATTGAAAAAGAAGTGGAAAAAGCCAAGCTTTTACCCAAAATGGAGTATCATCATTACAATACGGTGCTGCATGGAAAATTTTGTCACGTGAATTTTCACTCGCCTCCAGAAAATGCACTAAAGTCGTGGGATTGGCCAGATCGAATATGATTGAAGTTGTGTGCAATGACCGGCTTGGAAAGCGTATCAAGGTGAAAGCTATGGCTGAGGATACGATTGGTGATTTCAAGAAGCTTCTTCTGTTACAAATCGGCACAATACCCGAAAAGATAGTTCTCAAGAAAGGATACCGAGTTTTTAAGGATCACATCACTCTTGATGATTACGAGATACACGATGGCACGAACATCGAGTTATATTATACTTAAGAATGCCGTGTTCTTTAAGATACGCTTTTTTAGCGCGGGTTTGCTCTTACGCTGCATGGGTAACTGCTGTCTGGGACTCAATTAGGCTTTAACGCGAGATTATATAACCCTTTCCAGAAATTGCGGAAAGTTAGTTTTTAATGGATGTGTTGAAACAGTTAAGTAAAGTATCTGAAATGTAGTGGCAAATATTAAGGTATTAGTTTATTAATAATACAACACAATCTAAGAGTTCTACAATGACTTGAAGATGTATATACATTATAATACACTAAAATATAGCTTAGATACTTTCGTTGATGACATCGTCAGCCACAAACGTGTAACGCCGAGGGTTACCGGTGTTATCCTTCCCAAAATAAAGGAAGGTACGGCACAGCTGCTGGCTGTAGTGCTCGAAGGTGCCCCAAGCACGCACATCGTCGGGGTGACGTTTCTTCAAGTGCGATCTGAGATCATGTAGGTGAGAGAAGGAACGCAGGACACACCCGTAGCAGACAACGCGGCCCAGATGCCGCATCTTGACGTGCTCCACAATGAACGAATGTCTGTGGGACATGTAGGGACAGTAGGCACACTTGAGCTTCTCTTGAGGCATTACTAAAGTGTTGGAACTTCTAGCGGGCACGGTGGGCTTATATAGCGATAATTAAAGATCTTAGAAGATCTTAGGAGATCTAGATCCAATGAGTAAATGAGGGCCAAAGCGGGGGGGCGTATTCCGGAACTGGCCTGAGCCGGGAGTTTCTCGTGTGCTTTGTGGGTACTTGGGTTTCTGGTGGGTTTTGTAGTATATTTTTGGGTGCGGTGGGTTTTTTGGTGAAAAATGTGAGACATTCAAAGAGGGGCCGCCATGTAGGGGGATTCAAAGCGCCTAACGTTACTGGTGTGATAAAGCAGGTTTTCGTACGGCATTAGTGTATTTTGTATGAAGTTCGAAGTGTGGTGAAATGTGTCCATTGGTCGCCACCACAGGGTTCTATTGGGATGTTCGGAGGAGGCATCTCCGTGCGTTAATTAGCGAGGAAGCAAGCGAAGCTAGCAGAAGCGAGAATGCATATACGATCTATATGAGAAGTTTGGTATGGATTTCAAAGGAGTTCTTAGATTGCTGAAATGGATCTTCAAATGCATACTTATCTTGAGACATGTCTCAAGGCCTTTATCTCTAGTAAAATATTCTTCTATTACCCTTGAACTATGTACTACTTAAGCGAATGAGTACCCGCTTAATTAGGATAATCAGTGGCTCTGTGAAGTGTGGTGTCGTGGCTTGATTAAGGGTGTTACATTGGTGTAGCCGAAATTGCAGAAGCGAGACACTTAAATGGTTTGATTTCGCCTTTTTGGGCGTCAATTAGCTATAAACGAGGAACGACGGATCTTCTTCTTTAGTTGGCCATTGTTGAGAATTTGTTGGTTGTATCTTAAGACAGCTAACCGGGCCTACATGGGCCGATAAACACATCATGATTAATCCACTTTAGCGATATAGAAATTCCTGTTCCTTCGCACAGTCTACTGATGTGTCATGACTCATTTTATGAGAATATATAGATCCTATCTAGTTTAAGTACTTTGCGTGATGAGCAAAATGTTCTTCCATAAATGATGAAATGAAGAAATACGAGTGATCAAAACCTTCTACCAAATGCAAGTCCACCTTCCCATCAAACTTTGTGCCCTTGCTTGCTGCAACCAAGTTAGCAGGGTTTAATTGGTTCGGGTTCTTATAGAATCCATCAGCTGTGCCTTGGTGAACCAAAATAGTGCCCTCGACACCATCATACTTTTTGATAAGTTGAATAGGATCATAATCTGCTTGCTCTTCTTCTGACTCCAAATATCCTGCGAATGCCTTCGTTCCCCAAGGGCATCCTGTAGGGTCACAGATAGGAGCAAATGCAGAAACAGATTTGAACTCTGTGTGGTCCTTGGTATTATTTCTCAAGTAGAAAATCAAAGCCCCAAAGCCACCCATAGAGTGTCCGAAAATAGACTTGTTACTAAAGTCGAGCTTCTCATATTCTTTTGCCAACAAAGGAATCTCCTTCAAAATGTAGTCGTGCATCTGGTAGTTCTTTTTGTAAGGCTCCTTTGTGGAATTGAGGTAAAAAGAAGCCCCCTCACCAAAGTCCCACGAGTCTTTGGCCCCAGCAATGTTTAAACCCTTAGGGGATGTGTCTGGGAAAATAACGGCAATACCGTGCTCATCAGCGTGGGAAAATACTCCACCTTTTTCAGTGCAGTTTTGAGGAGAGCAGGTCAAACCACTGAGATAGTAGAGTACAGGAACTTTTTTATCAGATGTGAAGTACGCTTTTGGAAGATAGAGGTTCAAGTCCATTTTGGAATCTGTGATGATGGACTCATGAGAAAGCTTGAGCAACCGGCCACCGAATGTATAGATCTCGGCGTTAACTGTGAAGGGCATGTTGGAGAGTTAAACTGAATAGTATCTTTTATAAGAGATTTAAACGAAATTACTAGTGTTACTTGAATTAATTATATTTGCGTGCGTTTAGAAGCCCTGCGATTCCTATTGTTAGATCTTTTCTTAAATACGTGTTAGGCTTTGACTCTTATTCCTGTTACCGATGTCTGAAATCTATAGAACTTGGACGTGCTTTTGCATGTTTGAGGTAACGCTATAATAAAATAATTTTAGAAAAGACATTTAACTAAAACTTATCACCTAATGTGGCTTATACTTTAAATATGGTCAAGCGTTGTAGGAATCAAGCGTACCTCGTGACACCCGGCAGGTAAATGGCAACACTACGCTTTTAACTGGAAGTAATACACTGAATATGCGGGATCTAGCACTTGTCTACATCAAAGCATAATAATTTACTGGTTCACTTGGACCGCAGTAGCTCACCACCTACAGCACGGAAAATTGTAGAGGATCGGTATAGATATCGCTGGTCCTTTTTGTAACATTAAGCTATAGGTGTTCTTCAAGATGAAGATCACAGACCATTGCATGGATGTACCACGCAAGTTTGAACCGTTGACAGACCTTTGATTCGTATCTCTGAGCCGTTCCAATACAAGGGAATCAACTGTAACTGTGATTTTACCATCAATTTTTGCATCGTTTGAGCTGATCTTCGGAAATGATAGAGTCCTATCGCAAACTATGATGTACCCCTCTTAAGAGCACACCTCGCTGCTGTTACATGATTTGAGGCATCGAGATCCCTCATTAGGTTAGATGCAATGCTCTAAAGTGAAGCTCAATAATCTGGCGGTGGTACCTCCGAGCAATTGGAAATTGAATTGCAGGGTAACTTGAAGATTCTTTTCAGCTTTTTGAAGGAGTGAGCCGTGGCCGTAACTCTTCACTCACCAGCTTTGTAAGGTGTTCTCAAATAAAGAATAAAATGTCTTACTATGGTGCTATATAATTAAGGGTGTCAAGCATGAAAAGACTTTATATATTCAGATGTGTAAATGTGTATAGTAGCACTGTGTTTTTCTGAGCTCGCACACACCAAAATACACCAGGTTTTCTACTATCACACCCTATAACATGAATCATGGTCAATTCAACGATAACTAGCTACTCAATAGAACACTATTCAATGCATATAAAAGGCTCACTCTCCTTGTTTTCTTTTCCTCGACCCTCGCTCATCGGTATCCTCCTCAATGGATTCAGACTCAAAGTTTGCATCGTATCCAGGCATATTCACAACCTCCGTGGCCTTAGGAACTTTCTTCTCCGTAAACTCTAGAAGTATTTTCTTGAGATACTCTACATCCTTCACGTTCTTCAAAAGAATTGATTCTTCGCCAGGAAGTCGTATTCTTTCATTATAGTCCACCTTGAATATCATCACCTGTTCACCCACCAGGTCAAGCTTGGCAACGAGCTTCTGGGAGTAAATCAAATCCCTCAAGATTGACTCAAGCTCAGAAGCACAGTCAGAACCAATGCTTGCAAGAAGCTCGGTGTAAGCCACCTTATTGCTGTATCGTGTAAGACCTGATTTGAGACCCTTCAAAATGGTTTGTTCAACAAGCTGTTTCTTTTCGTTGGGGCTCAACTCGGGAAGAGAAGAACTATGCTGCTGATAGTCCTGCCAAGTTCCGAAAGTAAGAATCTCTGATATTGGAGTCATTGGAATTAATTATGGTTACCTTGATCTCTCACACCAATCTCCTTATTTGGATATATACTTGCGGTGCTCGCAACCAGGTTAAAGGCGATGGCACATGCTATATATAGTGCAGTACAGAAATAGCGCGACACTATCAAAAAAGGAGATAAGATCAGTGTAATTTTTATAGATTCTTTGGCTATGCCACGGAGTGTATGAGGGTATTGAATCAGCAAGGTTATTAAAGTTTGAATAGGTGCACTAGAACCAGGATCAAGATTATAGATCGCCTCACAGAACTGGGCTGGATACGGCAATTAAAAAGATCCTCGAAGAACCTTCAAGAATCATGAAAAATGTACAACATTTTATTATTATTACATGGTATAATGATCATTACAGAACCTTGATCGATATTTTTTCCATTTTAGTAGAAAAGATGGTGGTATTTCTTTTGCGCACCTGGAAAATACCTTAAGCTTGAATAAAAGATACCTATATTAATGGTCCAGACGTAAAGATCTAATGCTATCCGGACGTTAAAAATACTGGTTAAACTCTAGTAATGCATATATGACTTAGACTTTACACTTCTCCACGTAACGGTTGTGTGCCCTGACATACCCAATTCGTCAACAGGTCGAGTTTTTCGGGATACAACACGCTTCCTACTATCATATCTTATCGCCAGCGTTTGTGCCCGTGCTTCTTTTTCTAAACAGAAGTAAACTGTTTTTCGACTCCAAGGCCGCCTTTCTTTTACCTGAAAACGCTTTGAGCTTGAAAGACGTGTTCAGGACATCCACGCAGAAGTCTAGATCTAAGCGAGATAGGTTCTGTATAGCTCGCCTCACCCAAAAGGCACAAGACCTGACGCATTTTTAGCTGTTACATCCTTCTTTTAAGCCAAAATTTGCCCAGCATTGTTGGTGTATCATCTGATATCGCTCAAAATTTTCACTATGACTACTCTCAACACGAAAATTTCCCAGACATCACTTGGAACAACAACTTACCACCAGACTATGGACCCGAAAATTCTCAACAAAGCGAGTGCCGTGACTCTCACGGTTGCCACCCCTAAACTAAAAAACAACCCTCTGAGTAGTCTGCTTGACGCCCCAGTCAGCTTCAAAAGAGTCTCTAACCTGTCTGGTGCCGAGTACGACTCGTTAGATCTGTTGCCCGGCCTGCCTCGTCCGATGCGGCTGAACTCGCAGATAAAGACCAAGTCCTCCCTTCACAAGATGACAAGTTTAAACGACTTGGAAAGCCGTCTTGAGGAGGACAACGAGCCTGAGGCCGACGAAACTGCTCCCGTGGGCGAAGGTAGTTTGTCAAATATTGATGAAATCAAAAGAGCAGTGACTAAGCTGGTTCGCCTCAGAAAATCATTTCTAGAGGCTGCAGACGAGCCCCCAAACCCCCCTCCTGAACCAGCAGAGTACTCCAGCGTGGTGGGCCTTCCTAGCAGTAAAGGCTCTGTTGCAAGCGAGTTGGACGAGGCCGCAGTTGTGGTCTCTAAACAGGCAAGTCGCACGTCAGAAGAGGCCCTTGATACTCATGTCGGTGAAAACGAACCAAGCGAGTCTACCGAAGAGAATACTAAAGATGCCATCTCAAGCGATGTGTCCAAAGAGAGCATCGCTGATGAATCTAAAAAGTCTTCTCTGTCATTTGAAAACATTTCCCACTCTAGAATGGTCTCCGATAAGAGTCTTTCGTCCATAGAGCGCTCCCACGTGTCTTCTGGTAAAAATCTGGTGTCGGAGTCTACACATCTTGGGGTGCAGGAAGACCCACGTACTTTCAGTGTTCTTTCTGCAGACTCTTTCATCAATATCTACAACAATCCTAGTCTGATTAAGCTTTCAAGTACGGTGGAGGATGTGTCCGAGGTTCCAGAACAAGAGGAGCCAAAAAAGAGCACTGCTTTATCAACCCTGGGCCTGGTATCTCCTCCTAGAGAGATATTTACCAAAACTCTGGTTTCGGCCTCGAGCCTGAAGCACTCACTGGCTCTACCTTTGAGCCCTCTGACGCGCACATCAAGCACCACCTTCCTGCCCAAGCTTCTTTCACTGAGGAAACCACTGGTGGGAAGTGCTCCTTCTCTGCAGCGCCCTCTGCTTCTCAAGAAAAAGAGCACTCTCACGAGCGTCTTCCTGAGTTTCAAGGCCATGGCCAAGCGTCAGGACGAGCCTGGGCACGTGCACGAGAACTCCTTCTCACTGGTGGCCACTGATGAGCTGGAAGAACCTACTATGCTGATTCTGACGCCTTTCAACACTCAGCATGTGGCGCACGTCGGCTACGATCTGTCGACAGGCCAGTACACTGGCCTTCCCGAGGAATGGCAGAAGTTGCTCTCTGCGAGTGGCATCTCTAAGACAGAGCAAGAACAGCATCCACAGGAGATGCATAACATTGTGGAGTTCTATCAGAAACAGTTTGAGCGTGATCCAGAAGAGACCATCTTCGATAAGTTTGGCGGAGAAAGAGAAGAGAGTGGTGGTAGTGCGGCTAGTGTCAGAGAGAGTACAGGCACAGAAAGTGATGGTGAGGTGGATCTAAATGTTTCAGGCAACCAGACTCTTCCTATTGGCTCTCTGGTTCAAACTCCTGCTACCCCAGGGAATGGATTTGTCTCCTCAGTAACATCCACAGACACTTCTGGGGCCACAGCAACAGCTCCTTCACCTCCCGTTTCTCACCCTCCGCTTCCTCCACCAGCCTCTTTTTCCTCTCCTAGAGCTCGCAGAAACCTTCTGATCGGTGTAGACGGGCCAGCAAACAGTTCCAGTGGGCACGACTACACTGGAGGACACGAAATCATCCACTTAACGTCGCTCCAGGCTCAAGGAGTGGATCTGCTGCTTATCTTTGATAAGCCAAGTGGTTCGACAAGTCCTCTCACAAACCATCACTTCACCACAAACAACTCAATGAATGCACCTCGCCTGCCTACAGCACCAAGCTCGAAGCCTCTGCATAGTATCAAGACCATTTCTGGGCCAACAAATGTCGTGAAGACCAGTCTTGTGCCCAACAAGGGCCGTCTTACCAGTGCTGGCTCCACGACCCTTGGGCTGCCAATGAAGGAAGAAAAACAGTACATTCCGAACAGGCCTGCTCCTAAGCCTCCTGGAGGCCTGCTTTCGAAGCTCGCGTCCTTGACTAAAAAGCAACGCAGTGGGTCTGCTTCGAGTGGCAAGGGTCCTGCCACCCCGCCTCCTGCAGTTCCTCCTCCAGTTCCTCGCAAGAGTCCCGAGTTACGCAAGGCAACAAATGCTCTGCTTCAGCGTATGGCTCAGAGTGCATCGGATTACAGCCGTTCTCTGCGCCAAGATGCTCAGCAGCAGCACGCGTACTACCAGCAACAGCAGAAACAGCAGAAGCTCCGGCAGGAGAAAAAGGCGCATTTGCTGGACGTAGAAAAGCGTCAGGAGGAAGCAAGAGAACGTTTGCGAGTCCTTCAGGAGCGTGAGGCACAGGAAACACGCACTCTGGGCACTCTGGAGCGCAGCAAGAGTCTGCGGGCGAGCAAGGAAACAAGCAACGCTTCTGTGCGCTCGTCGGGAACCAATGCTCCTCGCTCAAAAAAGACTCATCCTACCAGAGATCCAAAGGCCGCAGCGATGGCTGCGATCCGCAAGAGGGAGGAGAAGAAGCGTAGGAATGCGATTGTGTACGCAAAGTTGTTGAAGATCTGTTCACAGGGTGACCCACGCGAGTTCTACTCGAAATTGACTAAAATTGGTCAGGGTGCATCTGGTGGTGTGTACACCGCCTACGAGAATGGGACAAACAAGAGTGTGGCTATCAAGCAGATGAACCTCGAGCAGCAACCCAAGAAGGAGTTGATCATTAACGAGATTCTTGTGATGAAGGGCTCGAAACACAAGAATATTGTGAACTTCATCGATCTGTTTTTGAGTGAGGGCACATTGTGGGTGATTATGGAGTATATGGAAGGTGGCCTGTTGACTGAGGTGGTGACACACAGTGTGATGACCGAGGGACAGATCGGGGCTGTGTGCAGAGAGACACTTGAGGGTTTGCAGTTTTTGCATGCCAAGGGTGTGATTCATAGAGACATCAAGCTGGACAACATTCTTCTTTCAATGGATGGTAACATTAAGCTCACGGACTTCGGATTCTGTGCACAGATCAATGAATCTAACTTGAAGCGTACAACAATGGTGGGTACTCCTTACTGGATGGCCCCAGAGGTGGTTAGTAGAAAGGAGTATGGCCCTAAGATTGACATTTGGTCGCTTGGGATCATGACCATCGAAATGATTGACGGCGAGCCTCCTTACCTTAACGAGACTCCACTTAGAGCGTTATATTTAATTACAACCTTGGGCACTCCAGAGGTGAAGGACCCGAAGTCATTGAGCAGTGTATTGAAACATTTTTTGGACTGGTCGTTGTGTGTGAACTCTGAGGAGCGCGCGACGGCGTTGGAGTTGTTGAATGATGAGTTTATATTGGATGCCGACGAGTGCAGCTCGTTGGCTCCGTTGGTGCGGTATGCAAGATCAAAGAAGGACAGTGACGACTATTGATTATTTTCTTTAGTATCTATGCTCCTCTCTTGTGTACATTTTACTATTCTTTTTTGCTTTTGGTGCACACTTGTGCTCCTTCGGTATACGCCCAATATGTAGTTATTAGAGCTGGCGGCAGCCATAATAGTTCTTCATGCTTTTACGATGCTCTGTTAGAAAAATACAAGGTTGTTTGTTAGACGATTTACTTGTAGTATTCTCCTATAGCTTACAATAAGAACAGATTGCACACTATAATACACAAATAGTTAACAAATAGCTCAAAACTAATATTTAGGAATCTTCTCTACCCTCTTCTCCGCTTACTTCTTGTTCCCCTCCTCCTCCTTCTTCCTCCTCCTCTTCCTCTACAATCACACACTTTGCTTGTACAAAGAAAAGCTTTGCTTCACTCTTTCCGATGTTTTCAAATCCGTACATGTTTTCCATAGGAACCTCAAATGAACAACCCTTGGAAACGGTGAACGATGAATCAGCAATACGCACCTTAAGAACACCCTCAATCACATGAAATATAAAATAAGTATCGTTTGTGTTCTTTGCATGTTTGATCTCGTTTGGGCGGAACTTCAAAATTCCAGATGCTGCAAATTCCTGCTCCTCGTTGAACAAAATAGCCAACCGTAAGTCTGATCCTTTACTACCCTTAGTATACTCCTCTTTGCCTGCAGCCCAGGCAACAGTCCGTTTTACAGGAACTTTTTCGTTCGTTGGGTCAAACACTTTTATTGTCTTTTTACCTTTCGACATCCACTCAGTTTCTTCGAACTGTGAAAGATCCTGTATATTTTCTTTTTCGACCACTTTGGGTTTTGGTTTTGACTTTTTCACAGGGGCCTTCGGCTGAGTAAGGACAGGCTCAGTTACTTTAACGATCTTTTGAAGACTAGGTACGTGTGTGTTATTACTGTAATTATAGATCGCCTTTTCGTTACGCCAGAAAGCAAGTGGCTCGGTTTTTATACGCGAAGATCTCCTAACAGAAGCGTTAGATTCCGTTGTTTTAGCTGTCTTTCTATTTTTATTCAATGCTATACTTTTTGTGGTCTTAGCGGCTTTAGAGGCAGCTTTGGCTTCCTTAGCTTTTGCCGGCTTTGGAGCATCTTTGGCTTTTTCAAGTTTTCCTTTTGTTGTCTTTGCGGCTGAAGCTTTAGGTTTAATGACTTTCTTTTCTTTCATGATTTCTGCTTTGGATTTGGTGGTTTTCTTGGATTCTGGTTTCGATTTAGCGGGGGCCTTCTTGGCTTTCTTTGCAGGCTTTTCCACAGGCTTTTCGACCCTCCTTTTGCCATTTTTAGTCTCAGAATCCAGCTCTGGATCATCCCCACTTGATTCCTCGTCAAAATACATCGAGTTCTCCTGAGCATCGTCTTTTCCTTCCTCGGCACTTAAATCATCTTCTTGTTGGCTGGATAAGCTTCCTGTGCGTTTTCTTCCATATGTTCTCTGGCTTTGTTGCTTTCCGATACTACTAGATTTTTTTGAAGGTTTAGACGCGCTTTTCGAACTATTCACTGTATAAAAATCGTCAACATCCTCAAAATTATTTTCATCGGTTTTTGCTCCATCTCTTGCAAAAATGCCCGTTTTACGGGATTGACTGCCAACTTTGTTGAAATTCATGGTAAATTAAGGGAATCAAATCGTTTTTTCCATATTGATTGTTTATTTTTTGAATTTTGGTGTTAGTCACGTGACTCGATCCATATCTTGTAAACAGATTACGCGTCTCTTAAGCCAAAACACAGGTTGATCCAAATTATTAAACTCAAAGCCATCATCTGCATTCTAGATTTCTCCATGATTTCAGAATTTACTAAACAGAATCATGAAAAGGTAGCGTTTCCTTCGTACGCAAAATCTCAGTAAAACTAATTGCCGGTCATTTAGCACTTTGTGTTTGTAAATATGAGAATCTAGAATGAATTGAGCTCACGCTCCACTTATCCGACCAAAGTTTTTTCGTTCTTAAAGATGGGTTTGCTGTTACTAGTAGCCTGTTAGTTTTGTTGCTTTTGCTCCACTCAAATGAGCATATATGCTATTAAGATTCTTCTCCAGAATATTTTAGGCAGTATTATCATCTGACTTGTTGAGATGAGCTCCCTATGGTGGATTTGATATAGAATCGAGAATCGGATCCATAGTTCACTCACGCGAACTCTGATTCAACGAGAATAAAATGACCTTTTCCGGCTCAGGGTTCCCCAAAATAGATATCACTAGAAACTGACCTCATCAATGAACGACTTCGGTTGAAAACTTATCTCGAAATATTGTGAATTTATGATGTACTGCCTTACTGAGATATACATAGAACCTACAACCTAAAAGACATGTTTTATAGAGTTTAGCTTGTACTACTCAACCATCCTAAGGCCATTTCGATCTTTTCTGTTGGTACAGTTACCCTAATTGTTTTTCTTTGTGACTGTAGCTTTTGCACCACTTCCGCTGAACAAAAACAACACCAAAAACACCAACCAACCACCAACCAAAGTTACAATAGCTGTCAAGTACACCCAGGAGTTCACAATGCTGGAGGATTTTGTATACTCGTCGAATGCCAAGTTACGCAAGGTAATGATGTTCTCACTTGTGAGGAAGCTGAAGCCCGGCTTCTTGTACTCCACAAGATATTTGAACATACCATGCTGGTCTGGCAAAACGAACTTTGCCAGATAGAATTGAGAAGACTCCTTTTCACCAGTAAAGTCGCTTTTGTAGAAAGTGGTGTTAGGAGCAACCTCAGAAAGCCCGGCAGCGTTAAACGACAATTTGGGGTCCTTTTGGGAAACTTGCTCCAAAGTCAATCTGTAGTAAGGGTCCAACATTCTGAATTCCAACTGGACATCATCAGCCTGATATGGCACCCATTCACCCTCCTTAAACTCAGAGATAGCAATATTATACACAACCTCGTCCTTAACCTTAAAAGTGTCTTTCAATAACTTAGAGTTGAACGTGTTCTTCTCTGTTTTGTAGAACTCCACGTAGTCGACACGTAAGGCGTTCTTACCTCCAAACGCCCAAGTAAGCAAGTCCAGGGCAATGCGCTCGTTTTTATAGTTCGAACGCTTGTAGAAGTCGTCACTCAAAAAATCAGAGCTACCAACCCACGCCACACGCAGGTTAGCCAAGTTCTGGAACCCAACCGCCAAGTACTCTTGTGAGCCAACTCCCCAACTATTCCCATCAGTGAGATGGTCATCTGCAGAGCCAGACTTTTCCTTCTTCTTCGGATTGTAAGTGTAGGCGGTTCTAGGAGCGACCAACACTGGAAGAAGTAACTCATTGTTGGACAAAATAGCCAGAGAACCGGCATAAAGGACGTCATCAGTTTTCAAGGTCTCGCCAACTATGGCATTATTCACAAGGCTCTTCTCAATGGGAATCAGAAGCAAACTGTGGTTTCCGTCGACAGCATGGAAATGGTCATGGATCGAATACTGTTTTGGGGCAGGATAGATTCCTAACTGGTTCAAGAAAATACGAATTTCATCACTCCCACTCTTCTCACTTCCAACGACAAAAACGTTCCCGTGCTCATTGCCTGTGTACTGCAAAAGATCCGCCAGTGTCAAGGTTTTGCCAAGGCCACGACCAGTAATTGGGAAGACAATAACGTTGTCATATATGTTTTTAGACAGGTCAACACCGCTCACAAGTGCGAGACGTTTTTCATCCTTGACATTTTTGAAAACAAGCTCTTGCAGGAATTGCTTCTTAAAGTCCGCGAAAAACAGGGTAAAGTCACTCTCAAGATCAAGCAAACCGTCATGGAGCACTAATGTATCTGCTGCGGAAAGCCCGAGCGTAAGCGCGGATATAAGGCCCCTAAAGTGCATTTGTTCAGTTGACACGTTGAGTAAATTTATATAAAATGAACATGTGACCCTGGCTATGCAGCTTCGCTTGAGGGTCCCTTTGATAGAAGATTATGGGAAGACATCACAATCAGATACCACAAGCCGTTGAGAAGGGCCGCTCGATCTTGTTTCTTTTTGTCTGAAAATCAAGATCTGATGAAGCTGACCTTGACACGTTAAGTGAACATAAGCAACTTGAATAATTGACTAAACCAAAAATAGCGGGTTCTTGATGGAGACACCTGCTTATTCAAAACCGTGGAATTTTTTAACTTTTTGTTTCAATTTTTTAAAAGGGCTCTCTCTAAGGTACTGTCACGGCGTGTACTTAGTGTAAGCGTTTTAAAACTGCCTCAGTATTCAGATTACAAGTGAAAATATTCGTCATGAAATACAAGCTCATTATCTCATGCTTTGGTCAGCCAGAAGCGCTCATCAGCTTCGAAGATTTCACTGACAGAAGGAAAAGACCAAAGACAATGGTTCACAGCATGATATAAACATCCACCCTACTATTCTCTCTGTCTCTTGTCTTGCAGTTCTGTAAGCCAAAGGTAATCAATACTTAATTTGTTTTTGGAAGTTAAGAACTCAACGCCTCAAACATCTAAGATTTAAGTAATTCCATTGGCTGTAATAAAGCGTTTAGCACTCATACTCACCCCTTTCACCAATTATATTCTGTCCACAGTTAAACCTGTACAGATATTCTTAAAATGACAAAAATTGAACGTAAAATCTCAATCTCTATAAACAAATAATTGATTTACTTTAATCGTGGAAAAGAGAACGCGTAAAATCATGTTCAATTATGTGTTAGCCTAGAAAGTGATATGATGCATCTTGTCAAAGTCGCTAAGATAAGTTGATGAAAATAACTAAAGTAATCACAACCCACGGGGATTCTTAAAAGCTTTCGAACTTTGCTTAATTTACATCCTACTAATCACAGATTTCATCCCGATGCAGGTCGTCCTTGAGTGCACTTAGCAAACTGACTCATTGAGATCAACCAGCCACACAGGTTCGAACACTACAAAAAGAAAACAGGGACTGAATACGTTACTAGACTACGAGATCTCGTAAAGCATTTAATAGAAGTGAACCTGGCATTTATACAATCAAGAAATGCTGCCTCCTGTGCATGATTATAAGCAAGTCTAAGGACACAGGAAAGCAAAAAAAAATAGCAGGCATATGCCTTGATAGAGCCACATGGGTTCGTAGATTAAGAAAGCTTTTGTCGTAGAATAGTGGAGTCGTAATAATTACCTTCAGCCCGCCATCTGAACTGGAAGAGTAAATTTGCGTATCTTAACATCAAAAATTGGTCATGACTCGCCTCTTAAGGCACGAATAACACTGGGGCGTCTCATCATGCGTTTGGTCCACTTGTATACCTCTGGAAACTCTTCTTGGATATTTATGCCTATCCGGTCAACAACGTTATTCCAAGGGACAAATGAGAGATCCGCGACCGTTACATGGTCCCCAACTAACCAGACTGGGTAGTCGAAGAACTTGGATTGTGACAACGGCGTCACGCCCAGCGAATAGTTAGCCGCGTTATCTGTATCCAATGCCATGATCAACAGCTCACGTCGTTCTGCAAGCGCCATCTCGATTACACCATAAACACGGCGTACTTCGTCAGTATAACGCTCAACTGCACTAGGAACAAATTGGGTGTGGAAGTACCGGAAATGCAAGGCCTGGCCAATCATAGGTGCATGACCAGAGGTCTGGAAAAACAACCAAGACAACACCTGAGACTTCTCAGCAAAGTTTGAAGAGTACAACCCGCAACTGTCATTTCCGTCAAAGTTGTCGTCCATATAACGCTCCACAAGATAGAGAATTATAGCTCCAGACTCCCAGATTGCAAGATTGCCATTATCATGGTCGATGATAGCAGGAACACGTGCGTTTGGGTTTATGGTCACAAACTCAGGTGCACGCTGCTCGCCGTTGTTGAAATCTAAGAAAAGGGTCTGGTACTTGAAGTTTAACTCAGACAAAACAATCGCAACCTTGAACCCATTAGGAGCCAGGCGATGCGAGAAAAGAGTGATTCCTGAAGTCGGCTGGTCGCGAAAGAACTCGGAGATTCTGGAAGAGCCTTGTGACTCTTGTAACATATGGGTTTGGAACTCAGACTGCTGGCCCTCGCCCAGGGATATGTGGACACCTCTTAAGGCGTTAGAAAGATTCAGAACGGGCAATTTATCGCCCATATTGTACGACAATTAGTTGGCTCTCGAAATGCACGGTGGTGTGACCTGAAGCAATGGCACTTTGATAACTGCTTTTTAAATTTTGTGTTGTGGCTTTCCCCGCGGAAAGTGACCTTGGCACGTGTACAGTGAAAATTTGTATGTGAATTTTTGTGTAAAATAGAACGCTGTTGGGCCTTTAAACCTCAATTCAAGGTGAGTTGCTTTGGTTCCTGTGATGATGACCACATGCTATTAAACCCAGCTCGTTTGAAATTTTTGTATATGATAAGAGACCCTACCAAATGTTCTGAAAGCAGGAGTTCATTGATTTGTTGAGTTTGCTAACAAGTTCCTTATACACGAATTACACATAGGGGGTCGCCCTCCGTGTTAGGTACGCTAAATTAACGATTTGAATTACGTACGTAGATCAGTCAGCCACAGTTTAAAGTGGGTAATTTGAAGAGGATATGGGCAAATTACTGGTAAATCAACGTGAGTTCAAGTTTGATCATTGAGACTGACATTTACCGCAAGTTGGCGCTTCTCCTCTCGCGATCTTTTGCTGTATTCCGGTTTACGCACCCTCTCTCGCCAGAAATTGCCATTAGCTATTTTGCCGTTTGTATTCACATATCACGCCGTTGTAGGGTTCGAATAATGACAATGAGTAACCTACAACAATACTTAGATGGAAAACATGATTCTATTTGCTTGCGCTATATATATTTTTTTGAGAATTTTCAGTGTAGGGTTTTTTCTTAAAGACGAAATAAGCACACAAAAGTCACTAAAAATAGGCACTCTAATATTCGCAAATTTTGGATACTATTTGGCCCTCCCAGAACCTGCCTTGATGTGAATCACATCCCCGTCTTCCATCACATATAGTTTACCCTCCTTGTGAATCTTGCCTGAAGACTTCAACTTTTGAAGAGAAAATGTGTCCTTCGTAAATCCCTCCAAGTCAGAAAACTTAACGACGTCTGTGGAAATAAATGTTTTCTTCAAATCTGTGTGGATAATTCCAGCAGCTTCTGGTGCAGTGCTGTTTCTTCTCAAAGGCCATTCTCTGACCTCTATATCTCCGCATGTGAAAAAGCTAATCAAATTAAGGTTATTCTTCATTTCTTGGATGATCTTCGGAATTGCAGACTGATGAGCAGACTCTCCGTTTTTGATCTTTTTTTCAACTTCAGCTGAAAACATCATCAAATTATCACCTGGGGAATTCTCATCTATCCAATTCTTCACTTGATAATAAAATTCATTTTTTCCGCTAAGGTAGTCTTCTTCATTAACGTTTAACAAGTATGTGATTGGCTTTGTGGTGAGAAGATTGTGCTTATTCAAATCATCAATCTGATCGTTCGTCCAGGTTTTGATACTAGCTATTCTTTTTCCCTGTAATAATACCTCTTGAGCCGCATTCAATGACTTCAACTCATGTTTCATGGCTCTGACTTCAACGTCATTTTTATTGAACTTTGACCTCTTTTCCACTCGTTCTAAAGCACTTGATACAAATTCAAAATCCTTGGTCACAAGCTCTTCAGTCACAATCTTCAAATCTCTCACTGGATCCACAGTCTCCTCAATATGCGTAATGTCGTCATTTATAAATCCTCTTACAACCTGTAAAATACCGTCAACCTGTCTGATATCGCTCAAAAACTGGTTCCCAAGTCCTTTGCCTTGGGAAGCATTTCTTGTAAGTCCTGCAATATCAACTATAGATAAGAGCCCACGAAGCTGTTTTTTCGAACCATAAAGCAGCTGAAGGAAATCAAGCCGAGGTGAAGGAATTGTAACGGACATTTCCTCTGGTTCTATTGTCGCAAAGGGGTAGTTCGCTGCAATTCCGGCTTCAGAATTTGTCACAGCTTGGAAAAAGGTGGATTTACCAACATTGGCAAGTCCCACTATCCCAGCCGATAAACGAGTGGAAGTTCTCCCGAAATACTTTTTTACTTCTTCTCTACCCTTCTTGGGGACGCCCTTCTTCTTGGCAAAAGCGCAAGCTGAGCTGAAGAAGCTCCTTTTTGTAGAGATCATGGTGAAAAATTATGTGCGTAAGATTTATCAACGGTTCATACACACTAGATCTGAAAAAGAGAAAAAAGCCTAATGTTTATCAGATCTAACTCAAGGTATTCCATCGTACCTTGAAAATCGAGTGGTGGCTTATACTCTAACTTGTAGTTTTATTTACATTACCAAGAAAATCAATTTTCAAACGTTTACATCCGACGCCCTGAAGCTCCACACCTCCAGCGCTCAATTAGCCAAGCCAGATAATTGAAAAAGGGCTATGGCATCCGTTCAATCTCTCCTCAAAGCCGTCCTTCCCAAGAGACCTTTCCAGATCCTTCACCTTCAATCCTTTCCTCGAAAAGCACCAAATATAATTGGAGCAAATTCGCTCTTGACCGTCAAATCGAAACACCTTGTTGTTATAGCTGAAAATGATACCCCGATTTTTGCAATTGAAGTGATTGTTTATGTTGTTATGAATCCTTCTGGTGTGCCTAGAAAGATTATCTACGTCTCAAAGGTCGATTCTTCTGGTCTTGGGGGCCCAGGAGTGAGTTTAACACGCGTAGTTGAACAAGTTTTGAGCTTCTTGGTCTGTCTTCCTGCTAGTGAATATACTAAAGCATTTGTTGATGCAGAGATTCAAAAAAAGCGTGTCAACTTTGATGGAATGGAGGCTACCAAAGCTATTACACATCTCAGGGAATTCATCGCAGGAGAAAAACCAAAACCAGAAATAATATTCTCGAAAACTGGAAGCTGGGGTGGAAATCAAGAGCTCAGTACTGAGATCTATCTCTTTACTCGTTCCGAGCCTCATTATTTGTTCCCAGATTCAGGAAAGAACCCAGGAAAACACGTTCTAGATGACCGCGCTTTACTCCTGTGGTGGCTTCGTGTGTTGGATAGAGTCACAACTGACAAAACTGTTTACTCTTCCAGTGACAATACATTAGCGATTCCGGGAGAAGATGCTAACGATGTTAAAAGACAACTCTCGAAGTTGTCACTGAACTGGTCTCCCGAAAGGCTCACCGGAGGTCGTGCGGTTGACGAAATTCCTTTCTTTCCAGATGATCCTAAAGCTCGTTTTTTGGAGCATTTGGTGGTGGAAGATAGAATAGAAACAGTAAATGTTGAGCAATTCTGGAATGAGCTTGCAGTGCGTCAAGAGTTTAGGATGGGTAGAATTGTAGGTATAATACATGTAAATGGTAAAGCTACAGCTGATCCTTTTCTTGAGGAAATCGAAGATCCATCTCACACACAAGTTTCAACAGTTGCCTTGGATGCAGAAGGTTTAAAACTGGTGTGTATGAACAACTTTGGTGATGATCTTATTAGAGTGTCTAACGAAAGATTCACAAAATTGAAGGATTGTCTTACTGCTGAGCTGTATGACACAGTTGAGGGTGCACAGCTCGCCTTTGAGAATTTACAGTACGTCCTTTCTATAGGGTGTGGCTACGATGGTAGAAAGATGGTGGAGGGCTACGGATTCAAGGAAATTATTGGTACTGGAGAGGAATTAAAGAGAGCTCGAAAGCCTGCAGCCCCAACTGGGGAAATCAGAATGTTAGTGGTCAAAAGAAAGAAGAAACAAAAATAAAAGAACCAACACTAACGAATTTATGATAATTTATATTTTCAAAAAGTGTCTACGTAGATGTACCTATTGTATTTAACATCACACCTCGTACAAATTTTCGTATCCGCCATACCTACACCGCACATTAACATTAACTTCAAGCACTTCTCAATGTCTATAAACGCCAAACACCTAATCAAGGCAAGCCCCATCCAAATTTATCTTCTCCAAGTTGTAAAATAACCATTTACACTGGTACGCATTAACGTTCACCAGACGCGACTTCAACCGCAATGGGCGTGTGTCACTAATCAAGATGTTGAACTTAAATGAGTTCAAATCCTGGCCGTTGATGCGCTTGGTTCCGCCGTCAAACTCCAAGTAGGATTCCTGGTCTACCACACCTCCGTACTTCTCCTTCAACGTCATCAAGTAGTTTTGGCGAACATACTTAGCAGAGTTTGACACAGAGCCAAGTATGCTCTCGTCAATCGCCTTGAAAGTGAGATTCTGGTCTCTGATCTCACAGCTATCGTGGAGGTTCATGGTAATTTTTCCATCTGGTTTGAGCAAAAGCAAGTGCGTCGAACGCATCGTTGACACCAGACCCTCGTACCGTTGCTTAAAGTAGGTCATGTGATCGTTGTACAAGTTTTTGATGGTGATCACGCACCGCGTGGCCGAGTCGCTTAAAAAGGAATCACCCAGCTTACGCAAGGAGCGAAGCTCTTGGTACACAACTAAAGGCAACGCTATGCGCAACTTCAAGCTCACATTGTCATCCAACGTGCAGTGTTTAAAGATTTTGTAGATCTTACCACAGTTCTTCAACCACGAATTGGTGTCGAACGTGAAATAGCTGATAGAACTATCTATGTCCTGTGAGATGTTTCCCACAAAGTTAACGTACGGCACAACGACGCCTTCCATTCTAGGCGTCGCCAGAACCAGGTCGAACGGGGACACCTTGGATCCGCTGATGTTCGGGCTGATCAAGTGGTCCGGCTCCGCGGACGTGGTCATGGTTGCGTCTGCATCTAGATGACTGTCTACTCCAAACGCTTTTCTCGCCAAGTCGTAGTTCAACAAGCTGTCGGTCTCATCAATGAGCGAGCTATCAATGTCCACGTCTGGGTGCATGCCGTGGCCTAACCCACCTTCTGCCTTAGAGTACTCCAGGTTAGCCATCGACCGGTCATCGTCTTCGCTGTCTACGAAACGCGATTTCTTCTGGGGCTGCTTAATAAGAAACTCATAGTTGGCCTTCAGTCTGAAGAAAAGCTTAGGGTCGAAAGCAGAGTCAAGCTCACTCGCAACGTTACTCAGAGATACCGGCTCGGAAAGTCCGGAAAGACGGCTGTCAGTCACAAAGTCGAACACCATCTCATTTGCAGATGGGTCCTGTGACACAGGAGTAGTGTCTACCTTAAAGCCTCTGTCTGTGACCCGAAGACCAATCTCTGGAAGCGCTTGAGCAATATAGATTGCTAACAACAAGATACGCTTAATGCGCTCCTTTTCGACGCTGTTGAAAAGCCGACGGTCATTTTTTTCTGGTGGAGGGTCTGAAGGACTGAAAGTACCGTTCCTCACCAGTTGCTCGCGGGCAAAACGCGACTCACACTCGTACAACTCCTGATTGATTCGGTGGTTTGTGCGATCACAACCATCACCCTCAGAGAAGAGGTCTCTGAAGTAATTATTATTTGTGTTGTGACTTCTCTGCATATTGTCCTGAAGATTGAGGTCCGGCTTGATGATGTAAAGAAGCTCTTCATTGCGGTTAATGTAGTCTGCCAACACATCCTTGCCAGTCCAGCCCGCATATCTTGCGTTGAGATAACTCTTCTTCTCACACACAGTGTCGAACCAAAGCAGCCCCCAAAGCTTCCACACCTCCACGAGGGTTTCATTTTCATTGAAGTGATCAAGGAAACCTTCGTGCCCGAGTGCATACAAGTCCTGGATCTGGAGCACAAGATTATGCTGGAACATGAACTGCGACCGATCAGCGCCCTCCATGACCGAGAACCCGTCCAGGAGTCGGTCAAAGTCAAAACACTCGCGAGCCTCATTGGTCCAGAAGTTGAGATAGTTCACAAGACTGTCCCAAGGGAAGAACCGACGGAAAATGAGACCAATTACTGCAGGAGCACATAGTGGGTTCTTACGCGAAGCTTTTCCTACGGCTACCAAAAAGTAAAGCCACACAATCACATGCGGAGTCAGAACCGACTTGAATGGACAGTTGAGAAACTTACGAAGCATCCGGAACAGAAGTTCGAGTGCGCTCTTGTTCACAAACTGCAAAGACTCGTACCACTTGAGAACAGACATCTCACCCGCAATAGGATAATGGTCTTCTGCAAGCAGCTCAAGCTCTGCTGTGGAGAACTGAGGAATGGTGGAGGCCGTGGACTCTTGCATATCGGTGTCCAAACCCAGTTTACGGCTTCTCTTCAGCTCTTTACGGTCCTGACGCTCACGCAACGCTACAGGGAGCTCAAACAAGATGCTGAAAAGGTTTTTAAAGTTAAGCACCCCAAACCCAACAAGCTGCCAGAGGTTAATACTCGCAAGGCTGCCCGACTTGTTAAACCAGAAATTCAATAGCTTGATCAGAGGCTTTTCGATAAGCACCAGCTTCGGCGCGCCTGGCAGCCCCCCACTAGAGTCCTTCTCGAAGAAAGAAACTCTGATTGCCTGGTGAGCATAGCTCTGTGGGTTCCATAGTCTATCGGTGTCTACCGGATCCAACAGCACAGGAGAAGCTGTTTGTGCAACAGGATTTACTGCAGTAATAGGAGTTGTTGCACTCGGAGTTCCTGCCGAATTGGAGTAGTCGTTGAAAGCAGGAAAGTCCTCCCCAGAGATGAAGTCTATGCTCCCGAAAGTGCGAGCGAACGTACTAACGAGCCGGGTGAACTCTTTAGTATTGTTAAAGTTGTTCATGAGGAGCGACTTGGCGACACGGATATACAACAACACAATCAACTCCCAGTTCAGGATGTTATCTGCGGCAGTAACCTTATTTTTATCCACAAGCACAGTACCGTTCCCACACGTAAGATGCACAAGCGCAGACTCGTAGAGCCCATAGGACAGCACTTGCAGGTTAGTGAACATCAGCTCCAATACTACTCGAAGGTAGTTTCCTGTAGGAACAAAACAATCCTTCGCGAAAACAGACTTTCCAAGGTGAAAAAGCGACTCCAATGAGACATCATTTACACCTTGGTCAGCCCACGGGGAGTTTTTCTCGCGACTAGGCTGCTGAACAGTGGCCAAGTGGTAATATACTTTTCCATGACCATGGCTCCCTGAAATGGCTTTAAGGTACCAGTGCTCAGCCAGGGACTCCCAATCAATAGATGTGGATGGGTATAATGCTATCAGCATTCGCAGAAGGTCTGCAATTTTCTCGTACCACCAGTTCTGGAAATCCGCGATGAGCGAGACCGTCTGATGCACTTTGGCGATGTCTTCTGCTGCGTAATCACATGCTTCTGGGTCCAGGTCTACCTCAATTGTGAGATTATTATTCATTTCTACGAGTGTGCTAAGAAGCAGAAAACAGTGCAGAACAAAATTTGCACAAAGCTCATTGTCAAGACTTGCAATGTTAGCCTTCGCTTGTTTTGCACTACCCTTAGCCTGAGCAAGATCCTGGAGCAGAGGGGGCAATGCTAATACAACCAGAATAATATTCTTCATATTCTCAAGAAGATTAATTATCCCGTAGATCCAAAGCCGTCTCGAGATCTTATACACCTGAAGAACTTGGTAGCCCAGAAAGATGCTATTAATCAGTTTTGCTCTGGCCAGAACACCTCTGTCAGCCGATGTACCGCCTCCTCTGAGCAGATAAAGAACAAAATCGTAGTATGCATCAAGCAATTCAAGGTTGTTCAGATACGCAAGAACAAGAGTCCTCTGGATGGCCCGGTGCCGCTGCGATAGAAGCAGTCTATAATGGTCGGAACGGAGTTCGCGTGTTCGGAGTTCAGGGGGTAACTCTCCATTGGGACCAAGAGAGATGTCAAAACAGTCTGGGATTACAGGGGGGCCGTTCGGGTTTACTTCCTCTTCCGCGATTGCGAAAGTGGCCAGCTTGACTTGCTGTCCAAGACGGTAGATGGCTTGGTTAAGTATAATGTTGTGATTCTGATTCTTCTTCTCGAGGTCCAAAATATTGGTGTAACACGTCTGGAGAGTCTCAGCTAAACTGGACAGGCCTGGGGGTTGTGTGGGGGCAGTAGGTTCCATAAATCCGTCGAATATGGAGTCTGGCTGGTATGCAGCAGCAAGAGCAGGACTGGATCTCTTTTTAGGCATCTTGGGAAACAGAGGAAGAGGTGCAGTATTCAGAGACTGTCTCTTGCGGGGGGAAGGGTCCATATAGAGCCTGTGGTTTATTAGTGTATTAAAAAACACTATACTAGGCTGAGGGTATACTTGGTGTATGGGAAAATGCGAATTTGATACGGTGGTGATGTGGCGTTGGTTTAGCAAAACTTAGCAGTGGCGTCGGTAACCTCCGCCTCTTCTTGGTTAAGTGACGCTGAGGGATTTATGATTCTGAATAGGTGTGTGTTTGGGGGCTCCTAACGGTAATTTCACAGAATCGCCAGAGGGACAGCAAAGGAGGTTCTAATGGAGGAATAAAATTGAAATCTAGATCTAAGCTTTTTCGAGAGGCTACAATTGGTTTATAACATTTGTTTGCAGACACGTATCGCTTTTCGCTTTTGAATGTTCTGTTACACGCATACATATCCCTTTAGAATTAGAATGTATGGATATTTGGGATTATCAAAATTTATAGAAATCATCAGAGTTAGCAACCGATATGTTTTAAGGCAAGATTACATTCGAATGACTCTTGTCCTTGGAGTTATGGCATGCTTGCTTTTTCAATCAGTAGGTACAGTGCGTCAATGTAACGTGTATAAGGTGTTATGTGCAGAGATCTGAATTCAGGTAATTCGTGGGTCGATTTATAATCAATATTTCCATCCGATTTCCTAGCGCCACACTGCAAATTTATCCGAACTCCGATCATGCTTGAAGTACGATCATGATGAAGCGAAGGCATGTGATTAGGGGCCTGAAAATAACTGAAGCCTGCACATCTGTTATTTTGTCTACTAAACCTCTAGGACTGACGTGTGCTATCTCTACATTATTCTATTGTTCTATAGATCCTAGATTTGATTCGTATGCAGCTAAAATGTATGGCTGTTCTCTCTAAAAATGGCATGAGTTGTTATGTACTAGTGCAAAACGTATTTACATTTCAGCATTCTGCGCATTTCAGTTTTTGGCGTGTTAATCCTTCTTGATCTTCTTGCGTTGAATAGCGTTTATGTCATGCCGTAAATATGATGATCAGCGATAACTCTCTGAATATTCATACATTCTACATACTGCAAATCACATGAATCATTTGTGGTACTAATACATCGCAAGTAACGCTTCGCTAGCTTTTAAAGACCTGTAACGCCTAGCTGAAATCAACTGCAAACTTCCCCCACTGGCCATCGCTTTTCAAAGCGTAAAACGCTCTGTCAAATGTCTTTTGCCAATAAATGTTAACCAACCCAAACCTGGTCTCTGCAGGGTTGAAAAATTGCTGGAAAGTCTCGGATAAGTTCTCGATCCCTTGCCACCCTTTAGCCTTTTTCATGTATTTGAAGAACTCCATTGTGCTATCAGTGAACAAAACAACCATCACCTGACTGAACTTATCAAGGCTCACTCTGCTCACGGTTTTGTTGAACTTGATTGTGGTGACTATCTGACCCTTACGCAAGTCCCAAATGTTGAGTCTTGATTTTTTCTCCTTAGGCAGGGTCATCAGCAGAATCAACCAATACCCGTTGTTGGCAAAGAATACGCTGCTCACAACAGAATCGCTTTCTGTCTCTTCATTTTCTTGGAAGGTGGTGAGCTTAGAACCGCTCTTCAAGTCGTAAATCATCAACATTGCGTTCGAAGTACCAATAGCCAACAAGCTACCATCCATGTGCAAGTCCGCGCATGTGTATTCGAAACTGGCACTTGCTTCCAAAGTCAGCTTGAAAAGTTGTGTCTCTTTGTGGCAGTCCACAAGGTTCCACACGCCGTTTCTGTACACTTGAACAAGGCAGTTGTTAAGAGAAGGGTGAGTAATAAGTGCAACTACCGCAGCCTCAGATGCCTTGTGAGCAACAGGAATTGTTGGGGGGGTCAGTTGCTTCTTAGGAGGCACCTTGATAGACAAGTCGGTGTCAATGATAAGAGCAGTACCGTCTTCGAAACCTAAAACAGGCTTAAAGGTTGGGTCAGCTACAGTACCCGCGTTCACAAAGGTTGAACACGTGAGAGGCTCCTGAGGGTCGTGAAGAGTAGAAATCTTAAATTTGTTAATCATCAGATTTACCAGAAGGTTGAGCACAAACACAAAGAGTTTGTTACTCACAAGAAGAAGCTCGTTGTTAAAAACACCAGACACGGTCTGCTCAAGAAGCTGGTTGGTGACTGGTACTGCAAGCTTGTCAAAGCCTGTAAAAGGGAAAAGGTTTTTGAGGAATATAGAATGCTTTGTAGTGTTAAGAGTACTCTTGTTCTCCTTCAACTGCTTCTGATGGATAGCACTGAGAAAGGCATCAGCCTCACGTATCCGAGCAAGTGGATCGGCCTCAGACTCAGCGTCTGTTCTCACGTGCTCCATAGTACTCTCAACTTCAGCGTTGATTTCAGCTTTTTCCTCTGGCGTGAGATCTGCCTTCGTAGGCTCAACATCAATGTCCATCTTTTCAGATGTAGAAATGTGCTTCCCAAGTAGAACCTCTTGAAGCTTTCTGACAGACTCGTCCCTTTCTCTGCTAAGACGAGCAATCACCCTGATACTGGCATCATAGTGATATACAGAACTAGCGAGGTCATCCTGAAGACCTTTTATCTTTTTCTTGAGCTCGAAATTTTCAAGCACAATAGCATCCCACTCATTTTGGAAAACTTGCAAAAGGGATGGGATCAGAGCGTAGTTTTTGGCTGCTGGGGCATTCGACAGCGGCTTGATTGGTATAATATCTTCTATGGAAAGTGGCTCGTCGGAGATAGGGTCTTTTCCATGTTTTTCAATATAGGACAGGAGAACTGCGCGGTCAAAGACATTATGAGACCTTGGTGAAAGCACCGGTTGAGAGGTTGGTTCTCCACTGATGGCACAGGTGAGCATTATTGAGAAGCAAAAATGAGATAAACGGGGGGTTATATTATATAGCCCAAAAAAAAAAGGGGCGCACCGTTGAGGTAGTTGAGGGACTCTAGAGATAATTTTGATATTTTGATAATTTTGCAGGCAGCTGCAGCGATGCCTTGGGTAACAGGAGAACCATTCTGGGGGAGTGCAAACTCAATAATTCAAATTTATTCACAGAAATTGTTTACGACGTTTATTAGCTACGTTTGTTTTCACTCCCAAAGCTTTCGACGCTGTAGATCTGTATCGAAGCTCATCTTCACCACACCTTGCCGTACGTAACTGCATAAGTCCGCTCAGCAGGCTTCCGAGTTGGGAAGATGCCATACCAAGAGATAAACCAGGTGAAGCAAGAAACGTGCCGGTTTGCCTGAAGCCATGAGTGCTGTCAAATACTTGCACCTACAGCTTATCAGTTGAACACAACTTTATGTGGTGATTTTAGGCGCTTTAAGGCAAGAAGCCACCTTTCCGTGGTCTACTGTTCATGTTTCGTGAAACTTCTACAATTTCACAGTCAAATGTCGAATTTCCTTATCAATTGTATGCAGCACTCTCTAAAGCCTCAACTAAAATTTAAGGGGTAATTAAATGAGCTCAGTCATTACGCATTACACAACTATGCTGACGCTCCCAATTCCTCACATCCATTTCGTGATTATTATATGTCCTGTTCAAAATTTGAAAAGATGCAGCATTAAGTGAAGGAACAAGCTTTCATCAAGAATGGCACGAATGTAATTGAGGTTCAGGATTCATATCGCGCCAACAAACAAAACACTGCCTTTTCATGGCTACTTGTATCTGTAAACCCGATTCATGCACCGAACCACAATTCGCTTCATCTACAAAAGCATCCATATAGCATAAATCGCACACCAAGAACCAAAACTAAAATCTTAAAATCACACATGATAAATGATTACCCTCTTCTGTATAAGCCAATTTTCCAGAACCCGTCATATTATCTGTACTCTCGTATGTAATCTACCACCCTTGAAGTTCAACAAGGCCCTACTGCGAAAGTTTAACAACTGCAACCGGCGCCAAGCGTCTTCTATGTGGTAGGGCTGGAGCGGCTTAACAGATTCACCCGGGCCATCAAACAAGTATCTCCTCTTTCTCAGACCACCTAAAGTCTCAGAATTCTTTTTCACACCTCCAGTTTTGACGGTTTCTTGTTGTTTCAACCGAAGAGCCTCCTCTGTAAGCAGGCACACCATTTCGAAAGTCAAAAAACCAAGAATATCAATGACATCATCCAGCGGTTTGGTCTCCATAATGGAGGACGTTCCACACCAATCCTTGAATCGTTTGAGCTTACGAAACGTGAAACTTGCCTGCCGACACTCAGAAAAGTGAACATACTCTTCACGAGTCATATCCTTGGTTCTGTCGTCAGCATTCTTCAACCGACGCAAGGACATAGCCATGGCTTCTCTCTCATCTTCATCGTCATCGTCTGCGTCCTCACCTTTTTCAAGAGGCTGTTCACTGAACATAAAAGACATCTCCCAAGGAAGCCGAAGTTTAGCCTTCTTATGCTTGAGTAAATTGTTCAGGCCTTTAGAAGAGTCTCCCATACCACCGGTCAGTTCATCAAGAAAATCCGCGTTATCCACATTACCTCCACCATCCTGGTCTTTGGCGTTCTTTCTCACGTCTTTCCACGAAAGATACGTACGGAGTCTATTTACTTTAGCCTTATCATGTCTGATGAGAAAAATCATGTCTTCAGAAGAAATCAGCTTCGACCCACGCATTGCAGCGGTCCTGCTTGCCTGAAGTAGAATTTCCACCACTTGCCCTCTCACGATATCCTCAATGAGAATCGTAGTTTCAAATGGAGGGTCATGAGTTTCACCACTCACAAACATCATCTGCTGGATTTCCACATGATAGCGGTATTTTGACGACTGATGATCGTTCATTTGAGCGGCCCACTTTTTGAATTCATTTCAGCATATTCTATTATAAATGCACGGGCACATAACACAAAATCTGGGGTACACGAGAAACTATTTGAGATGCTGAAGACACATATCACAAAGTTCTAAGACATCGAAAATGGTTGAATGGTTGGTTATTGTTTACGACAAGCCAAATGTCGACAGACTCGCGTTCCGTCCCCAACACCTTGCTGCCATTCCTCTGGCCTTGGAATCTGGAAAGGTGACTAACGCAGGTGCTATTTTCAAGGGTCTTGATGAGCAAGGAAATCCTTCTGGTTTTGCCGGAAGTAGTTACAATCTCATTGCAGACTCTAAAGAGGAAATTTTGGAGTTCTTAAAGCAAGATGTCTACTATAAGCAGGGCATTTGGGACTTGGACAATGTGGTGATGTACCCATTTGGGTGTGCCGCCAGAGTCAAAAAGTAACTCTTTAGCGGGAGTTGCGGTCTTTGATACTCAATTGAGTAATTTATGAATCTTGCTGGTGGCATTGCTCTTCTCGTTACCTGTGTGACCCGAGTTGATGTAGCTACAGTTTCACCAGGTTTATAGGCACGATATTCTCATTAAAGAATATAGGCTATTTCTATATATGTCTGGTTTATTGATTTGATCCCTGTGTCGCTGACACACTAACAAAGTTGTTCAAAATAGTGTTTTTCAATGTAGAACCATCCCTATAAATTCATCAAGCGATGATCAACCAACTGCCTTCAATGGCTTTCAAATAACACAAAATATCTCCCTCAAACTATCATACTTTCATTGAACATAGCTTAGCTATCAGTTGCTCTATGCAATTGCAGGTACGTTAATAACCACCCCCTGTATTGAAGAGTTTGGGACGCACAATAATAGACGAGTATCGGTAAACGTAAAAGTTTCTATTCCTATTCTTGTACGATTTAGAGAAAACCTCGCAGTCTACGCTAAATTTGCTATCTGCAACTTGGTCTTCAAAAGTTTCATCGAAGGTGCAAACTAATAAAAACATCCTAAAAGGGCGCACAATGTTCCCACTTAGAGCTCTCCTAATTAAAGCGGCACAGTTTCGTTCATCATGGGCCGTCCGTTCCTTTGCCACATCTTCCTCAATAGAAACTGTACCACTTGCTTTCGATCATTTCAAGTCCCCTACGGAATCTAAAAATTCCCCTATAGTGATCGCGCATGGTCTCTTCGGCTCGAAACTGAACAACCGCACTGTCGCAAAACAGTTAGCCCAACTTTTGGCTCGTGATGTTTACTGTATAGACCTTCGGAACCACGGTGAATCACCTCACATTGACCGCCATGATTACCCATCCATGGCCGCAGATATACAGAGATTTTTGGAATCTCAAAAGCTCAAGAAGCCTATCCTCATAGGTCACTCCATGGGAGCCAAGGCTGTTATGGCTGTGTCTTTGACATCTCCCGATGTGCCAAAGTACTTGATCCCTGTTGATAACTCACCTGTTTCACAACCTTACGGGGGCGGATCTAAATTTGCTGTTTACGTTAGAACCCTCAGAGAGATTACCCAGGGTCGGTCTAATCCGGTGGTATCTAGAACTCAGGCAGATGAAGCCTTGCAAAAAGTCGAGCCGTCCCTCCCTGTCCGGCAATTTCTACTTACTAACGTGAGCAGAAAAACAAAACAGGAGCTTATCGAAGAGTTCGAGGCCAATAAACTTCTTTATGGTAAAGATTTACATAATGTCCCGGTCTTCCGTAGTAAGATTCCGTTAGAAGTTCTTGGTAAGGCCATCGACTCGGGAAACATTGCTTTATTCCCATATGATCCTAAAGAATATGTTTACAAAGGTAGTACGTTGTTTATAAGAGGAACAGATTCCACTTTTGTTCCCGATGATGTTTTGCCTGAAATAGGTCGTTTCTTCCCAAGATTTGAGGTCAAGGACGTCAAGGCCGGACATTGGCTTATAAGTGAAAACCCGAAAGAATTTGTTGAGACCGTTAGGGATTGGATAGAATATAGAGAAGAAGCAGATGGCGATGAGAAGTTGGTAGTTTGAAGGTTATAAATCTAAGGCATTGTCCTGTTGACAGGTTACATCAGGTGTATAGCATCAGCCTTCCCATTTGATTTAATCATGATATCACCTGTATATATTATCTGATGTTATTTGAGGTTTTGTAACAACAATCACTTCTACAGGCAGTTTAAGCATCATATCATATATAGGTATTTAGGTATCATTTCCATCAAAATTCATCCTCCGTATGTTGGCTTACCCTGGTAAAGTCTTTGGATCGATCTACTCTTCCCAAGCACTCTCTCCCTACTCTCCAGAATGGACATATTCGATGTTAAAGACTTAATTGTAGGCTTTCTAAGGTTAGAAGAAGAGCTGGAATTGGTCAAATAACCATTAAGACTAGTTTTCGAAGATTGCCTGCTCAAGGACGACGCAGTCGGCTGACTGAATCTAGGAATAGAAGACTTCCTCGCAACGTTTTTAGGAGCATCCCTATGGGTCTCTGGAGGTGATATTGGCTTCTGCAGGTGTTTTCGTAGCATTTCTATGCTTCTAGATGTTTTGAGTGTATTTTGTGTTCCTCTGAACAGGGCCTTTCCACTAGCTCTGATGTTGGATTGTATTTTAATGCTGGCCTTGGTGAAAGGTTTCACAAACCCATTATCCGTCTCCACAGAAGATCTACTACCCTTACGGCTGGTAAAAACGCCATTTTCACTCTGGTGGCTCTTGAAGCTACCGTCACTAGCATCTCTGGCTTTCGAGAGGGATTTCGAATGCGTAAAATTGTGCGCCTGGTTGAACCGAGCCTCAGACTTCTTTGTGGCTCTGGCTGGAGGCACGAAATTACGAAGGATCTGGGTGCTCTTGGTGGCCTTCTTTGCATGGGTTCTAACATGAGTTTGTCCACCACTCATGGAAATGTCCTGCACAGAGTCCTCGTTATCGCTATGGATATTTGCATTGTCAAAACGGCGAATCATAGACTGGTCTATTGTGAGGTCGGCCTCTTTTGGGGCATACAAGGGTTTTGCCTGAAGACCAGAAAAGGGGGTCGCAAAAGGACTTCTATTGAAAGGAACTTTGGAGGAGAAAGCAGTATTGCTGGTGAGACTAGCTTTTCTGGTATTAGCAAGGTTTAGTTTCGTCTGTGTATAGGCAGATGTTCTTTCTTCTAGACCAACTCCAAAAGGAATCATATTTGTGGAATTATGAGTGTTCTTTGCAAGAGTTTCATTTCTTTCGTCTGCCACTATATTTTCAATTTGGGGCTTTGGCTCCTCAGCTTGAAGCTTGTGAGTCTTTGGATGAGTCTTTGGAATACGTAAAGGAGCAATAGGCTGGTCATCTTCAACGTAACTCTGAACATTTTCAACACTTTCTTTTCCGTTGGTGAACTCTTTGATGATCATAGAATTACTCTTAAGTACCTCTTCTGCATCCTCAGAAGCAGCACCAAGGATCTCCTCAACTTGCCGTTGAACCTTCTCAGCGTCAATATGATCTTCCTTCTGGAAGCTATTGAATAGAGACACAGAGTCAGTACTCATCTCAACGTCTCTGCCAGGAGATTTGAAAGCTGTTGGAACCTCTCTAGGTCCGATAAGAGTTCTTCTTCTCTTGGAAGCACTCCCAAGGTCTACACCAGAGGAGCGCTTAGACTGTTTAGGAGTGCCCATTATAGAAGATTTACGCTTCGTTTCGGGTGACATTTCAGCAGCAAGAACGCGTTTGGTCTTTGGAGAGAGCGCATTAGGAAGAAGAGATAGAGGAGGAAGTGTGGCCTGCTCTGCGGAAATGTCAACCTCTGGAGATAGAGCACGCTTCCTCCCGAAATCATTTTCATCATTCTCTAGAAACTCCTTCTCAGGGGATAATTGTCTCTTCTCAACATGTTTTCTTGGAGACAAAGTCATTTTACGTGGCGAAGTTCTTGAAGCAGTGTCCTTCTTTTCTGGAGAGCCGTACGACACGTCCATCTTATTAGCACTATCTTCGTAAGAAAGGTCAGGAGATAGCTTACGCTTTGCAGATCGTTCCCGTGAAGTTGATTCTGTGAATATGGACTCCTTCTGTGGAGCCATTTTGACTGGAGAACGCAATGTGTCCATCTCATGCTGAACAGGATAAAGAATCTCTTCTCTTTCCACCTCCACCTCTCTGCGCTCCATAGTTCTCTCTTTCCTGTTCAATTCCAACTGCTTTCTGCGTCTGATCGCGCTGTAGTGTGATGTGATCAGAGGCATCTTGTTGAACTCTTTTTGGTGTATGGCATTGAACCGATCTTCCATAGAAATATGCTTCAACGGAGAATTTGTTCCCTTTTTTAGTGGTGATCTCAAGGGACTATTAGTTCCAAGATTACTGGAGATTTTCTCTGCTTTTTTAGTCAACTCATCCAACACTGACGTCAGAAGTTTATTACTGTAACCAGCATCATGAAGTACCTGTTTCTCTTTCTCAAAGTTCAACGATGCCTTAGAGTCATTCGCCGCTTTATAGATTGGGGATAGCAGGTTCATGTCCGCACTACTTAAAGGCTTTAGAGGGGACTTAGGGGTATTATAATGCGTTCTTAGGGTATCTCTTGGATCAGCATAGTCATGGAACTGTTTCTTGACCCTGTCCAAAGGTATTGGTGAAAAATCCGACATTTTGGATGAATTGATTGTGTGGAATAAGTGATGTTTTTATTTGTGGGTCCACTGATTTTTTTTGTTTAGCTTTGTCCAAATTGGGAAACAAAATAGATGACTTGATCCGGAACGTGAGTCTGAAAATAGAGTAATAAAAAATGCACTGTTGTAAATATAATTTTAAGCCAATTTTTATACATGTGTATCGTACAAGGCATCCCAATTTTTTGGAAAACGTAGTAAATTGCTTTGTTTACGCACTTTCATTCATGCAGAAAGAGCTTAAGGACTCCACGGTCCAGTATTATGGTAGATTATTGGTACAATCATTCAATACAAGTCAGCTTTGCCATTAATCGCCTTTAAATAAATCATTTTTGAATTTTTTTGCGCACCTTTCAATCCTGCTGTAGCCTTCGAACCTGTCGCAGCAAACAGTTTAATGATTCTCATTGACCAGATCTTTTTCAAATTGCTTTGAACCGTGCTATCTAGAAAGCATTTTGAAAGAATTTACATATCATGAGTATCAACTAAACAAAAAGTAGTGATCTTCTAAATTCCTTTTCAAGAATATCCATTTGTTAGTAAAATTGCATTTTCCCAAATTTCTTCACTACAGAAGCCCAAAATTGGGCAAGATAAAAAATTTGTACTATAACAGTTTTAAGAAGTTTCAAGTGGCAGTACTTTGGTTTGAATTGGCAGTTTGAGTAGTACAAGTACTTGTCTCGAGATATTAAGTTTCGCATATACTTGAATGTCTTGGTTAGCTACTTCAAATATCAAAAAAGCAGGCTCACTAAAGCAGGAAATAAGCTTCCATCTCATTTGATTCTAAGGATCGACCTTCTATTCCAGAAGAAGATGAGAAGGCCATCAATTACTTTTTATGCACTAGAGGCAAGTAGTTGAAGAGATTAAATCCCCCCCAAAAATGAAACTTGTGAAAATAAAGTAAAAATGTTTATCAGCCATGTTAGTAATTCTTGAAGATACCGTCAAATCTCTCTCATCATCTAAAAGTGCGGTTAGTAACTCATCGATTTGCTTGAAATTTTTTCAAAAAACTTTTCAGTGTAGAATCATGGGTAAATCGAGCAAGGCCACCAAAAAGTTTCAGGCAAAACATCTTAAACAAACCCTTGATCATAGAAAAGAGGTCAAGAAACATAAGCAGCTTTTGGCGAAACATAAGAGCAAGCCCCAGAGCTACACCAAGGGAGAAGCACCTTCAAAAGCACCACAGTTTGAACAGAAAGAGGAGGAGAACCCATTCGACGTCGATACTGATTCTGGCGATGAGCAACAAGATTTTGGCGTCATAGATAAAAAAGGGAAGAGCAGTCTTGAAGATGAGGATGACGATATCTTTGATGAGCTTGAGAAGATGGCAGGGGAAAAGGGTGATGATGATGCTGACGTGGATGAAGACTATGAAAGCGAGCTGGAAGAAGCTTCAAAGATGACTAAAAAGAGATTGAGGAAGATTGGTGAAGATGATGAGAAGGAGTCAAGCTATAAAACAGAGGTCACATTCGAGCTTTTGAAAAAATGGGAGGAAAATTTGACAACAAACCCTTCTTTGAAAGTAGTAAAGCAGCTCACACAAGCCTTCAAGTCTGCGGTGAATGTGAATGAAAACACAGAAAATCTGATTCTGTCACAGTACAAATATTTTGTGACTAGTGAGACTGTATTCAACAAGTTGTTGCTTTTGACTTTGAAGCGATTGCCAGAAGCAATTCAGAAACTCTATCCTTTGAAGACAAAATTCAACAAAGAGGTTGGTGTTGAAGTGCGCCAGGTTAAGAGCGGAGACAAACTCAAACAGCTCTCTACCATTTTAAAATCACATGCATTCATAATGATGACGTTGTTGAGCGATATCACTAAGAGCAACTTGAACTTGCGTTTTATACTTTTGACGCTTGCATCCATACACAGCATTTTCCCATACTTACTTTCCTACAGAACGTTAATCAAAAAGTTAATAGGTGCTATGGCCAGTTTGTGGTCTAACTTGGTTTTGGTGTCTGACAAAACAGATGAGTCTGAGGGGGCCAAGAGCATCGACTCCTTTTTGGATATTAACGTCTTGGCTGGTTCTCTTATATTGAACTTGGTCAAAGAGTACCCATCCACGATTTTGGAGACCGTTATTAGCGTCAGCTATGAATCATTTTTGAAAAGAGCTCTCATGCTTCCATCTTCGGTCTCTGTTGATGAAGCTGCCACCGATTTGGTGAGCTACAAGAAGTTCAAACTTATTGAGTTCTTGAAGGGCGGGTTAAACAACTTGTTTCAGATAGATATCAATGTGAGCTACCAGATTGCTTTCAAGTATATACGGAAGCTCCTGATTTACTTGCGTAATTTCTTGAAAAATAACTCCAACATCAAATCTACTGCTGAGAACGAGAAAAACTTACGGATGGTCTACAACTGGCAGTTTGTTCAGTCTGTGGATTTCTGGATCAAGTTTTTGGCCGAGGCCTGTGGCGCTGCCAAAGAGGCTGGAAAGAAGGTCTCTATCCAGGAGTTGATCTACCCTGTAGTGCAGATCGCTGTGGGAACCATGAAACTCAACTCTAACCCTCGTTACTTTCCTTTGAAGTTTTACCTTCTCAAATCTCTAACAATCTTGTCGCAGAAAACAGAGACTTATATCCCTCTTTTCAACATCTACATTGAGATTTTGAACTCTAGCATTTTTAACAAAAACTATTACGGCAAGAATAACAAGAAGTTGGCTCGTCTTGTGGAGACGAGCTCGTTCACGCAGAACTATGGTATCAAAGTATCCAAGAACATGGTAAATACCTCAGAGTACCAGCTCTACTTGGCCAACAACTTTTTAGACTCTCTTAATGGCTATTTTCTTGTGTATGTGGATTCCTTGGCTTTCCCAGAGTTTTCTTTCTTGATTTCTAAGAAGCTCAAGCAGTTTTCTAAGAAGCAGTCTTCAGGATCTGTCCACAAGAAAAATAAGGTGATGTTGCATTTGCTTAAGGAAATCCAAAATTTGTTGAGTAAGATAAACGAAAACTCCGCCGCCGTCAACACGAAGAGAGCGTCTCTTACAAGCTTTGATCCTTTCAAGAAAACAAGACTCGAGGACGGTCCTTCTGGGTTGCCTCTTTACAAATACCTCATGACTAAGAAAGAGATTTTAGAGGAGAGAACAAAATTGCAGGCCAAGATGTTGCTTGATGCTCAGATTGATGATGCAAGTGGGGCTAATGATAGAAAGAAACTCCAGGAAGCTGCCTCTGAGGAGATGTTTAAAGACAAGAAGAGCAAGAAGGACAAGAAGAAAAGCAAGAAGGTGGAAGAAGAAGACGAAAAACAAGTTGAGGATGCTAAGATGGAGGAGAGCAGTTCTACAGAGAGTTCTTGATGCGTGAATATAGTGAGCATTAATTGTTGTAGTGCAAACCTATCTATGTCTACATAACTACAAAATGAACTAGGCCATATGATATATAATATCTAAATAACACGCAATGCAAATGACATAATAAGTAAATAGAAACAACTATTTAATTTATCTTTTATAAAACTACAATACAATGAAGAAGTAGGAGAATATGGCAAACACTATTGCGAGCTGGAGGCAAAAATTTAAACCGAACTCCTTGTAGTCTTTGGGCTTAAAATCCGTATCTCGAAGCACTTTTTCGATGCTGTGAGACAAAGTACGGAAATCATCACTGACAAAGTTCAAGTAAACTCTATCATGGCTGTTATCAGAATAAACTCCAACAGAGGAGCAAATGTCCTTGTCTCTAAGAGAGTAGGGCACGATAGCCTTCAATACTGGCACGACTTTCAAGAAAATAGAAATTCCGATTTTTCCAATTGCTTTCAAATAAAGCTCGATCTTCACAAACTGCTTCACAAAAAGACTATACATCACCCAGTAAGCTGTCATCAGAAGAAGTAATGCGACATACGTGTAAAGTCTAGGGAAAGGACTGTGAGGATAACACATTTTAGTCAGGTATGTGGCGGCCAGCTTTCCATGAAAATCACTCTTGTCCAATGGAAAACTCAAGGATAGAAGCTGAGCAGCAGGGTATGCAACGCCCATATTCATAGAAAAAGACTTCACGGTGATCTCGCGAGTTTGTCTACCGCCTCTATGGTCTGAGCGCTGTTTAGTAGGGATATAAAAGTGGTTGATTTCACAATAGTCATGGTCGTCACCGGAAAAAATGACTTCTGGCTGTAAATCGTTAAGAAGTTTGTTTGTAAGCTCTGGGAAAAGAACAGTCTGGAATGTTCCCCCATTGACTAATGGGAAGGGAGCAGTGTGCTCACGTGGACCACGGCATGGTTCCTTGCCTGGATCACGGAAAAATGGTACGTGAGAGAGAAGGATCCGCGGGCGAAGGCGTTCGTCTTTTTTGAGCAGAATTTCATCTATTTCCGGTAATGTTTTCTGTGTGAGATTATTGAGATAGTACCGAGCTTCATCTGCAATAGAAGAGTCGTTATTGTTGGTGGCTGAAAGAGCAATGGTATCAAGAAATAGAATTGTGTGGTTTCCCAAAAGCTGGTGATCATTTGGCTCCCCAAAAATTGTACGGAACCGACTGTGGATGGTCTTGTTCATTGTTTTATCCCATCCAGCATCATGATTTCCAAGAATATTGTAAAATGTTCTTTTGTTTGGGTACGCAGGGAAGATACGATTGAATCTTTTCCACTCATCATACCACTTTTCATCATCATGCCATTCACGCCCACCATCAAAGAGATCACCGAGGAAAATGGTAGAATCTGGATCAAGAATTTCTTGCATGAGCTTATAGTTTGTCGCCATATAATTGTCAGAAATTGCTCTCGTGAACCACTGGATGAGACGTGGTCTGCTTGGGTAGGTGTGGTCATCAACAAGTTGGGGGTCTGCAATAAGGAGAATATTGTGCTTTGAGTTATCATGCTCAACAGAAGGCCAACGGCAGTACAGAATAGCGGATGGGGGTACCAAGCGCTGGAAGTAGTAAATGAAAGCAAACCAGATAATCGAGATGAATAGAAGGTTATTCAACCGAAACCGCTCGGATATACCCGATACGGAGGAGCGCTTGCGGGGCTTCAAGGAGTCCTCATATGAGGAGGACTCAGAAAGAGGCCTGTAGACAGTTATGTTGCGTTTTCTGGGCTGTGACATGTGGGAAGGTGAAATGTTGATCAAGTTTTCTATAAAAATAGCACAGCACGAGACAGGTGCACGAAGCCCAAAAAAACGGCAATTGAATGAAAAAATGGCTTCTATGTAGTTGCTATCATATCGTAACATTTATTTGCTGTTGATTGTGCTGGTGTAAGTTTTAGTGAATTGCTAGTGTCCCTATTTTACTGTTTATATGGTTTCAGTGAAACGTCTTGATTGGTCTTTAGTTGGAGAGGTCAAAACTTATAAAAATCAGGACGAATCAATAGATGTATGTTACGCTCTCTGAACTATTATGTATTGATTGAATGTTGTTCGTCCCAGCGTTTTCACTGTTTTTCGTGGGAGCTATTTGAGTGATCAGAATAGACTGAGCTTGATTACTTGCCACAGAGCTGAACTTCACCACAGCATTGATGGAGACTTAGAAAATTGAGAAAATGCGATGCAATTATTGAAGCCTATGAACATGCTCTGCTTAATGTGCCCAACCTGTTTACTCACTCTACGAAATGCCTACACAACCTTAGTCTTCTATTAGTGGAGTGAGGCGACTTTAAACCAAATATAAAACCCATGGCGAGCAGAGCTTTTGATTATAGACTCTTTTAAATCTCTTTTATTTGTGAGGTGCGCCAAAATAAATATTGAAATTTTATCACCAAAACTACATGCCCAACTGGAACCCGTCTCCCTTTATCCAGCTCCACAGGGCCCTTGCTTCGGACGCTCCGATTGCGGGCCAATTGTCTCCGCTCAGGTCTGACCTTTTAGCGCTCCTCAAAGTCCCCCCTCAAAGTCCTACCAGTAGAAAAACACTTGAGTCCAAAGAGATCAAGACTGACACTGCTACCCATAAACTCAATGATGATTTTGTGGTTGTTGCATTAGAGCTCAGCTCTTCCTTGTTGATTGATGAGGTATGTGCTGCTCAGATCCTCATTGCGGCTCTGGAATTTAAAGCTGAGCATGGGCTTGCAGTTTCCCTCCACGACGCAGCCATAATCATGTACTATAAGCGTGCCGAGGCCATAGTACTCACTGCAGCCCAGCTAGCACACTTGGATGCCCGCTACGAAGCCGGCGCTTTGTTCACAAAAAGCGCTGCCAAGACCTTTATCAAAGAGAGCCTTGTTCCCCTGTTTGCACGTATAGACTCTGAACTCCTGGCTATATGTGCCCAGGTGCGTGATGCTCGCCTTCTTCGTCCCGCTGTGCGTGCGCTGGCCGCTTTTTGTGATGCCATAGCCTTTCGTAGAAATGCACTTTTTGCTCTCCATCAACATTTGGGAACCCTTTTGCACGCTCTCTTCACACACAAATCTCTCGGAGCTGCCAATAATGATGGCTTCCTAGCGGTTCTTGATCGTGCTGGTCTGCTGGACTTACGTGACGTCTTGGTCATCCACTACTTACCTGGACTTTTGCAATATGCACGCATGATAACTGAAAATGACGACTCTCAGAGTATCCTAGAGCTAAGCAAGTTGTTCTCAACAGCAGCCTCCGCCCCTGAGCTTGAAAAGTCCCCACTCAAAGCTGTTGTGATGATGCTGTTCTATGCATTCATGGGAGGCTGGATAGATAGCTCTCGAGAGGATCAGCTTGCTCCGGCTCAGATTGCGTTCACAAAACTTGTGCGTGTGGGGGCTTTGGAGCAACTCATGGTGTGTGCGTTTACCATCTCTAACATCGAGTCTGGTGTGTTCTACGACATGCGCACGCTTTTCCAGAGACACATACCCGACTTGACTGCGTTTAGAATGTGGGATGTGGATGAGGAGCGTACTCGCCAGATGCGTGAGACCGGTTCCTTGAAAGGAGAAGTTTACGAGAGCTCCACTTTGGTTCTCCATTACACAGAGAATTTCAGGTACATTTTCCACAACTCTGTTGATGAGTTTGTATCTGCCCTTACAACATTCTTTCCTACAGTGGTAGTACGTCTCTGTGATGCAGAGGAGGACTTCTATCTCACAAACGCTAAAGGTCTGATGACGGTAGATGATCTTGCAGAAGGTGCCGACATTGAACGTTTGTACATGCTCATGTACTTCAACTTTTTTGGGAGAGACTCAGTGGGCTCGCGCTGGGCCGAATCTGAAGCTGATGAGCGTGCTCTTGCATTTGCAGACTTTCTATCTTGGGCTGCCACCAAGACCACAAACACCCTCATCAAACTGTCGTTTTTACAGATGCTTGCGTCTATTCGTGCCAAGTCTGCTGTTTATGCTTTCTTGAATGGTGAGGGAGGCAAGACGCGTGTCACTTGGTTTACTATCCTTAACCACGTGAGCGACGTCACCGCAAGATACTCAAGCAATTACCGTCGATTTGTGGCCAAATTTCAGTCTTCATATAACCGCTTCTTTGTGCCGGGTAAGCCTGCTGCGGCCGCAACCACAGAGTTGGCTGTGACTAAAGAAGATGACGTTCTGATGGAGGACTTGGAGTTGGCAGAGGAAGAGCTAATCGAGCTTCTGAGTTACTTTGCTTTACTCTCGTCGATTTGTGAAGACGATAGTGTCAGAAAGGCATTTGCTAGTCGTACTGACATTGTCCTTTTGGATGCTCTTTTTGACTTGCTTCACAAGCTTACGGATGTAGCGTCCCTCAAGCTCAATTTCTCTTCTCAAGGCATTGCCCTTGCGTCTTCTGCAGATAAGCCAGATCTTCGTGATGAGTGCCTTCTTATCGGAATGGTGTTTAAAGTTCTCACTTCTTTGGTGCCAAAGGGCTCAGACTATGAGGCCACTGCGACTAGAGAAAAGATCTGGACTAGGTGGGATGCCTGGATCTTCCAGAACAAGATGAGTGGAATGGGGAACCGTGCGAGAACCCCATCTTTCCGGGCCTTTTTCGACTGTATCTTTGTGGAGTTTCAAGACGTGCTTGGGTTTCTTGGTCTTTTCGAGGCATTGATCACACCTCCAGAATCCTCAAGCTCATATGTAGGCAATGATGTGGACGGGCAGCTTCTACCGCTTCCTTATCCTCAAAACCTCGGTTCATCCTATAGAAAAACAGGGCTTTGGCCGTACTACGACTATCTCTTGAACGATGTATTTGTGAACCTCACTGACGAGAATTTTGACTCAGACAAGAAAAATGCGCTTCTTGCCATTATATTAAGCATTGTGTTGACGTCGTTGCGTTACTTTGATCCTCGTTTGATTGTCTATTTAGAAGCTGCAGGCATAGACTCTGACAAGTTGGACAAGATTTCAGGAGGGAGCTTTTCTCGTTATGTGCTCGAAAATCCAGCCACTGCGGCCACCAACTATCTTCTTGGTATGAAGTCCCACCACGTGCTTTTGAACTCTATTGCTATAGGCCAGGACAGAATAGCTGACAAAACAGCTGAAAACTTAGAAGTGCAGGTTGTAGCTCGTTCTCTCGAGGTTCTCCTGCGTGTTCTTGAGTTCGAGACGCACTATCGTGAGATTTTGCTCCCCACTCTTCGTAGCGTAGCACGCGATGCACGCAACACTTTTCTTCCTCCAGATTTCTCTTCAGGTACGCTTATTTCTGCACTTTCGTCAAGACTCTCTGTGGTTGCCCACCTTGGGCTATATGTGCGCCTGCACGTGGAGAAAATTTCTACCAGTGCCATTTCGGTGCTCTCTCAGTGTACCTTCCTGCACGAGTTTGGATCGGCACACCTCGCTGCGGTTTTGGAGACCACTGATGAGGCGCGTCGTATAAGGTTGGCTTTCATCAGTCAGTTTGGTGTTCCTAGAGCTGATTTCCGTACCTCGATGGTTGTACGTATGCGTATTCTTGAGTTCTTGGTGACCAATTTGAAGAGCGCTGATATGATTGTTCCGGCCCATATTCTTTTGGGATATCTGCGTGCTCGTTTTGATGGGTTGAGCATTGGAGACAGAGGAAACATCGGGAGTGTTGCTCTGGGTACTTCTCTTTTGGGTGCTCTTTTGCGTATGCTTGAGGGCTACTTGGCTCAATACAAAGAGCCATATGCCGTCAGTTACAATGGTGCACGTTTTGCATCGGGCGTAATGAATATTGTTGTTCGTCTTTGTGAGCAGCCCGTCACTTCTGAGATAACTATCCGCTATCTCGAGAGCTTTGGTTTATACTCGAAGTTGCTAAAGTTTGAGCCGATCCTTGACATGGCCACTGCCCGGTTCCCAAGAGTTCCGTTTGATGACGACTTCAGTGGACAGCGTGATAATTCTTTCCTTTACGGAACCCATGGCGCTGGTGCGTTGGCTGCGTTTTTCTCGAACAGAGAGCACGTTCTTCGCTTCATGCAGCTCTACCTTGCATCGCAGTTGGGGGACAGTAATGAGTCGCTTTTGAAGCTCAACGAGGAGATCTCTCTGTTGGTGCTCAGCAACGGACTGGGTGCATCCAAGTTGATGGCATATTTGGATGTATTGGAGTTCAACATTCGCTTCTTCCCAGAGCAGAATGCGAAAGCAACACCACACTTCGTCGGAGTGGTCTCGAAGGTTCCACTTGCCAAGTTAGAGGGGAGCTTCGAAATCGAGGCAGAAGGTTTCTTGTCTGCTTTCGACACCACAGACTTAGACTATGTGTTGAACTTAAGTTTGAAGAGACAGACAATCGAGGGCGGGTATTTGAGTGAGAAAGAGAAGGATGTAAGAGTACAGAAGAAGGCTGAAGAGAAGAAGGCTTTGGAGGACAAAAAACAAGAGAAGTTGATTACGGGCGCAACTTCCGGATCCTTACTTCTTTCCTCCACAAAAGTATCTCCTTTGGACACTCTGAGCGTTGCTCTTACCAATAAGTTGAAGAGCCTGCATCTCATAACAACCACAAATGCAGAAATGACTCCTGATAGTGTCACTGAGATAATTTCGGAAAAAGATATGTGTAAGCGCTATCTTATTGCTACTCTGGCTGTGAACACTCTTAAAACAAACCAGATTAGCTGCGTACGTGCATGGGCCCAACTTGCTCTGTCTGTTGTACAAAATCCTCAGTTCAATAGTCACCAAACTCGCGTTGAGTTTGCGCTTGTTGTTCTTGAGAGCGTTCTTCCTAAAATAGATGTGTACTACGAGTATGACGCACGCATTGCCAAGGAGCTTTTCGCTTTGGTGCGCGTTCTTTTCGACGCCTACGTTGAGTCTGTGAGCTTTCTCACTAAGAACGTGCAAACAGATTTGACGTCTTTGTACGAGCGTCTTCTTCCTTTGCTTCACACGTGCTTCCGTGGTATCACTGACGCACGTGCTGATGGCGTCTTCAAGGGGCACGTATACGCTCTTGTGCACCGCTATCTTTCGTGGGTTCTCGACGATGAGCGTGGACGTGCTGCCTTTGCTGATAGAATGGCTCAGGAAACACGTGGCCAGCGCGAACAGCTCGTTTCTTCTATTTGTGCAGATGCTAGAGCGGGAGGAGCTGCTAATCGTGTTGCAGCTTTGGCAGTGTTGGAGTCACTTTGTAGACTTGGTTCTGTGAGAAACAAGTACAACTCTGTTGTGCGCCAGGTGACAAGCGGTGATTTCGTTGCAGCATTGGTGGCGGGATTGATGAGTACAGATGCATTGCTGTGCTCTCCCCAAGATGCTCGTGGGGTGTCTGTGGCTGCCTTACTGTACGAGCTTGCGGCCTTCAAATCTGGCGCTTCGTTCTTGACCCGCGTGGCGGAGACTTCAGAAGGAGCAGCTTTCTTGGTCCAACAGCGATTGTTTGATACTATCTCGGGACTACACATTTTGTCTGCAGACCCTGACTTGGGCTTGATTCTTCCTGTTGGAGAGGGCACGTCCCGCGTCGATTTGGATCATTCAATTGGCGGCATCTCGCTCGCAGGTCTTTTGATTCCTGTGATGCAGTTGATTGCTGCGTTATTAGTGAGCGCTGGCGCCTCCAACGCAGGTTTGGTGAGAAATGTGCGTCTGTTGATGGAAAGCAGAGATCGTCTTTTTGTAGGTATCTTGAAGAGAGGTGTGATGATGGAGGAGAAGAAGAAGAGGAAGGTTGATAAAACTAAGGAACAGAACACTGACTTGGATAGATTGGTAGATTTGGTGGTCTTGTTGAGCTCTTTGACAGGCTACGCGGGTGGCAAGTGATTTTAAAGCAGGCAGATGTAAATTTAGTTATGAAAATTAGATTATATCATGTTTTATTTGTATGTTATACAGAAATATGCCCGGCAACTAGTACATTGAAAATAAATAGGGTGAAATGCCTATTCAAGTTATATATACCGCTAAGATACATAATTATTCCAACCGCTTCTCCATTTCAACGATTGACTCATTAACCGTCTTCAATCTTTTCAATATGCCGTCAATGGGATTAGTAAGTGCACTGATTTGTGTGAGCTTTGCAACTGTAGTTTCAACAGCGCCTTCGCTATCAGTACCAGACTTCAAAGCTCGGGCTTGTGTTTTCAAGTCAAACAACTTCAGAGTGAGACTGTAATATTCAATCTTTTGTTGACGAAGAACCGCATTCTTATTGCGGATTATTTCTATGTTGCGCTCCACAATTTTTGAGGCATGATTTCTTATTTGAAGAATCTGATCTCTTAACTCTTGCTTTCTTGACGCCAGCTGCCGGAGCTTGACTACAAGAGAGGCAATGAGGAGATTGAGATCTAGTATTTTCAATATCGAGTCTTGAAGGATTTCCGTATATCGATCAAGAACTTTGCAAAAAACTCTACTTTCATAAACCTGTGGGTTGGAGGTTTTGTAGTCTTCCAAAAATTTGAAAATAGTAGTTGACACAATGTCCAAAGCATTAAGCTTTATCCGCTTATTTTCAGAAGTCTCCTTCAAAAGACGACTTATGTTGATCTCAAATGACTTGTACTCTGTATCATATTTTGCATTGTAATGTATTTGTTTCTTTCGAGGTGGTTTAGTCTGCGAGACATTCGAAGCCAGCGCAATCTCTGCTGACCAAGACTGGGTAGTTGAGGCAGTTTCCCTGTTGGGAGTCGGTTCGTATTTTTTTGCAGCTGTCTTAGGGACGACGTCAGGGGTGGATTCCTTTGCAGGCAGACGTTTTGCTACTCTCTTTGATCGCTTATCCGCCTCGGCAGCTTTGACTTTTTGAGAGTAGGATATTTTTTCTTTTTGCGAAGACTTAGTTTCCTTCTGAAAAGACTTTGTTTCCTTTGACTTTGACTTTTCCTGAGATGCTTTGAGAACCCTCTTTGAACGCACAGGTTTTCTAGGAGAGAGAAGCCGCTTCTCCCTAGGAGACAAAAGCCTTTTTTCTGCAGACAAGAGCTTCGTTTGGTTGTCTTTGTGAGAAAGATCTCGAGGCTTGGAGATGATTCTCAGGTTCTTGGAGCCTTCACTTTGCTTCTTAGTTTCTTCACTTTGCTTCTTAGTTGCAGGATTTTGGATAGGTTTCAAGAGCTTTGTGGGTGAGTTCTTTACTACTGACTGTTTTCGCGTAAATGCCGGTTTTGAAACAGAAGCATTAGACTCCGCATTTTGGGTATTTTCAGCATTTGAAGCGGGTGATCTAGCTTCTTTCAAGGCAGCAGATTTAGAACGAGATCCTCTTGCGAGTCCTTCAACACTGCTCATTGTTGACTTTTTATTTATTTGTACAAAAACTTCACTTTCAACTGAGTTCTCTTTCCAAGCAACGTCTCCAACAGTTTTAGTTTGCTTCAGACTAGTCTTTTTCGATCTTTTTGCTTTCCTCTTCCGCGCTGATTCATCTAGCATATTTTCTATATTCGCAGCTTTACTCAACTCAGACTCGGTGTCTAATTCCAAACCCGATTCCTCTCTCGAAGCTTCAATTAAGTCCATTGCTTCTGCAACACTCACATCTGCTTCCTCATTAGCACCGTCTATTATTGGTCTTGGTGTTCCCGAGAAAGTTCTTTTAGTTTGTCTTTTTCTTGCAGGGGTAGTGTTCTTTTTTATGAGATTCTTAGCCAAGTTGAGGGAAGACGTTAACGATTTTCTAGAGCGTCTGCTTGAGGAAACTTGTGACGTGGGCGCTGAAGTCTGAACTGGCGTTGATTGAGCGGAGCTATTCGAGTTTCTATCATTCTCGTCCCCATACTGAAGTTGAGGGCTTGAAACGTCATTATTGGGAGACTTTAGTTTCCTTCGTTTTGGAACTTGGAAAAGCCGTGGTGTTTGAGGGCTTGTTGTCTCTGCATCTGAAAAATCATTCAAAACTAGCTCGTCGGTGCGGACCTCGTGGCGGCTGACGTTAGTGAGAGAAAGAAGAAGAAAAAGAGATAAGATAAACTCACCCTGCGCCTCGAATTCGCGACGCTAACTTTTGCGCGCGGTCCATAGTGGTGTAAACAGAGATGTTAAATAAATAACGCGAAAAAAAAGGACTCCACAAATTTACCAATAAATCGTGATCGAATTAAATGCGAAGAATATGTAAAAAATAGTGACCAGTTAGTAACCTACTTTTCGCTTGAATTCGTGATATGTTTCTTGATCGGTTTTCAAATCTTCCTTTGATTACATAAACAAACTGTTCTTTCAAAGAATTCTTGTATCTCAAGACATCTTTAACTTAAAAATCTTACAAGTGTATCATTAATCATGCAACAGTCTATTATGGCTTTCTTCTCGAGACGTTAGTCACTTTCACTATCACTCTCACCAAGCCCCATAACTCTAGGAATTGCCACAATTTTGTGTCCAATTTGTCCTAATTGATAGAAATTAGGCTCTGCCTTGGATTGGGGCTCAGGCTCCGGTGACATACTACCTCCTTCAGTTGGTTGTGCTTTATCAAGCTTGCTTGATTTCTCTTTTTCCACCTCACAAACAACAAGATCTTGTAAAAAACCGATTCCTGGTCTACTTACCAAATCCATTTCTATCTCACCAAATCTCAATGTTAACTTACCAGATCGATGAACTTGTATAGACCCAGCTCTTCCTATAGGATTCTCTTCTTGATATTCGGGTTGTATGTCTGGTAACTGAAGAATCATAAACTTTTCGTTGCTTCTTTTCAACTGGCTAGCCAAAATAGCGTCTTTCTGTTTTGTTTCATCCTCCTCTATGTCTGAAGCAGTGAGTTTACTGTATGCTCTCACAAGTTTTAAAATCTCATTACCTTCAGCCACTACTTCCTGTTCAACATCCACATCATCTAGGTCATATTCATTTTCGTTTGGGTCCTCCTTCGCGAATTGTAAGGGACGTACTGGGAAAAGACTAGTGATTTCATTGTCGTCACCTACGTTCAAGTCTTTATTCATGTCAATTTGGGACTCATCTTCACTGTCTGGCTCGGCAGTGGCACTTTTAGAGCGAGCTTCTCGACGAAGAGAAGAAAAGTATTCTGGTGTGGGTGACGCAGAGAACACTTTTTGTGGACCTTTATTTGAGCTCATATTGGATCCTGAGAAAGGGCCCGTGGAAATAACTTCAGTTTTCACACTGAATGCACCGCCTCTACCGCGAGACCCACCTCTACCTCCGCGTCCCCCGCGGCCACGTTCTGACCGTTTTCTAGGCTCTTTTTGCGCTTTAGGTGCATCAGCAGCGCGTTCTTTTTCACTTCGACGAGCAACAACTTTCGGTTTAAACTTAAGGGCAGCCTTAGGCTTTTCCAGGCCCCCTGCAGACTTTCTGCTGAGCGATTCAAGTCTTCCCGGCGGTGTTGAAGACATGGATGAAAAATTTCTAATGATAAATAATAAAGGCAACACACAAGCGTGATGAAGAGCAGACGGGTTGAAGAACCTTAGAATATCAAGCAAGCGGAATTTATACATGGTCAGCTTAAAATTCTAGCTTGTGGTCCGTGGAAGATATTTACTGTATAAACGACTCTTGGTGGTCTGCAGCTCATCTCATTAAATTGTTATAGGGCTCTTTAAATCAAACATCCTCAAATTTCGTGGTTCGAGTAGAACTACAGCACAGGCCGTCCTTGCTAATATTATTGTGTAAGGTAGTGTCTTTTGATACGTTCCTAGAACAGTTTAAGACAGATTTCAGTCAATGGATTGCCCTAAGTAACCAGCGTAACAGGCCTGTTGGGATCACAAAAAATGATATTACTTTGTTCGATTGCTCCTGTTTAATTACAGGTTTTCTCCTTTTGATTGTGAACAAGCTTTTATATATCCAGAGTTCTGCCTCTTCATTAAGAAAGCCTAAGCGCGCAATTGAGGCATAATGTGTTCATGAATAAAAATTGTAAGACAAACTACAGAACAATATTTTGGAAGGACGACAGCTTTCGTTCTGCCTAGGCCAATATTCATTCAGTGTTGATCTGCGCAAGCACCCCGGATCTCCCCCACTTCTCTGCATTCATTTATTTCACAAAATATAACTGTCGCAAGACCGCACAATAGCCATGTCTACAGACCTGGAACAATACCAAGCTATACAGGGCATCCGGCTCTTCCTCAAGTCAAAGCTGTCATACGATGTTTTGCCTGTTTCTTTTCGTTTGATTGTTTTAGACACTACGCTTCTGGTTAAGAAGCTGCTTCATATTCTTCTCCAGAATCTGATTGTGTCTGCACCCCTTTGGAACAATGAGACCCTGCGGTTTGCAGGTCTTTTAACACTGGCTGACTTCATTAACGTGATCCAGTACTATCTCCAGAACCTCGATAAAGTCCAACTTATTGATCAGTTGACTTTGAATGAACTCAAAGATTTGGAAAAGGCCATAGGGGTCAATACGATCGAAACAGTACTGATCCCTCCATTTTCTTCGCTTTTCCTCGCATGTGAGAAGATGTTGGCGTCCAATGCACGCCGTATTCCTTTAATTGATGAGGACAAGCTAACACACCGTGAAATTATTGTAAACGTGTTGACACAGTACCGTATTCTCAAATTCGTATCTCTTAACTGCAAAGAGATCCGTATGTTGACAAAGCCATTGCGGGAAATCAGCTTTGTTGCTGCAAAAAACGCCACTGATATGTCCACCGCAGACTTGGACACACCTATCTTGGACGTCATTCACATTCTCACACAAAAGAACATTCTGTCTGTTCCTATTGTTGACGAAAATGGGGTTCTCATAAATGTCTACGAAGCTGTGGATGTTTTAGGATTGATTAAGGCAGGCATTTATAACGACTTGTCATTGACTGTGGGAGAGGCTTTGATGCGTAGACTGGATGACTTCGAGGGTGTTTTCACCTGTACTTTAGACGACAGTCTTGCCACAATTATGGGCACCATCAAGAAGTCCAAGTTGCACCGTTTATTTATTGTGGACGAACATACGCGCCTTGTCGGGGTGTTGACTTTGAGCGATATTTTGAAATATCTTCTTTTCAGCGATGAGAGTGAGATCAGTTAGTGCCGCATTACACATAATGTGGCATTAAATGATCGATTTATAAAGATGGGCGCGATTTTACCGAATGTATTTTTTAATAACTAGCGAGTGTAGCTACAAGATCTCCATGACATTTATATAATACATTAAACATAAATTAGTAGTCCTTATATAGTAGTCCAGCCCAGAAAAAGCTGGATCTAGTGTGTCGTTACAATTTATAAACATACAGTGAATACTATAAGTGTGGAACATGGAAGTTTGCCATCACCATATTGAGAATGCTACAGAACCCTTCTCCCAACACCAACCCACTACTGGCGATGATCATGTCCACACGTTTTCCTTTGCCCCCGTTTTTCAACCAGTAGTAAGCCAATACTCCTCCCACGAAACGAGCTAAAGTAAACGAGGGAATGTTGTACAAGCCAATTCCAACAGGAACCCCGCTTGGGAGCCACATCAACTTGCTGTAGTGCTTGCTGGAGCGAGGCACAATATTTTTGATCAATGCAATGAGTCCAAAGATGATACCCAACACAACAGAGAATTCCCATACGTGGTCTGGCAATCCGGCGCCTGTAACGAGCCTCGCACAGTCGACCCAGATAACAGCCGTTGGAATACGGAACAAATCGTTTGGGATATCGTATACTGCATCATAGACTCTGTACATCACAGAAGAAAGCACGACCGACCACACGGTGCCAATGAGCTGTGCATAGAACTGGCATCGTGGGGAAGCGCCGAGAAGATGTCCTGTTTTCAAGTCCTGCATCAAGTCTCCCGCTTGTTGAGCTCCAGCCTCTGCGATACCGCCAGCTACTAGGTTAGTGAGAATGCCAGCAGGATGTTTTTTGGATATTGTGAGGGCAACAATGAGCTGAGAGAGCTTCCCTATGCCACTGACCGGATTGAGGTCTGTCTCGCCTAGAGCACGTACCGCAAGGATAGAAAGGAAAAAAGCCAACACAATGGACCAAAAAATCACATGAAGAGAGGCCACAGGAAAAAGATGCTTCAACCCAATAACACAAAGCACCGAGGAAAATATGATCCCAGAGATTGTAACTATTGTGGAAACCTCATATTTTTTTTCTGTATCTTCCTCGTCGCTCTCTTGTGATTCCACCCCAAGAAGGCGCCGGCGCTCTTCGTCTTTACTTTTAGACTCTTTGTAGTATTGCACTGCTCCCTTCACAGCAATAGCCAAAAAAGAGACTACGCTATCACACACCATGATACTCAAACTCACCCAAAGTATCCAGCCTTGGGCACCAGTTTTCCAATTACCAACAGGTCCAGAAGCCCATCCTTTATATTGAGAAAGAGGCGCAAGAATACCCCATCCGAGGATTGCACCGAAAAGCATATGAGATACCGTAGGGAGACCCATAATTATTCCCTGACCCACATACGCAGGAGAAGGCTGGAAATTCCAGAGATGAGCCCGAGACATGCGTTGACCAAATACGGGAAGAGCGCGAAGAACAGGCATGAAATACGAAGCTACAGTGTATATTGAAGAAATGATAAACGCAATGAGCATGGAGCGCATGTTTCGTTGGTAAGTGTGAGGAAGAGCTACAGTAGCTGTCAGTTTCCCCCTGCTGCGGGTTTCTGTGTGATGCAACACGGAAATGAGTGTTGCAGTGGCAGAACCTGAGGGAAATGGAAGTTTTTCTTTGACAACCATTTGATGACGGAGAGGCACCGCAAAGAAAATGCCAAAAAATCCAAGAGCAATGCTCCAAGTGATTAGGTCTGTAATAGAAAAGTGAATTGAACGCCCAAAACCAGTTTCCTCTGGAGTGAGAAACTTTTCAATGGCGGGTACAATGCCCACAAACAGAAAACATAGAGGTCCTGTGCCGACAGAGACACTCACAGATTGTACAAATACATTTTCAACATCTGTGAATGGCATACCAAGAGAGTCGCTCACCGATCGGAACACAGCAAACGCGAGAAGAGCCGAAGGAAGCAGCATCATCAGAACCCAGCCGGTCTGCAAGCCAAATTGAAAATTGGAGATCAACACCAAAGACCCGATGGCAAGGCCAGCGATGATGCTGCGCGGAGTAACCTGGGGAAGGTCAAGCTTGTGAGCCCACGGGACGTTTTGCGAGCTCATATGGGGCACATGGGGGTGGATACTGGAGCCCTGAGGTTATTAATGGCAAGAAGAAATGTATAGCTCGAGGAAAAGACTTTATCTGTGGCCTGAGCGGAGATAAGGATGATTAGAAGAGCGATAAACACTGTATGGATAATTCCTGCATGACGAAAATTAATCAGCGATGCTGAGTAATGATGGTCCATTCCAGACATCTCGGTGGGGAATTGCTATGTCCGGCTTGGTAAGGGAATCAGAAAGTGACAAAAGTTGCGGAAAGTTTGAATTTTTTGTTTTTGGCATGTAATCGTATAGCTATAGCATGCTGGTAACCTCAAACTGAGGGTACTTTCCTGATTCTCCTACGTAAGCAGATTCTTGTTTCATATATACATTCTTTTCGATAGATCTGGTTCTATTATTAAACAAAATTTACCGAATGCCTCTATATATATATGTATATACATTCAAGTTTGCTTAATTTAAGGCACAGTGATTGAATGTCTCCAAGTTTGACAAGTCTTGGCAGAGAGAGCTTCGAGACTTTTTTATAGATTACAGAGTAAGTTGACAAAAACCAACAAATCCAGCCAAAGAATTGACTCGCCAACTTTGGTACAATTCACGTATAGAACTGAAGCTATATACCGGTAATTATTCGGCCTTTTGAACTACATCTTTCACTTCCAAGACATGTATTCTCCGTAAATCCTCTATCAACACTGTTAAGGGACTATAAACGACTAAACCTCAAATCAGTATTCAGGTGACTAGATTACTGAAACCGGTAATTAAAGAGTTTTAAGCAGGTTATAAAAGTTTATAACCTCTTGTGATGAACGGACCTTGCTCGGGGTGAAGTTGAGCACCTGAAGAGAATCTTTAGAAACCGCGCGAGACAATGCAACATAAGCCTGACCTTTCTCAAAAATCTTGGATAAGTCCACCTTCACTCTTTCCAAGGTTTGCCCCTGTGCTTTGTGGATCGAAAGGGCCCAAGCCAAAAGAAGAGGAATTTGTGTCCGAGTAGCAGTGTCCACACCAACCCTTTTCTTAATGTTCACAGAAAACTCCTGACGATCCACAACTCTGACGTATCTTTCCAGGCTTCCTGGGACAGTGAAGGACACCACAGGAACAACGTCCTTTCGAGAAGAGCGAACAGCAGTTCCAAAAAGTGGTTTCAAACGAGCTTGCGCAGCACGGGAGAGTGCCTTTACTTCGGCGCGTTGTTTAGGACCAGGCTCTGAACCGATTAGACTGGAAAGGAATCTTATTTCTTTCAAAGGCTCCTCTTGGTTCAATTCAGCATCAGTTGCACCGTAAACATTGGACACTCTGTAGAAAAGCTCCTCAGTGAGGAAAAACAATACTTCACCGACCGAACCGTTCACAAGCCGTTCGTCGCAGTTCTTCAACATCATGACCTGCGCTCCTTCTTTGAGAACAAGTTCCTTTTCACAGAGGAAAGAGTCCAACATTGCACGCTGAGACTCAATAACCCCCTGATTAGTTGCGCTGAATTCGTCAATAGCATCATATTTCCATTCAGGGCCAGAGAGTGCTGCAAGACGCAGACTGTTCAGTCTCTGTACCTCATTGCGAGTCAGGTATAGCTCCGTAGGCCCCAAGTTGCCCTCATACGGTACCTCACGAGATAAAGCGTTGAATGCCTGACTGATTTCCTTAGTACAATGACCAAGTCTGAGGGCATTGAGCATGTTAATTAAGGTATCATCACCCTGCTGACGGAATACGCGCGTCAATACAACTGTATCCTGAATGACTTTTGGCCAATATGAGCTTGTGAAGCAGTATTTTGCTGGAATTTTATCGAACTTTCCAGAGACTGGAGGAAGCTGGAAAAAATCACCTGTGAGAACAACTTGTATGCCTCCGAAAGGAAGGGTGTTCAGCCGGAGCTTTTGTGCGACGGTAGCAAGCTTCAGAAAAAGCGCTGCATCCAACATAGATACCTCATCAATCACAAGCACACGACAATGGCGCCACCGAAGAAGCAGTGTCTCATTTTTGCGGATTCGTGCAACCATCTCTTCCACACTACCTTTGCCTATGCCGATGCCAGCAAATCGATACACAGTTTGCCCACCGATGTTGACAGCTGCAAGACCAGTCAGTGCGGTCACAGCCACTGCCATTTCACTACGACCATAGTGTTCCCTAAGACCACGAATGATTTCACGAAGTAGTACAGACTTACCGGTACCTGCAGAGCCAGTAAAAAATAGGCTGCGGCCAGAGATTACCAATTCGTACACCTTTTTTTGCTCATCGGACAATTGCACTCTTGTATGTCCAGGAGACGGCGATGGAGAGGGACGACGAATCACAGGAGCAGGAGAGACTTTAGGCTTCAAAGAGCTATTCACAGAATTAAACCGCTGGAGGCTGCGGACAGTTGTTCTGGATTCTGATGTAGGTTTTTGTGTGGTTGTTTTGTGTGTTATTGTTGATTTTTCAAAGAAACGGTGAGCAGTTTGTGGAGTAGATTTTGTGGAAGAAGACTTCTGCAAGCATTTAGGTTTCACAACTTTAGAGGATGTGGTTTTCGAACGCACTATAAATGCGTTGAGCGTCAGTTGTTTAGAGTCTGCCATGATGTAAATAACGCGTGAAATTATTTTGAGATTCTGAATTGAACCCGCGTTGAGGAGGAAACTAAACAAATTTCGCAATTTTGAGTCTCAAGAATACTTTTAAAAATAGAATGATTGAAAACGCTCATTGTTGCTGTACCAGCACTAAGCTTTGAAGTCAATCTTGGAAATAAGTTGCCCCAAATTTAGATAAGGCGACATCTAGAGTCAAGGTATGTTCTACTAGGCTACAAGTTTCATATAGACTCTATATTTTGAGTATTATATACCAGGTATTCACAAATCACTAGACAACAGGAGGAAGTTTATCCAAAATCTGTGATCTATCATACTCATCACGAGGGCGAATGAAGGCAGACCCTCTGGGCTTGCATATATTTGAGACCAAGTCTAAAAAGAAGTTTCCTGTTTCATATGCGGTTTTGTGGACCCCGAAAATGCCAGATACAGTATATGGTCTGCGGAAAAATTCTTTAGATTTCTGACCAGTAAAGCCAAGATACAAGTGGAAAATCAACAATAGAAGAGGGTATAACATTAGGAGATGTGCATATATAGTAAAGAAAACTACACCGCCATGCGATGAGACCGGCTCGTGCGCATCAAGCAAGAAATAATATCCTGTTGCACACAAGTACACCAGACTGAGTACAGCAAATAGTATAAACAGAAAAAAATAGGTATAATTGCGAAGTCCGACGCAATTGTTGAGCCAGAGACAATGATGGTCAAAGTCAGTGACACAACAATCACATACAATACAGTGACTGGTGCGTGGAGCGCGCCATACGCGACACGTAGAACAGTAGCGCGTTGTTACAGGCGCGCTCTGAGCGGGTAACAGAAGAGTATCGTGATATTCCAGAGGAAGCCTAAAAACGTCATCTGTTGTATTTATGTTTCTGGGTATTATACCTGGGTCAGTGAAGGCAGCTTTGTAGTAAGAAACCAAGCAGTGAACCCACATATATGCAAAGAATAGCACCACCGCCGGAGAAACATTGTGCCAGTACCACTTCCCTAGAAGAGCAAAGAAAATGATACCAGGAGAAAGGGCTAGCAAGGTAACCATTGGCACATATTGCTTTTTGTAAACACTCTTAGAGCTCCGTAGACGGCCCCCAAAAAAGAAGAGGTAGCGGAACACACCCATCTTCTCGTAGTTTTTTAGATGCTCACCAGAAGCAGCTTTTTCAGCAACCACCGCCCGGTTGGCCTCCGAGGAGGGGTTATATATGAGCCATGAAAGGGGTGACATGGTCAGAAACTTGTGGTCCACTTCGTATCACCTTGCAATGTGGAAGATGTCGATGTTATTTCCGTTTGTTGACTTTCAAAAGAGAAAATTCATGCGCAACTGTCTTTGGATACCAAGAAATTTTAAGGTCCGGAATTGGCCTCTAAATAAGTGATAGACTCGAATAATGGCTCGATGCGGTGTGTCAAATGAGATGGATTCCACGGATATGCCGATACCCTCAGAAAGGATCAAGATCTGCAGATGCGGGGCTCATAATTGTGAAGGACGAGTTGCGGGAGTACATTCATATCAGAAAATACGCTGAAGTTATCCGTAACAAGTTGAAATACAAGTATGGCTTGACGTCTTCGGTTTCGGTTTTTTTTCAACTTATTCGGTTAATTCTAAGGGAATTTTTCGCTAAGACCGATAAACTTGAGCGCTAGAAGGATGAAGGGGAACGAAATACCCTTGCGTTACATATTAGTTTGTGGATTAGCACGCCTAAGACAATCCAAAATAAGTCATGAATTACATATATATATATATATATATATATACATTGCATGTATAGAAGTAAGCATAGTTAGTTGACAGAAACAAGTTAGTAGCTTCAGACCAACATATTAAGACGTATGCAGTCTCGAAAGGAATGTCCGCGCAGAAGTCGTTCCAACTCGAGGATGCTATGAGCATTAGCCGAAGAACTAATTTTTGTAACATACACATTTTTCGCGGAATCGCCGAATGTACAGGGCAGTGAGCTGAGCGCGCCTGTTTACAAATTTTGGAAATAAAAATACAATCATTACCGATGCCAAAACAGTCTATGAAATTTGGAAAACGAGCCGAAAAAAAAGCCAGGCTCTCGGCCTCATCATCTCCAAAATCTCCAAAATCCCTATTAGATAACTTTGGTCCTCCATTAGCTCTCCATACACTCACTAAACGCATACTTACGCGAACTGCGCAGAAGAACTGGGAAGAGCTTCCTGAACCAGCATGGCACGAAACCGGTCATCTTCTCCATATGCATGTAGAGCCTGCCCTCAAGGCTTCACGGGCTCGTAAGGAAGCCCGCAAAATACTCACTGATGCGATTCTGAGGCTTCAAATTGAGTTGGAAGGCATATTAGTACCTATCGGTGCATCATCTGGTAATTTTAACTTCGACAATCTTTACAGAAAAGCGCGTGCGCTTCAGCGACAGCACTCGGCAGAAGAGGCGGAGGTGGCTCGTCTTGAAAGAACTTTGACACGTGAACAGCGCCGCTTACGTAGTGATGAGGAGTATTTGGCTAAATTGGAACGCAGCTTTCGCCGCGAGGAGCGCGCATTTGGGAAATTGCCAGTAGGCACTGTTCCAAGTGCAACAAATTTTATAGATGTGAAGGAAGAAGCTAATGCCTTTTTCTCAGCATCCACTCTCCCTAAAGGGATGGAAAGGATCGACTTTGAGAATTTTGCTCCTGAAGAAGATGAAGATTTGAAAAATGCTTTGGGTGGGGTTTTGAACGAAGACCTAGAATTATTTAAAAGTTTAGGGGAAGTAAAAGAGTTGGAGAAAACAGCCATACTACTTCAAGAATAGTCAAATATAATAAATAAAAATGGGCTGATTTCAATGATTAATGAATTACAATTTGTCAATTATTTGTATATCATATACGCATTAGAGCTATTCTTTCCCAAAGTTTTTTCGAGAGCTATGGGAAACATCCTCCGAGCAGCACACCTTATATGAGCTGAATGGTCTTAATTTTGCTACTATGGTCTTATCGGAAGAACGTCTCAAGAAGAGCAGAGAACCTTCATTAAATATGTCAGTATGAGACATATTTAAACCTTGCCCTATCGGTTCAATTATAATTTTAGTAAACGAACAGTTAGAATGTTTCACAATGACCAGAATGGATTGCAATGCCGTATTTAAGACTACTTATGAGGTTCAATAATTTTTTGAAGTAATTTTATCGCTTATCTTGACACCAATCGCAGCATGCACACCCAATTACATGCCCCAATGAAGTAATCCCCACCCAATAATCCTCCACTAAACTCAATGAGTTAAAAAAAAAAGGTATACGTCATTATTTTCATTTTGTCTCAGCAACTCTACTTTTATCAAACCTCAGCCTCCTCACCTCAGCCAAGATTCCAATTTCAGAAATATAATACACGTCACTTTTCACCACCATGGACCTTATCGACAAGGTGCGAAATACGGTAGCGGAGTACCTGAATGTCGCAGATCTCAAAACTGGGGTGTTGACGGGTACTTATACTGACACAAATTTTGATTTTCTGCGATGTTTTCTTTGGAAAGCTGTATTTCTTCTAGACTCATTAAATCCAAAAGACTGGGCCGCAAGCTTCGAAGCTTCTCGTGCTACTTACAAATTTCTTTCTCTGGAATATATACCTCCTTTCCATGAGCTTGATGGAAGTAGTCCGTATTACGAGGAGCCAGAGGTCTCTAAATTTAAAGAGCAGTTTCAAGAAAAAAGTCCAAAGCGCAGTTCCATCAAAAAAAGCTTGTTTAAGACGAAAAGATCCAGAAAGAAGTCTTTCACACAGGAAATTGCCGATTCTCCCCTTTCTGGTCCGTCACCAGATCTCAACGAGCTAAATACAATCATCATAGACATTGAGCGCACTTTCCCCGGCCTTCCCCTTTTCCAAAACATAAAGGTAAAAAAAGACATAGTTAGAATTCTTTTTATTTGGTATAAACTCAACCAGGACATAGGCTACCGCCAGGGGATGCACGAGATCGCAGCGCTCATATACATGGTTGTGAAAGCAGAAAGCTTCCAAAAACCTACAAATGGGTTCGATGAAGAGGATGCTCAAATATTCGCAGTATTTGATGCCGAGGCTGCTTTGGCAGACGTTTTCCACATGTTCACGATCTTCATGATTAATCCCCAGAGTCTGTATTACGACGAGGGACATCTTTTAGCCAATTGTACTGAGTTTGATGCTACCCTCAGTGAATTGGATCCAGACACATATCAGTATCTTCACGACCAGCTTCGATTGGAATCCCAGATCTGGCTTATTCGGTGGCTCCGTTTGATGCTTATGAGAGAGCTTACCATTCTGACAGTTTTACCTGTTTGGGACAGACTTATATCTTTTCAAAAAATCAGAAATTTTAGTAATCTCACCAGTAATGCTGATTTTAACACAATCATGATAATTGTTGTGGCTCTTTTGGTGATGAAAATCAAAAAGCAGATTTTTTTGGAGTGTCTGGATTATGGGGATGTTCTCAAACTTTTCTTGAACTACCCGGTTACGAAAGTCTTTAATGATGAGACCCTTAGCAAGAAATTTGATGAAACGTTTGATCTTGCTGAGGAGGAAGCTCCTGCGCCAGTCATTGGTGTCATAACGGAGTTATTCAATGAAGCAGTTTTGGTTTTCAATTCTCGCAGAAATCTAAGAAGCATTGGAAGATTTTTGAATGAGAAGTACAATAAGGACTTTATCAACTTGTACGAGAGCAAGGGTGGAAATGCAGCCGAAGGGTTGGATCAGGACATTTTACACACAATGAGGTTTGAGAGACAGTTACAAAACAGGGTCAGAGGAGCTTTGAAATAAAAGCATTCTTTGGATATTAAGCACTGATTGCATAAATACATAATAAAGTTAACACAAAAAAACATTTAAACTACAAATTAACATTTCATATGCATTAACATGTATGGAAGTCTATTGCCACAAATCACTCCAACTGACAGTCTTTCTCACGGCATTAGAAAAACCTTCATGATATTTGACCCAAATTTTCAAGTCATTCTTCTTTCGATGTTCGGCTATTCCCTCAACGCTTCCATAGGAGGCCTTGAAGAAGTCAACTGTACCATTGTTTCTAGCCTCTTTTCCCTTCCCTCCAGTAGTGGCTTCAGCTTTACGTTTCAAAGCCAGTCTTTGGATCTGAACTCTCTCCATTTCAAACATCACCTTACGGAGGATTCCTTGTCTTTTGAGATCAATAGGTCCGTTGAATGATGTAACAGAGTCCATGACCGGAATAACTACAAGATGGTCTCCGTGGTCTCCTGTCATAGGCTCTATAACGAACCCCATGTCCTTAATAATAGAAGCCACATGTCCAATCTTGTCCTTATCATCCATAGGGCACAAAATGAAGTTGTTGATTAAAGGCAAGAACTCTGTAGCTGCAACCCCAGAATGTGATAATGAACAGTGCAACGATGGCTTTAAGGAAGGCCCAATAGCACGCGCAATGATAGCGGCGTTACGGCGCTCTATTTCGTGATACTCCCAGCTCTTGCTTGAGAAGACATCTTTCTTCCGGGCCAGCAGAATACCCTCTGCAAATAAGCTATGGAATTTGAGCGGCACTTGTTCACAGTACCCAGAAAGATCGATTCCCATAGTGTATTTACTCGACATCATAGTGTCATGGAAAAACATCCAGTCTCCGACGGATGCAGCTTTTGAAAGAAGCGCAGGGTCATCGTACGCCGCCTGTGGGTACACATGAAAGCAGCCTGCGACCACCTTATCCACAGCACCGGATCCAGAGACCCTATCCTGCAACCTGATCATAGTTTGGGCACGACTTGTCCGCAAATCCAACCTGAAGAGCTCTTCTACAAGCCGGAACCACGGCGCAGGCAGATCCTTCTCACGCCCATCTTCTATAAATGCATCTCCACAGAATTGAAGTGTGTTCAAACAGCTTCGAATGTCCATATTACTTGCGGCCATGACTTGGCTAAGCTCCTTCAGACCGAGTCTGAGACCCTCATCAACACACACCTTCTCGAGCCTGTCCTTCATCAGACTTTCTGCTGGCCTTCTGAATTGTACGATTTCGCACAATGGTCTGAGACGATCTAAAACAGGCGAGTACAAATCGTTACATATGGCGATAATTGGCCGTAGGAGAAGACGATCTTTAGAACCTTTGGGTTTCTTTTCACCCCTGTGATGTCTTCGAGTGGCTTTCAAATCCTGGAATATCAAGTCTATAAGCACACGCACAAAACCGGACTCCAGAGCACCGTCCACTTCATCTGCTATCACGCATGCAGGCCGTCCCAGAAACGTGGTCGTATCAAGAGCGCTGTGTATACGTTCACGTACCCGAGGCCCTGCACGCTCGTCACTGGCGTTTATTTCCACAGCATCGTACCCAAGATGACGCCTCATCATGTGCGCGATGGTGGTCTTGCCCACCCCTGGTGGACCGTGGAGTAGAAGAATACGTTTTTGGGGTCTTCCAAGAGGATCTTTATGACCTTTTTCATCATTTTCGTCATCTTTTGGTTTTTCTGGTGGTGGCTCTTCTCCGTATACAGCCTGCAGCCACTGACGCAACCAACGAATAGCAGTTCTGTTAGCCTTCTCATTACCTACAAGATCAAAGAAACTACGAGGCCTATATTTTTCTGTCCATAATGGCCCGCTCAAGTGCGTACTTGGTGGCCTACGAGGAGCTTTGGCACGGGCTTCCATAATATCATAAATGCGATTTATATCCACACCATAAGATTTGGAGGTTTTTTGAGGCAGGGAAAGAGAATTTGGTTTTGGTCGTAGCTGAAATTCATGTCCATCTGAAAGACGAACAGTCTTTGAAGTAACATTTGAAAAAGGAAGAGCTTGAAACTCTTGCTCTGTGGGTGAATTTATTTCCATATCTCTTTCTTGTGGGCTGTTCTTATTTCTCTGTGATTCCTGGGTTTCGCGTATCGATTCAGGAAGCTCTGGAGTGTGAGACTGATACTGATCCTCTGGATACTCGGTGGTAGCGTGTGTCTTAGGTGTGTCTTGTTGGGCCATGGAAACCATTTGAAAGGTCTGTGATGCTATTGGAGAGCTGAAGTCAGTCTGGGAAAGTAGTAAGTCTTGTTCTGGGGTAAACTCGGGCACTAGGTCTTGCGGAGAATCTTCTGCAGCCTGTGCTAGTGGTACCTGCTCATGTGCTAGGCTTTTAGCCTTTTCGACTGCGACCTCCCCATTTTTTTCTAAGATGGACTTTCCCAACTTGAGGGAGAACGGAAATTTTGGCGCAGACTTCTCAGCGGACATGGCTTTGTAGTATAATATTTACAAAATATATTTCGCGTCGCGTCAGCCCCTCACGTGTGCCTGAGAAATATTTCTGATCAAGGGTCAAATTTCAATTACTCTTGAACGTTTTGAATCAAAGTATGCACAATGTGTGTTTTGGGCTTACTGCAGAGTGAAAATAGATGAAGTGGTCCCTTCTTGGGTTGATAGCATTGAACTTGGTAGCGTAACAACGATAAGAATCTGCTCAAAGTCAACTCCAGTCAGCTTTATACCAAAGCTAGAAGTACATTTTCTGGCGTTTTGCAATTATTCTACCTGGAACTGGGACACTTGACTTCCCATAGAGGACAAAAAAAAACACTTTCAATATGGGAAATTGTGTAAGTTTTCTGAGCGTACTTTGAATGGAATCAAAAAGAGGAACCTTAGTTCAATTTTGTGTTCAAGCTTGTGATTGCCAAAAGAAATGCAGAACCAAATTCAGCACTTCTTATCTTGTCTTGGAATGATATGAAATTGGTGTGTTTTCTTTTATCAAAGATGGTATATGGTAGACGAATCGAACCCGTTCATTTAGGCTTGTGCACTTTATTTCATCGACTCGGACTCACTTGGCAATCACAAATTGGGCAAGTGCGCACAGAAAAAAGTCGTCGGAGATGTTGAAACAAAATAATTCTAGAGCGGGTTCTCCGACGAAGACTGTTTATCGTTTTACAAATTACCTGCTCTACCGCAAAATCCGCTAAACTGGATGGCAACTTGCTGCATAAAACAAGCAAGACGTAAATCATAAAAACATACGCAATATATTAATATGACTACCACAAAGTTACGCTTACTATCAAGCCATTTGAAATTTATCTCATTTGCCAAAAAATTTCGCTCTCATAGGGGTGTTTCAGCTCCTGTGATTCCTGTCTTGTGGGAGCTATTTATTATTAGAATTTTCCCACTATCTTGTCTTCTGATACACACGACCACGCTCTATGTCATATTCCAGATTATCAAGCGCAGCGAGCAGTGAGATATCGCTCACAGCTACTCCACTGAACTCCCTGTCGGCCTCTTCCTTGGCTCCTAAGGGTATTGCTGACAAAATTGAAGCTCTTCGAAAGAGTTTCACAGGTTTTACCAAGGACACTGCCCTCTTGGAGAGCTTTATCTCCAAGTTCGATACTCAGTATAGAGAGGCTCTTGCGGAATCAACCATTTCCATGCTTCCTTGTTACAATCATGTTGTTTCCGGGAAAGAAGTCGGTACCTACCTTCTGCTTGATGTTGGTGGTTCTACACTCCGAGTCTCCGTTGTACACTACAATGGCCCAGCTGTTTCTGACAGGGCCCGCATTTCTAGTCTGGAAAGTTACGTCATTTGTGAGGAGCGCAAGCTTCTTGATGAGGGTTTTTTTGACTGGATTGCACAGAAAATAGATGGTGTTCTTGGGTCTGACCCTCAGAGGCTCATGGGCAAGGAAATTCTGACCGCTGTTACATGGAGTTTCCCTCTTGTCCAAACTAGCGTTGATGACGGCGTCATCAATGAGTGTGGCAAAGGTTACATCATCGATCCGACCATTAAAAACCGTTCTCTTAAACTGTTGTTACAGAGAAGTTGTGATAAGCTCAAAATGAATATTTGCGTCAAGTCTCTTGTTAATGATAGTGTTGCTGTTTTGCTCGGCTCTTTCTACTTTGCTCACAGCACCACCATTGGCTTGGTCTTAGGTACAGGTACCAACTGCAGTGTTTACTTGCCTGAGGCTCTTGTTACATGTCCTCGGAAGATCAAGGAGAACGCTTGGTTGTTGGATGGTAGCAAGTCCAGGTTGTTCAACACAGAGTTATCATTTTTTGGAGAGTTCTTTGGCCCTTATCTCACAGAATATGATACTCAATTATACGACTGGAACAGCGTCACCAAAGCGCACATAGATAACAATTCATCACAATTGTTCCAACCCTTGGAGTTTGTGACTTCGGGGCGTTATGTGGGTGAGCTTGTAAGATTGATAATAGTAGAATGTATCAGGGAAGGTCTTTTATTCAGTGGAGAGAAAACAAGCCCTCGCCTTCATGAGAAGTATGACTATTTCACAGGTGCTGTGTGCATAAGGCTCAAGAATAAGAGGGTTGGTTATGCAAAAGAGATTTTTGGTTGTGAAGTGTCTGCTGATGCTTACGACGCAATTGTTGAGATTATAGATATTGTTGTCGAGCGTGCAGCCTCGTTATTGGCATGCTCGATATTGGGCTTTGAAAAACTCCAGGATGACAGAGAGTTTAGTACTATCGGGTTCGAGGGCCTGTTCCTCCAAAACTCGGAAGATTACAAGAAAATGATTAAGGACGTATTGGGAGAGTTGCGTCCTCATCGACACTTTGAGCTTCGTTACGCGGAGAAAAGCTCTATTTACGGTTCTGCTTTGGCAGCAGCCACTTGCATTTGATTTGTTTTAGATCTGTGTTTACGTTAATGTTATGTTATATCATGTTATGTCATATTACAAATTTGTAGAACCATAGTTACGTACAAGATGCTACATCACTTTTAGGTCGTGACTTTAGTATAGCGGCGAACAGATCCGGCTTATGTATTTAACGGATTCAGCGGACTGTCGCATTGTCAAATTAACAAGAAACGAATGAAACTCTTATTCAGAACGGAAAATATGTAGCGTGCGCCTACGATTAGTGAGACATGGTGCTAGTGTATCGAGAGTTTATGAATGGCTCACCAAGAGTAGACTGCGATGCACAACCTATTAAGTTCATTAGTGTTGAACAAAAAATGATTAATAATATGAAAAAATCAAAATACACTCAACACAGACACCCTGCCTCCTCTTGGTTTCCTTCGTCGGCAACATCAATCACTTGACTTGTGTCGCGTTCTTCGATACCCTCACCCTCAAATTCGGGAAGCATTTGTGCAACTTTTTTGAATAGAAGTTTAACGTTGTGACCGGTCTTGGTACTAGTTTCGAAGAAAATAGAAGCCCCTAGTTTTTTTGCTTTGAGTTCGGCTTCATCGGTGGTCACCTCCCGTGCATCGCCCAAGTCGTTCTTATTTCCCACCACAGCGATGATGACGTGGGCACCACGCTCCAATTTTACATCTTCAATCCACTTATCAATAGCATCGAAAGATTTGCGTGCCAGAATATCATACACAACAACGGCGACATTCAGATCACGCATGTAAGAAGGGATCAACAGACGAAAGCGTTCCTGGCCAGCAGTGTCCCACAACTGCAATCTTATTGTCTTGTCATCGAGATACATGGTCTTGGATAAAAAATCGATACCGATGGTGGCAGCATACTGGGAGTTAAAGGTATCGTACATGAACCGGGTTATTAACGATGTCTTCCCGACACCTTGCTCGCCGAGGAAGACAAGCTTGTACTTCTTCATCAACGTGGGCTTGCTCATGGTGTTTTAAATAAAATGCATTTCAGATTATTTTGGAAAGCCGTAGGTGATACAAAATAAACGAGACGAGACGCTGGTCTGTCTATCTACTCCACATATCAGCTTCTCAAATATATCAACTTTTTCGTGCGAGTGTTACGTAGTTCTGTATGCACAGTCTGGATGGATTATTACACGTGTAAGGCCTACCGAAATCAAATTACCAGGATGACCAAGCTGAGATATTTCAGTTCTTTTTGGTAGTAAAGTCAGTAATATGCCTTGTAGTCACCGGGTCTCATTGTCATGTGATAGCGATACTGAGTCTTTAGATCTTAATGCATTTGTCTTATGGGGGACCCTGAGAATTGCAACCTGTGTAGGAACCAAAAATGTTTGAAGATATTCCTTTAGAAAATGAAGGAAGCTTATCATTTACGCATACACTATTCACAGAGAAGATAATGGTACTCTTTTACACAAAGCAACAAATGCATCTTATTGCTCACTTAAACTTTGGCTAGATCTCAAAAGAAAAGTCGAGAATTAACCCCAGTCATACATACATACATAAGTGCGGATCAATGAATTTCATCAGGTCTTTGGTTTTTGCTACGTTCCATAAGACTCTTGATCATGCATTTTTACATAATCACAATTGAACAGACTTGCATTTGACGTTGAAAAAATCACCCTAAACCAGAAAACATTTGTTCTTTGGGAAGCGCTCTCTAAATTTGGGTTTTCGCATTCTTATTTTGCTTAGAAAGTGCCTGGGAATCCAAGAGCATATTCATGAGTCGTTTTGATGGTCTGAATCATACCATATCTTCTCAGACAGTTACTTCAAACACACAGAAGGAAGCCGTTGATTTTCTGAGATCATTTAACATTTATTCCCCTGATCATACTTCTCAAAACTAAATGGAAACCATAAATCCTCTAGACCAATCGGATGTTGACCAGGAGTTAGATGTCCAAGATGATTCTTTTGCCCACAATCAAGATATTTTGGTTTCAGAATCTGCTGGGTTTCAGCGTTTTAAAACTATTGATAATATCGCAGATTCGAAACTTGCAAGCAAATCGCGTCTTCCAACACTTCTTTCTCATCTTCGAAGTTGGGCCTGTCTCACACTTGTGGGAATTTTGGTGGGCCTTGTAGCTGCTCTTCTTGCCATAATAACAGAGTACCTCGGTAATATTAAGACTGGTTACTGTTCCACAAATTTCTATCTTAACCGGTCGTTCTGTTGCTGGGGAGATGACCCTGAACTGTGCTCTCAATGGGTTCCCTGGACACTGTTTGGATTTTTGAACTATGCAGTGTTTGTGACTCTCTCCGTTGGGCTTGCTCTCGCCGCAGGTATCATAGTACAACGATATGCTCCCTCAGCTGCGGGATCGGGCATTTCTGAAATTAAGTGTATAGTGCTGGGTTTCACAGTCCGCGACTTTCTCAGCTGGCCAACTTTTTTCATCAAAGCTCTATGTCTTCCTTTAGCTATTGCTTCTGGGCTCAGTGTAGGAAAAGAGGGGCCAAGTGTGCACTACGCTGTTGCCGCCGGATACTCTGTAGCCAAACTTTTCCCAAGCTATGCTAATTTTGGGCGTATCAGAGAGATCCTTGTAGCTAGCTCTGCAGCTGGAGTGGCTGTGGCATTTGGTCTGCCGATAGGGGGAGTGCTTTTCTCGATAGAGGAAATTGCGAGCAACTTCCGCCTTTCAACTATCTGGAAGTCGTATTTCTGTCTGTTAGTAGCAGTTAGTACCCTTGCTCTTGTAAACCCTTTCCGCACTGGTCAATTAGTAGTTTTTGAAGTCGAATACGACGAATCTTGGCACTTGTTTGAGGTGCCTATATTCATTATTCTTGGAATTTTTGGAGGTGTCTATGGCATTGTAGTATCTCACTACAATGTTGCGGTTGTTGCATTCCGGAAACGGTATCTCAGCCGCTGGGCTGTGAAAGAGTTGGTAGTTTTGTCATTGTTCTCCGCTTTGATTTGTTATTTCAACGAATTTCTACGCTTGGATATGACCGAGGCCATGCAAATCTTGTTCCACGAGTGTGGTGTTGGTTTCGAGCATCGATTATGTAACATTGAAGGGCGTAAATTGAAGCTCTTTTTATCTCTCATGTTTGCCACTGTTCTCAGAATGGCCCTAACTGTGATATCATATGGATGCAAAGTCCCATGTGGTATTTTTGTGCCATCCATGGCTGCTGGTGCTACATTTGGCCGCGCAGTTGGTATTTTGGTTGAGAATTACAAGGAGGCAAAACCTGATAGCTTCATTTTCACAACCTGCCCCTCAGACAGACACTGTATCACTCCTGGAACATATGCTTTCTTAGGTGCAGCTGCAGCACTCAGTGGTATCACTGACCTCACAGTAACGGTTGTAGTCATAATGTTCGAGTTGACAGGTGCACTCAGATATATTTTGCCTACAATGATTGTTGTGGGAGTCACAAAAATGATCAATGATAAGTGGGGGCATGGTGCCATAGCTGATCAGATGATCAAGTTTAATGGTCTCCCTTTCATAGACCCTAAAGAAGAGCACATTTTCAATTTAGGAGTGGAAAGAGCCATGACGGAAGAAACTGTTGTCATTCCAATAGAAGGGCGGTCGACAGTTTTGGGAGTACAAAAGATCCTCAACGATGAGCAGGGCTACCAAGATATACCAGTAGTCCAATCATCTGAAGAGCCATTTTTTTTGGGGACGATACACAGAGATGATATAAATAAGCTCATGGCCACCGCATCTTTCACGAAAGATGTTGAAGACAATACCCCATGTGATTTCGGAACGGATGAAGATCATCAGTCAGATGAAGGTACACTCTATTTCAGTCAGTTCCTAAACAAATCACCCATCACTGTAACCATTGGGACATCTTTGGAGGAGACTATGGACATTTTCTTCAAAGTTGGACCTAGAACTATTTTTGTCGAAGAGAAAGGTCTATTGAGAGGACTTATCACCAAAAAGGATATCATAAAATTTGAAAGATATTTAGAAAAGCTCGAGGAGCATAACTTTGATATCGATGGGATTCGCAGACAGGAGCTGCGCGGCCTAAAAGGCACAGATATTGGGTACAAGGTGTACCTGTTACTTAAGAAAGGTGATGACGCTATGATGAAAATTTTAAGAAGGCAATAGCGCTACATTCATTTAGACAGTAAATATTCTTTATGATAGATGTTTATGAGCACACATAATTCCATCAAAAATACATCAATTTCGTAGCTAATGAACCATAAATCACAACTTGGATTGTCTCCACTTAAATTTTGGTTGCCGCCTTTGGAAGAACGCAGACATACCTTCTTTCTTGTCCTCAGTATCTAACAACTTCAAAAATTCATCTCTCTCAAACTCTGTACCAGCGTCTTCGCCCAAATTGAAGTTCGCTTTAACACACGCCTTTGCAGCCCTGACAGCTGCTCTAGGTCCTCTGCTGATCTGTAATGCAGTCTTCATAGCACCCTTCAACAAACTCTCATTGCTGTCGAAAAGATGAGACACTAAACCAAGATCATGTGCTCTCTGAGCACTGAATTGATTTCCAGTTAGAATGAGCTCCATTGCTGTAGATTTCCCAACAGCCTTGGCCAATCTCTGGGTGCCACCACCACCTGGAAGCACGCCGATTTTGATTTCTGGTTGCCCAAAAATTGCTCTTTTTGTACTATAAATTATATCACAGCTCATGGCCATTTCACAGCCACCTCCGAGACAAAACCCATCAACAGCTGCAATCATTGGTATTTTGATGGCAGGCAATCTCACAGACCACGAGACAATATTCTTGTCAGAACTCAGGCCTGATCTGAGCTCAGATATGTCTGCTCCGGCACAAAACACCTTAGGGTTTCCTGTAACTATAACACAACCGTATTTTTCAGGCTCCCGGTCTAACCGCTCAAGCTCCGTACAAAGGTCATCTGAAAGAGCATTGGAAATTGTATTGAGCTTTTTGGGCCGATTAAGGGTGATTAAAACGACTCCGTCCTCAAGTTCATTGACCTTGATATTCTTATAAGGCATGATGATCGGTAAAATTAATAGTCGCAACTTTTATTTGAGGTAACCATCTCCGCATCGGATCCATGCATCCAATTGGGCTTCACACTAAGCAGTTGTGCGTTTCAACATATTTTACACTCAGTCTGGAATATGTATTCTCTTGAATCTTTACTTGAAATAAGCCTGCTTTTGCGCTGTTCAGGCTCAATTATTTAGTGCACAGAATGATCTCCCGTCAAGTTATTTACTACATGCGTTTTATCTGTCAAACTTATGGACTACCCCGCCAATAACAACCTCATACCGGGTTAAAATTCTGATGGGATGGCCTTCCCTATCTATATAACTTTACAGCCACAGTACATTAAATTGCTATTTGCCGCTACTCAATATTTACATTGTAATTCTTCATCGCCTCTAAACGTCTCTGTCTACCTATTTGGCCAGCTTTACCCAACACTCCTGTAATCACGTTGACAGCACGGATCGAGTCGTCATTCGCAGGAATTGGGTACGTCACAAAGCTGGGCTCGGAGTCTGTGTCTATAATACCAATTGTAGGTACACGCATCTGCATTGCTTCTCTCAAAGCTGTTCGGTGTTCTGTAGGGTTCAAAAAGACAATCAAGTCCGGCTTGCTTACTGCACTGTTCTCAAATTCAGAAAGCTCTCTCCCGGTAGGAGCATCCGCCATGTCCAATTCCTCTTTTTCTGTGTTACGTGCAATTTCCGTACTGTTGGTGATGGTCCCGGGAACCCATCTGTGCAGGTTGTAGTAGCCATTGCACTTGCGTGCAGCTGATTCAACTGCTCTATGATGTCCTTCACGAGTGCCCACGAAGAGAATTAACCCTCCCTTCTCAGCCACACCCTCTACGACTCTCGCTGCACGACGAAGATGAGTAAGTGTCTGTTCTGGGTCAATAATATGAATTCCACGGTACTCACCGTAAATGTAAGGCTGACACGAAGGTCTCCAGAGAGAGGTGGCCGCACCTAAGTGTGCACCTGCGGCCATTAAACGTTCGATGGTGAGCTCCTTGTAATCGGGTGGATTAGAAAGATCTTCGTGTGGATGGTAGACATCCTGAACAACACTTCCATATTTCCCACACTCTTCCGCATGCTGTCTTCTACGAAGAATAAGTTCTTGAGGAGTATATGGCTCAGACTTAGCACTTCTACGGAGAAACGGGAACTCAACGTATTCAGTATTAGGGTGCTTGCGTTTGTTTGCCGAGAACTTCTCCTGTGAGCCCACAAAATCTCTGAAGAAAGACTGCAACTCACTCTCCAAGACATCTGTTTTCCCGGTGGTTGAGTCCTTCACAAGCTCCTTAGCACGAGCTTCAGTAAGTCTACTGAGCTCACGCATCATTCCAAGAGACTCGTCATTGATTCTCTTAAGCAAATCGAGGTCTGAGAAATCAGATTTATTTGCTTCACCAAGGGCAGAATTTTCTGCGATGGAGCTGTTAACAGCAGGGTTTTCCACAGCAGCTTCTGTTAGCTGTTTTCTACTGGGCAGCACATAACCACGGACCGGAACCCGGCTTAGGCTTATAGCTCGAATATTAGGAACGCGCATAGTGTTGGTGATCAAGAACATCTGTGCCTATACAAATGAAAAATTTGTGGTCATGTGATTGGTCTGCAATCACAACGTCAATGCAAAAATCTGGAGGTTTCGAGGACTGAAATCTCATCAATCACCCACGAATATTAATATTTCTAGATTCTCTATCATTTCTCGGAACGTTGTAAATAATATTGAAGTTAGCATAGTTAATTGCTACAGTGGGATCAGCCCAAATACAGACAGATCTGGTAGTTTAGTGGATGGATACCCAATGTCAGTTATACTTACCGAGTTTCAAATATCCTTTACTTTTGTCTTCGCATCAACTTTTAGCTAAAAATTCCGTTTTTTTTGGGCCTGAATGATAGCCAATACTCATCACTCATAAATTTGAGTATCCTCCAGTAGCGCAGCAAGCAAACAATAAAACTAGACACGCAAAAAGAATTTCCTTTGATTGTGGAAGACCCATTCCTCTGCTTCATTTTTTTTTTAAAGCGTTAAAATAAGGACAATATGTGTTTGCTTCTTAACGTTACGTCCTTACTTCAAACTAAATAGCCAGTCAAAGAAACTAGACATTCTCCAGTAACTCAAGGCGTGACAGAGACTCCCCAGAAGACAGAACCAGGAAGAAGTTTTCTGCGAAAAATAATCCATTTGAAGCGAATATATCTCAAGAGTCCTTGCTGAATACGCAGGCTTGGAAATGGCGTACGATTTTTTGGGAGAAGACTATGCAATGATTTTAAGAGCTGAAAACAAAAAGATTGTCTCTTCCCCAATTTCTACATATAGCACAACCAAAGTTGTTGATTTAATTCACATGATTGACACCCATGATGATCCTTTACAGTACAATCCCAAAATTTTCCATAAAAAATGTGGAGGCCAAACAGTAGTTCCTTAATGTACATGCGGTCATAAACGCGGACCGATTTGTTCAAAAAACAGACAACGAGCTAATTCAAGGTCTAGGCAAGCGATAATGACTGAAAAGACTAAATGCACAGAAAAACCGGTAAACAATTGCAACAATCATAGGTAAATAATACATCAGGAGTAGAAGTAGTGCAACTTGCACTGGGTAATGCAGAAGGATGCAAAGACACAAAACAAAGTCTTGATTAGATAACGTATGATAAAACATGTTTTGCACCAGCACAGCAAACTTTTGAGAGAGACATAAAAAAGAGGAGATTCTATGTCTTCATTCTCCATTTTCTTCCTTCCCTTCAAAACCATAATACCCACCACCACCATAAAACATCTCTTGGCCATAACCTTGAGGATAAGCAAACTCCATCCCTGTTGCTGGCGAGATCTCTGCTGGCTCCATTCCGAAAGTTGGAGCTGGCACAAAAGGCATCTCTGGTGCCAGATATGCACCACTACGATTCTGATTCTGCGAACGACCCCAACTGAGACGTACACGACCCCCACCAATCACATAACCTTGCATCGCGCCAATTGCAGCCTCTGCATCCTCCCGGTTACGAAACTTTACAAAACCACAACCCTTTCCAGGTGGAATTTTAACACTAACTACAGGACCAAAAGGCTGGAAAAGGTTCAAGAGTGTCAGCTCAGGAACCTGGCTCAGAAGTCCGCCAATAAAAACAGTTGTGTTTGTGGGGTCCAGGTAACCATATCCACCATAGTAAGGAATTGCAGCCACCGGATTAGCGTAGGGAGCGTACACCATCATATCAGGCAGGAATTGCATAGTTGCGGCTGCAGCTGCTGCATTAACATTGCTTACGTTGGCATTTCTAGGAGTGGCAAGAGCAACTCGAAGAGGGCGACCCGCGCACCATACACCCTGCATCTTAGCAAGAGCAGCGTGGCGCTCCGTTTCATCCAGGAAACGCACGAATCCAAAGCATCGCAGTGCTCCTGTGGTTGGATCTGTCATCACACGCACCGTTTTTACAGTTTTGAAATGTGCTTGGAAAAGAGCAAGAAGATGAGCTTCTGTAGTTGTGGGGGATAGATCTCCAACGAAAAGAGAATATTCGGGAGACTGGGGAACTGGGGGGGCCAGAAGAGTGGCCAGACTAGCCCAATTTAAGCGAAACAGTCTGTTAGGCAGGTTGGGGATTTTTGTACCATTGAGAGCCAACGCCATTTTTGCTTCTTCGTAGGTTTCAAACTCGATAAAACAATAACCGGCATGTCCAGTGTTTAATTGTGCCGCCGGTGTGCCTTTCTTGGCTTTGATGAGTTTAACAAGAACGTTGCGACCGAGGCTTTTCCACACTTGTTGAATTGTCTCTTCGTCTGAGTAAGGGTCGATATCCCCCATCCAAAGGGTTTTGGGAGGCGTCAGCATCGAAGTAGCAGCTGTTGCAGAGGGGGGATTTGGGATAGGGAAAGTGGTGATGAAATTCTCCGGCTGTGAGTTAGTAATTCTGGGCGTAACGCCCAGCTGAAGAGGCTCGACAGGAAATGTGTCTTCAGAGGCCATTGGCGACGTGTCGAGTGGGGTGAGAGGCTGGAGTTTTTTATAGAAGGGATGAGCAATCATAGCTGCGCCCCGGTCTAGACCGCTGCACGTGTCTTCGTCGGGTTTTTACTGTGCAACGGGTACTTTACGCAAAAAAATAGTTGCAAAACCAAGGGGGTCGAATAATGTGGCAAAGGGTTTGAACGAAATAAAGATCAAGCAACAACATTTTTAAGAGTTCCAATTAAGTTTCTTGCATGTAATAATTGTGGAGTCACAAATCCGTATTTTCTTCTGGTACATCGTTTGGAATAAACTGCTGAAACGTTTTTTGACAGCTGTGGGGTGATGCATGAGAGATCTAAGCGGAAAGAGCGAAGATACGAGAAAGGGTAGAGATCATAACATCAGAAAGTATCTTGCTAGTTGAGAAGGAGTACATTTAATCAGATTCTTTATGGATCTTTGCGTGGGTCTCATAAGAATAGAATAAGATTTGAATTTAACACCGAAAACGGAAACCGAATCATGCATAGCATAATATGGCAGCTCTGTCTCTAAATCAATGTACATCGGCAACTGAAAAGGATATTTTGGGCACATAGGGTATGTGAGGTACAGAGATTGCTGATATTCCCAATCGAAGAGATTTTTTAGCGGAACACTCAAGTATGAGCAAATTCCCCCGTTTCTGACTCGTGATGCTATAGTATTTGTCTCATAGTCTAGTCGCATTGGGTTGTGCATTTGCAATCTACCTTTCGAACCATCTGCCTTTACAAAAGTGTGCATTTTGAAGCTATGTTCACAAAGTTGATTATTGAAGTACTCGAGATATATTAGTTGCGCTTGTCATTTTGTTCAATCACACATTCGAGGGGCAGAATTTTGAGTTAAACCTTTGTGGGGAGTTAATTGGGCAGATTAATATGGTATTCCCGCAATTAATAGGGTTCCAGAAAGTGGAATTAATCCAAGTGGAAATGTGCAATTCTCAGTTTTCAAAAGTGCATATTTTTTGTGAGTAGATGTTCATTCGAGAATTTTGAGAAAGTGCAAGTGAATGATGCCCAAAGGTTCATTTTTCAATGTGCTATTTCGTAAACCCAATTTGTGGATTTCTCTATGATGAGACTATACGTAGCAAGTTTCACGAAACTAGGACAGAAAAGGTCACCAAAGATAATTCTGAAGCTCTTCTTCATTCTTTGGGTGATCCTTCGCCTTGAAATTTGTATAATCATCTGTATAGCTTGTGATGAAATCCATTTCAGCATGATTCTGACTCGTCGGCTTCTTGACAATAAGAGACTGAAAGTTAATTTGTTGAGATTTGAGAAATAAACTAGTTCTAATCGTGCGAGCTCTTTCTGTGTTTGTCCCTTTCAATATAAGACCCTGCCATACACCTTTATCTTGAATAATGTAATATCGCACTCAATCGAATCTGGTTATGACTTGAAAAGATATCTAACTTTCAGTCTGCGTTATGAATTTCAAAGTCTAGAATGATTTTAGGACTTCTTGCATCATTCACTGCTCACTCGCTTTTTGAGTTTTCGCATTCTAGGAATTGACAAAACAGTGTTTTTGGTTGATTCCACCAATTAGTGTGTGCTATGATCGAGAATTTAATCATTGTTTACACCAATCTATAAGTAAAATTCTGTGACGCGTCGACGCGTTTTTAAATAAAAGCAGGATCCAAAGCATCGCACCCCATGAGAACCAATATAGATTCGCACCTGCTGTGGTTTAACTCTACAACGGATGTGATTCCGAAGCGGTCAAAGGTGCTATATTTCCAGGAAGGACTTCGCTTTGATAATAATGGCTCTTCTGATAATGGCCAGTTCAAAGTGCCAACCACAATACAAAGGCCCAGAGAGACAGGTTCCAGAGCTGCCGAAGTCATTGACCTCACGTATGGTGATGCGTTTGATGATGATGACTTCGATGATGATATGGACGACACTTTTTTCGATACTGTCGAAGGGGAGTTGGACATGCAGTTGGAGCCACCAAAAGATTTAGAGTCACGACCGAGCATCCGCCTGCCTCCAAACAATTCCGGACCCAAAAGCCCCATACGCAATATTGTATCTCAGAAATTCACACTGAAAAATCCCCCCAAAAGTGCTCATCAAAACAGAATGGAGCACCCCTTAAACCAAGATAATGATATATTTGATGAGCCTTTAGACAATATGCCGCTACTTAAGAGACCCTATACCATACAGCCACCCCCTGCTAAGCGCAAACGAACCGCCCCGCCGTCTTTTGGTGAAGGCGATTTGGCTAAGGCTAATAGGATCCAAAAAATTATGATTGAGCTTCTCACTACAAAAGTTGATCTTATGGTTGAAATAAATGAGAATCTCGTCTCAAAAAATCTTTCTGAGAACGACAAAATTAGCCGTAATGAGTCTATCCAAAGTCGTATCAAGCACAGCATTGATGTACAACTTGCGCGTCGTAGAGATCAACTTGCCCACATGGATTCGATCACAGAAGTAGCTGAACCGGAAGAACAGATACCAGCCACAGCAATGGAGTCTGTGAGAACGTCTACACAGCCCAAAGCCACGAAGCAACCGACACCCTCTCCAAAGCCAACAAAGGCTCCAGACCTTGTTTTGGAGGACAGTGAGCCTGAGGAAAACATTGTCGAGGTCGCTAGCAGTCCCTCTATTAGATTCGATCCTCTTGAGAATATTCTGGATGAGCCTCCAGAAAAAGACGATTCCGAGCTACTTTTGACGCCAGAAGAAGAGCGTGATGAGGTGATGAACACACAGGATCGTGCTTTTCTTGATGATGCTCTGGACGATGATCTCTCAGATGGGGAGTTTGAGCCTGACACTATCGATGATACTGGCCATGAGAGTATTGACGAGACCGGAGGGGGTATGAGGCCGCCATTGGAATCCGTTTTAGAGGACGCTGAGAACATTGAGGAGAGCCAGATTATTCTTCTGGACCCAGATGACTGGGACGACCTCCGAGACCGATCCGATCACACGCGTTCTACGGATGAACCCTTGGATAATTTCAACGACGAAAGAGAGATATACATGGTGTATCTGCATGGGGATGACGACGATGAGATTCTTGCGCCAATCCTGCTGACTCATCAACCCATCAATATCGCACCCAAGATAGAACCTCTTTCGCAGAATATGGAGATCACACCGGAGAGTCTGCTCTACCCTTGGTCTTCTGAGGTACGTGAGAAGCTCAAGAGCGTGTTTCATCTTACGTCTTTCCGATCAAACCAGGCCGAAGCCATCAACGCTACTCTCAGAGGCAAAGATACATTTGTTCTCATGCCCACTGGTGGAGGTAAATCTCTTTGCTACCAGCTTCCTGCTGTTGTCAAATCAGGAGAGACTCATGGGACTACTATCGTCATCTCACCGCTCATCTCTCTTATGCAGGACCAAGTTCATCATCTCAAGAAGAACGGCATCCGTGCAGAGTACATCAATCTGAAAGCCACGGCGGATGAGCGGCGCTCCACATTCAATCTCTTTGGTAACGGGCTCTTAGACTTGGTTTATCTTTCTCCGGAGATGATTCTGGCAAGCAACCAGGCTCGTAATACAATCTCGCGGCTCTACCAGCAGAACAAGCTTGCACGTGTTGTTGTTGATGAAGCACACTGTGTGAGTTCCTGGGGGCACGATTTTCGGCCAGACTATCAGGGCCTTCGCTTCTTTAAAGAGACTTTCCCTGATATTCCAGTGATGGCGCTCACTGCGACCGCCAACGATCACGTGAGACTCGACATTGTGCATAATCTCAAGATGGACGACCCTGAGTTTTTCAAGCAGAGTTTCAACCGTACTAACCTCTTTTACCAACTTGTTCCGAAAAACAAGTACTACGTTGAAGATATCCGCAACCTCATCACTTCAAGATACACCAACAAAACTGGAATCATATACTGCCATTCCAAGTACTCTTGTGAACAGATTGCAGCACAACTTCTGAACTATGGCATTGCCGCAGCTTTTTACCACGCAGGCATGACCCCCAGTGAGCGTCTTGACGTGCAAACTCAGTGGCAGCAGGACAAAATTAAAGTGATCTGTGCAACCATTGCGTTCGGTATGGGGATCGATAAGCCTGATGTGCGGTATGTAATACACGCTACTTTGCCACGTACTCTTGAGGGATATTACCAGGAGACCGGTCGTGCTGGGCGTGATGGGAAGGACCTGGATTGTATCTTGTTCTACAACTATGCAGACGCACGACTTCTCATTCTGCTCATCAACAAAGACAAGGAGCTCGACCGGGTGTCCAAGGAAAACCACATGAACAAACTTAAACAGGTGATCCAATACTGTGAAAACAAAACCGACTGTCGGCGTCAACAGGTACTCCAGTATTTCAATGAGGTATTTGACCGTAAAGAATGTCATAAGAAGTGTGACAATTGTGTAGCTGAGAACTCTTCCGCTTCTGTGACAAAGGACATCACGGAGCACGCCAAAAACATCATTCATATGATCCAGCAGATGCAGGGCGAGAATGTGACGCTAATATATTGCCAAGACGTGTATCGTGGTTCTAAGGGTAGTAAGATTGTGGCCGCAGGGCACGACAGACTTGAGTATCACGGCCGTGGGCGTGATTTGGATCGACAGTTTCTACAGAGAGTTTTTTTTCATTTGATAACGCTTCAATTGGTGGTAGAGTATCCCATTATGAACAAGGCTGGGTTTTCTAGTAATTACGTTCGTGTGGATGCTTTGAAGAGCAGAGCAGTGCTCAATGGTACCGCTCGTGTAAGTATGTCTGTTGCTGGTAAGGAAACTCCTAACAGCTTCACAGCTAGCTTTGTAGGTAATTCATCTGGTTTCACAACTGCTGGGAGAATGTACAGTGGAAATGGTAGCTCTGGCTCAGGCCAGAGACCCAGTCGTGCTCCAAGCTCTAAAGGTACTAAAAACCAAGGCTCTGGAAAGTATCGTAGTGCGGGGAAGAGTAACAGATCACGTTCAAGTCAGAAAAGTAAAGCTTCTTCTGACATCAGAGCTATGAAACTAAGTATAGGGAAGCCTCGTAAAGGGAGGCGAGCCAAAGCCCATTAAGATGAAGTCTCGTAGCGATTTAGATCTAAAGGCTAGTAAGTTTGCTGAGTTTTGTTTCCTGGAGCTCAGGAAGACACGAAACGAGTTAATGCTCGAAAATGGGGTTCGCTCTAGTAGCGTTGTGTGTGGTGATAATGTGTTACGGCAAATGGCTTTGAAATTACCAGAAGAAAAAGACGAATATTTGGAGTTGGGGGGATTTAAAGAGTATTATAGAAAGTTTAAGAATACCATAGCAAAATTGATAGAGAAATCAAAAGGAGAGGGTGAAGAGGAGCACTCAAAGTCTGTGGGTTCCACTGGCATAAAGCTGAAGTTTTTTGGCTGAAATAGCATGTATTATAATCAACAAAGGCATTTGATATATGGCTGTAGACGCATCTTCATAAATGTTCTCCAGCAAATCTTTGGTTATCAAGCAGTTTACACAAGTCGCTCGAATCTAGTCGTAGTTGCACACTTTACCTAAATCCTTGAATTCGAAATGAATTACATCAGTCAATCAAAAGCTTAAAAGACACAGTAGTTGTATTTTCGGTAAGATTGCACTCTTGTATTCTGCGCAAATTTCGTATCTGTAATGCATATGCGAGTAATTGAACTTAGGGGCATGAGAAGAGCATCACAGCTTCGCGTGAAATCGTAAATAATCACCAGGCAGAATATGATAAGATATTTACAACTTCAAATATTAAAAAGAGGGTATCACAGTATTTAAACCCCAATCAATAGTGCATTACGATTACTTCACCGTGCTCTCTACAAGCATCCGGGTAATTTTTAAAATATCATCGGTACCCTTGTGGTTATCCTCATTGCAGTCATATCTCTCTCTAAAGGCCTGAAAATTCTTCCATATACAGAATACTGATTTTATAACTCTACAGTAACAATAGTTCCCGATAGAGTTGTCAAAAACCCACAACTTCCCTATCAAAACAACGAAAATGATACACACGGACCTGTGGCAGATCCCCTTACCTAAAAACAGTCAGGAGCTCGGGGACAAAAACGAGCAGCTCATAGTTCACTCCTTCCCCTTAGGCTCCCCGGATATGAGCGAACCCCTAGATGGCCTGAGACAGAACATGCTTGCTACTCGCATGATGGACCAACTTCGTAACAAGAGTGTGCTAAAAGGTAAGATGGTCTACGGTCATGTGTACAACCACCAGGATCACACTCACATACACGGTCACGTGCATCACGCTAGTGCCGACAACTGCCAGCTAGACTTGGCTCCTAACCCCTCACCTGCCCTGGAGCCCACCCTAGACTTGGGAGTTCTCCAGGATTTTGAACCACAGCTAGTTACGATCTGCTGCGATAAAGAGCATAAATCAGGGGCTCGTCCACCCGGTCCTTCTCATCATCTACACAAGTGTCTGACTGCTGAATTAGATTTGATGAACTCGTGCTTCGATTTCGACTTTTGTGATAATGTCTCGTGCAATGACTTCGTATGCGATGAATATATGCACCAGGCCGTTGCTGTGCCGGAGCCTCAAGCCAGTTGCCCCTTGTTGGGCGATTTTAAGGTTGAACCACAAACAAAAAGCGTGCATGACAGCTTCGTGCTCAACCCATCCACAAATGAACTACGATGTGCTCGATGTGATGATCAAGGCTACGAAGGCCTGTGTTGTAAGCGCAATATTGAAGACACGAACGAAATAGTGCCGCTGCTTTTCAAGAAATCGCGTAAAGGTGAGTGCCACTGGGGTGCTTGTGACATGCCTTTAGAGCCCCAAGCATTCCAGCAACATATTGCAGGACACCTCGCTCCGTCAGAACTAGACTGCAAATGGGGTGATTGTGGATTTCAAGGATGGGATTTTGCATCCTTGTTCAACCATGTGAATGAGTCTCACGGAAATGTGGGTAGTTTGGAAGGGCTTCCTAAGGTTGAGAGCCTAGATTTCAAATCTTCGGACCTCCTAGTGCAGAAAATGGAAGATCTAAATCAGCAGGTGGATTCTGCTGAAGTCATTCAGTGCGAATGGGGTGACTGTAGTCAAATCTTCGAAAATACTACAGACCTCACAGATCACATTACCCAAGACCACGTCGGGTCCGGGAAATCTAAATACATATGTTTCTGGAAAGGGTGTGACAGAAAAGGGAGAGTGTTCAATCAGCGACAAAAGATCATCAGACATTTGCACGTGCACACAAAGCACAAACCCTTTCGGTGCGACATTTGCGGACACTGCTTTTCTGTGGAAACTATGCTCGAGCAACATAAGCGGGTGCATAGCGGTGAAAAACCGTTTCTGTGCGAGTTTTGTGGTAAGCGCTTCGCCACCTCTTCATCCTTGTCGATCCATATCCGCACCCACACAGGTGAAAAACCACTTGCTTGTAAGTATCCGGGTTGTGGTAAACGATTTAGTGAAAGTAGTAACTTGGCGAAGCATATGCGCACGCATGAGAAGAAGTACAAGTGCAGACTATGCACAAAGAGCTTCGATAAATCTTCCCAGTTAGAGAACCATATTGTGAAGCACTAGACGGGCCAATTTTGTTTGTATTATTGTTTTATGCATTTAATCATCACGGTTTACACTGCATTGTAGTTGGTTCGTGTGACGGTTGGGATATGACGGTGGCATTGAAATTGTAGGAAGCTCAGGAATACAGGGACACAGGGACAATGCCTACATGGAACTGCTCGTGAACTCGGCTGTTGGTAGCTTGCTGCATGTATGTTGAGATGCCGCGGGGAAAGGTGTGCCGATAAAATCAAAATCGGCAAAGGCCTTGAACTAATTGCTGTTCGTGTGAACTTTTTTCACCTGCCTCTATCTGGGTCTCGTCTTATCATCTTTTTTTTTTCATCTTTCAACCAGAATTTGTTCTTTTCCGGCTCTTCTCAGCTAGACCCTGCGATTCCACTATTGTAATATGACTGTATCCCACCCTCACAGAGGTCACAGCGACGAAGTCCGTCTCAGACGCGATGCCTTCTCCAGACGACTCCACCAAGCATTTTCATGTTGGCGGGCGGTGGTGGAGGATATTTCCTTTTTTAGATGCTACACCAGGCATTCCTTACGATTCAATGAGTGAAATCAGAGGCGGCGATTTCGATACATTTGACCGCAATTCTGATGAAGTGATATTTTCGGGAAACAGCACTATCAACTGGGATGCAACATGCATATTTGGCAAACAGGTATTGGGCGAGATGACTATCGTAGGTGAGCTTTTCACAATCGCAGCCTACAACACTGGCGACAAGAAGCTTTACGCCTATTTTGAAAAGTTTTTTGGAGATGGGCGCGAAGGTGTGAGTCAATATCAGAGGCGAGATTCTGAGGTCTCATTTCTGGTGCGCATACTTTTAGATATGAACAACAGCAATATAACCACGTTTTGCTTGGTGCATTCAACACACTCTTACTGTTATCCTCCACCTTGTAAGCTAGCTGAGATTGTAAACGCGACAATTGAGGCTTGTGACGCTCTCGATGACCGTAAGGATGGCGTTATTGGTAGAGCTGACCTTTTTATTCTCACTTTCAAGTAAGAAATACTACTTCGCTGAAGTAAAGACAACTCTGCCCGCTTTCGGCTTCAGAAAGTCTGCAGAGGGTAGCGCTCCTCCGTATGAGCCACAGCGAAAGATCAATATCAATGTGGAGGATATTTTCATTTCTCAGGTAACTTACTATGGCTCTCATTTGCGGTGGTCTCCATCTACTTGGCGGGTACCGTGCTACATTTTATGGCAGATTGGATCTGAGTTGTCTGATGCCCTGGTTGCTTATACTTTTGACACTAGTGAATGTGGAGTTGAGTCTCACCTCTATAAGAAATCGATTTGTAGTAAAGCGAGTTCAGTTTTTGAACACGGCTAACCTTCTGACTCTTGACAATGTGATTTACGACACGGTCATTGATTAGAAGAACATTGATATGGTTTGTCACTTAAACATTTTTTTTCGTCTGCCCTCCCAGACAAGGCTGAGATCCAGAATCTGGTGGTAATCTTCTGCGCCACCATGGTGAATCTTACCCAGCGGTTGCTGCTGCGTCTATACGTGACATCATGTGTGCAAGCGAGACTTGTAATGCTAGCTTAATTGCTCTCGAAGAGTGGCGCAAGTGTAATCCACCTCCAGGTGCTGCTTGCTGTACCTCAAACTCTCTTTAACTAAGGCCCTGCTCAAGTGCTAACATGGAGCTCATGATCGACTAGATGAAGAAAGGTGTTAAAGAATCTACTAGCGATACCACTGTTGTTGGGAGCTCTTACAGGGAGAACAGAAATTTCTCCGCCCATGGCCAAAGATGCACTTGTGGAACGGCAACACCACGTACGAGTACGTGTATGACGAGGCATTGAACGACATTTGGACCTACACTTTCCCAGCTTTTGGCATTCCTGTGTTTAAGTATTTGCATGAGGATTTTTTCTTTTAATACAAGTATGTATCGATTTCAATGTTGAAGTGGTATATAATCAGGGTATGATCAAATTAGATCTAGCATAAAACTATCCACAAGAATGGCTCATACTATTCTACTGCTTCCTTCTATTTACAACTTTCGTCCCTGTGTTGAAGCATGTTTAGCATTGACCTTACCTTTCCGTTGTACTAAAGACAGGTGAATGTGATCATTTATGATCAAAATAGAGCTCCTTGATGAGTGACCAGCGACAAACATCACTTGCATCCCAACCAAAATCAGAATTGTTTGCTGTTCAAATACAGAAATAATGCTACGCAGCTCCTCTTGGCTCTGTAGACCTTTGAAGTCACGGGTTGGTCAAGAAGCTACCAAAGCAGTTACGAGGCTCACTAAGCTCTACGGAAAATTAAAACATATCTACAACGATTGAAATAGTTACGATGTCAAAACTTATAGGACTTGATATGTAAATTTTCAGATTAATCGGATCGCTCATTGAAGAGATAGCTTAAAAGTTACGCATCTACTTTGAAAAGTCGGATCTATATACTTCCAGGAAAGATCAGTCAAAAGCACAAGCAAGCAGTCTCTGTGGCGGGCGCAGTTAGCGGAGCGTTGTGCCAGATGATGAATTTTGAGAGTGACCTTTTATATTACCTCATGGACCAAATTCCAAATTGCGAATGATATCGCTGGTATTTGGTTTCCACTTACCTCTAGATAAGATGAGCCGAGTTGCTAGCACTTATGAGTTAAACTGAACACCAAACTGAACTAATATGAATAGACCCTCGATATAAAATAGCTATAATCACTTGCTGCTGAGATTCGAATCCAATGACCGAATCGAACACAAGAATACGACTTTAAATTAAACTTGTGTGGTGAGCAAAGTTCGGGGGTTCATTTGATGCTCCTCAAAATTAAAAATAAAGCACCAAAAGCTTGGGCTTGGATCTACAATCGCTGTCTATAAGCAAAATGGCGGATAGACTCACACAATTGCAGATATGCTTGGATCAGGTATGCTACTAGTGTTTCCCTTTTTTTGCACCTTGACTAACGCCAGCTACTAGAACAGTTTTGTGCTACAATAAACTATGTCAACACCAACCATGATTATGTACCAGCAGAAGGAGAGCCCAAAATGACAGACAAAGAAGCAACAGTAGCCGATTTCCAAGATTTCCAAGCGACAATTACAGAGCTTTCAACCGATCTAATTTTAAAAACGCGACAAATATTTACAATTATCGAGTCATTACCAGGTGTGGGAGTTTCCTCAGAATCTCAGCTTGCTAAAATAAAAAGTCTACAAACAGAACTTTTGGAAGTCCAAAAGGAGCGCAAGGAGGCTATAGAGGAAAAGAACGAACTCCTAGATTGGTGTACCGAACTTATGAATAATGTGAACGAAAGTCTTATGGAGACGGCTAAATTTGGTTGATATGACTGCATACGATAATCTAAATACACTTAGTGAAAGGCAATAAATTCGTAGTTGAAATTTTGTTAAGATATCAAGTTTATAATGTGATGTATTCCTATGCGCACCTTGGTACACCGGGTGACTTCTGAAATTTTTTCTCCTGTGTTCTTTCTCCTTTAAAAATTTAAAAAAGTTGCTTAGACGACGTTTCTCACTCCCCTGAAAAACAACTTCTACATTGCACTTCCATAATGTCCGGTGAAGCTGACTCTAACATTCCTACGTTCAAGTTGGTCTTGGTTGGTGACGGTGGTACTGGTAAGGTAAGTTAACTGATTATTATTTTGCTGACTTGTTTGTTTTGTTTGCAGTTTGGTCTCGCGCCACACAATTCATTTATTCTAATTGAAGCGACACTCTCTACCAATGAAATAAACTTCGTGTTGTTTGAAAATATTGCCCCAGAAGGTTTTTTACTGTCTAGTTGTCTAGATTTCAGATATAAAATCAAGTGACAATCAAGGCAAAAAAAAATGTAAGCCACCCGAAATACAAATTACTAACGTCAGACTACCTTTGTTAAGCGTCACTTGACTGGTGAATTTGAGAAGAAGTACATCGCCACTTTGGGTGTTGAAGTCCACCCTTTGACTTTCCACACCAATTTTGGCGAGATCAAGTTCAATGTGTGGGACACAGCTGGCCAAGAGAAGTTGGGTGGTTTGAGGGATGGTTACTACATCAATGGTCAATGCGGTATCATTATGTTCGACGTCACCTCGAGAATTACTTACAAGAATGTTCCAAACTGGCACAGAGATTTGGTGAGAGTTTGCGAGAACATCCCAATTGTCTTGTGTGGTAACAAGGTTGATGTCAAGGAGAGAAAGGTCAAAGCTAAGACCATCACTTTCCACAGAAAGAAGAACTTGCAGTACTACGATATTTCTGCCAAGTCCAACTACAATTTTGAGAAACCATTCTTGTGGTTGGCCAGAAAGTTGGCTGCGAACACTCAATTGGAGTTCGTTGCTGCTCCAGCCTTGGCTCCTCCTGAAGTCCAGGTCGACGACAACTTGATGCAGCAATACCAGAAGGAAATGGAGAGTGCTGCTGCGTTGCCTTTGCCTGATGAAGACGAGGACTTGTAATCTAGTTTTGTGCTGGGTTTCAGGGGGCACATGTCTCCGTTTAATGCAGTCTGTACTCTATCTTGTTGTAGGTACTCTTATAGCTATGTATACATTGTTGTTGTAGGCGTATCTTGTCTTAATCTCTATTCTCTAACTCGCACTTGTAGATCCGAACTTACAGATGAACAAATTGTAACTATTGTAATAATACACATGCATAATTTATTTTCCGTTTACAACTTAACTGCCTCGCAGCTAGTGTTGTCGTAGTAACCCAACAACTTGACCTTGAACTCCGCAGAAGCAATACCAAACTGCTTGAGAATTAGTGCTTGACGAACATCTAAAACATCGCCCTTTGTGCACACTGTATATGGCTCTTCCAAGTAAATTTTACCTTTCCTAATTGTAGTTGGAATCTTGTAAGTATTACGCATCGTAGGATCTAGCGTGTGCTGCATTGGAACATCTTCTTCCTCGGCGATTTGTCCTCCTCTGGAAAAAACGATTCCCCGAGGTATTGTGAAGTCTACTGTAACCTTGGAGTTGGCGCGAGCAAAATCTTTTTTTTGGTAAGACTCGAAGTAATCTTTAACTACCTGGGGCTGTTCATTAGTAAATAATATGCCGACAACACCCTCGAACAATGGAACCATCTTGCTGGAATTCTCCTTGTACTCTTCCTCTATAGTGTCACCAAAAGCCTTCTGCAAAACACGCTGCTTTCCCAAGATAATCTTAGATCCGTTCCATTCGTTTCTAAGCTCTTGGAGAACCTGGTTCCGTACATCATCCAATTTCAACAACCAAGCAAAACGGAAAGTATCCAAGTTTGAGCGCACATCATCAAAGATCCGCTCTTTGTTCTCTCTGCCCTTCTTATCCGTCTGGGTCAAACTGACAAGCTTTGAACGTTTAGACTTAGGCATTGGTTTGGTGAAAATTTATCACAAAATTTTTTTTTGCATGCCCATCGCGTGCAGTTAGGATGTCAATCAAGGAGACACAAGTATAATATTGGTGATAGAAAAGTAGGAAACAAATGTTTTTGTTATATGGGAAGTTCTTTATTCTTTTGGGCATGATTTTTCTGTTTTGTGGCCAGCCTTCCTGTATTGACGCCCCTAAGACCCTTGATATATAAACTTACAGGCATGGAAATGCCTCTCTCAGCAAGCTTTGACTAAAATTCTTCAAAGCTTACTTACATTACTGACAGTTTTGGTTCTAGAGCCGTTCATGAGGATTTTCTTGCCCGATTGAAATGTATTTTCAAACGCACAACATAAATCAATAAAATAGACCTTAAGTTTTGTACAAAGCTAGTTCTTTCTGTTCACTATGGCATCCGTATTCTAGAAAAAGATTCTATCCACTTTTGATGTTAGCTGATTTTTCCAATTCAAGTTTCGCGGTTTCAAGAGCTTGTGCACGTCAAGAGTTACTTCTCGATATGACAGATGTACTTTCATCTCTAATGATATCAAAGGACATTTTTGAAGCGAGTTCCCGTTAAAGAGGTCTGATTTGTCAAGTTATACATATAGAGTACCAATCTTATAACACAATTTATCACACTTTAAAACATGACAAATATGCGCATTCCGCTCACAAGATTCCCAGTAGCACTATAAACTAGTAAAACAGTGTATTCGCTAAATATATCCATCATTTGTTTGTTTGTCACTGCATGCTACAGATCACTAAAACTGCGCACTTAAGCTAGTTAATATAAATCCGCCCATTTCTAAGAGCAAATAGAAACTTGAGCTACAACTCTTTTTTTTTTTAACTGGTGCTTACTGGGGTACCTGATGTTCAACTTCCGATTCTCTTTTTTTTCATCGCCACTAAATTTCCAGACTGCGCAGGCACAAATCATCTCATCCAAGTATACCCATAAATCCGACGGCAGGCCCCACCGCTCCTCAATACTTTGAAATTTCTTCAAATTCTTCCTTCCTGTCTCGATGAGTAGCCCAGATGAGAACCTTATTAGGCTCTCTAACTTCAAACGTTCCAGTGAGAACAGCTATCTGGACGATGAGGGAGCAGAGAGTGATCCACCAGACCAGGAAATGACATCCTCTATCCATCCTGACGAAGACCAGGATATGGTCGAACTGTCCAACATTTCCCGGCCTTCTGAAGCTCCTGGTAACGCCCCCCACTCAAGCTCGCACATCTCCTCAATGCTCTCCTCCATTTCGCCAGAAGCAGCAAGTTTCTTCAGTGCGCTCATGGACCCTGGAAGCTCGATGCTTTCGGGCTTAGCTGATGGTCTTTCGGATCATAGTGATCCTTACATACTTCTTGAGCGGCTCACTGAACTTTCTGAGCGACTTCTTGTGACCAATACGTTTAACGCCGGTCGCTCCTTCCCTGGCTCAGCTCTCGCTCATGCACTTGTTGATATTCTCTCAGACCCCACTCTCGAGGCTGCCCTCGAAGTACAACTTGTTGCCTGTCGATGTCTTTACAACTTGTGGGAAGTGTCTCCCGATCTCGCGCGCACCCTTGTTTCTGCTGGCGCCATAGAAGCCATACAACCAAAGCTTCTCGAAATCAGCTACATAGACCTTGCTGAACAGTGCCTTCAGACGTTGGAGGTCCTTGCACGAACTGCCGGTAACGAGATTCTTGCTTCTGGTTGTGCTGCTGCCTGTCTTCGCTACTTGGACTTTTTCACTCTTCATGCTCAGCGCAAGGCCCTCAAAATTGTTGCTCATGCATGCGGTGATGTTGGTCGTCACCCAGATGCCGTGCGTGAAATGTACCCCATTCTCGCACGTGTTGTGTCTGATTATTCGGACACCAGTGCTGTAGAGAGTGCCGTAACTGCTCTCTGTGGGATATTGGACGCCTCTGACTTGGGGGAAGAGCTCTTTGGTGCTGTTGATTTGGCCAAGATTTGCGAGTTGGTCGGGTCTGGGCTCACTGAAAGCGGCATTCTTGGTGTTGCGTGTGCAGGGCGCGCACTGCAATCTCTTCTGCGTGTTGCCGCAAATTCTGCTACCTTGTCTCTCATGTTGGTACAGAACGGTGCATCACACCTCATAACAACCGCACTTGGCTGCACAGATGAGCCATCTTCCACCGAACAGCTCATGAAGACTCCTAAAGATCTTCTTGTTAAAGTGGCCCTGTTTGTGTGCGCCTTGCTCCCCACAGTCGCCGCGGGCGGCGACGACGTCTTCTGTGGTTTCCTCGATACTGAAGGGGAAGAAAAGCGTAAGCTTTTTGCTGAAAACCGCGCAGCAACAGATCCTTTTGTGGCCGAGGTTTACCCTCTTTTGCTTAGTGTGCACTCTGCGACTGTGGATTTCGAAGTTCGCCGCAGAGCTCTTCTTGCCATGCTTCGGTGTGTGGTGTTGCCAAGCTTTTCACAAGCTCTTTCTAATCCTACAGCTTCATCAGCAACCACAGCTTTGTTTACTTCTGCTATAGTTCAAGCACAAGCTGTGTTGGACGAAGTCAGTCACCGAGCTGCTCGTGAGACCATGCGCGTATCATTAGGCCCTTTTTCGCCTTGGAAACACATTCGCAAGGACGCCCCCGCGTTTGTACTTCTCATTGGCACTTTGCTTATAGTCGACGCTCTCATCTCTTCTCATGAGAGCGTGTTTTTCGCAGAGTTCGAGAGAGAAGGGCTTTTTTCAAACATTTTGGGCATGGTGGGGCCAGCAAAGAGTATCAAGGATAGAGACGCTGATACCGATACCGTTGAGAACGATGAAAATGATGACGAAGGCGATGATGAAGGTGACGTAGATGATGACGATGATGATGAGTATGGGGTGCTTGACCGATTCAGGGACCGTCCTTCTGCATCATCGTTCAACTATGAACAATACAGTGACTCTGAAGTGTCTGCTGATATATTGGCACTTCTCGAGCGGGTAGCAAGACGATACGAGACTTCTGAACAGCGAGGCTCGGCTCAACCTCTTCCTCATCTTGAGCTTCACAAAGAGGCTGTTGCTGTGCTCAATAACTTGAAGCTTCTTCCTACACTTTCGTATGACGAGTTTGTTGTCGTTTGGAAAAAGCTTGCCAAGAGCTTGGGCACTGACGGCGTTTCACTCCTGAGTCATGAGTTAGTCACTTATGGTGCCATTCCAGCCTTAAAGGCTGTTTTGGATGACACAGGCAGTGCCAATATTGGATCACGGGGAAGCGTTTGCCGCCAAAGTTTCATTGACGTGTTTGTGGTTGGAGGTACAGAGGAAGGTCCTCTTGCACGTCTTGTGGCGAAACTTCAGGAAGCGCTTTCGAGAGCTGAAACCTTTGAGATCCTTACCTCTGGTATTGGTTCAAACTCTTCGGAGCGGAGTTCAAGTAACAGCAGTAGCAGTGCTCAGGCCATGGCAAGACAGATCCGCGTGCGGTTGCGGCCAGAGGGCGCAGCAGAAGCTCAGCGCACGTTGATTTTGTCGACCCACCTGGTGGCTACTTTCAAGTCGATTCATAGTTTTCTTAAAGGCCGGATGTCTCTTCTCTCGCATCTTCTGAATATGCTTGGGCGTGATCTTGGAGAGCTCAACGGCTCAGAGGACGAGCTTGATGAGACTGGAGACGATGCCCTCGTCGATGAGGTGGAGGCCTCAGCGGATGATGAAAGTGCGGTGATCGACGACTCTCAAGAGCGGTCTTCCAGCCAGTCTAGTGGGATATCGGACTCTCCTGAAATTGAGAACACGTCACCAACTGCGTCCCCAGATAGCAACTCGTGGCATGTGGAGTTTTCAATCAAAGGTAACGAAATCCCTCTCGATAGCACTGTTTACGGAGCAATCTACGGATCCTTGCTTAAAGAAGGCCCTGTGAACCCGCACGCACTTTGGCATGGCACACACGATGTCACTTATCGTAAAGTTGCCGGACCTGCGGTGGAGGGTCGTGACGGGAGCGACAAATATGAGGAGCGTACAACTGCTGCTGATTTGGAAGCTCTTGGTGAGCCACAAGCAGTTGCGGTTCTCGATTTATTGCGTACGCTTTTCCGCGTGAATCAGTCTGCCAGAGCTGCTACAGATGGATTGTTTGTGAACTATAAGATGACGGCCAAGTTAAACCGCCAGCTTGAAGAGCCTCTTATTGTTGTACTGGGCACGCTCCCTGGATGGGCCGTGCATGTGACACGTGCTTACCCTTTTACCTTCCCTCTTCTGACGCGGTTGGCCTTCCTCCTGTCTACCTCTTTTGGCTATCTGCGCCTCATTCAACGCTGGAAGCCGCGTGATGCTGCAGAACTTGGTCGTCCGAGCCGCCACAAGATCCGTATGAGCCGTAAGCATATGTTACAGGGAGGCGTTAAGTTGTTGGATCTCTATGCGGCACACCCGAGTGTGTTAGAGGTCGAATACTTTAACGAGGCCGGTAGTGGACTTGGTCCTACATTGGAGTTTTACGCCAGCATGTCTGCTGAGCTTCAGAAAAGCTCTTTGGGTTTGTGGAGAGGTGTGTCGGATGGTACCTTTGTATATGCTCCTAGTGGCCTCTTCCCTGCTCCAGGAGCTGACGAACGTCGTTTGGCTCTTTTACGTGCCACCGGTAAACTTGCGGCCCGGGCCTTATTGGACAGTCGGTTGGTGGACTTCGCGTTCAATGAGACCTTCTTTTCGATAGCCGCTCGGTTGGATGCAGGCTTACCTGTTGACGGCCTGAGAGCCGCTCTTTTGGAGGCCGCGGAGTCCGTGGACCCGCATCTCTCGAAGTCTTTGCGGCACCTTTTGTCATACAAGAACGGTGTTTCTGAGAATGGGTCGCTTTTGGAAGATCTTTTTCTTGATTTCACGCTTCCAGGTTACCCAGAAGTGCAGTTAGTTGCGAATGGAACAACAACGAAGGTTTGCCAAGAGAATGTTGAGGATTATGTTGATAGAGTTCTCGATGCCACCGTGGGGAATGGGATAGCACCTGCCATTTCTGCTTTTGTGGAGGGTTTTTCTGCAGTGATTCCATATAGTGCCGTGACAATTTTTACTCCAGCTGAGTTGGCTGTCATGCTTGGTAACGGTGAGGAAGACTGGTCTTTAGAGACATTGTACAGTGCGACACACGCAAACCATGGGTACAGGGATGACTCTGAGGCTGTGGTAAGCCTTGTGGAGATCATGACGACTTTTGATACTCAAGAGAGACGTAAATTTTTACAGTTTTTGACGGGAGCTCCTAAGCTTCCTATTGGAGGTTTCAAGTCGTTGAAGCCAGAGTTCACTGTTGTTCGCAAGCCAAGTGAAAATGGTAAAAGTCCCGACGACTACTTGCCGAGTGTGATGACTTGCGCGAACTACTTGAAGCTCCCGGAGTACACACTGAAGGAGCGTATGCGGGAACGGATTCTAAAGGCTATTGAGTATGGTCTGGGCGCGTTTTTGTTGTCGTGAGTGGAGTAGACTGCATCAAAGTATTATAGGTATTTGGATTTCTAGTATAGCAATGAATAGGGCCTTCTAGTTAGAATTGTAATTTCCTACATTGCTTCTATTTTGTATCTTATAAATAGCATAATGTTTGCTTATGCTATAAATTGTTTGTAACTATTTCACTCTTTCCTTTGGCAAGATGTTCACCAATAATTTATTTGGCTTTGTCTCGACCGCACTCTTCAACTCGGCTTGTTTGGCATTGTATTTAGCAATGTCTTCAAAATATTTGTCGAACAAAAAAGAAGAGTCTAATGGACCTCCCTTAGCCTCTGGGTGAAACTGCGTCAGGAAAATAGGCTTTGAAACGTGAATCATTCCCTCATTAGACTCGTCATTCAAGTTCACAAAATAAGGCTTGAACTGTGGAGGCAACGTGGACACATCCACAGCGTACCCATGGTTCTGAGAGGTGATGTGACACTTTCCTGTAGTCAAGTCCAACGCAGGGATGTTGTGCGCTCTATTTCCATACTTCATTTTGATGGTCTTGGCACCAGCAGCAAGTGCCAACAACTGGTGACCCAAGCAAATTCCGAAAATTGGACCATCGAACGTCTCCATGGTTCTTTGCAAGTTGTAGACAGTTGACGAACAGTGCGTTGGATCACCAGGCCCATTCAGAATGAAAATACCGTCGAAATTGCTAGCAATAGTATGTATTGGGTAGTCGTAAGGGAACACAGTTACAGAAGCACCACGCAGAACCAAAGAACGCAAAATATTCTCCTTGACACCGCAGTCAATTACAGCAACATGGTGGGGACCAGAGCTGCTCACGTGGAAAGGCGCTTTCGTACTAACCTTATGCACCAAGTTAATACTTCCAGGGTCAACAAAAGCTTCATCCTCATCAGCATCATACTCTTCACCAATACTAATACGAGCCAAGGAAGAACCTTTTTCGCGCAAATATGTAACGATAGCACGGGTGTCGACTCCCGTGATAGCGGCGACACCTTCTTTCTTGCACCAGTCGCCAAGAGACTGAACAGCAGTCCAGTGGGAGTAGTTCATGGCAGCGTTGGATACCACAATTCCGATACATTCAACACGCGGGCTCTCAAAGTATTTGAGAAGATTATATTGGTCTCTGGCTTCGCCCAGAGGAACACCATAATTACCAATCAAAGGCTGGGTGAATACAAGGATCTGGCCTTTATAAGATGGGTCGGTCATGGACTCAGGGTAACCCACTAAGGAAGTTGTGAACACAGCTTCACCGCTAACATTCTTGTTGGCACCGAAAGAGTAACCCAGGAAAATAGGTCCATTACGGACGGTAAGTGTGGCACGATCGAGGTCTTTCACCAGCACAGCTGAAGCGAGCCCTCTTTTGAAAATAAAGCCTAAACTAGGGCGAAACATCTGCAATGATGGGATATTATCAAGGAATATATACTGAAAAATTTCAAGCTACTCCGATGACTCAGATAAGCAGCCTGCATGACGGGACTGTCACGTGTTATACAGACTCTTTCGGCATCCAGTGCATTTTAAGGACTCTGCTTAGATTCATTACTCTTTCCATAATGCCTTTGTGATTTCTAGCTAAATCTCACCTTTTTGTAGCTGCGTTACAATGTGTATAGTTCATTTCAAGCGCATGGTAAAGATAAGCTTATACACTACGACAAAGCCAAAAAATAAAAGAAGCAAGATGTCCTGATCAATTCAGTAGAGCTTTACATAATGCATGTATGATTGTTTGACTTTTCTAGGCCGCGCGATAAGATCAGTCACTTCAAAAGTGAGTCAGAATTCATATTGAAGTTTGAGTAGGTAAAAAGAGTCAAGCATCACTTAATTCAACCGTTTTTGAAAAAATATTGTAGCTAGTTTGTTTGTGTAACGTTCTTTTTAAATTGTTTGTGTCTATTTTGACAGATTCCTTAGAAAGCTCATTAGAGCCCGTAGCCAGGCTTACAAAGAATTGCAAAAGTTGCACATCAGAGAGAGACCTCAAAATTTTCTTGGAAGAAGTACTTTTATTAATATTTGGAATTGTCAAAAATCAGATATATATTTATTGAAAGCAGTTTTAGCGACCCTATCGCCATTCAAGAAACGGATCGCAAATAAGCTAAACGATACATTTTAGAGCAGCTACTTAAAATCGCCGACGAATTGGAAAAGCCAGACCTGAATACATAATTTTACAAACCAATTGCTACTGCCGTAAGTGGTAATTGGTCCCACAAATCTGTGTTTCGAAACAGGTTTTCCTCATCGCTGATTTAATTATTAGTGAGCCCAATTGGGAAAAACGTAAACATGCACACACAAAATCGGAAAATCACATCTTGCACTTATCCTATCATCTCACCAACCATCCCCATTCTTGCTACCGGCGCCATGGCAGAAAACGATCCCTTCACCACATTCTCTCGTACGCCTGCTAAGAGACTGCCTCACAAGAGACTCATTTTCGGGACGATGTCCCCTAATGTGCCTCTCAGAGACAACTTCTTCAAGCCCATGGCTTCCCCTACAAAACTAAATGTGGTGACTTCGGATTGGAGAGGAAGTGAGAACACTCCCACACCAAAGAAGAGCTCTGCTCCCCAGACTAGTTACGAGAAGCTTCCCTCTCCAAAAAGACACACATTACGTAAAGCTGCTTCCACTACAACAGCTGACAGATTCATACCTTCTCGGTGCCTGTCCTTTGTGAAAGTCGCCAGAGATCTTCAAGCTCCTCCCCAACCCACAGACTCTCCTTCTAAGCATATTGCTTTCCAGTCATCTCGCATATACCAGCACTCCGTTGCGCAAGTATGCGGCGTGGCCCCTCAAAAAATCCTCCAGTATGCTCCTGCTCCTCCAGAGCGGCGTCACCAGCACAGCTTTCTGCTTGGTGCTACCACTCTCAACGAAGGTCTCACAGACGTTCTTCAAGCATCACGTCGTTGTAACTCTGGTGGGATCGTACCAACACATGCTCTTGAGCGTCGCAGAAACGTTCCTGCAGTTCCTGGCCGTATCTTAGATGCGCCAGGCTTGGTGGACGATTACTACCTTAATCTTCTTTCATGGTCGTGCGACAACCTCCTCGCTGTTGCCTTGGACACCTCGGTGTACATTTGGCAAGCCGGGATTGGCGCCGTAAGTTTATTAACCACTTGTGATTGTCCGGTTACATCTGTTGCGTGGAGTGATGATGGTTCTTTTTTGTCTGTAGGGAAGGAAAATGGCCAGGTAGAGGTTTGGGACATTGAGGATAGTACAAAGCTCCGCACTATGACTGCTGCACCGTCGCGTATTGCCGCTCACGGTTGGGCACGCCACTTGGTCACGACCGGCTCTAGAGGGGGAAATATACGTCACCATGATGTACGTGTTGCACAGCATGTTGTGAGTGAGCTTTCAGGTCACTCTGCTGAAGTTTGTGGTATAAAATGGCGTCCTGATGGGGGTCAGATCGCTACAGGGGGAAATGACAACGTCGTTAACATCTGGGACGCTCGCTTTGCAGTGCCTTTGCACTCTAAGACCGCACACACTGCCGCTGTAAAGGCACTCAGCTGGTGTGATTATAGGCTGTCCTTGTTGGCCACCGGAGGAGGTACAAATGACAAGCATATCCACTTCTGGAATACATCTACAGGAGCACGCGTGAATTCGATAAACACAGGCTCTCAAGTAACATCGCTTAACTGGGGGCATGCCAAGGGCACAGGTCTTGAAATCGTTGCCACTGGAGGATACCCAAACAATAGCATCTCGATGTATCACTATCCAACATTGCAGAAGACGGGCGAGATCAGCAATAGTCATGATGGCAGACTTCTCAACAGTGCACTCAGTCCAGATGGAACTGTACTTGCCACTGCCGCGGCCGATGAAAACTTAAAGTTCTGGAAGGTGTTCGATGTTACTAAGAACCACATGGACGGTAAAGACGCAGACAGTGCATTGACAAATGGCGGTAAGCAGATACGGAGAGTCATGACAATAAGATGAGCAAGGAGATGTTGATGGCAAAAGAGAGACAGTACCCAATGATAGGGCAGATTGGTTGAATTCGATCAAGGCTCTATGAGATTTGGACTGACGGTAGGCACGCCGGAACCCAGATTTAAAATAGAAGAAAAAAGCATTCTGTTGACAGGAGCACCTTTTAACTGCTTTACGCATTTGATTCGAAGAAACATGGCTGAAGCTGTTTCTTGAATAAACATTTTTGCATACCCAATTCTGTGTAGAGGAGTATTTATAGTAAAGTGATATAGCAGTATACAAGGCAAATGAAAAAAAGCATGACATTGGTTCTTAAGTTTCTACCTCGAAGTAGGTCAGACTTGCATTTTAAATCATTACTATCCGCACGCGTATGAAATAACACTCAATCAAATAGACCCAAACTACACATGTCTGAGATCGACACTATAATCGCGGAATTCCTCAACGACGCTCCCGCGGGCGAAACAAAAGAGGTCATTAGCGACTTGAAGGTCATTCTCGGCAAAGACGTTACCAAGAGCGTCAAGGCAGCTCTTGAAGATTCTATTCTGCAGGGCACAAGAATTGACACTGTTGAGCTTAGTGGTGCTGAAAAGCTTCTGATTGTGTCGGCGCACAATAAGAAAGGAATAAAGTTTTACGATGGAATTTCTAAAAAGTTGTTCAATGTGAAGCATGCTGAGGGGGTACCTATCGATGAAGAAGAGGATGAGGAGGGCGAAGAGTCTGAATTTTTCTCGGATATGAAGATAAAGTTAGAGACCTATGTTTCTGAACACTTCCCACTCAATGGCACCCAAGAATTGCTTGCTTTTGACCTTTTTGATCTGAAAGATGCCCATTATATTGTGTTTGTAAACACAAAGCGCAACGATGCTAACTATGTTAACGGAAACTGGATCTCTTGTTACAAATATATTGGTGGTAGCCTTACTGGGGAGATCTCAGTTGATGTACACTATTTTGAGGATGGTAATGTGAGATTGAAGACTTCTACAAAAGTAAAAAAAGAAGCCTCTGATGCTGCCAGCATAATTAAAGCTATCAAAGCTTCTGAGGAAGAGTTTGAACTCGCTATAAGTAAAAAAATCACGAAATTGAACGAGGTGGACTTCAAGGGCTTGCGTAGACCTCTTCCAGTAACTAGAGCCAAAATCAATTGGGGAAAGGCCATAGGAAACTACAGATTGGGGAGAGATGTTAACAAAGAATGATTAAATTGACAAGACTCTCATTCGGTGCGTTGTGTGGTGCTTACGATATTGACCGTCGGTGACGGCATGAGGATTGCAATAAACATATAAGCAATAGATTGTAGTTAATTAAGCTCCTGATTTTTGCTATTGATGGTTGTATAGAGTAGGTTGTTCTTGTCAATTTTGGTAGTGTCGTGTGTTCCTGGTGTCTCATGCACCTTTTTAAAATCGAAAGTGCAGACAAAGATAGAGCGCTTTAATCAAGAAAGCTCGCCAATATCGACCGAACATTGGCAAATCAATCAGGAATTTATCAAAATATCCAATCGCTTCTTTTTTCCGTTTAATCATAGCAGCGAATGGCAGATATCGCCGGCTTTCCTCCCATTCAGGGAGTTTTCTTCGCAACATTTCACCCTACAGAAGGTACAAAAGCTCTCCACTATGTCCCCGAATCCTTAATAACCATTGAACGACTTGATGATTACGTGAATAAAGAAAGCGAAAAATCTGAGATTGACTGCCAAACGGATGCTGCCACAGATATTCTGGTTGGCATAGAAGAAACACCAATCAAATTTGACGACATCACAAAATATGTCATTCCCAAAGATGAGTTTTGTAATCGTCTTGTTTCTGTAAAATACAGAGACCTCCGTATCATGGGATATCCCGTGAGCATTGTACATGAAATGTACAACCGAAACAGTTTCAAGTTCAATATCTGTTTAGTGCTAGCTTATGAGGATGACTCTACGTGTTACCAACCTGTGGTCACCAGACTTGGGCGCATGTTCGAGGTACTTGAAAGACAGCTGCAAATTCTCTCTCGTTCTGCTGGTGACAACCTGTTTTTTCTGGCGGAAGGTGGCCGTCCTAGAGATCGTAGTGCTGGGTTACATCAGTCTTTGGGCACGATAAGCGGGGCTGGCTCTGGAAATGAAGGATTTGCTATCCAAAGTATGATCGAGCAATTGTACCAGGACTTGAATGATTATTCAGAATGCCTGATTCAGATCAATGAAGGTAGCTGTATAGATATCAAGCTCTTTCCTGATACGAAACTTCCAGATGTAAATCTACTCCCATGCGATGTGCCAATTTCAACTATCGATTTGGAGCAGATTGTGGATTTTTGTTGGGATCCAAACATGTTTAGAGTAGCACGCTTTATTGATGGAGTGAACAACGTTCGCCGTATAGCAGCTCTTAGTAATGCTGATTACGGATACACATGTCTCTGTATTAAGCACTTGATGGCATACAAATGTATCATTCTCCTAGATACGTTTCTGTTCCAGAATATATACGCAGTGACATCCAAGGTTGCAACATTTCTTGATCGCAATGATGTTCTTGGAGAGCAGTGTGTGAGGTATTGCTATAGTGGAAAGGACACAAATCCTCTCAAGAATCTTCCTTTCGAGACTGATGTTCGTGCATATAGTGCCATGCTGGCAGACTCGGAATCCATCCTGTCATTTACCGATGGAAGAGCAATCCCAAAAAAAAACACTTCTTATGAAACCTTAGACAAGGAAAGTGCCATAAAAACCGAAGTTTCTCTGGCCGCTCTATACCTGTATGACTCTGCTCATGTTAGAGTACAAAATGGTGAAAGTATGGATAGCGCGGGTCGCACTACATCATTCGCCAGTTTAAATACATATGACAAGAATCGTATGTTGACTACACTTCAGGTGTTTGAATTGTATACATCTTTTCGCCAATCGCGAACGGTTGAAGCATGGTACCGTAAGAACCGTGACTTGCTCCGATTTGTGGATATCGACGTTCGTCGCTTCATAGCTTTTGGGTTGCTTCAGGGGCTATTATATCGCATATACACTTATCCAATGCTTCTGGAATATACGTCAGAATGGCTTCTGGACTGTGAGATATACTATGTCAAGAAGGATGAGGCATACGTTCTTAGAGTAAATCAGAATATTGCTAACTTTCACAAAGATACATCAGACTCAGACAAGCGAGTTATGATGACAGAAAAAGAGATGCAGGCGGAATTTGATCAATTAATAGAGGATGAAAAGTATCTCAGTGCCTTCAATGAGACTCACATTCTTGAGCCATTGAAGGAGGAGGAAATCCGGACTAGAAAATACTTGATACATAGATATCGCGTGAAACGGTTTAATGAACCCACAGAACCCACAGAACCCACAGAACTTCAGGAACAGGCTGCAGAAGCTGCCTCTGAACATGTTCCCAGCTCTGATATACCTTCAAGAATTGGAGGCTCCAGCTATACAAGAACTGATCATAAAAGCAAGCCCGTTGATCTTCAGACACTTAGATCCCCTGATTACATCAAGCTTATCCGACACAGATCTCAGGAGAAGGAGGTGTATTACTCTTTGAAAAGTGTTCTCACGTTGAAAAAAGAATACCTCGACAAGATCAAGCATTTTGACGTGATTTGCACAGAGTTTGGCATAGATAGAAAAACAGCCACAAGAATTATCCAAACGTTCTGGAATTATCATGTTGTGGAAAAATAGTTTTACATAATAGCATATGTACATTTATTCGTATGAGCAATGACTAGTAAACAGAATTTGTTTCATTCACCTTGTCGATAGATAGCTTGGAGTTGAATTTATTGTCCGAAACCCTGTATATATATGATCTTATGACGCGAGGGTCGTTTCTTAAGATACGACCAATCTCTTTCTGCACTGTAGGAGACGCATCGAAAAGTAACGTAAAGTAACTTCCCTGGAAGTATCTTTGCTGGTTTTTCTTCATAATCTTGGGTAAGTATCTGGCTCCGAGAGAGACTATTCTTCTCACGATTCCTCTGTTTTCGATTATCAATTTGCCGACTGTTTGAGTTACACTGAGGTTAGAACAAATTTTTGAACCAAAAGAACAGCAAAAAGAACTCACGCTTTAGCATCATTGTGAACAAGCTTGCTTGCTATGTGTGTTTCCGTGCGAGCCACCGCAATAAGCTCATAAAGCATTTTGGTCTCCGCCTTTTGGTGTAGTGAAATAAATTTTAGCGGGTCTGGTATTACCCGGCAGAAATCATGGTCGCGCTCATACATCGTGAATAGAACAATTAACCAAACAAATAATTGAGTTCAATCTCAAATTACTTATATGCGTAACAGCTTGAATTTTATCGCATCTTGGCTAACAGAAATCTTGTCACAGGGAACCACATCTTAAGAACTCTAGAAAAGTAAAAAATCTTGATTTGAAACACTTACAGCATATTAAACTTATCTGTTACTACAAATTTACTGAATTAGCCCAAAAATACTACCCATATCCACAAACCGCCGAGCAGAGTTGTTTAGATACTTGTCAACCACACCTTGACACACAGAAAATAACTCTTTGTTCTGCTCAGACAAAATAGACACCTGGCTGGCTGTCATTGGGTCTGGCTTTGTGACGCCTACAGAGTAAATCTGCTTCAACGAGTTGCCCTTGGACTTCTCCACATCGAAAATAGTCCAGAAATACATCAACTGCCGATACAACTCCTGGTCACCATATTTGTACCGCATCATGCCGTCACAATTTCCACTGAAGCATTTACGTCCATAAACACTCATTTGGCGCGTCGTCAACTCACATGAGGGATCACTACACACCAACCAAGAAGAGTAAAAAAGTGAGATAAACGTGCGTATCTGTCGCTCCAACTGTGCGGTGATTCGTAACAAAGGAACGGTCTTCTGGCAATGCTTGCACTGAATACCAGCAGCGGTCATTTTGTAGTCAAAAGAAGGAATCACCCCTCCATAACGGAACTTGTGACCACAAGCACACTGCAACTCCAAGAACTTCAGGTACTTGTAGCGCTCCTCATCTGTGATGGTCAGTTCGAATGGTTGGAGCCCATTGATGGCGTTCTGGTTATTGATATTGTGCTTCTCAAACCGTCGTCCCTCGAGACCAAGAGAGTCAGCCAACCGCACCATGTCGATACCAGGATAAGTCTGCAACAAACGCTCTAATGGATTGAACAACTGCTTTTCAAGATAGTACTTTGGGTCCGGCTTCAAGTCGGTGTTCTTGGTAAGTACCTCTTGCAACGAACGAGCTCTCTCTGCTGGTGACCCCTCCTCACCGTCGCAAATGATATAAGTGATAACGCTTCCTGCCTTTACCATCTTACCTTGTTTACGCATTCGTAAAGCCACTTGGACCTGGGGCATACTCTTTCCCCCCGGGTAGCTCTTTGGGTCCTTAGACAACCGTGTGTTGATGCGGAATTTCTCCGGGCGCACCTTGTTTGCCTTTATTTCCGCCGTCAAGTTCTCGAGGTACTCATAAATCTCTGTGAGCGCTTCTTCAGGATCTTCGTCAGACAAGATCTTATCGAGAACATACTTCGAGGTTTCCTTGGTCAAAGGCAGAAACTCTCTACGTTTCAAATCCAACCCTTTCACCTCAAGCGTCTCAGTAAAAGTTCCATCTTCATTCGGCTCGATATTCACCGCAGCATACTTCTTTTTCAGGTGTAACAAAATGCTCTTGAAGACGTTATCCAAGCCCAACTCCAACACCGTGTGCGTACCATTCACAACCTGCTGGAACTGCGCTGCGCACTCGAGCGCCGCCTTGTAGTCGGTGGTGCCAGTCTCAATCATCAAAGAATCTGTATCACCGTAGATTGTGTGCAAATCAATGGACTCTGCCATGCGGCGTGTGTCAGTTAAAATCTCACGTCCCTTGGCGGTGACCAACATCGCCAAAGCCTTGGCATAGAACCGACTCTTCTCGAAACCCAAGAACCCATACAAAGAGTTTGCCTGCAATTTCAACGCCAACTGCTTGATGTCGTACGACGCGCGTTCAGCCGGTGTGTTGCGCGGGTCTTTGAGGAGCTTTTTCACCTCGCGACGCCGGCTAACGAGCGATTCCAACAAACGTGGCAAGATGCCCTGTGGTACGTCTGGCCCAGGATACTCTGGGAGATCCTCTTCTCTCTGAGTGCTATTGAACTCGGCTCTTGAGATCGTCGTGAAGCAGATGTTGTACTCTTGGATGATACTTGGGTACAAAGAATTGAAGTCCATCACCACAGTGAACGTCTTGTGAAGCCCAACTTCTGGCTCCAACACAAGACCGCCCTTATACTGGGCCTTTCTGGATACCAGATCATCATCCCCCTTGTCACCAACGGGAGGCTTATCCCCTCTCAGAGGCCGGTCTGGAACAATGTAATTATTGCGTGTGAATTCGTGCAACAAAAAGTACTCACTACGCCCAGCCCGGGTACCCCCAAGGGTGTGCGACCACGAGTTACCTGCTATGGATGTCAAAGTGCGCGACAACGATAACAACTGCACCTGGAAAGCAATCTCCAGCGAAACACGACTGCGGTGCTGCACGTCCTTAAGCATAGCCACGAGCGCACCCGCATCCTCCAGATACTGCAGTTGATTCAAATTGACGTCGAGGTTTACCAACTTCTTCCTACACACTATGTCATACATCTCAGCGAGATCCCAACTCTGACACTTGAGAGTCACAGACTTTCCAAGCTCGTTCAGAATATCGCACACAAGCCGCCCCTGGAACACCTCTTTCAACTTCTGATTGTTCATGAACAGATTACCCAGGTTGTCTCTTCCTCTGAAGAGTCTCTCTGGCCAGGCCTTTCTACTTCTACGCCCAAAGTACGACCAAGTAGGTACTTTGAGCAGATGCATTCGGTGTGTGAGGATGTCTAACGCCGAGCTCTCCAAATTGTGCCCGATAAAAAAGTCCGGGTCGTAATGCTTGAGAAGTGCAGAAAGACAGCTGATAAGCGTCTTCTCAGTAGGGAAGGTACGAAGAGCAATACCAGCCTCTTTCGCAGCTTTCTGAAGACCAGGAGGGAAGCTCAGCTTGAGAAGACCAACAGGTCGTACCATCGTCACGACCTCTGCTGGCTCCATCTCCGCCGGAATGTGGTCGATATTCACACCCCGGAAAAGAGATACGGAAATTGCTGCAACCTCCTGGGAGCTTGTCTTGTCGTTATACACAGGCTGCACGTGCAAGCTGAGGCAGTTGAAGGTAGGCAGCTCAAGGCTCCTATCCTCAATTGGGGTGAGGTACTTTGGCTGTGAGACCACGATCTCAAGTTCACAGTGCGAAGCGCCACGAAGAGCATCAAAATTGCCATTTGAGATCTCCAACCAGCATGGGCCCATGATGCGTCTCTGCAAGACAAAAGACTCGAAAATACCACTAGAAGTGCCGAAAACACGCAGAAAAGTTGCACCCTGAAGATTTGACGGGAGCGGCATGTTGCGGCTCTTTGGTGTGCTAAACGGCATGAGGACTTTGAGATACTCTGCTTCTTCAGGCACGTTCGGGAGTTCAAAGGCGTACTTCTTGGTCTCTACTTTCTCTCTGATCAGCTCCAACCCGTACTTCTCCATAATCAAAGGCACAATCTCCTCTCTGACATCAGAAACGTCGACAGGTTCATCGTCCTCGAGCAGAGTTTTACGGGGAAGAAAATAGAGCTCACGTACAAGCCCGCGTACCTGGACCAAGGTCGAGGCAAATCTTCCATCCTTTGTTTTGATCTTGCCAAATAAAAGAAGGGAGTTGTCCGCCTCCGCATAGTCCATCCAGTAAAAAAGAAACTTGCCGTTCTCATCTACAACATCCGAATTCAACACTTGCTTCTTCTCCACAGACGCAAATGAGGTTTCTAGGGACGCACTAGGCTGTTCGCGTACTTTTTCTGAGCTCTTTGCCGGCTCAAGGATCTCCTCCTTAACCTCTTTCTTGGCCTGGAAATTGTGGGAACGGTCCACATTTTTCGCAGTGCGCCGCTGCCGGCGTGTTGTGATGACATCGTCATCCGAGGAGTCGTCGTTCAGAGGCTCTTTTGGTGCTGGGGGTTCCTCTTCCTTAGCCGATGCCTGAATCTCATTCTTCTCGTTAGGCCTTGGAGAGGCTACTGGATTTATCTCTGTAACGTCCACGTCCATGATTGTCGGCTCTGGTACAGGATCTGGCTTCTTGGATCGCTTGAATATCTTGACATCTAAATCCTCGTCGAGGTCTGCTTTCGCACGCTTGCTCTTCTTAGGGCGCCGAGGGGTGACGTCGAACTCGCTGAGAATGTCATCGACATTGGCTTTCTTCACAGTCTTCTTGGAGGCAACCAACGTACTGCTGGGCTTGAAAAAACGGTTTATAGGCACATTACGGTGCTCTTCTTTGGCAGCAGCTACCTCGTTTTCTGTATCAGAGTCTGCTGGGTTCTGGTTGCCCCAGTTTTCCGAGCCGTCGTCCATGTACTCGTTGTGGATGTCATCAACGACAAAGTCGTCTTTAAGAAGATTATCTCTTTTGCGCTTTCTGTAATCTTCTTCGTCAACCTCCTCGTAGATGCTGGTATATTCAGGGTCCTTGTAGGTGTCCAAGATAGATCCGCCGTTTCTAGCCTTCCTCAAGGCCGCAAGCTTGTCTTTTTTGGACATGGTAGTGACGCGAAATAATTTCCAGAAATAAAATTCCAAAATTTACGCGTCGCCTGCAGGCATGCAGAAACTACTGAATGCAATAAAAAATTGAAAAGACGGGTTTCATCAGATTACCCATGAGGGAAAGGCCAAGCAGTGATGATTCATTTGAACTTTTGGGATCCTTAGATTAAATCAATATGACGCCATCACCTCTTTCTCATAGAATGTGATGAAACTAGGCTTTTAGAGTTTAGTTGTAGATACCAAAGTAGCACTTATACATGGTTCCTCAACTCTTCTCCAACAGAATTATCTTTTTATCTACAAATTTCCCATGCTTTTATATTCAAAATCCTAATATACAACGCCCGACAAATAAATCAAGACCCCTGTTGTTGAGCCGTCAAAGTCTCTCCTTGCTTTCTCATCTGCATCCGCTTCTTGCCAAGAGACCGCCCACTTCCTCTGGCCGAAAGAGACACCTCTCCTGTAACACCTTGAAGATACTCTGGCAAGGGCAAGTCACGCTTCAAATAGTACATTTTCCAATTCCGGGCCTTATCCTTAAGCAGCACATATGTGCGGTCCTTCAAATCTTCGTTTATCTGTCCTCCTGCGCCGTATAATGTGAGGATCTTATTCCAATGTGCACCTTCAGAAAGCAAACCTGCCTTCAAAGCCTCTTCCTCTGTTTTGGTCCACGCCTTTCTACCTTGCTTTGCAGTAGGCGTCTTTTTGGTCTTCGTCTCCACTCGGGCCTTCTTCGCTTCTTGCTCCAAAATTGTGTCGGTGCTCCTCTTTCTCAAACTTTCAAGGAGAGTTTGTGCGATGTCACCAGATTTGCCCTTACGAAGTGCTTCTTGTAGCGCGCCCCCAAGCGGGTTAGTTTCTTCAGTGTTCCATAATGTTTTCCTAGGAGCAGAAGACAGCAAACGCCCACCATAAACAATGAATGCCATATTCCTTTTGAGAAAATCTAAGAGGGAGTGAACGAAATTGTCAAACGGGTATTTTGCTACCAAAGTCTCGCCAGTTTCTCCTACAGAAACAAACTTTTTCCGTTGAAAGCACCGACGCACAAAATCCTCCTCAACAGGAGTCAAAATAAGTTCTCTGCGACGAGCGCTAATCATCTCTCTAATTCTTTCAGGGAAAAGTTCTTCGAGGTCTTCAGCTGCAGCGTCATGGGAACCACGCTGAATAAGAGAAGAGATATATGCCTGTGTCTTAAGATCTAAGTAAAGAGCAGAAGATTCTCGCAGTAAACGTCCTGGCTCACTGCGCCCCTCACTTTCAAACTTCAAGGGGTTCTCGGCCAGAAGAACCAGGCACATAGCAATGGGACAAAAAACGTCAAGAAAGCTCATATCCAAAGCTGCGAGTTCAATCTCAATTGCACCCACAACACCACACACGAACGTCGCCAAGTTGGTTTTTCTGAGGGTGTTCAAGAAAAGTTCCTCTCTACCAGATATAAAGAGAGGAGTCTCCTTGTCAGCACTCCAAATCCCAGGAGCAACATCCTCAAGTGTGATGAACTGTTTAACGTGACGAGTGTATACACCTTTTGAGTACGTGAACATATGGATCAAAGCTTGAAAAGCTTCAGAGTCCTGGTTTCGCTGGCTCTCCGGAGAATCAATAAGCTCTCCATTTTCATCCAAGTCCTGGTACTCATCACCCTCCTCAGGACTTTGTAGCAAAGCCAATATCTCTTCATACGACATCGTGACCACAATACGCAATATTTGAGTCGCAAGGTTGTCCAAAATAGGTAACAGGTTGACGTTCAACTGCACTTCTAAAGGCCAAGTGGAAGGCGCAGTCATTACCATCGGTAAGGCCGCGAGCTGCGCCTGAGCTGGTTTAACATATTCGAGTCCCAGCACCTGTTTAAGTCGATCCAAAGCACTAGTCAGAAGCCCCTCAAGGATCAGAGGAGTCGACTTTGGTTCGCTGCCATTCATATCTCCTATGACGTTTATAACCGCGTTGTTTATGTCTTCAGCAGTCTCTTGTCTTCCAAGTAACAGAGACCCTTCGTCTGCCTGGACCATCAGAGAAGAATGGCCATTTGCCTCGTCTTCCACAGACGCACTATCTGTAGCCGGATCGAATGCCAGACCTGTTATGGAGCTCAAAGACTGTTGTATATGTGCTTCGAGATTTCTTTGCCATTTATCTTTGGGATCATCCAGCGATTCCTTACTGTCTTCCATGATCAAATTCAAAAGCCTCGTGTCATCCGTAGACGTGGCTTCCGGATAGGAAAATCCGGAGTCCGATCTTGACATTTGTATTGAGAAATGCTGAAAGTGAGGAAATTTGTTTAGGTCATCTTGTTGATACAGGAAATTTTTATCCGTGCCGGAATGAGGGCTCCGGTTCGGACATTACTTCAATAATTCAGCATAAGGAAATTGATACACAGCTAGCCACCCATCATCATGCAAGTGTTTGATTGGGCTTTTGGAAAAAGGCTCACGCCTCAGGAGAAACTCAGAAAAAACCAGCGTGCTTTGGATCGTACCCAGCGGGAGTTAAAACGTGAGAAGCAAAAGCTCGAGAAACAGGAGAAGACCCTTATCTCGGAGATCAAGAAGTCTGCTAAAAACGGAAGCGTATCCGCTGCCAAAATCCAGGCTAAAGACCTCATTAGAACCAAGAAGTATATTGAAAAATTCAATGCTATGCTGACCCAACTTCAGGCTATCTCTCTCAGAATACAGACTGTTAGAAGTAATGAGGCAATGACACTGTCCATGAAAGAGGCCACAAAGCTTCTCGGAGGCATGAACAGACTGATGAACTTGCCTCAGTTAGCGAGAATCGCGATGGAATTCGAAAAGCAGAACGACATTATGGACCAGAGACAAGAGATGATGGATGACGCTATCGATGATGCGATGGGCGAAGATGACTTGGATGACGAGGAGGCCGACGAGATAGTCAATAAAGTGTTGGATGAGATTGGTGTTGACTTGAATCAAAATTTGGGTGATACTCCATTAGGGGTGGCAGCGGATAGGATAGCAGAGCCTCGTCAAGCTCAGGCTATAGGAGGTGGCGTTTCTGACGACGACGATTTACAAAACCGGTTGAACGATTTGAAAAAATAGTTTTAGGTTTTTTAGGTTTTTTCTTGACTTTAACTTTTACAATGCTACGAATTCATGATTTCTGGCTAGACGATTAATTTAATACTAGTTCCTTTAATTTGTAGTTCATATAGATGTACATATATATAATATTTTGATTTACTTGAAGGGGCTACAGGTTACCGTTGCTACTCGTGTATGATACGCATCATCAATTCTTCTCCTTCACAGGATATTTTATACTGGTATTGCTTACAGTGGAGCCGTAAATGAGAGGACCAACATGGGGCTGGATGTTCCATTCTAATTTGGCCACAGCTTCTCTACCCCTGAAAGACTTCTCAACGTCCCAAACGTTGTACTTGGACTTCTGTCCCTTCTTGTGCAAAACAGCGTCATCCTTCGAGACGATGATCTTGTCCCAATATGTGACCTTATTGTTGGAGTCTGGAGTCTTGCCCGGGTACTCGGCAGTAAGATACACAAATACCTGCTTAGTGTTCCAGTTGAAAAGAGGTGTAAGGTCAGCATCTATGTCAAAGGTCAATTTTGTATTTTCTTTGGGTTTCTTGTTCATGGATCCAAAGGAACGGCTCGACTTCCAGTGCGATCTGATGCTGATGTTGTTCACCTCGCCCGGCATAGAGAACGCGCCACTGTCGTACAACTGGAACAAAAATGTAGCGACAATGGCCACACTGATGTACGTAGCGCACGTCATAGAGTAGTTGAACACTGTCTGTACTCTCTGTGCAATGGAAAACATAGTCAAGAGATGTGGTTGGTGTTTTTAATTCAATACCACGTACTATTTTTCTGCAGTATGTGCCCTGTACTGCAGTTAAAATTTTTGACTGCTGCGATGAGGCCTAAGCAACACTAACGAAATGTCCGGTCGCTCAGGAAAAAAGGCATATGTCAATCCTAGGGACAAGAAGAGTGGGTTTTGTTTCTTTGAATTTAATTTCACTCAGAGAATATAAATATTAACATCAGGAAAGGATATCGAGAAATCTCTTGTTCACAAGGCAAACTTGAGAAAAAAATACTTCAAACTCTTAGAAAAAGAAGGCGAACTGATTCCAGAAAAGAAAATCAAGAAAGACGAGAAAGATGAGGAAGGTGGAGACAGAAAACCTAAGAAACTGCTAACCTATGGAGAGAGGTATGAAATTGTGAAGAAAAGAAAGGAACAGAAAAGAGAACAAACTCTAGAGTCTATACAGGCCCAGCGAAAGCTGATCGAGGAAAGGAAAAAAGAGAGAGAGCGCCAGAAGAAGAAATTGAACAAAAAAACCCGCTCGGGACAGCCCGCTTTCGCTCCTAGAATTAATAATCTTCTTGAAAAGGTCAAAAGAGACTTGGCTAATAAATAGGCATAACATGAATACGTCTGTGTGCTCATTAGAAAAATTACTACGGAGCTCTCCTATTCTCAGCATGTATTGATCCAAGGGTACAGTAGCGTACTAGTATACAAAAGATTAAAAACTTAATAGACATTCCCAACTGACTTCAAATCTGCGGGCAGAAATCCAAATCTGTTACACCGGTTTGCCACCGATGATCTTTTTCTTCTCCACTTTCAACAACAAGGCCTTGTTGATGTGAGGAAGAACACCACCATAAGCAATGGTGGCCTTAATCAAGGTGTCCAACTCCTCATCACCTCTGATGGCTAATTGCAAGTGTCTTGGGGTAATTCTTTTCACCTTCAAGTCCTTGGCAGCGTTACCAGCCAATTCCAAAACTTCAGCAGTCAAATATTCCAAGACAGCGGTCAAATAGATAGCGGCTATTGTTAGTATTCGATAGATCCAATAGAATTAATAAAACGCGTAGACACATACCTTTAGCACCCACACGGACCTTGTTCTGGGCTCTCTGCTTCAAAAATCTCTTAACTCTTCCGACAGGAAATTGCAAACCCGCCTTCAACGAGTGGGACGTAAAATGGTGAAGGCCACCATCTTTAGCACCCGACTTTCCTTTTCCGCCGTGTACTTTTCCTGACATAATGGTTGATTTCTAGTAGTTAAAGACGCGTTTAGCTTTCGAACTTGGGAATAAAAGAGAAGAAAAACAAATCAGCTGCAGAAAAACAACAAATATTTCAAAAAAAAAAAAAACGCGAAATGTGATGACGATCATTAAATGAAGTGGGATTGAACTGTTTGAAATATTTAATTTCATCCGTGTATGAACACTTCAAACTTCAAGAGCATTATGTTGCAAGTATTTTGATCAACCCGCTTCCATAGCCCAGATCGCCTCGCCCCTATCTACTGTAATGGCCGGGTAACAGTTAATGGGAGCAGGTGCATCAAAATTAGAGTCAAGTGACCATCAAAAGATGGGGTTATCAGTCATTATTTGAGGAAAGGTTCTTCGACTAAACTTACTTTGCTGTATACTTTGACTGCTCCATCAGTAAAAATATCAAAGTCGTTCTTTAGTGCTGTTGCATAGATCTAGCAAAGATGCGATAGCTGTGCGTAGAAAGCAAACTGTTCTGTTGTTGACCTCCAAATCAAATAAATCCGATCATTCACGCTATCGGAGTGTTTTTTGCCGCATCGCGTCCAGTCAAAGTGTGTACATAACATAAGAAGTTTGATATGTTAAGAGCTAAGTCCTGTCTGTACACACAATGTCAACTCATGAACCCTTGAACAAGCAAATCTTGATCTCAACAGAAATTTTTTTACTTTCGTTCTCACAGTGCGATCTTCAACTACCTCCCCCAAATTTCGTCATTACTAAACGCACTTGGAGGGTACATTTCAAAACGCTACCGTTGCAAACAGCACACGCTCAGTCTGCAAAACCTTGGTCGAAAAAAAAAGGCTACCCCCTTGGTGCGAACGTTCAATCGCTCATTTTTGTTTAATTTTTGGTTGCTTTCCTGAATTTCATTAAAGACAAGTCACAATTTCAGTGAGTTGTGGATAAGTGATCTGCTGCAAAGCGAAAAAAGTGTTCCCAGAATTCACTCAACTGTCTTAGTTAGATACAAGATCAAAGTGGTTTCGATTCTCTTCCCAGAGTTGCGCTTTCAAATTTATATTCAAACCCCACACTCCAGTTTTCGTTCTCGCCAAGATGCTTACCGCTTTTTTTCTCTTCAACCACAAAGGAGACGTTCTCATAGCTCGTATATTCAGAGACCAGATTCGCCACAACATAGCAGAGGTCTTTCGGATCCAAGTCATTTCATGCTCTGAAGTGCGACTGCCGGTGCTTACTCTTGGTCTGACGACCTTTCTCCACATGAAAGCCAATGGTCTTTGGTTTGTAGCCGTCACAAGATCTAATCAAGATGCTGCTGTTGTCTTCGAGTTCCTTCACAAATTTTGCCTGCTTCTAAAGACCATTCTCTGTCCAGATGAAGAAGGACCCCACGAACTCACAGAAGAGGTCTTGGTCTCACACTTCCCACTCGTTTACGAGCTTCTTGACCGAAGCATAGAGTTTGGGTATCCACAGAATATTGATGTTGTCGCTGCACAGTACGCCCATAGCAGCGGTCCCCTGTCGCTTATAAGCAAAGTTGCTAGCACAACCGGCATACTCAAGTCTCCCGATCCTCGTGGTGATCGTCTGGTCTCATGGCGTCGCCAAGGAGTCAAATACCGTAAAAATGAAGTGCTTTTGACAGTCAATGAAGAGGTGCATGTTCTCATGACAGCAGACGGCAGTGTATTAAAATCTTATGTAGATGGTGCTGTGCATATGAAGACAAAACTTCTGGGTATGCCTCAATGCCGTCTTGGCCTAAATGATAGTCTTGCTGTAGGGGATAGCGCTGCAAATGTAGACTATGACGTAAAGAACTCTGATGCAATCCCAAAGGCAGCAGCGGGATCTGTGGTTCTTGAGGACTGTAAATTTCATCAGTGTGTGGAATTGAGCAAATTTGATGCTCTGCGATTGATCCATTTTGTGCCCCCAGATGGAGAGTTTGAGTTGATGCGTTACAGGGCTCTGGAAAATGTGAATTTACCGTTTTTGGTAGTGCCCACTTTCCCTGAATCTACTCGTTCTCCCATAACTTTCTCTGTTTCGTTGAAGTCACTCTTTCCTCCAAAACTCAATGCCACTAACGTGGTGGTCAAAATCCCAGTTCCGCCAGGATCCATAAAAGCTCACTTAGAGGGTGCCAGTGGAAAGGCCCGCTTTTCTTCCGAGGAGTGTGCTATAATATGGAGGTTCAATAAGATAGCTGGTCAACACGAAACAATTCTCCAGGGCAATGTTAATGTTGTTTCAGTGACTAATACTGCAGAAGGCCCACTATCTCCATCTTTGGGGGGTTACAAGCTGCCTAAGCCGAGTTTGATGGGATGGTCAAAACCACCAATCTCTGTGCAGTTTACTTTAGAGATGTTCTCTGCCTCTGGATTGGTGGTTCGATACTTGAAGGTTCTGGAGAAAAGTAACTATAACACAATGAAGTTTATAAAGTATTGCACAAAGGCCGGAACTTACGAAATCAGATATTGAGATAGGGGATTGAAACGATTTTACTAGCGCGTGTACATTATCTAAAAACTGTTGCCTGAAATGTAGTTTGACGAGTTTGTAAAATTGCTATCTACTAAATATTCGATTAATGGGTATATAAGTTTTCAACCCTGAGATGTACACAATATTCTCTCACTGAAGCCAAAGCAATAACACACAATAAAGGAGAAAGTGGAGGTACGAGAAGTAATAATAATAATGAACTGTACTTTTTTCTTATATAAATTAGAAGTTTTCGACCTTTTCACACGCTTCTACACCGTTTTTTTTGGGACTCCCGAATTCATATCTGTACTCACGTGTTTGTTTATTTACTTTCAAAATATATCAACCAACGCCAAAACCAAGAGATTAAAACCCATGGAGCCTGAACCGGCAAACATTAACGTCGTCGTGCGATGCCGGGGGCGGATAAGACAGGAAATCGCTGCAAAGTCTGCTGTGATTGTGAAGGTCGCGCCCCCTACAGAAATATCCATAAACACATCGGATGAGACCGGTCTCGCAGGCGACATCGCGTCCAAGACTTTCACCGTGGATCAGGTCTATGGCGCAAACACGGACCAATCCCAATTTTTTCAAGGTACGGCAGAGCCCCTTTTCAAAGATTTCCTCCATGGCTACAACTGCACCATGTTCGCCTATGGACAAACGGGAACAGGCAAAACCCACACTATGCATGGCGATGAGTCTATTTCAGACGGCTCCTTCGGTCCTGAAGCCGGCATCATCCCCCGCGTGTTGTACACACTATTCGATACCCTTGAAAGTCTACAGGGTACAGACTTTATAGTACGGTGCTCTTTTTTGGAGCTCTATAATGAAGAACTTAGAGACCTTCTAGCAGTGTCTGAGAAGAAACTTCGGATTTTTGAACAAACTGACCATGAGCGAACCACGATCGTGACCCATGGGCTCGAAGAAATGGTTCTCAAAAATGCAGCCCATGGGATGCGCGTCTTGCAGACCGGCATGCGACGCCGCCAAACGGCATCCACCCGCATGAACGATGCATCCAGTCGTCTGCATACTGTGTTCACACTCAGTCTCTTTAAGCAAAAGCAAGAGTCCGAATATCGTGTGTCCAAGTTCAATTTGGTGGATCTTGCGGGTTCCGAGAACATTGGGCGCTCGGGAGCAGTAAATCAGCGCGCAAAAGAGGCCGGCTCTATCAACCAGAGTCTTCTCACTCTTGGTCGCGTGATTAATGGGCTTGTTGATGGAGAGTCACACATTCCCTACCGTGAGTCCAAGCTCACTCGCCTTCTTCAAGACTCGCTTGGGGGGCACACAAAAACAGTTCTTGTGGCAACGGTGTCGCCTGCAAAAATCAATTGTGAAGAGACTCTCAGTACCCTCCAATACGCAAGCAAAGCAAAGAACATCCAAAACAGACCCCAGGTGGGCTCTATGGTACTCAGAACAGCGCTAGTGCGTGATTTGGGGGGTGAGTTGGCGCGCTTGAAAGCAGATTTGAATGCTTGTCGGACAAAAAATGGTATCTATATGGACACCTATAACTACCAAGAACTTCAAACTGAGGTTGAAGATCTGAGGACACAGGCAGCAGAAAATGCACAGCGTGCTGAGTCTCTTCAGAGGCAAGTGGAGGTATTGAGATCACAGCTTCAGGAAAGTGGACGAAGTGTTGCACGTAAGAACGAAGAGATTGTGTCCTACAAAACCACAGTACAACGCCTTTGTGACAAAATTAGTCGGCAGACCGATAGTAATCGTAGCTTAATAGAAAACTCGTCACGTTTCAAAGCTGTGGTTGAGATGATGAGCGAGAACATGCTGTTCATGGCAGGCAACGAGCGCCAGCTCAAAGACCGTATCTGTGCGGCATTGGACGCCCAAGTCAGTCAACAAGCTTCTTCTCTTGAACGGTGTGTTTCGAAGATCCTTAAAGTGGACTCTTCTGGCATGACCACTAATTTGAACGCACTCAAAACTGAAGCGCGTGATGAATTAAAAGCCATTCGTAACCAGCTATCAGCTCTCCCTCAGGCAATTCTCAGTAGTTGCATCTCGCCGTATCAGGAGAATAATAGGAAGATAATTTACGAAATGCGAAACTTACAAGATGAGGTTTTGAACTTTCAAAATAATTTCAGTGCCCACCAGGGGACTCTACAGCATCTTGTGGGTCAAATGGCGTCTAGCGGCGAGGACTTGAAGCGAAGATTATCAAAAGAGTTCAAAGAACATATTGAAGAGGAGCTACAGATCAAGGAGTCTGAGATGATTGACAAAATGATCACATTGGTTCAAGAGAATATGCGTGAGCAACGGTCGATGTTGGCGGACCGTGTGATTGGACGTAGTGCTGAATTGACCAGAGCTGGGAACAAAGTTATTTCCTCGGGATTAACTGAAAGCAATGAACAACTCGACCGCACGTTTCACAACTTTAAAAGTAATGTGATTTCGAAGGCCACCAATCTGAGGCTGTATGCCGAGCTGCTTGTGGCGAGAGAAAAAGCAATATATGTTCACTTGGAGAAGGCGGTTGGAGGTGCGAGTAAAGTATTGAGAAATGATGGAGAAAGAGATAAGAGATACGATGATTTGATTGAAAAAAGTATGGGTGTTGTGGAGGGGAAGTTGGGCGTTGTCAGAACTGAAGCGGAACAAATATCTCATGTTAGTGCTGAGCTTTCCAAGAATATTGCAATGATACAAAACGAGATAGGCAGAGATAGCCGCGATAGAAAAGGATTGCCAAACAGCCCTGATACGATTGAGAAGAAGATCGAGGAACTCAAGAAAGAGGAAACCAAAATAAGTAATTCTCTGATGCCCACGGGAAAAACACCCAAAGTTGACCCGCGTAGTCCTACAAAGCTTAGAGTTAATACACCTAATAGGTCTCCTTCTAAACGAGTGATTTCTGATTTAAAGAATCTGAACTTTGACTTAGAGAGTATCGCAGAGTCGGGAAAGGCATTGGCCGATGTAACGGAAAATGTAATACAAAAACCAGCGCTACCAAAGGTGAAAAAGATAGAACCCTCAAAAGTTCCTGATCTAATCAAAAGAGGTACAAAAAGAGCGACGGAGAGAAGTGGGATTGCAACAAAGTCAAGGAAATTGAACATGAAAAAATCTGTGAGACACACCTAATAAAAATTGTACATTATTTCTTATATTTTGATCTCGGTTCTTAATTTACATTATAAAAATTGTTCGATTCCGTAGGCATTGTAGTTGTTTGTCCCGCAAGCTTATCAATAAAATGCGCCAAAATAAAATTCAATCAACATCAGGCAGATTCCATCTAAAAGAATGGTAAGTGACATAAGAACAAGGGACTGACAAGCGCGTTTTTTGATACCTTTTTTAGATCTAAGATACACTTTCTGTTCAACACTAACGGTAGGCTGATAAAAGAAGGGACCAGCAATACTATGAGCTTATGAAGGCCCGTCACCAGGGCCTCGGTAATGCAGATACTACACGTGAAGAATGGTTATCTAATATCAAGAAAGATACATATGCTAGTATGGTGGCACACCACTCGCTACTCGAATATTACTCTGTCGGGGTAGACCAGCCCATGCTGTTTAGCCGAGTTGACCTAATAGCAAAAATGGCAGAACTGCCCCAATAAAAGCAACAGCGAAGCATTTTCTCGTACCCCAGAATCGAGACAAGTCAGATTTGTAAGGGTTCAAGGAAATTCGCGATGTGCTGAAATTGGATCTGCATAGACGGAATGAAAGGTTCGGAATAGATCGGCCAAATGATAAATGAAGTAAGGGGCTAGCATGAATTTTCCTTAAAATAGAAAACCAAAAATCTCTCGTATCACGTCTGAGGTGGAGCTATTCTACAAGAGGATTAAAAACTTGCTGTAGATTTCTGGCGATGGCAACCTTTCAAAGTATAAAACTATATTCTAGTGCTCCATATATACATTAAGTGCCCTGTTAATAAATTTCATGTACAAATAGACGTTGAGCAAGATTTTTTGTAGATGTGTCAATTCCGCGTCTGCAGACGCATGACGAAAAAACTGAAAAGCGCACATTCTTTTGAATAGGATAGCATTGCTATCCTTTGGTTTCATTAATGTATCAATAAGACTATACACATTCACGATGTTCACGCCAATGTTCCTCCTTGGAAACCCAATGGATTTAGACGGACTGCATGATAATCCTGCAACCCACCAACGATCGTGTTAAAGACAGCCGGGCTGGCTAGACGGGCTTTTGAGTCTGGAAATTGCATATATATATGGTCGTCAATTCTCAGTCTTGTTTACCCTAAAGCTCTTTTGTTACCCAAACGCAAACATGTTCTCATACCTCAAAGCTAAGGCGCAGGCGATCAGCTTCAAAATGATCAAGCCTCGTCACTATGCTGTGTTGCTTCTCATAGTATTCTTGGTGGTGTACTGTCTCTTGATTGTGTCATCAACCACTACCACAGCGCGTGACTTCCACCTTCTTCAAATTACCTTCAATAGCGGCGACGCGGAGTCGGGCGTATACTACGCCGACGCCTTAACAGAATTGAAAGCTGATATTGGCTACTTCGCTACATGTATTCAGACGAACTACCTCAACAATGTTAACGACTGGAATTGTGGTACTAATGAGACCCACCTTCTTCTCACAGACTCAAACTTCCTGGCCTCTCTGGATGCTAACCTTGATCTTCTAAACTTGTACATTCAAACCGTCGCTGAGTTCCGCAAATACTTTTTGACGCCATATGCTATTGTTGCTGCTCTTGCATGTGGGTTTTTGGCACTCATGATGTTTGCCTTCACATCTCCTTTGTCTTCACCAGGCATGTACAAATACGGCGCTCTTGTCACATTCCTTGCCTTTGCTATAAGTTTAGTTGCTGCTGTATGGCAGGAAACTAACATTTTAACCGCCACCCATTTGATGAAATCGATGGTGGACAGCTACTACGGCATATCGGTGCACTACAATGTTGCATCACGTGTGCTTGTATGGATGGGGGTTGGTTTTTCTCTTCTCGCTACAGGCACATTACTTGTTTTGGCGACTTTGAGCACTCTCTTCCGTGACATTACGGAGGAGGTCTTCGATGAGGAGAAGATGTAGTATAGTTCTTTGGCATTGCATTATTTCTAGCATTATTAGACATTTGATACATTTGATACAATTGACTGTAGATATAAAATTGATAGAAAGCTCTCTCTCCAATTCCACCGTTATTCAGCCCTTTGACAGTCTGGGTTGCAACTGTAAAACTACTATAGAGTGATGCCGGTTGATAAATCATATTCGACAGATCACTTTTCATTATGAAACAGGGTGATTAATGTCCCCAGCCGTTACTTATTGTAGCGTTGACTCGTTAATTCGAACTCTAAAATCACCTGCATGTCCAGGTATACTGTTAGAAATAAGCACGTTATATACTGATTACATTCATCATAGAATGCTCTGCATGGTACACTCAATCATTTGACACTGTACACGCGATCTTCTTGACACTGTACACGGGAGTCTTATTTCTGTACACGCATTTTTTGTGAGCCCGTCTAAAAACGTCAACAGTTACGCTGGCAATCTGCGTGTATATATATATATAGGAGCTTTCCCGCTGTTTGGTTACATAAAATGTTTGGGTTTGGTGGAGGCTTCTTTGGCTTTCGTCTTGAGCGGCTCAAGGGTCGTGAGCGTCTCTTTCGTCACATTTCTGTGATATGCCTTTTGGTCCACATAATTTTTGGTTGTGTTATAGTAGCTGGATGCACTTCCAGTGCCGGCAAAGGCCTTTATATTGCCAAGCTCACGTATTCTGCCTCTGAAAGTGCTTTATCTGCCTCACCAAAGGCTGTCCTGGAGCTTGAAGTGAACATGGGCTATTTTGCTTCTTGCCTCCAGATAACCACACAAACATCCCAAAGCTCGGTCGTATGCTCCACTAATGAGACTGCTATATTAATAAGTGACACAAATGATTTCGACCAGAGTGTAGGAATGAACGTGGACTTGTTCAACTTCATGGTTGGCACAGCCAAGCGCTTCCGACTCAGATGCATGGACCCTTACATGTTGATCGTCTCGGTGATCTTGTCATTTGCAGCAATTGTATGCTATGCCTTCACCTCCCCAAGGGGATCCAAATACATGTACAAGTATGCTGCTGCATTCTCATATCTCTCGTTCATCCTAAACCTAGCCTGTGCTGTATGGCTTGAAACTAATATAACTACAGCCACCTTGATTATGAACACAATGGTGGATCTGTACTACTCTTTGGCTGCCGAGAGAGGCCAAACTGACCACGGTCTTATGTGGACCGCCGTGGCCATGCAATTGGTAGCATCTCTTTGTATGGCGTTTTTAGGCGTAGTGGGCGGACAGATAGAGGAAGAAGAGAAGGATGTCGGTGTTGTGCCAGAGTAGTTTCAGTTCCAGCTTTGTTCTATATTACCAACATAATTTATGATTTAACCCGTTTTCATGTGTTCTGTGTAAATTTTGGCTGACGCTAATTTTCGTTAGCAAATCGTTTTGTCGATTCTACTCTCAAGTCATTGTTTGTATCTTGTGAGACATGATATCCTGCTGTGCCTTACAGATCTTTTTCCAACATGCTCAAACACTGCAAATAGCTTACCATGTGACTAGATTTTTAGGAATCATATTACTACCAGAGCCTACTCTGTTACAAATGAGCATTAAATGCCAGCTCAAAACCGTTTTTCATCAATGCTTTAGATCTGCCAGCCTCCGATGACTGTGCACAGATCTAGAGACGCACAAGCAAATAGATCCCCAATTCAGGGCCTACCGATTCCGATATTGAACAAAGATCAGGGAGGTAATTATAATATTATGAAGCGTGCCTGTGGCTTGAGTCGTAGCCGATCGCACAATGATCAGTGAGGTGATCGATCTACTGAAACTATCGAGGTCAGGAATTCTAAGTCAATGAAGAAATTGGTGGATTCTCTTATAAGCTTTAGAGTATCCTGCAGCTGCGGATCAGATTTTCTGAATACCTTGCAGCACCACATGTTGCCCAGCTGCCAGGATGTGCTTTAAGAGCAGTTAAAAAGGAGGAGAAAAATAAACAACAAGAACAAGATCCAAAATAAAGTCATATATTCATTCAACCACTTCTTCCTCTCTGGTCTTTCCCCCTTTTCAAGCTTTTATGCACCTCTTCAGGTGCTATGCCTCAGTAGACGGGCTTCCAAAATTGGCGGGCCAGCCAACTCCCTAGTCGTCCTTTAAATAAACCGAAATTCCTTAACAGATAATCTATTGCTTTGATGTTTGGATATAGAAGAGGCGAGTCCTTCAGGTTCCACAGCATAGTTCGTCCGAGAAATATCTGTGTGATCCTTTTATTCATATACATTGTCCTCGAGTCTATCGTGCTCGCTACTTGCACAACTCCCCTGATCCAGGAGTACTACCTTACTTCTATAACATATGACACTATAGTCAGCAACGTACCTATCCAGCAGCTTCGGCTTCATATGGGGTACTTCAGCTCATGCATATCCGTGGATAAAGGTAGCTGGAGCTGCGGTATAAACGCCTATCAGATGTTGTTGGCGCTGTCTGAGTTTGACACAAGCGACACATCGTGCATAGATCTTTATAACCATGTTGTGTCCTCGGCCGACCTTATCCGTCGCAGATGCTTGACGCCATATGTCCTTTTGGTGTCGATAATCATGTCGTTCTTGATCCTCGTTCTGATGGCACTTGTATCTCCTTACAAAGGTGTAAACTTCTACTACTTAGTTTTTGCTATAAGTTACGTGTCACTTTCTCTTTCTGTGATTGCCTCGGTGTGGCAGGAAACCAACATCAAGACAGTGAATTTGCTTCTCACGCAGGTTCTTGATAACTACTACGCTACTCTGACTTCCTATGGAAATTACTGCAGAGGCGCCATCTGGGTGGGAACTGCCATTCAGATCATCATCAGCGCAAGTTGCTTGCTTATTGCGACAGAGAACGGTCGCTTCTTGCTGGTTTGGTCCATGAGACCGGAGATGGACCTAATGTAATGTTGTAATGTTTCATATATGATAGCCCTCAAAGATCGAGCATGCTGGTTGAGCTTCCTTATCGAGCAAAGTTTTGTGCTCTTTGGTCATTCTCGGCGCTCTCTTTCCCCAATGACAGATACCAGACTACACCTCTGTGTCAAAAAACTCAAATACATATACCTTCTAGCACTACAAGACCATCTATACCAATTATTATGTTTATGTTATTCGTTAAGTCGTAAAGTCATTAATCTCAAACCATCGCGATAGCAAACTTTTTAGCATTCTAAAATCCACTTTTACCCCCTTTTCTAGCTTTTCGTCTTTGAACTTTGCACAAATCTCGTCCGGGTGTACCCCATTCTCCAATCTTCGATGGAGTTCAGCAAACTCCAGAGGCCCGTTTGCAACCAGAGTATTGCCTGAGCTCTCTTTCTGTGTATATATTTCACCTACTAGAGGTATAGGGAGACTGCCCCACCCTTCTTTCAACGTACAGTCCTCGTAGAGCTCTACCGAACCATTTCGAAACAGCAGTAGGACCGCGCACATCCAGTTCACACTCTTTGTACATAATTGATGTCTCAGAAGAAGACTGTTTTCATCTGGGTCAAGAGAGCTTGTTATAGAGCGCTCTAAGTCTACATATGCATTCTCCATAACAGATGAAAACTCAGTGAATAAGTTCCACACCATCACACGATATTTTTGGATCGGATCAGTGTCTAGACCAGCTATGTATTCTGTTAGTAGAAAGGCTTCGGGGACAAAAGCTACGTCGACAGTGTCTAGGCCGAACACTGAAGAAAGAGGCATAGCTGAAGGAGTCTGGAAACTTTGTAGTCGCTCTAAGAAAGCAGACCTATTCACAACTACTATTTTCGTTATAAAATCGGGAGCCGTTGTTTGTGCGTTATTCATCATCTTTTCAAGTCCCTCGAATCGTAGCGGAGGTCGAATCATCGTCCCATTAAAGCTCGACGCGTAAATTAATTCCACGTCAAAAAATAAGGACAAACAAAAATGAACATATAAACTACATCATACATAAAAGCATATAAATCATAATACATATTTTCTGACCTAACAAGCTATATCATTTGCCAGTCATTGCTAGTTACACTCTCCCTGTCGCGATCTCCATAGTACGCATTTCTTTCCTTACTGGCAACAGACATCTCACTAGACCGAGTTGCAGGTGTGCTTCCCGCTGGGGACCCCAGTAGCACATGCTTCTTCTTTTTGTGCTTCTTTTTAGACACGTGTGTTGTAGTGACAGAGCCATCAGAAGAAACGTTAATTAATGGAGATGAAGTGGTTGTTTCATTTCCATCTGAATTTTCATTATTCTCTATGCTCATACCCTTACTTTGAACTTCCTCATTATTCCAATGGCTGGCTTGATTGTGAAGTAACGTGAAAATACGATAACTAAGATCTGCTAACGAGAGTTCAGAAACAGTCTGATTGTAATTATCATAATCCTCTACCTGTCTATCCAGATCCAGTTTGACCTCAATGTAGCTGTCAAAATTTGCGTCGTCATCGACTTCCTCGGATTCCTCTAATTCCTGCTTGGAAGATCCCTCGACCGACCCGTTAGGGGCGGGCACTCTCCAAAAAGAGCGAAGTATACTACCACTCCTTTTCACTGACATTTGAGGCACATTTTTAGATTTAGGAACAGATCTCTTTGGCGATACAAGTTGATCCTTCAAGTATTTTTGAAGCCCATTTTTTCTCTCTAAAAGAAAAGACGAATCATTACTAACACACCGAGCTTCTCTATCTGGTCTGTTGAGCCTATTCCCGCCAGTGATCAACAGATAAAGCATCTCGTCCATTTTGAAAAGCTTTGCGTATGTGTCGAAATAGTTATTTTCTCCACTTATGATATTCAACTTCAAGCTCATCACATATAAATCGAGAATAATCTTGGCGACAGTGATAGAAAACTCGAAGACTTCAACTGTATTAAGTTTCAAGAGCTGTTTTTTCAAAACAACACAATTTTTCGAATTGAACGTCTGATCATAAGAGTATCCGTTGAGAATAAGCCATAAGTTTCTTTGCGGTATCATGGCAATCGGAGAGCTTTTACTACTGGAGACATATTTTTTGTCAATTTTCACATTAAAGAACAGTTCGTCGAAGTTTTCTCTTAAGCCATGGATTACATATTTCATGTCTGAGTTTCCCGCTGGTAGAACTACCCGGAAAGGCAAGTCTATCAGAAGGTAGTATGAAGAGTAATGAAGAAATTGACATACCAGCTCCAAAGACGCAGTCACAAGCGCCGACTTGTACTGTATAATTTTATCCACCGCAAGAACAGGATGAAAAGAGATTGTAAGCTGATGGTTCTTGCTTTTAGGCACTCCTTTGATTAGGTATTTTTTGACAAGAATAAGCTTGCAAAGGTTTTGGAATAGTATGGCTTGCTGGTTATCTAAAAGAGTACTTGTCTTCACCAAAAGAGATTTAGATTCTGCTAATTTCTTTGAAAGTTCTTTCTTCTTCGATAGAAAATTTTCTTTTAGTTTTCTTGCGTTTGATTCGTGCTGCGCTTTCTTCTCTTTGAGAAGTGCCAGCCTATGCTGTTTCCTTTGTTTCGCCTGCTCAATTATTTCGCGTTTGGCTTTGACACTGTGCTCAAGCTTCTGAACCTTTCTAGAAAGTGTTCTAGATTGCACTGTGAGGAGCTGTGCGGATAATACCGCAATTGCAGCGTCGCTAGTAGAGTGAGAAACCTCTCCATTACCAGCCTGGGAATTTATGCATTGACGTAGAAATACAATGGGATCGTTTTCTGGGCCTCTGATTGACTTATTGAGGACAGTGTCAACCCGTTTTCTTGCCTCATCGACTTCCATGAGACATTCAAGGTACTCTATTTTGGGCTTCAAAAGTTGCTTATTAACGCATGAGGCACAACTCAAATGACTCTGTGATGGGTCTTTGCCTGCAAAACGTTTTGCTAGCGACTGTGCAGACTGGTGGCAAATGCCACACCTCATCGCCATTGTGTGGAGAGGACCAAGTAAATTGCAGGATGAGATAAAGATGCATCAACCCGCCTCACTGGTGCACGCCATGTGACTTGAAATTATTTTCTATCACAAAGAGAAGTCTATAACTGTGGGGATCACAGCTCAGTTCCTAATAAATCATTCCTTCCCCCTTCCAGTATGAGACCCGTGCTATGCAGATTTTCTGCATTTGCGGTCCCCCGTTTTTCCCGTCTGTTTGTAAGCTGCAAACATCCTCTACAACAGATTAAACGCATATTTGATGATGAAGAGTACTGGAGCAATGTGGTAGGTAAAACCTCTGGTTGGGGAATGCATTACCTCCATAAAACGACCGAGGCGCCCAGCGGCCTCTTTAAAAACCCATACTTGGACTCACCTGAAGGCTTAAAAAATTTCACTAGTGAGATGCTTTCGAAAGCCGAGAGCATCGTAGATGCCCTAATCAACGACTCTTCCCCAAAAGGGCTCCGGACCTATATCCGTAACTTGGATACGCTCAGTGATATTTTGTGTAAGGTGATTGATTTGTGTGAGTTCATCAGGATATCCCACCCAAACAAGAAGTTTTTGCAGAACGCGGAAGAGTGCTATGAAAAGATGTTCAACTATATGAATTTGCTCAACACAAACGTGGAGTTGTACCATAAGCTCGACCGCTTGTTAAAGAGCGATATCCGCTCAGATCTATCGGAAGAAGAAGTGGTAGTAGGAGAGCTTCTTTTGGCAGATTTCAAAAAGTCTGGAATCGACCAGGATGAAGCAACGCGTAATGTCTTCATCAATTTGTCCGGGCGCATTGCCATGGTTGGGCAGTACTTTAACAACAACGCATTTGACATCAAAGATATAAAAATGACGATACCTAAAAAACATCTAGAACCTTCACTACCAAAAGAAGTTTACAATGAGATTATTTCTGAGGTGGGAGCATTTTCCTCAAGAGGACTGAGTCTCTCTTTCAATGCTGCATCATATATTTCCATGCTTTTACTCAAAAATTGTTCAAACGAGTCGATTAGGCAAAAAGTTTACAACGCAATTAACACTTCTTCTGAGAAACAGATCCAACTCCTCGAGCTCATGTTGAACTACCGCAAGCTTCTCTCCATAAAACTTGGGCATGCTAACTTCAACGACTATCAGCTCACAGACAAAATGGCCAAAAGTCCTAAAAATGTCTTAGTATTCTTAAAAAATCTCAAAACAAAGCTTTGGCCCCACTGTGTTGCTGAACTACATACCTTGTCCACCTTGAAAATGCGTGATTTTGAAAAAGACCCTAGCAACATAGACTATGGACACTTTAAAAACGTGATCACCAACTTTGAGTCCAAGGTTACACGCCAGGCTCCCATGACCGATGATGATGTCGTAGCCTTCATAAGGCCATGGGACAGGGAGTACCTAGTCCATAAACACCTTGTAAATAAGCGGCGCCTGAAGTTGGTTCCGGAGTCCTTCAACCTGAAGAAGACATTCCCTCTTGCTAATCAGCCAATCTCCAACTTCTTCTCCTTGGGTAGCGTTCTTTCAAGATTGTCAATTTTCTTGTCCCGCATCTACGGAATCAAGTTCAAATTTGACAAGCCATTGGCTGGCGAGATCTGGCACCCAGACGTGCGTAAATTTCTTGTTGTGAACTCCAATGATGAGAGCGAGATTATTGGAATTGTTTATCTTGACTTGTTTGAACGTAGCGGTAAATCGATGAACCCTGCACATTTCACTATTGTATGCTCGCGAAAGGTGACTGACGAGCTTGAGCTAGGAAACTGCGCGATTCTTAACGATCCAATCTCTGAGCTGAATAGTCTGGACGTCAAGTATATCCAGTGTTATAGAGACAAAACAGGTGAAATATTCCAGCTACCGATCATCACTCTTGTGTGTAACTTTTCCAAAACCACGAAAAACATAAACAATCAGCTTCGCAAATTGGCCCTTCTTCGTCTCCTGGATGTGGAAACACTTCTCCACGAGATTGGCCATCTGCTTCACTCAATGCTCGGGAAGACAAATCTTCACAACGTGAGCGGCACTCGCTGCATGACCGACTTTGTGGAGTTACCTAGCATTTTAATGGAGACTTTTGGGAAAGACCTGCGTGTTTTGCAGTTTTTAGGAGAGCACTACGAAGAACAGTTTGACAAGGAAAATTTAGTAGACAAGGTGCTGGAAAATGAGTACAAAGCCATGTTGATTGATTTGCATCAGACAGAGAATGATGTGTTGAAATACTGTGACATTTACTCTCAGTTGAAAATGGCCTACTTGGACCAGCAGCTCCACTTGCAGACACCAGACCCTATATACGTGGACCCGCAAACTGGAGGCCAGATACCAGTCACCATTGAGAACAAAGAGTTGATCACCGAAGAAAACTTAGATCAGCTTGTGACCTCTAGAGTTGGATATACTGAACCATTATACCACAAAGCTGAGGCTCATTTGGGATTGCTTGCAGATGTTCAAAGCACTTGGTATGGAAAGTTTGGCCACTTGTTTACATATGGTGCTACGTACTATACATACTTGTTTGATAGAGCCATCAGCAGTAGGATCTACGAGGAGTTGTTCCTTGAAGATCCATTTGCATCACAGAATGGCGACAAGTTCAAGAACTCCGTTCTCAAGTGGGGAGGCAGTAGAAGCCCGTGGATGTGTATAGGAGAGTGCCTAGACGACTCGAGATTGAAAGCCGGAGATGAGGGCAGTATGAAGTTGATTGGGAAGATTGACGAAGTAAAATAACGCCTATGATAAAAAACACTCTTTTAAATTTACAATGTAATTAAACAAAAATGAATACGTAATCGCATAAAATCTTACTCTAGTACCGTCTTTTGGTGTTCCACACATACACCATCTCATCCCACCCCGTTGTGACCACCCAGCCCGGAGTGCCCCACAACGACCAGTCTCCACCAATGACGAATTCTCTATGCTTATTGAACATATTTATACATCCATTACTACCCACTCTTCTCCCTACCACCCCTTCTGCGTCCGAGATGTCGTCCCAGACCCTAGCAGTCATATCATACCCACATGAAAGAAGCTCACTTCTGGTGTGCGGCGACCACACCACGTTTCTTGCTGGAAAGTGGGGAGTGAGCAACTCATTTTGGGGACTCAGACTCAGGCCGTGGAACAGGCTCGGAAATTTTGTGTTTATCATTCTTGTGTCCCAGATACGGATCGTCTTATCTACGCCTGCTGTGGCCAATACTGTTGGCCTATATCTGTTAAAGTCTACGGAAAGCGCTTCTAAACCACTGTGGCATATGATGTCCATTGTGAGCGGTTTTGGTGCCCGAATGTCCCATAATTGTAACCTCAGTGCAGCGCTTACCAGAGCTATAATCAGAGGGTTATGAGGCGAAAATTTGGCCTGGTACACACATTGACCGTTGGAGACGTTCAGACCCGGCTTTTCAGACCGCGACATTGGGACTGCTGATGGCTTAGTTGCTAGTCCTGCAGTTGGTTCTGTGCGGTCTGAAAAAGTTCCGTGGGAAGCAGAAAGCGTAGCAAGACTCGATCTGGATCGAGGAGTCCACACTTTAATAGTTCCATCCCAGGAGCTCGTCACAAAGCGTGTCTTGTCAACATTGCCCCAGTTTACACAAAAAACCTCTCGCTGGTGCTCTGCCCATGCAGCAACAGGATACTTTCCTACCGTGGTGTCAAAGAGTTTAACTGTCCCATCTCCCAGACTTACGGCCACTTGATTTTCGTGGAGCTCAGACCATGCAGTATCAAATAAACCATCCTGGGTGTCAAAATGTGTCTCCGGGGCAATCTGTCCCAGGGGGAGGATCTGAAGAATAAAGAGGCGTCCATTCCCTGCTAAGCCATAGTTTGCCAGAGTAGCCACGGATATTTTGTTATCAAAGAAGGGACTATACTTTGCTGCAAACCCCGAATAATTTGTTGTTCTGAAAGATAGCATTGTGGCTAGAGATATGGAACTATATCAAAATCAAACCGATCTGTTTAATCTGTGTTTTTGTTAAAGCTGTGCAACGTGAGGAGGGTCCGGTGTACCATGTATATGGTGTGATATTGCGGCTATGTATCGGTTAAAGAGCAACAGATTGGCTATCAAACTTCTTTGCGATTTCTGTTTTCAATGGTGCCTGCGTGATGCGGGTAAGTCAAGCGTCGTATGGCTGGACCGTAAAATTGTAGAGCTGCTATTCTTCACCCATTCAGTTAAATATGAATTTTGAAACGCGGGGAAAGTGTAGTCGATAACTACAAATACTATTTTCCGGTAACAAATTTTACAAAAGCTCGGCTCCTGAAAAGCAAAAATCAGATGATGTATTTTTGAAGTTTTCAAGTTTTAAATAGTGCCATATGCTTACGCCCGATTATTGATTATGTCAGAAACTGTCAACTATTATGTAACTCAGAAAATGTACAAACACCCTTTTAACTGTAAAAAAGAGTCTTTTTCATAAACGATTGCCATATTTATAAGATCTGTAGAAATGGCTCAAAGGGGTAGCTTCTTTGATTTCGGGGAAATCAACTCAGCAACTCCTTCAAGTCGGAAGGCACCACTACCGTCGCTGTTTTGTGCGGGCTGTTGTAAATCCAAGAGTTCTGGAAATGGTATTGCCTCAAAATGTCTCAGTTTTTGAAGGGCTCCAGAACTTACATTTCTTGTTAGGTGACTTGAGTTTACATTGGATGTAACTTGAGTAATTCTCCTAACTTCAACACAAAATACCCTCAGTGATTATAAGTATCTATTTGTTAGTTCAATCAAAAAACACATGAGCTATAAAACATCTTGACACCTTTCATTCGGTTTCTTTGAACCAACACACAAATCTTCTTGTAGTTTGGACCCTATCTTAGCCAACAACGGTTAAAGAATGATTTTCTAGTCCTAAATGTAGTCCCTTTCATATTTTTCTCTTTCTGCTTCGTAAAGGATAATGTTGACCATGAAAAGCGTTTATAATCTTTTTTTTGAGGTCTTCTAAATTCTAGTTTTTTCAACATATTTCTTTGAATAGAAGAGTAAAAAGAATAGGATTGCCTGAATTAGTTGAATTGAGAAACAAACAAGCGAGCGTGGTTACGACTTTTCTAATTGTTGCGTTCTGTTAGATTTTTTTTGTACCTGTCACTCCAACTGACTATTTAACCGAAGTAAAGATGAAGCGGTATGAAGCGCTTCAACTGAAAACATCAATATCTGAAATAAAATACTTGTCTATACAATTTAACAGTATACATTCGATAACTCCTCGGAAGTTTTTTGATGCTTTTGGACAAACTCCAACTCTTTTACAATAATACGCAAATCAAAAGGCTACAAAATTTGGAAATGGACAAGAACCAAAATAAGTCCACAACATGATAAATAATGAGGATTATTAAAATCACGGTGAATTTCGCTCAGTAGCTTGTAAACGTTACGGAAAGATGTAGTGGAGTTACCCTCCTTAAAAATCACCAATCAATGAAGCTGCGAATGTAAAAATCATAATCCATATCAACCCCACAAAAATGTCTGGACTTCTTCCGTTCACTGAAGCCAACCGGAAGATTGTTACGCTATACTACCGCCGCTCTTTGAAGTTGGCTTACTCTTGGATTAACAAGCGTGACCACTACAGAGCCAAGGCTTTGGAGATTAGACAGCTGTTTGAGGCCAACAAGCACGTGAACGACCCTAAACAATTGCAGTTGCTTTTGAAGAACACTGAGAGCTTGTTGAAGAAGTATCACCACCCAGACCCAATAGTGCCAGCCCTGAGACCAGGTGGTACGAAGTTCGAGAGAAACCTTCCTCCACCAATGAAAGAGCCTATAGTAGGGCACTACTAAGTGTTGAAAATACATGCGCACTTTTTTTGAACATATTTGAAAGATCTATCATCGCTGTTTGTGTGGGTCTTTGAAATTCTGGAATGTATTTTATATATTTATAACGAACCAGCGACAACAGTTGGCGGCTCTTCGTCTGTTTAAGATAGACAAACATCAAATCTAAGGGATTCAGCTGCCTCTATTACTCAAAATGTAAACATCAAACGAAGCATCGATTTATTTGTAGCTTACAATAGAATTTCAAATTAAGGTATCAAATAAACATGTTCATTAGTCAAAGAGAAGTGCCCGACTTATAAAGACTAAAAAAGACAAATAATAAACCAAATAAAATGTATACATACTCAATCTTCATCACTGGACACCAACACAACAACTTCCTCTTCTCCCAGTTCATAATCAAAATTAACCACCGTATCACTCAGTTTCACTCCTCTCTCTTCATTGTTATCATCATCATCATCTTCTTCTTCATCATCATCATCTTCAACTTCGTTATCAACTACATAAGTCACATCTGTAGGATCATCTTCAGGAAACTCCATGCTGAGGAAAGACTTCCGCTCCTCCTCAGAGTCTTCCTTTTTGTCTTCTTCGAATAACCAAAGCTTTTTGAAGTCACCTTTAAAAGCCGCTGTCACGAAAGTGCTGAAAAAAACACTAGGAACCAAGTACAAAAGCGCAGGCTGTCCGTGGTTAAAGTAGTGCAAGCTAACATTTGTTGCGCTCATTCCAAAAATGTATCCCACCAAAGAACTGTAAAAGTAAGGCTTTGAGAATGAGTTCCGGTGGTAGTAACCTGTTTCAGGATTTTGGTCATGGTAGTTGTAAAGGTCAAAACGAAGCATCAAACTGACGAAAAGACCAGGCAAAACAATGTCACCCAATCCGAGAAGAGATTCTTTGAACACAGGAACATTGTCAAGCATTTCAGACACGTGGAGAGGCACCTTAGGAGCACCTGGGAACACCAATTTTGAAGGTGTCTCAATAGAGGTTGCAACAGCGATCATGGCATCGCTGAAGAAGACAAAGTAGATGTCGTACAAAAAAAAGAAACTCATGAGAAGAACACCCACACGGACCAGCGAGATTTTAAGAGTGCTTATCCCAAACAATGCTAAGTGGGCACCCAGAAAATTTGACAACAACCAACTGGACAGTAGGCCTTCTGTGTACGATAAGTAAACAGAGCCCGCTGAACACAACATTGCGATGATGTCCATCCACGAGTAGAAAAGGTTATACTCCTGGTATTCAGACTCTACAGGAGAAAAAAGACGCATCTGGAGTTGAGCAGTGCGTTCCTTCGAAAGATTCAGAGGCAGATAGCCACCAATTAACCAAGAAAGCAAGCCATTATCTTTTTCAGACGATTCCTCCTTGAAGTCTCCCTTGGTAAACAAGCCCGACGCGTTGTAACCAATATCACGCAGCCAACAGATACGATGACGACCAAAAAGCCACGTGGTCAGTTTCCCAAAGAAGGCACAAACATATCTGTTACCGGTATACAAGAAAAATCGTGAGGTCATGTAAGCACTGGCTACGGAACCTAATAGGAATTGCCAACGAAGAACCATATTGATTATGTCTTTCCAGGAGTTCTTGAGACCGTAGTGGAGCAAAAGGAGGGT